>CP093832.1:5808703-6408703 GCA_033064975.1 Smittia sp. YW1114-2
TCCTGACGCTGATCGGAAAACTTGTTCTATCACATTAATTAAAACATATTGCGCTGAGTTTGAGATTATGGAATTAAGTCTGAATCGGTTGCTCGAACAACTTCGCCCTGAGAACCCTTTCATTGAAACTGACAAAAAAGAACTTTGCGCTTGTAACATTTTTGTGTGGGCAGTTTCAGGGAAAAAAGGAAACTTTTCCGATTGAGATTAATGTTGTTTCAAACAACAAAAGCTCTTGATGAAGCTGCTCCATCAACAAGCTCCGTCTCTTTCGCTTAGCCATTGTGTAACTCGAGCCGTTGCGAAACTAAAGAAACTTTGAATTTTAATCCTCGAGTTTGCATAACAAGTTCTAAGCAGCGGAGAACTTCAAGCAACTCGAGAAATGTTTCGGGACCAGAGGGAAGACTGAAATTCTTCGCAAAAAAGTGTGGCTGAGCTCGTTTCGGTTTTCTGACCGCCAGAAAGGAGGAAAGTTTTCAATTACGGCCAGATAAAATTAATTGTTAGTTTTGCGGAGCGAGAAACTTTCTCTTCGTTGCGAAGGACAAAACTTTGGAAACTTAGTTCGAAGGGGCTTTGGAGCTTAGTTGGTTGATGTGGGAAATGTCAAATCTTGCACCAAGTTTGATGAGGGATTAACGTATCGTCAAAGGTCAATGGGAACGTGCACAAAAAGTTGCTTCACCTTCTGCTGCCTTTTTATATGAGGAAGAATTCACATAACCCTTTAAATATTTGTTTAATTCTATGTAAGGTCCTAATTTCCTTGTTTGTTAAGCACATTATTTTTCCTCTCCGCCTATTTCGTGCCTCAACCCTCTAGGTTGCTAATTTTGTTGCCTTCCATGCGAATATATGTTGAACGAAAAAAATGTAAGGAAACATTTTTCGTTCGTGTGGCCTGGGATTTTTCACTTCCCGTCTTCTCTCGCTTTCAGGCAAGCCAACATTTTTTCTCCTCCACCAAAACGTGAATATGGGATAGCGTGAAGGTTCTCGAATCGAGGAAAATCCGCCTCTGCACGATTTAATCCATGACTTCGACTCGTCTCACTCGCATTTCACAAACTTTCTCGTCATTTTTCACTTTCAATCTTGATTTTCCTCATTTTTCTTCTCGCCTCTCCATCCATTAGAGCTTCTTCAGCGCCACTTTATCCATTCTACAAGTTGATGTCTGAACTTATGAATCGGCTCGTCCGACTTGGCTACATCTGTGATCCGTAAACTCACTACGATCTCACTTTAATTATAATTTTAAATAATTACAAGGAGATGAAAAAAATGATAAATGAAAAAAATCTCAATTTTCCACGGATTCTTTGTCTAAACGAACAGAACGACCCAAGACCTCGACACCAACTGAGCAGATTGGAAGCTGCGAATGCCACAATCGGGAAGATTCGCTCTCAGTTTCCGAAAAGCTTCCAGCACTTCCACGAATGTCAATGACGATGACGAAAAGTTCCTCTCGAAGCTTCCAAGCTCGGCTCGACCGATGCTGCGCACTGCCCTCCATCTCGTCTCCCGATTTTTCCCGTTGCTTTCTTTAACCTCGAGTTCATCGCTTTACTACGAATATAGAGAAAGAAATGAAAGCTTTCGAAACAAAACATTTTCAGCCAGCGAGATTCTCGATGGGGGAGAAGCGACACGAACAAGAATGAAAAATGATTAACTTATCCCTCTCGATTCAACTCGAGATTGTTTGAGGAAGAAAAATTTCGCGGATTTGGTCATGAAAAATCGTCAAGGCAAGGAATTTGTTCTTGGAGTGAGTCATTCACAACGCGGGATGCGACGAAACTCCTCGAGCGTCTTCATTTTAATTTTGCATTTTTAGGAAAACAATAATTTTGCAAAGATGTTGACGAACAAATGTTTTATGTTTGTTCATCTCTTCAATTGCTTCTCTACCTTTGCCGTGAAGGCTTCACGGGTGAATGAATGAGAGAACTTGAAGCTGGCGATAAGGAATCTAATTTGACGAATCGTACAGGAGCGAGTTCTCTGAGTTCAAACTGAAACTGTAAAAACTGCTGACAGGTGAGGCGAGGTCGTGAAGACTTGATTCTGTAATAATATCAACGCGATTAAAGCTGAGCGTTGCAATCCAATTTCCCTCGCTCCTTAAGCAAGTAAGAAAGCATCCAGCGAGGCTCGTAATTATCTCAATTATTTAAGCAAATCAAATGATAATGATTATCATTATGCTTGAAAAATAATTTTCTTTTCTTCGGCCCCTTAATGAAATCATTTTATTTCCTTCTTCTTCTCTGCTTTTCCTGCTGTCGGAATTTTCCTTTTGCACTATTTTCTGCTCAGAAAGGAACACGAGAGGTAGAAAAATTAGAAGAGAAAGCTCTCGAAGCTAAATGAAGGAACAATAGGAGGAAATATGAGCACGTTTAAATTGCCTAATGGTCTCGGAGAACGAGATGAAGAAGGAAACAACCGCCGCCGTCATTATTAGCTATGAGTGTGAGGATGGGAGCAGATTCGATGTGTAAGCAATTGCTGCCGATTGGAACATGTTATGCGCTCGGAATTGCCGACGATTAGTTTTTATCCTCAGAAGTAAAGAATAAACGTAGCTCCGTCAATTGCACAACTTCATTATTCTCTCGACTGCCTGAGAGCCCTAACAAGATTTTGATTTATGCTTCTCCCTCAATTTACGACCATCGTTCACGACCATCGATTACAATCTTGAGGATTTCAAGGGAGAGAAAGAGCTTTGAATGGTGAAGAATCTGGGACAAAGTGTGACAGCTTTCAGCATTTGAGCATTCTTCCATTGTGTGCCGAGCACGGCATTATAAATTTTTCAGTCACAACTGGGGTTGAGATTGCCTCATGAAGGTGAAGAAAGCTTATTCGTATGATAATTCTCGTCTCGCATTAAGTCATAGCCAACCATTCACAGATTCGAGTGAGGTAGGAATTGACGAATTTATTTTATGTGAGAGAGATTTGTGCTTTGATTGCACACGTCCTGTGTTCACGTTTTAATCATGCATGGATCGTGCCTCAATTTAAAGAGCAAACGACTTAAAGCTCTGCTGCTAGTTCCATCGATTTTCCCCAACGAACGTCTTCGATGAGGTTCAGACGGCGGAACGTGAAGAAAGCAAGTCGTAGTTAGCTTGGCTTTATCGTCCTTAACAAATGCTCGCGTTAAGAGATCTATCCGCAAACGTTCGTTCCACGTGAAGTCCCGCGATGGAGTCAACAGCTAGCAAGTTAGACTCGCAATTTATTGCTTTGTGTTTCTAGTCAGGTACTGCAAGCACAACATCATGCTTAAAAAGTTTTGCTGAGAATCTAACGAGCACAAAAACCAACCTCCGACACGGAGAAAAGCTTCGCTCTCAAGCCAACCTGAACGCTTTCACTTCTTTTTGTTCTGCTGATTTGGAAACCAGACAGCGAGTATGATAATTTTGTTATTTCTCTTCGCTTCCAATTTCCGTATTTTCAAACTTAATGGATGAATAAAGCGCCGCTTGTATCAATGCGATAATACGAGCAAGAACTCTACAATTCAAATAAATTGTCTTGAAAGATTCAGCTTTAGTATTGCAACACTTTGATCGCTTTTGAATACATTCATGAATAAAAGAAGCGCAGAGCTTTGACTCAACCGACTTTGCATGTTGTGTCAATGCATTCCGAATATTTAAACGAACCGAACGTTGAATAAAAAAAAACTTCTTTGTGCTCGATTGGATGAATTGGTTTCGTCGCAACTGAAGTTCTTTAATCACTTCAAAACGAGCGCACAAACTGATTGAACCTCATCCTACTTTTTTCAGCCTTCCAAGCTTCCCCCAAAATCAGGCGAATTGAAATGACGAGTATGCAACCTCACGTTATGTTCCGCACGCACCTTCCCCGCCCGAGACTCCGCCAACTCGAAGCTTTGCCTGATTTCCATGGAGATATCTCATACATTACAATCCACAGACTCCTCTTCAAATCAACTCATTGCCTCGCATTCCTTCTCCATTAGAACGACTCCAGATATGAATTGCATGAATAATGAAGGGAAACAATGCGAACTTGACATTCGCTTACATCGAGGAATCTGATTGAGATTTTGCAGCAAATTGAGCTATTTTTGCCGCTCCGCCAGACGAGAGAAGCGACGCTCGAGCGTTTTATTGAGATTGACGACTCGCACGACGTGAAAATCTTTTTAGCGGCTCTGGCCCCAGGAGCTTTTAAAGCATCGAAGTGAGTTACGAGTTACACGCAACTGAGTTCAAACTTTCTCCAACAATCCCCGCCCTGAAAAATTTGGAATTTATTGAATTCAACAGAAACGAAACAAAATTCTTCAGCTGCCGCAGAAAATTGAAGCGAAAAGGAGAAAGTTTGTAAATAAAACTCGAGCCCTTTCCTGCTCATAAATTTTTAGTGTCAGCATTTACTGCTGTTTGTAGGTTTTGATTTCAATTTTCCTTTAATACTCTGGACGAAGGGAAACGGAAGAGTTCCAACAAATTTGTGACCGAGCGGACGAGTTTGGTGCTCTTAAGGGCAGTCGACGTCAAAGATCGAGGTGGAAGTTATGAGCAATAGCAGTTGTCTTCACTGTTGGAAAAACTGTTTTCGGGATCGAAACTGTTTTGGAACCTCCTTCGGTTGATAGTAGACTAAGCTATCTATATTTGTATTTACGATACAAACGCTCAGTTTTAGTTCTAACCGTTGATAAAATCAACAAAATATTACAAATTTGCTTTATGGTTAGCACTCGATAGTTTGGCACGAGAACGAACATACAATGTTTCCCAGTAGTATAACTCGTACAGTCGCCCTTATCGTACGGAATGTTGCGTTCGTACCTGAAAAGCTACGCAGAAAAGTCCACAGTGCACGGAGTGGTTTACATCGGGAATTCAAGAAGTCACATCGTGGAAAAGTATTTGAAATTTTGAAACCTTCGAAAACATTTTTTACAGATTTTCTTTCAGAATATTCTGGATCATCTCTCTAAGTCTTTCATTGATATTCACTGGATTACTGATCGCAGAATTGATTGTAAAGTTTAATAGAACGCCGATCATTGTTTCGCTCGACGACACGCCAATTCGCGTGTCGGAAATATTGTTTCCCTCGGTCACCATTTGCCCGGGATTTTGTCCAACAATTAATGGAACTGACTACAAAGAGCTGCTAGATGATTTGAAATCTGGCCAGCGAGAAATTTCCAATTTCACTGCACAAGATTTGCAGCTTCTTCAAGTCGTTAGCTTATTGACCAATGATGATTTCTTATCCAAGTTTAACGTGTCGATTTCAACGGAAAATTTTATCGATCGAGTTTCCGAATTTCGGAACTTTTTTCACAAAAACTACTACAAAGGTATTAAGAACGCACGCGATAACGGCAACTGGACGAAACAGCATCAAGTTAACTATACCCAAATAATAGGCCGGAAAGGATTTTGCTACACTTTCAATTTCCCGACATCGGCGAAACTCTTTAATCTCAACGAATTGTCAAGCGACTTCAATTTCACGAAAGCTGTTTCAACTGCATTGAGCTATAAATTCAGGGGATCACAGAAGTTTGATTATCCTCTGAGAACTACGATTGCTGATCTTGGACTGTTTGCAGAATTTCTAGCAACCCGGGCAATTAATGATAGACAACCAGACGTCTTCGAATACTTCACAGCAATTCAAGATGAAGGCGGATATCACTTCACGTTCCATCATCCTTTCGAGATAATGTCAAAGGATTCGCCTAACTACTTTGCGGTGTTTAATCGAACGACGATCTTCACCGTTTATCCAATTAAAATAAATTACGACGATTCGATTGCCTTGTTCAGCCTCAAACAGTAAGTAAAAAATGTTTAGAGTACCTCTGGGTCTCATTCGTATCTTCAATTCTAGTCGACTTTGTTATCTTCCTGGCGAGAAGAGCTTAAAGTATTTCAAAGTCTACAACAGAATTAATTGTGAGCATGAATGCCTGGCAAATCTGACGGTGCAAACATGCAAATGTGCTCAATTCTTCATGGTCCGCAACCAAACAACGAAGATTTGCGGTGTTTTAGACGCGAAATGTTTTAGTGAAGTTGAAGGGAACTTTCCTAATAACAAATCAAAATGCGAATGCTACGAATCATGTGAGAGATTGACTTATGACATTGAATCAAAGGTTACTAATTTTGCAGTGTAAGAATTGTATTTAACCAGAACAACTGCTTGTCTAATCCAAATGTTTTAATAGGCAAATTTTCGCTTCGGCTATTCTTGAAGTAAAGTTCAACGACGACGAGTTCTATCAATTTTTATACAAGACACCTTACACTTACGTCGAAGTTCTAGGCTTCGTGGGAGGCTTGCTAGGTAAGAAAAAACTTTCAAACTTCCAAATGCTCAACATATCTCATTGCTAGGCTTATTTGCGGGCTTGTCGGCGTTGTCAGTTATTGAAGTGATCTTCTTCTTTAGCGCTCGAACCGTTTTCAGATGCTTCAATAAAGTAAAACCAGCCTTAGCTTGGGTTCACCCAGTTCATAATGAAGTGAGCTCAAGAAGCGGTTGTTGTCGAAGTTTCTTGGAGAAGACGTCGGTTCACAGCTTCAAATTTGTGGCAACAGAAGACACCAAATTCAAAAAGTGAACCGAAAAAGTCCTCTCGAACATCGCTTAACAGTTTTAGCATTTCAGGTTGTTCTGGATCGCTGCCTTCATCATTTCTATGTGCGGTTTCCAATCATTAGCGGCTCAATCGTATCGGAAATTCTCAGCAAACGCAGTGGCTTTATCTCAAGACAGCCAAATGCTTAATATCGATCAGGTGCACTCGTTTTAATAGTTCAATACTGGGCATGTAAATATATCGTTGCTCATCTAGATTCCGTTTCCTGCTATTACGCTGGTTGGAGATTTTGAGAATTCATATGAAGAATACACATGGAACATTATAAAACAAAACGTATTCGATATTCCCTGCCCCAATTGTCATGAAGGCTTTGTGAATCTGAGGTGATTTTCTTCCAACTACGAATCGGAATAATTTCAAACATTTGAGTTTCAGGACGATAGTGGAAATGTTTGTTTGCAGAGACGAACCAATGTTCATCGAGCCTTTCAACTATAATCGTAACTCAGACTTCGTCGATCTCCTAGCGAATATTTCGTCCAGTACTCAGAGGCTTTGGTTCAAACAGAGGCGCGCAAAATGGCAAGGTGACATGAATCCGCGTTTCCACGAGACGTTAACACCACATGGAATTGGCTACACGTTCAATGCTTTCGATGCTGACAAGATTCTCGACGCGAAAATGTAAGTGGAACAGAACCGTAAGAAACAGCAAACCCTAAATTTTACCCTCAAGCGTTTCGGACGACTTCTTTCGCATCCAAAGTCGGAGCAATAATGGATCCCCGAAGACTGTTCCTTGGTCCAGTTCCATAAATAGTTTGGACGGCTTTACGGTTTCTCTAACGAATAATTCCCACTTAGCGTGGAAAAGAAAAGTGAATAGACGTTGCCGACTGGCTGCTTTCCTAGTCCATTCGCCGTTCGAGATGCCATTGGATGTGAACCACAGAATGTACACAAACTTACTTTACGGGACGGCGATGGAAATTCTTATCAAACCAGAAATTATTAAATCTGGTAATGATGTCAGACGAATGGAAATCAAGCATAGGAAATGTTACTTCGAAGACGAGTTCAAGCTCAAATACTTTAAACACTACCAGAAGTCCTATTGCCTTATGGAAGTTCTCAGCACGATCACATATAACAAATGCGGATGCGTTCGCTTTAACTACGTCAGAAACTCGTCGATGAGCATTTGCGACACATCAAGATGGAGATGTGTAGTGAAACAGGCGGACGAACTATTTGTAAAAGGTAGTAACACGGAACACTCACGACACTGCTTACCGCTATGTAATTCGATCAAATATGATTTTGAGCTCATCACAACCCGTGAAGACGTTGACTATAGCGACAAGTGAGCAGTCTGAGTTTACAAGTTGAGCTAAATAAATTAATTTTATTTGACATTCACAGTTCTTTCAGCGAAGTCTCGTTGAAATTCAGGTTCAAAGACAGTGATGTGGTTGTGTGGAGACGTTATCAGCTTTATCCTGCAATCGCCTTTTTGAACAACATCGGTGGTTTGCTAGGACTTTTTGCTGGCTTCTCTCTGTTGACTTTAATCGAAACGTTTTACTTGATTGTCTTCAGACCAGTCACAGATTTGTTGCGAAAAACGTTGAAGAGTTTTCAATAAATATTCGCTTGTTTTGGCGGTGTGGGGAGTTAATTGCTCAATATCTGAATGTCTAAATCACTTGAGGTTTACTGAACAGCGAGAAAACTTTAATTGTCCTTGAAATTTCAATTCTAAGTTGTAGAAACTTTCAGCAAAACCATGAAACTCCCACACAAACCTCTTCTATTTGAAAAACATTGTTCAAAGAGCTGATAACATTTCGAGACTCGTTTTATTGTTGTCATATCACAAAGCTCGATAATAATATTTTTTATGAGCTCCACCATAAACAAGCTGCGCTTTTTGTTTCGCTCTGGAGTGCTCCTCGAGCGGATGGCTTCGCTCTAGTCTGAGATTGACCCAAGATCGTAAAACTTCCTTTCAAACAATAAATAATTAATAGATTTCTCTCCGTTTTCCCTTTTGCTGTCGCATCGCGAGGCGACAAAAGCGAAGGTCTTGTCGGGAAATAAAAGGTTGCGAGACATAAACTGGACTCTTTGAGCACGAATTAAACTTTTTTATTGCTCCGAAGACGAAAACTTTTGATTCAATATTTATCCTCGCTTCTTGAGCGCTTTTATACATAATGATTGCTTTGCAAACTTGGAAGCTTTTCTGGGTTAAGCGCGACGTTTGTGAGAAAGCTTTGCTCTGATAAGCTCGAGTTTTCCATAAACACTTCAGCTCTTGCTTTGCCTCTTTCTCATGCAATTTTCCTCGGGACCAACTCAGTTCATGCAAAGATGATCGCAGAGCCAGCGCCCTTAAAATTTCAATTCGGATCACGCAGCTCGTTGCCAATAAAAAATTTAAACTTCTCGGTGAATGATGATCTGCAAAAGGAATTCCGAGCGATACATAAATTTATTTTCGTTTCTCTTTTTGTCGCCGGGAATGAACGGTAAGAGCCGCGCAGAGCAGCTTGCTGAAATTAATAATTCATAAAAAGATTTCAAAATATTTTGTTTTTATTTTTGCCTTTGCAAACGTAGGGAGCGCCAAGCCGCATGACTCTGATGAGAGTTGAACTTTTCCCCATTTAATCGGATACGAGCCATAAATTCCAAATATGTACGATCTTAGATGCGACGATGTCTTGATAAGCTATCGATTACTTTGCTTATCTCCATCGCAGGCTTCGCTAGCTCGACATACATATTTCCCTTCTCGAGATAATTGCAATGTCAAAACTCCCTTGGATCAAATTTGATTTTAATTTTTTCTCGATTGGTAACTCTGCCATCTCCGATTCAGCTGACTCTGTTTCCGAAACTCCCATGTCAAGCAGCTCAGTTTGAATCGCAAAATGCTCTGCAATGACTGAAGAGTTGACGATAACATGAGGAGACTATAAACTTTGAAATTGAGTAAAAGCTTCGAGTGGAAAAGTTTTTCGAGAAATATATTAGTTGAGTTCAATTTCTAAGTTTGAGATGTTTGTCCGAAGATGCAGAAAACTTTCAGGTTGCATGAATTTCAATGTTTGCTCCTTAACCTGGACGACTCAACGTCGTCTGGTAACAAGCTTATTAAAGAAGCAGATCATCAGGGCGTTGCAGATTGAGTGAAAGAGTTGTTGAACTCAGTCGAAGTTGCTGTGTGAGTGCTTCACTGTTTACCAGCCTTTGTGCTTGCCTTCATAACGAGAGCCCCTCGTCCTATATCCTTCGATTCTTGCCAAGAAACCTCGGAATACAAGTCTGACTTTAGTTTTTTGTGCCAGGAATCAAACCCTTTGCATGTGAGGCTAAGATTGTTAGCAGACTCTTGTGAGACTTCACCGATGTTAGAATGGTTCAGCAACTTTTTGCTCCGAGCGTTTTCCATTCGACTGCTCATTACAAATGCTGCATCGTTCGAGGCGAATGCAAAAACAGTTGAGAGCTTCAACGTCTGCATCCGACAGCTTGAAAACAACCAAAATCGCGTAGACTTGACTAAATTTTCCGCTTTAATTGATTTCGTTTTAATTTCACAGCTGAGTGGCTACACGAGAATTATCGTCAATTTGAAGCAAAATTGTTATCGCTGCTCGTTAGCACAGAATGGGAAACACGATGAGCCATTTAAGCGATTCTTCTTCGAGACGATTGGGTTCGGTAAATCATAAAAACCTTCTCTGTGAATTATTGAGCTTTGTTTATCTGATGGGGACATCAGGATCGCTATTATCAACGACACTTTGGAGAATTGAAGGCCTTAAATTCGTAGGCCGGCAGCAGTTGACTGTTTTATTCAGCCTTTTGTATACCAATATTAGCATTTTCACCAAACAGAATTCATCGTTGACTGCATAAACATGGAATGGCTTTCTGGCCGACATCTGAAAGTTTCCGCTTCACTTCACTTGTCCTCGATGCTTAACTCAGCCCTCCGACTATCCTGGAAGAGAAACGATAAGCTCGAGATAAACAGTCACGAGTGGATTCGAAATGGAAAAGTTAAATAAATTATTCATTCTCTTTTGCGAATGTGACTTGGCGCTTCAAAGAGTTTCCAGATCGCTTATTAAGGACATAACGAGAGTCATAACTTTCCGCACCAACAATTTGCACTGCCTCGTTTTACTCAAGAAGGATAATTAGACGTCAGACTGGGGCCAAGTCATCGCTAAGCTTTAGCTTGAACTGCGAGTGAATCCCCGAAATTTATGCACGAATCCCAATGGGACAAGATAAATGGCTGTTTCAGAGTTTATTTTATCAGTTTGGACATTTTCGTGTATTTATTGCTTTTGCCACTATGAAGGTTGAAACATGAATTCAGGGATTGCCATGTGAAGAAAGCAAAATGTAAGCTAGTGACTCCCTTGAGAAACTTTAGGATTCTGCCTTTCTCGCTTCATCACATTCGCCAAAAGGTTTTTTATCTGCCACTGCTTTGGAGCGACCAGCGCCAATTTCAAACGCCCCACAACTCTTCCACTGTCTACGCTGAATTCAATTTGATTTCGATTTCTCTATTAGCAATTTGTCATTCCTGAAAAAAGTCAAACTTTGTTTTGTGTCTCGAGATCGCTCTGCCTTCCGTTCTTCCTGGCCGAGATAAATAGATTAGGAAGCGGTCGAGTTAAAAGAGATCTTGGGTAAACTCGGTAGAGTTTGTGAACTCCGATCTGAGTAATCCAGTTGAAGAGTTTTTGCGAAATCGTTTTGGTGCAAGTTTCGCAAAAGCTTTAATGAAAGACTCTTCAAAGCTCGTTGCTAAGGATGTTTTACTTCACGAAAGATTTTTCTCTCCGTTACTTAAGCAATCACAAATCTTTGGCTATAGAAATTGTTTGATTTGAAGAACTTTTTTGATGAAAAGCAAATTATATTTGAGACGAGACGAGTCGAGAGAGGCTGAGCGATGATTCAGAAATGTAACGAGCTGTCTACTTCTTAGCTCGACAAGTCTCTGGTTGTCATGGCTTCTCACAAGGGCGCTTATTAGTTACACCATCTTGCAAAGGGTCAGACGAACAAATCGAGACTTTTTCTTGTCCTCGGTATCTTCGAATCGATATCCCAGACACTCAGAAATGTCCAACAAAATTTTCCATCTGTTCATCCATCATTTGCTCAGCAAAGTCGAAGATTGTAGTGGAAACGAGCGCAGACAATTTTTTATCTTTCGCATTTTCTCATTTTTTATTACTTTTCATCCTTTGCAACAAATAAAAACTTTTCCCACCATAAGAAATTTTATTCCACTCGCTCCGAACGAGAGAAATCGGAGGAGGAAAATTCTAAACTTTGAACATAAATCACGATGGGGCTTTATGAAACTCTTTAATGGCATGACGAACGATGCCGATAGTGAAGAAATTTACATAATTAAGCCGTTAAAGGGAAATAAAATTGATTTGCAATCAATTTGCGATTGAATTAAAGCGGATTATGAAGATTTCTCCATCGACTCACAGCGATAAATCACACAAAGTGCGAGAGAATGAGAAACTTTCCCGCCGTGGCAAACTTTTCTGTTGCAATACTTTCGACATAAACCGATCTTAAGTAACTATAAGCGATTGGAATGGACCCCGACTCGGCTTTGTCTCAAGGAAGCGCCGTGAAGAAGACAAATGGAGCGAAGCTGGTGCGGATATTGGGAAACTTTTCTTCTTGTGATGTGGTGTGAAAATCTGTGATTTCTGTAATTCAATCATTCGCTTCTCTCCATCATGCTTCCGTCTCGTGTTCTTGCTGAAGCTCATCGGGCGATCTTAGGTCTATGGCAAATTTTCGCTTTAATGGCGAGTCGAATGTGATGTTGTTGTTGGTCTCTTCGGCTTCTTTCACTCGTCTTGAATACTCTTGGAAGGAGGCGGCTAGCGTGTACGTTAAGCGCCGCGCCATCGCTCTGCTGTCACACACAAATGCGTGAACTTCGAAGGGATTCTCGTTTCTTATCTGCTCGTCTTTCACGACAATCATGGCGAAGACCCGAGTGTATACCAAGTCTTGAACGCCATAGGAGATCGAGTCGATGGGCCATTTTAACGACGAGATTGTAGTCGATGATGATGCTAAACTCGACGACGGCATCGTCTCCACATAAACGCCATCTGTCTTGACAATTAAAGTGCAGAACGGCAATGTTCTGTTGGGCGGGAGGTTTTTCGCTACAGTGACCTTAAACATCGTTGAAAGATTATAAAAAAGGTCGCACAAAGCGATGACGAGACGATTTACTTACCAAGTTATCCACAGGCCTTCGAGTGTGTTTAATGCCCCAAAGTCCTTTCGACTGCTGACTCCCCAAATATTTGACCTAAAAACGAGAAAGCATTGCGGGAAATTAATGCATTAACATTTTGTCGCCACCAATGTGTGCATGTCGAGCTCTGTAAATCTAATTTCGGTCTCGGCTTCTTTGCATCGTCATCGCTGCTGCTGTCTCTCGCATCCAACGAATGCAATTTGCCGAGCGCAAATTGAATGTTTCCGGCTTATGAGGGATGAAAAAAATGAAGCCTGGCACATACGCAATGCAAAAATGTTATTTAAACGTCGGTTGATGTTTTGTGTTCGGGTAGGGAACATCAGGTGCCGGAGTGTTTCGAGCGAGAGGAAATTAACGAGCGCCCGCTTTCCCGGCATATTTTAATCAGCGCACCATTAGTGGTGATTTTAATCAGTTTCTGAATGTTTGATGCGACAGTTTTATGAGCGAGACAGCTGTGTTCTAGTTTAAAGAGCGATAAACTTTGCAGCCTCCTCGATTTGTCGCTTGAAACTCAAAGGACGACTGATGAGCGACGATCAATTTGCAATACAAACAAGTCGTTATGAATGCAAACAGAATGAAATTCAAATGATGTCTCAACTCGGTGGAAAAAAGGCTTTAGCGAAGGCGATAAATCAACGAGAATGAGCGGCAAATCATTTCACCGTGACACCCGTCACCGCAGCATAAAAGAGCTCGAGTGAAGTTTTCTGAGTTAAAAATGTCAAACGGTAAAGTTCGACGCAGAAGCTAATTAACGATCGGCAGTGACCGGAGGGAGAGAACTCGTATGGAAATGCTCGAGCGTGTACGGGAAGCTCAGCGGAAGTGAATTTCTGTGTTGGTTATGGAAAAAAGACGAAGCGGAGACATGAAATGCTTTGATGAGCAAACGCAGAGAGCCGTTTTTTCAACGGTCGCCGCTCACCACAGCGTGCGAATGCCGATGGAAGTAACAAATAAAATATCATTGCAATGACTAAGCGCGTGATCCGTGAAACTTTATTAAATTCCATCTCGAGTGGCGCGTTTCTTTCAGAGCTTTTCATCGTCGAAGCGGAAGTGTGCGGAGCTGATGACAGATGAGGGGAAGTCGGGCGTAATTTCTTGATTCAGTGGACCATGCGGCAGCAAAAATTTCCAAACACAACTTCCCTTAATGGAAGAGAAATTAAATTTACCTTAAATTCTAAAGGCAAATCCATCGCTGTAATTTGACTCTCGTCCAATTCATCACTTGCCAGTGACATGCTCTCCTCGGTAACGTCTTTAATCACTTGATTAATTTGTTATTATCACAGGTTTGTGCGATGCGCAATTCTCCCATCAATTAAAATTCCTTTGTGTGGTGGAATCACCAATCATTACGATGTCAAAGTTTTGTGTCTAGCGGCAGCGTAGAAATAACATGGAAACATTTAGAAATTAAAATGGAATCAAAATATAATCAATCGTCGAACGCGCGCCTCTCCTAAGCGGGGGGAGACGAATGGGCGGCACATAAATTGTCATCTCGAAATGATTGAAGATTGTTTGAGTTTTGCCTTAAGCCTCTTAATTGAATCAGGAATCAATGGTGTGAGTTAATGGACAACCATAAAGCGATACAAAGCAGACGCGGGAAACTCTGCGATGGGGGCTTGAAATGCTACAAAGGCTCACTTCACAATTTGCCGGGAAGTGTTTTCCGTGAATCGATAATTGCGAGATGTGCTCGGAGCGGGGTCTGAGGCCTTTATTAAGTCTCAAGATCAGTCCGACTTTATTATCAACTCAGCTGCGCGCTGAACCGTTACGAGCGTGTCTCATCACAAATTGCTCGCCGATTGAAAGCGAAGCATGTTGATTGAATTAGAAGATGAACGAACTGTTGTTATCGTTGATGCGTTTGCAGTTTGATAATGGAAAACTTCAATCAAGCTGGAGAATGGAGCAAGCACAATAATACTTCGAGATAACTAAGGGTTGGCAATCGATGTAGTTTTTAGCTGTGAATCAAGTAGGTAATTGACTACTTTAAGTAAATAACATAAATTTCGTTGCTTGTGTGAAAATCGCACGTGTTCAATTTTGTTTTCTTAAAACCGGTAAAAAGTATTTCGCGTGTTCTACTCGACTAAGGTTTTTCTAGTAGTTTTCGCACTGAATTTTTGTATGGCCAACACCCCAGAGATAGCAAAGCTCTGACTCGTGACAGAGGCGAAGGCGACGCTCTCTTGTTGTTTATACAACTGATAAGATAAACCAACAACGATTTTTATTCTTCGCCAATCAAAATTCTTGACACATTCGATCATCAATCTCGGAACGATAAGCGTGGAGCATTCTCTCGTGATTGAAGGTCGACGAATTCAAACAGTTCGCATCAAACTCTGAGCTCGGTGGATTTTGGGAATGAAACAATTAGCATTCGAATCACGAACTCGCCGGAAAATTAGTCGAGACTTTAAAATAGTTTCGAGCGCTCACAAACAAAACTCTCCGCCGAAATTATCGCGCCACTTGAAACTGATAACGAGCACCCACTTTCGACTACTTTTTCCATTCGCGATCGACGAACCGACTCACGTATTTGAAGAACAGAACGGAACGACCAAAACCACCTGCTCGCTTCGAGCGCACATGCTACGACTGAGAACAATGTATTTTATCCATTTCCACTAAGTCTCCTCCGGTTTTAATTCACTGTTTTTGCGACTCACGCAAGTGTTTGTGCGCCAGGGCTTCGAGAAATATTAAATCAACCGCGGTTGTCAAACTGCATCAACGAGAATCGAATGGTGTGAGAGTGGAGACGAGAAAATGACCAACCGAGACTTGTCTCGCTGAGACGATGATGACTCACTCGCGAGTTAATCGCGACAGCACGATAAAATATCTCCGTTTAAAAACAAAGAAGCATGTGATGGCGAGATGACGAACAAAATATTAAAACATATTCAAGGAAGGCGCAGATGGAAACATTTAACGGTTTTTGTAAATTCGAATGTTCGGATGACGCGAAAGAGAAACTAATCCGAACGCGTAGTTGCGTGGCCCACAAAAGGATTCGCAACTACCCGAAATTTTTCTGATCGACGACAAGATTTAATAATTTTCGCGTTTTATTGTTTCGTTCCGTCAACGAGATGCTGAGTTTTGCATGAAAGCATCCGTGTACCGTCTACAACAAGTGAAAGAGCGTGGAAAGGAAGAGGAAAGCCGAGAAAGCAGAAATTCGGGAATCGAATGAAGTTTGTGTAAGTTTTTAGCCAAATCGCTGGAACGTGACGAATGAAAATTTGGCGATTCGCGGTGTGAAAAAGAAAAGACGGAATAGAACAGTTCTGAAGATATCTCAGCGGGTTTGTTATACAAGATCCAAGCGACCTTAATGTCAGCGGTTTTCTCAGAGCCCAACATCCTAAATGTTATCCAACGTGCGATAATAAATCGATTCGGCTTTGAATTGTGTGCTTTCTAATGTTTATATCTCGGCTTTTGTCTATTTATAAGACGCGACTGCCCGAGCCCTCTCTCGTTTGGCCTAGCATCCATGTCCTCTTGGCGCGGCGCACACGATTTCGGCACATAACACTAAATGAAAATAAATAATGCTCGATGATCGTGCGAGAGTCCCGCAGGTCGCTGTGTGTGTGGTGTCAAGATGATGCGAACGATTTTCCTTCGAGAAAATCGCCGAGGAAAATCTCTCTCAGCGATGCTCTGGGCCGCCGTTCAGTGTTCCGCGAGTATTTGCTGCGATCGAATATCTTAAACTCCGAAGTCTGATCAGTAAATTTTCTTCTCCGTCCACCCACACTGAACTTGCTTTCCGCCCAGCTCGGTGAACATCGACTGCGATTAATTAGCTACATCATACAAGATCCATTTGTCTTCATATCAAACTATGAGCTTCGGTGTGTCCGACCAATCCTCATAAACGGAGAAAAGTTGCCCGAAAAATTATTGCGGAAAAGATAAAAACGAACAAGCAGCAAGTGAGTTCAAGAAAGCATTTAAATAGAAAGAAAAAGGTCTCGCGGAAAATTGTGGCTAACGAGCGAGTGTGTTTGTAAATTCTTTCACAATTTATTGTTCGGGCGGCGCATCGGACTGTCCCCAACTTTGCCGTCACGACTTCATTGCAAACCAGAGCTCTGGCGAGCGACTGCTGTCGTCACTGTTACGCAATTGCTGCAAGAATGTTCGTCGGAGCGCGTAGTCATCACGTCGGACACTTTTGTTTTAAAATTAGCCTACATTACTCTTCTCCATGCATTAGCGCGACTTTGTGCAAAACACTCGACGCCCGTCGCGAAAGAAAAGTGAAACGCGTTCTATTTTCACGCCGCTGAGAGAATCTCCACGAATATCGCGAGTGCCCACGTCCGCGCGAAGAATGTGAAAACATCGAGGGCTCTCGAACGAAATTATTGACCACGTTTAATCATGTCACAGCAATTTATGTCAGCGTTGAGCTCTTGCTAACGAGCCGTGCAAATATTTAAACTCGCCCCAGTTCAACTGACAACCGCTTGATCTTTGAACTCTCGTTTTCGTTTTAGATATGGTGTTAGAGGAAGGCAAAGCCACATGTAGAGTTCTAGACCAACACCCAAACACTAAACAGAGAAGGCTTTCGTTCCGTGTCAGCACCGAGTCGACGGTCCAGCAGTTCTTGGAACAAGTTTCCACGCAGTTCACCTACGAGAGGTTTGAGTTGACTCTTGAGACAAAGAATGTAAGGCAATGGATTTTACGGCTGCTGGTGCTTAAGTGGTTTGTTTTCAGATTAATCTCAGCGATCATTTGAATGAGAAGCTGTCGAGTATTGGCATCGATTTGAAGAAACAGAACATTTTATCGCTGAAGCCACCAATTCGTAAACAAGACCAGAAAACTGTGCCAAAAATCGCGCCAAAGATGATTGCAAGTGATGCCGATATGACTGAGAAGCAGCAAAGCATTGCTGTCGAAACGGAAATGTCGTCGGACGACGACTTGGCACTTGGCGCCTCCGCCAGTCCAACTGAAGATCCGTCCAGCTCGCCACCAGCACTGCCGTCGCTCTTCGACACAGCGCCCACATCTTCTTTCGACAAGTCGTCGTCGTTCCGTCGCTGCAACGACTTCCAGAGCAAGTCAACCTTCGTGGGACTCGTCAATCAAGCCATGACTTGCTACCTCAACAGTCTGTTGCAAGCCTTATACATGACGCCAGAGTTCAGAAACGCGCTGTACAATTGGGAGTTTGATGGTACAGGCGAGTCGAAGTCCATCCCCTTCCAGCTGCAAAAGCTTTTCGTTAATCTTCAGACGTCCAACAAGTCGGCGGTTGAAACAACAGACCTCACAAAAAGCTTCGGCTGGGATTCAACAGAAGCTTGGCAACAGCACGACATCCAGGAACTTTGCCGTGTTATGTTCGATGCGCTCGAGCAGAAGTTCAAGAACACAAAGCAAGCGGATCTTATCAATTGCCTTTACGAAGGCAAAATGATCGATTACGTCAAGTGCTTGGACTGTGAGACAGAGAAGAGTCGCGAGGATACATTCTTAGATATCCCTCTGCCTGTTCGACCGTTCGGAAGCACATCTGCATACGAGAGCGTTGAGGAAGCTTTGAAGGCGTTCGTGCAGCCGGAGACGCTCGATGGCAACAACCAATATTTCTGCGAAAAGTGTAACAAGAAGTGCGACGCTCACAAAGGGCTTAAGTTCAAAAAGTTCCCTTACATCTTAACACTTCATCTCAAGCGATTCGACTTTGACTATCAAACTCTACATAGAATCAAGTTGAACGATAAAGTTACGTTCCCACAGCAACTCAACCTTAATGGGTTTGTGCCGAACAACAGCATGGAACAGAATACAACGGCTGCAGCTACAGTTACCAAGCCCACCGATGTAGCATCGATTGGAAGCGTCGAGAGCGCTGTCAAGTGTGATGATTCCAGCACAACCGACTCGGTTTTGGACGAGGAAGGGTCGCAGTACAATCAAAACTCAAACACCTTCCCAGAAGGCCAAGAAGACGACGAAGGCATCGACATGAGCGTCAACGGCGACTGCAAATCTCTCATGTCCAACTCTACGTCCATTGACTCATCGAACACAGCCGGTCCGTTTACTTATGATTTGTTCGCAATCATGATTCATTCGGGATCAGCGAGCGGCGGTCATTACTACGCTTACATCAAAGATTTCGAGTCCGGCTGTTGGATGTCGTTCAACGATCAAACTGTCTCGCCAATTACTCAGGAAGATATCAGCAAATCTTTCGGCGGCAGCGGAGCTTTCAAAAGTTATTACTCGGGCTTCAGCTCCAGCACAAATGCTTACATGTTGATGTACCGTCAACAGGATCCAGCACGTAACACTTTGGCCATAAAGGAAGACAACTTCCCGAAACACATCAAAACCCTGATGGACCGACTCAAAAACTGCGAGGACGTCGATCGATTGAAGAAGGAACGCGAATCCGAAATGTTAAAGCTCAAGATTTACTTCAAGAATCCAATCACGAAGGTCAAGAGCGATGCGAAGATCTTCGCAGCTTCCGATTCGTCGCTGAAAGAAGTTCTCGAGGATGCCTACTCTCGATTGAAGGTCAAATCGGTTGCTCCGATCGAGCGAACTCGTCTCGTTGCCTATGACAGTCCCAGCGATGGAATGGAGAAAAGTTTCGAAGGTTCAGAGGATGAACAGATTGGCGACGTGATGTACAAACTGCAGAATCGCCTCGAGCTGATGATCGAGGTTCGCGAAGAAGGAAAAGAGTTCGAAGTTTACGAGCTCGGCGGAGTGACTGTAAAAGTTTACCAATTGTTTATGAACAAATCGGGCAACGACATTGAGGGACCAGTCGAAGTCAGAGCCTACGAACACAAGCCTATCAGTGAATTTAAAACTGCTATCGCTAAAAGCTTGAATCTTAGTGAACACGATTTATCGATGGCAATTAAGCGATATGGAGAAAAGGCTTTGATCCTACAGCACGACGAAACTGTGAAGAGTCTGAACATTTACGGAGGCAGCAAAGTTTTCGTGACCGTCGATCAAAACATAGAACAATTCAAAAAGGCAGTCGAGGAAATGGATAATGTTCTTACGCTCTACTTTGCACTGCCCAACAGCAAGAAAGAAACATTGGAAAAGCTTTCAATCCCATCGTACGAGCCAGAGGAGAGTCAGTCTGTCGATGCGGTCGACAGTGTCGCTTTCAACGTCATCAGCTCCAGTTCTGGTGAGTGCAACAGTGAGGATTCTAGCTTAAGTGACTCTGATCGAACTCTTGTTGATGACTCAAATTTCACAGCAGTCAGTTCGTCGATTCCAAGTCCACCACGTGGAATTCTCCGTCACTCCACCTTCGATCAAAACGGAAATGACGAGAGCGAGTTGTTCTTCAAAGCTGTGCTTCCAAATCAGTTCGACGATGCCGCTTCGGGCAGCGTTGACAGTGGCAATGAGAACGACGAGGACACCACCGATAGCTCAGATAGCCAGAAGATACTTAAGGTCCTCGCCGATCGGCGCATGAGTGTGAATAAGTTAAAATTGAAGCTTCAGCCCTACGTGAAAATCCCGATGGAATATTTCAAGATTTTCCACGTCTTGTCCGCTCAAAACGAAAACGAGTGCACGCAACTGACCTCTACACTCAACTCTGCCTTCAAAGACGAGGAGCGTCTTGTCATTGAGCTTGGACGGGCACTCAGAAAAGGCGAGTTCAAAGTCAAGCTCCATTATCTGAAAGTGTCTGAAATGGATGACATCGAGAAGCTGCCGTTCGTCTGTGATTACATTCTTCGTGAGTCATCCGAGGTTGGACAGACGAAGCGTGAAATCATTGCGCATATTCGAGGACTGGATGAGAAGTACGCAAACCTAACGTTTGAGAATACCAGATTGAGGAAGAAGAGCTGGAAGAGTCCGGCGCAGATCTACTTGGATGATCAAAAGTTCGGAGACGATTACATAATCAAAACTTCAGTCAATCCAGACATCATCATCCAGGAACTGCCTTCGGAAGAAGCTAACAAAGTTGATGTTGATGGCGAACCTCTCAACGATGAGAGCAAGTCTCTGTTCGTTCGACAGTTCCTGCCTTCGAAACTGGAGCTCGGGAAGTGGGACGAAGTCATGATAGGAAGTGAGTGTCAAGTGGAGCGATGCTTTGACTGAAATTCTAAACTCGCTTTGCTCTCTTACAGAAAACAGTGAAATCAAAGCAGTTTTGTCGAAGCTTTCCGGCGTCCCAGAAGAAAACATCGTCTACACAAAAGTAACAAAAAACAATTTCTCGTAATTCACAAACTAAATATTTTTGTTTACAGCTCACCCGATCGTTCATGAACACGTCAGTGATGCAAATTGATGGATTACCCTGGGACGATAAACCCGCCACGATGGACGATAACCACACTCTTAGCGGAGCCCCCGACGGATCAGTTTATCTTTACAAGTAAAGTTTTTATTATGCAAAACTCAACCATTTATCAAACTAACTTTCACTCTTCACTCAGGGACAAGACGGAGGAGGTGAAGAAACTTACGAGCGAGGAGCGACTAGAGTTATCAAAGAAGGAAAACGCCAGCTCTACAACGACCAGCACTTACTCTTCGCCCCGTCGCGAGCGCGGCCTTAAAATCTACTTGGACTCGCCGAAGAAACGAGACGAGTCTTAAGAGCGTCCCGAGTGTAAATTAAATTAAATCTCTTCACCATGTTAAAGCGCACCAATTTAAATCAATGTCGCGTCTGCTTGCGATGAAGCTTTGCGGATGACTAAAGAAAAATGGCTGATCCCTTTCAAAACTATTAAAAAGCTACAAACTATTTAAACTACAAACATTTTTTTATACAAATTTATATCAAGACGTAATCGTTGACTGTTGACTAGAGATGAAGATTTTGTTTTGTTTCCTCGCGGGCTCAGCGAACGCTTCGCTTGCATGCTCGGGAAAGCGAAGCTGAATGAATAACATTATTTGTGAGAGGATGCACCTTGCCGCTACTCCTTCGCTCATGTGAGAACGCGCTTGTTACCTTTGCACGTGAAAGAAGAAGCGGCGGGGAAGGAAAAACTTTACGAGTTATCGCTCTGAATGAAAAATAAATTATGGATTTTTTTATTAAAATTTCAAATGTTTTCTCTTGCGGGTTTTTTGCTCGCTGAATTCAATTTAAGTTCTTCGTTTTTCAGAAAGTGTTGTGCAATGCGACAGGAAGGAAGGTCGACTATTTTACATCAGAGGATTGCATGAAGCTGCAAAAATGTCTCACGTAATGAACTCAACCAAACTTCGTGAGTAGCCAGAAACTGTTTTAAATAATTGGAGCTGAATCCGATTTTTTGTGGCGCATCAAATTCTCGACAAAATTCGGGTTTATGTCGCCTTTCTATCTCGAAGCTTTCCAGTCGAAAGTCTTTTGACTGACGGCGATAACAACCCAAACGTTATGAAATTAAAACCTTAAAACATTTCCAAGTTCTCTTATAAAGTGCAAAGTTTTCAGAGGTCTTCTGATTGATAGATTGAAAAGCTCCGCAGTAACTTGCAACATTCAGTTTCAGTGCGAGAACTCCTAGCCCGTCCTCATCTTAATCACCTTGTTCTTTAATTGAAAGCTGCCGCAACCTCTCGTCCATCTTCTCCGCCTTCTGTTGTAGCGTAGCACGTTCAGTTTGGATATTCAAATTGAGCTATTTTTCAGGCTTTTGAAGCACACCGGCGACGGAGCACATGCGACGAAAGAGGAGTAAACAAAAAACGGAAACTCTGCTGAATTTTTAATCACACAGACAGTTTTAATCGTAGCACAAACAATTAATCAAGCTTTCCTTCTGACAGCCTGCAACGGTCTTGGCTTTCTTGCTTCGCATAGCAACTGGCAGTGAATAGAAAATAAATAACGAAACGAGCCGGCTTTTGGTTGGGGACTCACTGCAGCGGCAGGGAAATGAATATTCAACGGGGAATCATGCAGAACGGCAGGTAAAGTGAATTTCCTGTCGTAAACTTCCGCAATGAAGCCTTCGTCTCCGTCTCTGCTGCAAACACCTCGTGGTTTAATGACCCGTGAGCTTTCAAAGAGTGAACAAATAATAGAACGAAGCTTGTTTAAGCGACTTCCACCGCGGTGGAGCTTTAAGGCGCGCCAATAGTTTCATTGAAATTGATTCATTACCATCACGAATCAATTTTCGCCGAACGGTTTTTTGCGGCAGCGCGAGTTTAACACGAGAGATTACATACATCGTCAGCACTGCGGGAGGGAGGAAGTTCACTCGGAAAGCGATAGCGGAGCGGCCCGATAATCAATTAATATTTTATGGAAAGCACAAACAAAAAACACAGCAACTTTTTCGCATCTCATCGAGCGTATTTACTTTCATGAGTTGCCGAAAACAAGCGAATTAGGGAGCTAAACATGCTTTTTACAGCCGTCAACCCTTTCCATCGCTACTCGGCTTGGCTCTGCGACTCTGCGGCTAGAGGTTCTGAATATTTCAAGATGCGAGAAGGAGAAATTTATTCACAAGCGTCGACGAAACTTTTCATCCTTAATTTGAATAAAGCAATTATTCATGTTATCCAAAGAACATGCAGCCGTGTGCAAACAATGCAACAGGACCGAGAATTCCCTCGAGTGGGAGAAGAGCGGTTTTCAAAAATCATCAACCGAATGCGTTGGCTCCCTGCCAGAACGGAGGCTTCATGTCACATTATTATTCAACATGTGATCGGCAATAAACTACGTTTAGTGCTTTACGGCGGACGACTGTTGAATGCCTTCTGTTGATCCTTTACCTGCGTTACTTTGACAGGAAATTACAGGAAGCGATTGGATTTCAAAGACTTTTTCTTTCCCTCGCAATGCTCATGACTTCAGGCGCGCGTTCAAGTGCTTTCTGTTTGTAATTTGCTGTAAGGCTCCAGCAGTTTTTCGCTCGCGAAGTCATTAATCAACTCCCTCCCGCGTCAACCGTCGCTGTTCTTACCTAAATTTTTAATCATGACCTCGACAAAAAAATAAAGTTTTTCTTCCATGCTCGCTTTGTTACGAGTTGTAATTCAAATTCATCTCGTTCTGGGGGCAAAAAGTATATCTCCGACTTTTTTGTGTTCCAACGTCGTCGCATGTTGTGCGCGTGAGTGTGGAAGATTTTCTTCGCCCGTTTTCGTTTGTGACTGGAACGTGTTCATTGAGAAATTTTTCGGGAGAGCGAGGAGCTTGGAAAGCTTCCAGCTTCCGAGACGAGAGATCGTCATCAACTACCTCCCTTCCACGCTGGCTTCAACGTGACATGTTTGAAATGTAGCTTCATCTCCACTCTTGGAGCTGCAATAACATTTGCCCGACATTTCGACCCATAAATTGTAACACAAACGACCTAAAAATGACTGCGGATAGCGCCGTCCGTTAGATTAAAACACTCTGCAGTCGGAAGCTCGAGCGATCTCTCGGCTATCGCGCCGAGCAAATCAGGAGCTAACGGCCTCTTTTTTTGGGGATGGTGAACATTAAAATTTCTAGAGGAGGCGGAAGCTCGAGCATTCGCTGGCGCAATAAAAAATAAAGTTGAAACAAATTCAATTTCAGAACAAGTTGGAACAATAAAATTTGTCGTCTCCCGAGCTGCGCTTCGAGGAATCTTTGCCATGTTTGCCGCTAAAATTTAATGCGTAGAATTAGATCATATTTATACCAAGCTCTCGCTGCTTGGTCTTGTCGCCCACCTACGTGAACGAATGGTGTAGTAAAGTCATTAATTTAATGCTGTTATTGCCAATTAACATATCTAATTAAAAAAGCTTTGCAATATTTACATGTTTTGGGAGGCGGCTGAATGGAAAGGAGCTTTAATGAAGGAAGAGTTTCTTCCGATGGAAACTTCTCGTCGCTGGGGAAATATTAGGAACATCATGTTAATGTGAAATTTTAATGCGTTCGCATCTCTGCAACGAGCAGCCAACCACATCCTTGATGCGAAGCACATCTCCGGAGCGGAACTGTCTCGAAGGACGGCAGCGGAAGGCTGGGCAGCAATCGATACTACCTTCATGATGCCTCGCTAACACCTGATGATGTGCCTTGACATGATGAGTAAATTAGAAGCCCATTTTCGAGACTTAAAATTACATTAGCACATAAAATCTCTGGCATGTTTCAGCAAGAGGGTGCGATGCCAAGTGTGATATAAACGGGGGGACTTTCTTGGCAGCGTTCCATGGAAGTGAAACAAAGCTGCGTCGAGAGTGAAGCAGTTGAGTCGTGACATGAAACATGTTGACAAGAAATTGACAACAGAAATTTTCCTAAACGTTGTCTTCTTCTCGATTCGATGTTCGCCCGTATTCAAAAATATTCAACAGACGAGAAAGGGGGGCGGGAGGTTTAGGTAAGACGAGAAGAAAATGAAGTTTGACAAGCCGTCGAGTTCTCGTGAATTTGCTGTGAATTAAATCATTGTTTGTACATGAGCTGATTGACGACATAGATGGTGAGCTTTTGAAAGCTTGAAAACAAAAGCTTTTCAAAGCTTTCATAGCTTGATCTGAAAAGGAAAATCTTTTGCTTCCTCGCACCTCGCGCATCACTGGAAAATTACCAAAGACGTTTTAAACTGCATGACTTGTTTTATTTAATGTTTATGCGATAGGAGATTCTCGATTGCTTTTGGAGATTCGACCGAGTTATTGTGTAGGAATAAATATATTCTGGATGTGCGAGACACTCATGACAGCTAAATACTGCATTCAAATGTGTTCAAGGCTTGAACTTCAAGCTATTTCAAGATCTACAGATTGTCTAACGAAGCTATAAGTACTCTGGTTGGCTAGATCAGACTAGATTTTCCGTTTGTGCTGGTTTCATTTCATCGATGCGTTGTTTCCTAAAGTCTAGCAGGCTCATAAACATTGACACACGTTGTAAAGTAATAATGGATTGGTCGATCGGCGTGCGACTGTAAATAGACTCAATACGATTAGCAATTTTTCTTTTGGCAAAGAACAACGACGAGCCTCCGAAAATATTTCTCTCTTTGTACTTCGATTAGATTCTCTGTGTTAGGTCGGTGATTCTTCTCAGTCTGTTGGCCCGGCTTAGTCCATTAGAAGTTGGAAAGTGACTTCGTCGTTGGAGTTTTCAGTCCAAAGCTTGCAGACGACTGAGATTACAATTCCATCTAGAGATAATGAATTAGACATGAAGGTCAGTGGAGGGTTTCAGACTCACTTGTGGGTTTTTCGAAGTGGATAGCCACGATTGGTTCCAAGTGCTGCTCAGCTAGCGCGGCGAATTGATAGTCGTGGAATCCCATTTCCGGAATGTAAGAGACCCGACCCATATTCTCGACGTCAGCTGGTTCTGCTCCTTCGCAAGTTACCCAAGCCATTTTCTAGAAGTAATCAAGACACTCGTTTGATGTGGTTCTCACTCTTGATCCATCATAATTTACTTGACTCTTATCTTTCATGTCAAAATCGATGAAGTGCTTGAGTTGCTGTGGGATATTGCTCGGAGGATTCGATGCATTGTAGAAGTGAGGCACGAACGATGAATCCTTCTTGAGCTTCAGAAAGACACAAGCCGAGTTGGAAGTAATTCCGTAGTTTTTGTCGGGCGAGCAAACGCCGAAATCATTCAAGTCAACGTCGCAGGATTTTCCTGGCGGCGGTGGGTTGTTGTAATCGCACTTGACACGATTCGGATGTTTCGTTTTGTATGCTAAAATGAAATCCGCTTAGCCTTGGCCTCAGCATCGATAGAGATCAACGTTACGAGATAAGAACTCATCAAGTTTAGCCGTCCAATCGCGTGAACTTTCTGGATTGCCCTTGAAGTGCATTAGAGAACCGTCGTCATCGAACAGCAGCTGCAGGTTTGAATGACCCTGTGAGTTCATCTCTTGCATTTTGTTTGAAGCGAGGTACAGCCTGTAGATCATGGCAATGCAAACTAATGTAAACACAACTCCGTAGATTACTCTCGCTAAAAGAAGCAAACATGAAGTTTCGCGGCAATTAAGAGACGAATCACTTTGACTTTACCCGATTTTGATCTAGCAAACTCATTGCACCGTTCTAAACAGTTTCCCATGTTTAAATATGTTGAAGGCACGTAAAATAAGTCGAAATAAATCTACGAGAAAAATTTGCTCTTCACTCGGTGACTCAGAAATAAGAAAAACAACGCGAGAGAGCCGAGAAAATGAGAATATGTCGACTTGGTCGAGGCTAATTTGTGTTGCAATGTGCGCAGTCCAACGGGGGAATCCGCAGCTTGATTTCTTCGCTGCTAAGGTTTATATGAAAAGAGGTTGAATAAGGTTAACAGCTAAGCTTAACAATGGCATACAAGTTTCCTCCTCCCACTCAAAAGGCTGACACTTGATAAATTCATGCCTTCATCATGCCTAGAAATCCCTAAAATGAGCGTAAGAAACTTTCAGAGCGAGCTTTTTAAAGAGAGAACTTCGGCGAGCTTGAAGAGAGTTCTTGGCATCAAAAATTAAAAGCTTTTGAAGTCATATATCAAGAGAGCTTTTGAAGTTTTCAGGATCAGTTTTACAAGTCTTTAGCTCCCGCGATCTAATTGGCCGGATTGAAGTTAACAGTAAGAAAATCACGAGATCATTTTATGAATTTGTTCAATTGCTTTCTCTTTACTCAAAAACATCACAGAGATATGATTCATGTCAAAACTCATATTTTCCTCCGCGATTAGCAGTGAAGGTGTTGACCTCAAAGATACAATCGTCATCTTCATTAAAAGTCCTCAAAACTTGTTTGTATTCTCCAGCTGGGAAAACTTCTGCTTTGCTAATTTCCTCGAGATTTGAAAAGTTTGTCATGCGGAATTTCATGCCAACTTCCCACGGACAACGAGGAACTCCACCTGTGATCAAACGTTAATCTTCGAAGGTAATAAGATATGATTTTCTGTTCAGAACCTTCGAATCCTTGCAAGATAGATTTAGCTATATCCATAACTCCTTCGATGTTCAGTGACAAACTGACGAGACTGCACGCACTGAAGGTCGGGATCTTGATGATCTGTCGCCAGTTGCTTAGATACTTGTAGTAAAGCGCGAAGTCGACCTTTAAAATTTATGTTCTACTAATTGAAGTCTCGGACATTTTTTTCTCACATTTATCTTGTCGAGCTTTCTGATAACATCGAAGCCGATGTTCAGCACTGAAGAATTGCGAGAAAAAGCCTTGTTGTAACACATGACGGTTTTGAGTGACTTTCCCGTTGTTCTGCAAGTCAGTTTTGTGTACCTTACGGAGGTTCGAATGGGATCCTTGCCAGTTCCTCCAAATCCTATTAACCAAATTGAGAGACAAAAAAACACAACGACACTTTTCATCACGATGTCTGAGTTGGAATAAAACAACATTGGAATAAATATTTGATCGCTTGAGCGCAATTTGTCAAATGACAATCATAAAAGTGAAATAAATTTGATCTTTTTTATGACAATGAATTAGTGAAAAATCTGCGTTGCAATTAGACAGCCATAATTTATCAATTTCGATCTCGACCAGCCAAAAAAATTTACCGAGAAGGTCAACTCATAGTTTCTGCAGATATGTAGATAGATTGTAAGAACGCTGGCTTTTGTAGACTGCCATTACAGCAGCCCTCCAGCTAAGAGACCAGGAAGGCAGTGTCAGTGCCACCGTGATTCTCTCACCCACAGATTCAACGATTGCTCGTCTTTTAATCCTTCCAGGATTCTAGTTTCTGCAGAACAACGTGAACCTTTCGGAGCACTGCTTTCGAGAAACGAAGTAATCTATTCAACATTCATAAGTTATGAGTTTGCATAAAAGAACACCGGCAGGGTTCACATCGATCATCATTGCCAAGAAGTTTCGTCTATCACTTGTAACAAATTTGTGATCAACGAAGTCACCAAGATGAGCGTAGTTTATAAACTAATGTGTCGATCGTTCTCTTACAAACGAAGCCACAGAATTTTTATGCTGTAGAAGATGCTCCAGCTTTTTGTATGTGTTTTTTTCAGCATTCTTATGCGCTCTCATGGGATCATAATTCTCTAAATCTTTCTCCGCGCTTGTGTGAGCCAGAGAGCATCGAAAATGTTCCCTCTCGGCACGTGCGTTTATTTTATTATCCGTTGGAACTCAGGCTCGATCGGTTGACTTTTATTCCTCGCGAAATTCGTTTTATCAGCTTGAAATTAAAAATGGGCAATCAGTTGCAAAGAAACGCTAAGGTTGATAACGAGAATCCGACCCCGCCGTTGGTTGAGTTGACACCGGCCGACATAGAGATTATCAAAGTGACATGGCAGATTCCAAGTGCGAACGTGAGTGCGGAAGTGTTTAAGAGATCTCTGTCAATTGAACTTGTTGCTCTCGTTACAGGCTTTCGATTCGGCTGAGCTTATTTTCTACACTTTCCTCGAGCGCTTCCCAGAGAACCAACAAAAATTCTCCGCTTTTAAAGACAAACCGTTGACGGAGCTTAAAGTGAGTTTGCGCTGTAAAGTTTGCGGTTGCGAAATTTATTATTCGTTGTCAGGGAACGCCAAGCTTCAGAGCTCACGCGTCCAAGGTCTTCAACACGTTCAGCAGCATCGTCGACGCTCTCGACAAAGATGTTGAGCTCAAAGGCATCCAGAGGATCATCGTTGAAGGTAAGAGGAAGTGAAACTGTGAGCAGATTAAACTAACGTTCAACTTCCAGTTTCAAAAACTCACATCAGAAGGAAGATCAGCAAAAAGTCTTACAACGATCTGCGCAGTGTGATTGTTGACATTCTGAGCGAAGTGTGTAAACTCGACGATGAGGGTAAAAGTTACCAAAACAAAGATTATCTGTAAGGAAGTAAACAAACTTATTTTTAGGCAAAGCTGCGTGGACGAAGCTGCTCGACATTTTCTTCCACGTGTGGTAATCTTTTCGAATTCATTCCAAACTTAACGTTTTCTGATTTGTTATTTTGTTAGGTTCGAAACACTCGATGGACGTTCCGATCAGTTCCTCCAATAGATCGTGACGAGAATTGCAAAGTTCCATTTTCCCCTTTTGGCTCAACTTATTCGCATCGAGACGCCATGCAAATGAAGCTTCGGGACCGCATTGATATTCAAATTCTGTCCGTCGTCTAATCAGCATTTGAAGGCATCCAAGCGAGTTTACATCAATTGACCCTCGACGCATCAACTTTATATGATTTGTACTCTCGACTTCAATTATTTCTTCATTAGCCTAACACGAATAAAGTTTCCACGCACAGTAAAGATCGAATGAAAGTCTCGATGTCGCTTTAATCAATAGATTTTTTTATTGAGCTCTCCTAACTATTTCTGATGTACAATTGTGAAAAGCCGGAGCTCGACATTCCGGCTGGCGATCAGCAAAGTTTCTACAACCAAACGAATTTTGGCACCGCGCGATAAAGTTCGAACAATCGATATGTGTTTCAGTCTAAAGCTTCATATTTGTCTTTTAAGCTTCAAAGTCTCATTTTCTTAAGCGCACGACCAGGCACAAGAAGTCTCCAGGAACGCTGAAAGTTCTTTGTCAAATGTTCTCTTTAAATTAATTCCTCGGCAGATAGGGAAAGGCATTGAAATAGAAAACGTGAATCATAAAATATAAATAAAAGGAACATCAGCTCAACAAATGATTCGTTTGTCGATCTCGAGTGACGGTGGCTTGTTCTGTGAAGGTTGAGGATGACACAGTAGGCACTCGTTTGACTGTTCTTTGTTGCAGCACGACGGCGTGTAGCTGATGCTCTCGCTTGTTTGATATTTCTTGACGATCTCCTTCACTTGCGAGTTCAGATCGTCTTCGTCATCGTACAGAGTCTTGCGGCAGACTTTCGGCGTTGTGGGCGCATCGGGGAAGAGCGATATCGAGAGCGACTTCTCTAATAACTTCGAGCCAACCGGTGGACTGTTCTGATTGATATTCGTCGACGGATGTTTGTCGACTTTGTCTGAATTTTTGATTGAATTCTCTTTGTCTTCGTCTGACACGTCGTCACCGCCTTCTTCTTCATTGTCGTCGCCGGTCTTGACACATTCGACGGTGATCTCATTTGAAGGATTCGCGATGGGGATTTGGACGACGGCAAGAATTTCTTCGGGTTGAGCATCCGCAAGCCATTTGTGATTCATGCATTCAGAGACGTCGAGGCGATCACTAAAATGAAACGAAATTTATCATCAACAAGTGCTTGTTTCTATTCGATCTCCGTCACGACAAATTAACAAAGCTGTTCCCTTTTGTTGGGTAACATTCTCATGCTAATTGAGGCGATAAACATTTGCAATTCATGAACTGATTTCATGCTATGAAAAAATCCCTTTTCAAAGCCATCACCGTTGACCTTTCAGCCATCGTCGCGCAAACAAAAAGATTGCCAGCGAGATTGCGGAAAGTTATTAAACCGCGATATGTTCGGAGCATGACCGCGGAAGACGAACAAAAACGAATTATCGAAGTGGAACAGCCAGAAATAAATCACGGCGCGAGAATAATTTTACATGATGCGCGCGGCGCGGCTTAACGGTAACGGAAGTTTGTTAGAATTTTATGAGCCCGCGGAGATTCTTTACCAGATTAGCATTTTAATTGATTGGAAGTCGATCGCTTACCACGGTTTAAGTCGCAACGTGCTTCTCATGAAATCAATGGCATCGTCAGATACGCCTTCGAAGAGCTCATCGGGAAACGTTAGATTGCATTGTGTGATGTTGAGGAATGTTTCTTGCTTATCGTCGCCGCCGAACGGACTAAAGCCGGAGAGCAGAACGTAGGCAAGAACTCCGACTGACCAGATGTCGGTCTTGAGGGAGAGTGGCTCGTACTGCACGATCTCGGGTGCAACGTAGTCGGGCGTGCCTTGAATCTCGCAAACATTCTTTGTGCCAGCGATTGCTCGTGCAAAGCCGAAATCGCAAAGCTTCAGTCCATCTGAGAGAAAATTAAAATGTAAATCGTCGCGGTCAGGGACCGAATGAAACCGTTTTCACCTTCTAGGTTGTTGGAGTTCAGCAGAATGTTTTGCGGTTTGATGTCAAGGTGTGCGACGCTTCTTCGATGCAAATAATCCAGAGCCTTCAGTACTTCTCTAATACAGGTTCTGGCCTTCTGCTCCGGCAAGCAGCTGTCGTCGTCTAAGAGCGCTTGCAGTTCACCGCCGGCTGCCCTGTAAATTGATTTGCTTTACCAACATTCATAAATTACTCCTCGAGCTTCGCTTACATCTCAAGAATTAGAACGAATTCGCTGCGCGTTTCATAGACAGCATGCAGCTTCACAATCTGCTCCGACTTTGAGCTCAGCATCAGCACGGCGATCTCATGTTGAATCTGTTTTATCCAGCAGGCAGCTCGACGTCGACGTCGCAAGAACTTTGCTGCATAATTAATGCCCGTTTCTTTGTGTGTTGCTCGTCGAACGGTCCCAAAGTTGCCTCTGCAAAGATAAAGTAAGAAGACAAACATGAGACATGTGTTGAGGCCGTTCAATCGATTGATTTTGTTGTTCAGCTCGGTTATTGGCTCGACATCTGACTCATTACTTCCTCGAAGCTTCCACACACTCCTATTACATAATCCGAGAACACTCCCCTCATCCATCATTAAGGAAAAGCTTCCGCCAGCCAAAAAACATGTCATTGAGTATAATTTCGCCAACGAGAAACAGGTTCCGCTCCAACTGTTTCGGTTCAAAGCCTTTTATGAGCGCTGTGTTGGATGTCATGACAGCAGCAAGTGAAAGAAATTCGCCTGCCCCAATTTGGATTCGTTTCGTCAGGCTCGTGCTAATCATTCAATTCAGCACTTTGTTACGTTTTCCGCATAATCCAACAAAGTCGCTAATGTGACTCACTAATAAGAATGAATGTCTATCAACCGCAGTTGCATATGAAGTCGAAGAGTTGCATAAAACGCTGTAACCGAAACGCGAGGAATTTCTGTACACGATTGTGCAATTAATATCTCAAGAGCAGACGGAATATCATGACTCGAGTTTGTTTCATGCATTTTTAAACAAGCGTTGCCAATGAACTTGTTTTTGATTCGTTTGCTCCCAAAAAAACGATCGATTGATTGCGCGTCGTTGCATAAAATTAAAGCTACGAATCGGGCGATGTTCCATCTCATAAATACGGCCGAGCGATGACAAGCCAGCTCGTAAAAGATGACGGAAGCGACAGCATTCCGATGGAGAGTTTTCGCCACCCAAGACATTGAACTTCTCCATGGATGTCGCGGAAATCACGAGCATAGAACGACGATCGTGTCTCAGACTCTTGCGCGAAATTGGCGCCTTCGAACACATTCTTCTGATTTCATGCCAAGCCCTGCGATGTAAATGCAAATTCTGTTGTTTCTTTACATCGCGATCGAAATGTGCAAAGCGCTAAAAATAATTAGAAAAGAATTTCAAGGTGAAACGCAACGTCTCAGACGCTTGAACATCGAGCATGCGACAATCCCAAATTCTAGAACTTTAATTCATGCGATTAATCGTTGCGGGGAAAATGTTTTCGCTCGAAGACGTGAGTGAAGCAACAAACTTGAATTGAGGCTCCGGCGAGCTCGTGATATTCATCGACTTGGAGCTCAATAAAACCTCCAACGTTGGCACTAAAAGTTACGATTTACACAACTTTATTGGCTTCATCGTGGCGTGGAGATTTTTGTTTGCTTATTGGCGCGCTGCTCAGCTGATTTGCAAATTAAGATATTTTTTTTACTCGCGTAAAACAAACTTGAATGAAGTCGCTGCGTGGGCGGAAATTTATTTGAGTGTTCAATGTGAGGTTGAAGTGTTTAAGTGATTCATTCCGACTTCAAGAGACTTCAATGACGAACGATCATCATCTCCAGGTGCTCAACAGCGCCAAATACAAATGCAAATTATGGCTTCTGGTAAATACAAAGTCGGAGCCGATTCGAAGAAGGTTAAAGGTCTTCGAACATCTTTAATCTGTCTACCTGAGACTTTATGGCAATCCATAATTGTCACAGAAGACGATACCTTATCAGTCTTATTTTCGAGTTGAAAGCAATCACTTCTAATAAGGAAAAAGCATAATGGCGTTGAAGATGTTTGAAGATCATGGAGTTGTTGATTTTCGTGACGGTCTCTGGTACATCAACTGCCCATCATCGTGTCCATATGTTAGCCATGGACTTGTGGACCACAAGAACTTTAAGGAAAGAATCCAAGAGGCTGAGAGAGTTAAGAAATTTGCGGCTGGCTTGAACATCTGCGATGAAGCGTTCCGCCTTCATCCAGAGTCGATCGAATTCCGAATCCAGAAGGCAAAGTTTCTGGTTCTGCTCCATAAGTACGAAGAGGCGCACTCGATTCTTGATGAAGTTATCAGGAAATTCCCGAAAAACGTCGACGCATTGTTGGTCCTTGGCTTGGCTTTCTACCACCAAGGAAACTTCAAAAGGTGCGTCGAAATTTCCAGCTTTGTTCTACGCGTCAACCCGATGATGGTCGACATGAAGCTATTGAAGCTGAAGGCGACACGGCTGATGGAGATTATCGAGACGAGTAAGTAAACACATTTTTCACATTCGGGTGCGTGTTTGAGTAAAAAATATATTTTCCAGTCTCAAAGCCTGAAAGCAAAATGCCATGCTCATTTGTCACTCTCAGAATCATCAGCGAGGGCCTCAAACTTGATCCGACTAACAGAGCCGTCACGAAAATTCTCAAGTTCTGCAGAGCCAAGATCAACTTCAAGGCAAATTATTTCTCATCCGTGATAAAAGACTTGACAGATGTTCTTAAGATCGACCAAGCACATGTCGACGCGTTTCTGTTGCGAGCAAAAAGTTTCTACGCTTTTTCAATGCACGAAGACGCCATTGTCGATCTTCTCGAGGCTGAAAGGCTCGACCAATCGAGCAAAATATCGAAGGAAATCGACGCACTGAGGAGAGCGATTGGCCGCGCTTTCGTTCCGAAGACCAACTACAAGCTCCTGGATCTGTCTCGCAACGCAACGCACAGCGAAATCGTCCGATCGTTTGAGTCGCTGTCGATCTTACATCAAGTCAACTTGGGCAGAGCGGAAACTGAGGCCGAGACACGAAAATGCGAATTCTGGTTCAAGCGCCTCGAAAACGCTTACTCGATTTTGTCTGACGAGAAGTTGAAGCAGCAATATGACAAAGCACTCGAAGATCAGGAATCAAGCATCAGTTGCTCGATAATGTGAGCATCTCGTTCCACTTAAGACGTCCAATTTAATATTCGTGAATAAATTTAAAGGAATCGCAATCTGATTTGAACTTAATTTTCGTAACATTTAATCGCTCAACGTCAACCCGAGCAAAATGAGAACACTTCTTGATTTGGACGCGAGAAATTTAATTAAGATTTAAGCCGAGCCATACTAGGAAGTAGATTCGACTGAAGTTTACTCGCAAACTATGGCAATATTGGGCAGTCTTTCACGCCCACGAAGCCAAACTATTAGCTTTAAGTGTCGTGTACAACCTGACATCTTGACAAGTTTGACATTGACGCGAATTTTCCGAAAGAGTTCAGTTCGGAAAAATAACCGCGAGCTAGACGAGATTGAATGATTTCCCATTCATTGCTCATAAGACACTGCGGCAACCTTGTCGTCGTTTAAGTGACGTTGGATAGAAGTCGCTCGTTGTTCAGCGAAAATGGGCATAGAGCAAAGCACGGCTTCAATGTGAGCGTGACGAGCATCTGATTTCGATTGATGGAAATTGACATTTTCGCCATGACTCGACATGATTTCTTCTCTTCTGTTGCGACCCCAACGTCAGCTTTGACTTCTTTGGCAAACATGTTGATCGTTCGAGATCGTGAAATTATTCAAATTCGCTTTGCTGCACGATCGACGGCTGGAAATATATCCGGTACAAGTTGGTAAGTCGCTTTATGGACAGGAGAGAATCCCAACAGTTTCTTCTTAAATGAAAGCAATTTGAATTAATTCAATCTAAGTCGAGCCGATCTCCACTTTCCTTTTCATCACTCAAAGCGCGCACGAGGCTGCTTATGCAAAAGTGAGAATGAAAAGTTGCATCAACGCCGAGGAACGGGTTATCATTATTGTGAAACCGAAGCCGCCGCTCTCTTACAAATGCATCAAATGCTTTCAATGAAGATAATTTATCTGCTGATGCAACGCGAGGTTCAATCGTGATAAGTACAAGACGCACATGTCGATGGAGTCGATTTGCCAAAAGTCGCCCCAGCCATCGATGAATGGAAAACGTTTTCACATGACGTTCGTTAGTTTTAATTATTGAAGAAAGATTTCATTGAAACATGACACGGGCTGAGAAATTCTCAACGTTTCGCTAATAGAAAAGCTGCATGCAAACAATTAGTCGTCGCCAAGTCGAACGTCAACGAGCGAAATTCCTCAAATATTTTTGCATTTGTTTTACTAGCCGAGCGTGACCTGATTTTCACCAGAAGCACGACAAATACACTCGCTCGGTGCGATAAGGGAAAACTGCAGCAGTGGAATTTTCCAATCACTCGCAATCTCGCCGCGCGGGCAAAGAGAAAATCGGACGAGCGAAGCATTTCAATGTTCGATTTCCTCATTCTGCCTCGTGAAAGCCTTTTGTAGGAAGTGAATGCGGCGAGAACGTTCACCCGACACTCGATTCTTCGTCTTCTTCGTCGCCGTCGCTGAACTGAATTGAGGCGAATTTCGAGAAATCGAAAAAGAGTTGACCGGAGTCTGGTGGCGAAAAGGAAGTTCGTGGGTGTCGCAGAGACCGTCGCACGACAGGCAAACCTGATTCGCTTCGCGCAGAGAGGAGGAGAGCTGGCGATAAATTAAATGGCACAAATTTCTACGCGCATTGATGATGGCAACATGTTTTATTGATCTCTCGAGTCGCTTCGATAGCCCGAGCCGATAAAAGCTACAATGCAATGTTGAATTAATGAAATCACGTTTCTTATGTAATCGGCAATTGTTGACATTTTCAAGAAAGACCTAAAGCGGGGAATAAATAAGAGTTTGGATGGAAAAGTTCACGGCGCGGAGATGGAAAGCAGTTGCAGCCCCAAGTTTATTGCTCAACAACACAAAAGCATAAGAACGAGCGAATCTTCTCGCCGAAAACTCATCTCAACGGCCACACGTTTCGCTCAACCGAACAACGAAACGAAGACGAAGCGTAAGCGGAAAAAAGTCGTTAAACGACCTTGCCATCGCTCGAAACTGTTTTTTTTTTCGTTACTTATTTTGTTGTTTGATTCATCGCTCAAATGATAACGTTCGCTGTACGCACTTGAGGCCGCAAAAACCTTTACGAGGTAGAAAACCAAAAGTGGCATGAGTTGAACATGACAGCGAGATCGAGAAGTGAAAAGAAACTGAAACTTTCACTGACTCAGAATGTCTGAGCACTGCAGATTGATGTCAATTGGAAGCAATCGTCAGCTTCAACGCTTCATTGGAAGTCGACGGCCACATCGATCACTTTACGTCTTTGAATGTTCAAGTTCATGTTGACATTAAAAGCATCTAATTATATCGTGAGTCTTATATATTTAGTCGAGTGCGTCAGCTGCTGATAAGCAGCGGCAACTAGAGACAGGTGAAACCACAAAACTCATCAACTTATCTCTTCGAACTCGATTGAGTGATATCATTGGGCGATAACGAGTCCGCCGCAAAGGTCGTTCGGGTTTCGAAATGCAAAAATGCAGGAATTTCCAACTTCAGCCCTCACGCGATTCTCTTATCGACGCGACATGATGGATCGTCTTCGAATCACCGCATGGCCGTTGTGAGTCAGCCTGCAGCATGTCGTCAAATACATGTTGACATCATGCTCTGCGGCTTCCAAAATATTATTCTTCTTGATTTCAATCTTCTAAAATTAGCCCCAAGATGGAATTTCAGTTTTATGAGCGAGCAGAGCATAAATGTGACTCGATTACAGTTTCCTGTGCCCGCGCGCCGCTCGAAATTTCACGAGAAAACTTATGTCGACCGAAATGTGATCAGCGAGTAAAACTTGACCCACTTCAAAGCCTTCCGTCAACTCGGAATCGATCTGATTAAGGCCACTCGAAAATGGCTGTCGATCATTTATGGTCGCGCTGACGAAGTTTTCAATCAAATCGAAATGAGATTTAGGAAATTTAACAAACAAAACTTGGGTCGAAATCGCAAAATTTTCTTGTTCATGTTGGCTTGTCGAGTTCAGCAGTAATGTCGTTAGGTAAGAGGATGATCGAGACTATCGGCAGGTCGCAGGGGGCTCGCAAGACTTATGAGGGACTCTCATAGCACGACGGCGACGGTTTTGAACGTCGCTGAGTTGCGTGCACGATCGTCAACAGTTCACTCTGGCGTCTGAGTTGAGAAGAGCCATAAATAGCGGCGAATAGATTGTGCAAACTTTGCTGTTGTGGTATTTGCATTTCAACTCGATCCGAGGTTCGATAAGCTCTCATCGACTTCCTGTCCTCCATCCTCAAGAGCGTCGACACCCCAAACTTATCAAGACTCGAAGCGAGAGACGACGGAAAGGAAGAAACTTTTCTCGTAACGCATTCTCGGTCTGTGTTGGTTTTGCAATGGCTCGGTTGTTGGGCTAATTAGCAGCGGTTCAGGAGCAGATGCAAACTTACCTAGCAAATGGTTTCGCCTCGACTGTGTAATGCTGCTCGATGTCTCCTTCCACACAAATCTTCTTCAAGTATTCTGGCTTGAACTGGATGATTCCATCGCCGATGTGCAACACTTCCTTGGGCAACATTTCGCTGTGGCTTTGTTTTGCGGGCACTTCACTTCAATCACGATCAGTCTTCACCACGGAAGATGTTTCCACTGAATATTTTATTTAATTGAATTTATTGTTGCTCACTTTTCTGTTTCTCACAAGCGAGTTTCATGTTTCGGTCGAGATTTTTGTGTAATCTCGGTAAATGCTGCGCTTTCAGTGTTTCGTCACTCGCCGATGCTTCCAAAGATTCTTTTCTTAGATTTTCTGAAGCAAAAGTCAACACTGAACGAGTCACAAGCGATTTCTTCGACAACAGCAACGAGACTGAGCGGATTTCTGTGGGCGAAGTAGCAGAACTGAAATACTAGCTGAGCTGTTTTAGTACCAGCGGGCAATCGTTAAAAAATATAACGGCGAATTGTTATTTAAAACAGAATTTTCAAAACCGAAAATTCCGGTAAAAATTATAATTCTCAATATCAACAATAAAACTAATATAAGCGCTTTACGAATTTATTTAAAATCAATAGATCCACGGCACAGTGTAGCGAGTATACAGAAAGATGCGCCGTCTAATGAACTATCAGCGCTATGAAAACCACCCCGTTAACTCAACTGCAAGTTGACATAATCTACAGCCCAGTGAACCTCTGTCGTTGTCCGCGAAGTTAACTTTAAATCTTAATATTCATTAAACTCAAAGAAATTTTTCTCAAATGCGAATTAGAAAACTTTCAACCAACCCAAAAAAGTATTGTTGTTTGAACAGCTTCAGGAAAATAACATCGAGATCTGATCTGTTCGAGATGTTTGTGTTTCTAGGATTCAAATCAAGCTTTTGGAATCATCTTGGACATTTAAAATATTACAAAGATTTTACCAAGCTCAACATTTAATTGAAGAAAACCGATATGATGAAATCTTATGTAAAAAATCTTCTGCATCCGGGCATACATCCAACTAAGCAGTTCCAACCTATCGGACAAGGATTGGCGCATTCGGTGAAATATTCGAAAGGACCGCACTCGCATCTTCCCGCCGCGTTCTTTGGATAGCCTTTGGCACAAACACAGCCCGGCTTGCAGACTATGGGTTGCGAGCAGAACATATTTGGTGGGCAGTCAACGGGCAGGCATGAAGTGTAAGTTCCTCCAGCGCCGCAGTTAACTGCGAAACGTCAAAAAGTTTTAATCATTCAAGCTGAAACTTTCAAGTTGTTTTACCGCACTGGCCGTCTTTGGTTTCGCTATAACCTATGAAGCACTGGCATCCAGGACGACAATCGTTATCACAAAGTAAACCGGGTAAGCAAGGATAAGCAAACGAACACGAGTCGTAGTAAGAATTGGCAGGGCATCGATGCTTGATGCCTAAAGATAGGAAAAGATCTGTGAAATAAAATTTGAATAAACATAGATCAGATGTCATACGAATTAGGTGAGTGAATTTTTACCTTCCAAGAATCCGGCGCTGCAAACTGTATCATAAAAAATAATAATTTGATAAAAAAAAGCTAATGAATTACACAGAAAACCTTACGAGAAATTAGTCCGAAAAATAGGAAAACTTTCACAAAGTTCCTCATGATTTGATTCTTCACGTATAACTAAAAAGAAAAACTTTCTTTCCAGCGACAAATGACTTGAAACGAACCTGAGCAAACATTCGCAAACTGAACAGCTGGCTCTGAAACTAAAATAGCAGAAGCTGGAGAAAAAGTGGAACGTCAGCCGTCATGAGAGCATCGGTTGCTAAGAAGGTTGAGAATGAAAAACTATCTTCATGAACAATCGTCAAAGTTTTAGTTTATTGAAAAACGTTGATTAGGAAACTGCACGCTTGATCGTCGAAAATTATCCGAAAATCTTCTTGCAGCCGGGGATGCATTGAGCAATGCAGTAAACTCCCTTAGGGCAAGGATTCGTGCATTCAGTGAAATATTCCAAGAAGCCGCATTGGCATCTTCCAGCAGCATTCAACGGATATCCTGGCGCACATTGGCAACCGGCTCTGCAAACTTGAGGGCACATCATACCCTCTGGGCAGTTAATAGGTAAGCAGGTGGTGTAAGTTCCGCCAGGTCCACAGTTTGCTGCGAGATATCGAGAAATTTTAAACATCAAAGATTGAGCGTTTCAAGTCTCTTACGAATCTTCACGCATTGGTTATCTTCAGTTTGAGTGTAGCCTTTGTTGCAAAGGCAGCCAGGAATGCAGCCGATGAGACACTGAGCTCCTGCAGGACAAGGATTAGTGCAGCTTGTGTAGTAAGCGTTGGCCGGACATTTTCCTGGAGAAGATTTTCATTGAGAAAGAATTCCCTAAGTTCATTCATTTTATATTTACGCGTAATCCCAAGGATTTTGAAAAGATCTGTCAATCCAAAATTTATTTAAAATGAATATTGTCAATTTGATACAATTACCGTCAATAATTCCAGCGCTGCACACTGAAATTGTTCAAATCATAGATTTTTTTTCCAAGCTTTGATGCAATTTAATGAAAATCTTACAGGAAATGATTCCAAGGAAAACGAAAATCTGCACGATGTTCTTCATTTTGCGTCTTTCACCAAATCGAGTCGAACGATATCTGACGTGGTGATAAATTTTAAGGAGTTAAATTGATATTTTCTACCCGTGAACGATCACTAAGTATTTAAAGAGCGCCAGACTGAGTCAACATTTGCATATAAAACATCTGACTTCAGAAACGATTCTTTCAAATTTTGTTGTTTCTTACTTTGCCTCTCAGGTCTTGAATATGTTCGAACCGTAGCTAAATTGCGAACTAGAATTGCAACCTTCGTATAGCTGATTCGTTAAACGCTGTCAATAAGAAAGGTTCCTTTAAACTGTAACAGAGGATTCGAGTCACCTTTGGCAAGGATTTCAACATTCCACAGCCTGTGGAAGATAATCACAAAAACTTTCTATCAATTTTCGGCTTTTTAAGAAAAGATTTTTCTTTATTTCCTCTTCTTCTATTACCTAAACTATAAAACAGACATGAAACTAAATCGCAATCGGATGTACCGCTGGAAATAAATCAGAAAATTTCCTAATGGTCGAGAGTTTAAGTGAATAGAACAAATCAAATTACAGTTTAAAAGAAAGAGAGAAAGTTCAACTAAAATTTAAATTTCGAGAATTTCGTGATTGGAATTGAATAAAATCTTTTCCCCGAACCATCCGTTTCTGGCCGGAAAGCTTTCGCCGAGGAGTTTCTATCACTCCGCCTGCTTGCTTCCGTCATTCGATTTCTTGATTATTCAACATCATCTTTAAAAAAATTATCACACTTTAATTGTTTTTCTCTAAGTTACAAAGTTAATTTTATTATACAGCTTCATGTATTTTTATGCCTTTTTTAATAGAGCGATAAGATATTTGATAGATATCTTCGCTTGCTTTCATGACTTATGCGACTGTTTTGAGATTTAAGCTAAAACTTAAGAGGCAAATGCACTTCATCGACGGTCGAGCAGTCATTGAACCTCAAGGAAATTTCCTCATTCGAATCAACGACAATAAAATGGAAAATACTATCAACATGTTTCACAATCTTTGAGCCGTTTTCATTTGATGATTTTCCCTTCTCACTCTCTTCCTCGAGGGAAATCCTGAACACACCAATGGGTCTCCCATGTTAGTCGGTTTCATCGATTTGAGTATTCGACTTTCATTCATTCGCCTTCCTTTCAAAACTAGTTTAAACAAAATCAATGATGCCTAGGAGTCGAGGGCAATTGGAGAAGGTTGAGACGCTCCAGGCCCGAACGCCTTGGCTTGATAACTTAGCTGACTACTCAGACCGAGGATCGTCCTTGGATCTGAATAGTCGTTGGCGATGGAACATATTCTTGTTAAATTTTTGGGTTTCTTTCTTTCCAGATATGACTAGCTTCTTGCGACATAAGCTTTCCTTTCACAACGTCAATAAACTTTAAGCTATTTTGTTTTCTTACTTGATTTACATAGCGATAGATACATTGTGGTTTTTGTTTGTGTGTTTCATGCATTTAGAGTGGGCGAAAAGTCCTGATGATAGCAAACGAGGGCACCTCGTCTGCGCTTTGTTATTTACTTAGATTAGCTACTTAGTTATCGTATTGTTATCTGTAATCGTTTGCTGATTTCCATCTTTCTACCGCACAGTTCGAATGCAAAAATATATTTCTCTTATACTGTCTAAGCATTGCAATTAAGACAAATGAATTAGGAAAAGAAAAGTTTAGATTTGGAAGCTGAAGTTATCGTTCGATAGATCAACGGAAGTGGGAGACATGATCATGAGTCAACAGCGCTTGAGTTCATCAGAAAGAACTTTGCAAAGCAGGTTTATTCTACTCTGATAATATTAAATATCCCACAAGACAGAAGGGTCACGTAGACCATGAAGATTAGTTGAAAGATCTTTCCATCGAAACTCCGCAAGCAACAAAATTCCTCGCGTAACAAAATAAAATTCTGATTCGACTTACACCCACGCATTCTCAACCGAGACGGCTCATTCCTTCGTTATTGAAATCACTCTTGCTCATTCATTTATTTATTCCGTGGCGGGTCTCACTTCTTACATCAATGATTCATTTTGTTGTGTGCTTCACAGCGCAAAAAACAGTCAGTCACTTAATTTACTCGTCCATGCCGGTCTCTCGTCACAGCGGCTGATGCACTTCTATAAAATGTCTTAACCGCTAGCTTTCAATAAATTACACATCCATTTAGTAATACGACATCATCATGTGTTGCGTGTGGAGGCGAGAGCGCAAGAAAGGTCGGGCGATTGGCTTTATTACTTAGTTCAAGAATTTACTAATTTTCCCTTAACATCTAAACTTTTTTTTCCGAAAAACATTTTCATCTAGCACTTAAATCTGTTCGTCTAATGATTACTGCGGATCAGCGGAGAAGAATCTCTCGCGAAAATCTTCTGCATTTTAATGACTGTCTCTCTTTCGTGTCTGAGGCCTAAATTAGAGTTTTATAAATTATAAGCGATTTAATTTTGAACACATATTTCCGAAAATTTGGGATGTAATTGCAGACATAAGTTTATCTTAATCTTGAGGGGTGGGGGCTGATGAGATAGAGGTATGTTGAAGCATGTTGAACGCGGTGCGCTAAAGAACTTTAAATACAACACCAATTAGCACAAGTTTCTTAATTGGCTTCTTCGCTTTATGCAACTCCTATGCCCGGTCACTTTCAAGGACCGGCGTGGCTCCGTCGCTGCTCGAGTAATCGTTTAATATAATCGTTGTCTCCGTGCCGCCAGGCGACTCATCGGCAACCGTCCAACTACGCTCGATGCCTGCGGAAGGACAATTCGAATGGACGTTTTACATTTAAACTTGCAATCATTAAAGGTTTCGTTTGAGCCTCAAGCTATGAGTGCAAAAAACAAAATTGGCTACTGAACCTCCGAATGTCTAAAGAACAAAAGCCATTGTGTGTGTCGCTATCTCTCCAACTTAAAAGAAGCGGGTGTTGACTACTCAAAAACCAATTTACAACAGAAGCCCACAACTCAGCGAATTAAAAATAATAAAAATGCCCACCAAATTGTTCGTTTAAAAACTTTTCTTCGAACCTTTTTCTCTTTTTTCATACAAATAAAAATAAATTTCTTCATCTTTTCTCTTTCACAAAAACTTCTTCGTTACAAAAGCAGGAAGTGAATTCCAGAACAGAAAGAAAAGGAAGGAGAACGAGAGAATTGGACTACTTAAAATGAAAGAAAAAATCAATACGTGAAGTGAACACATTCTGCAATCAGATGGCGCATCCGAGTGACAAGACTGGATGCTTTTTTTGAGGTGGTGGATTCAAATCATAAACCAAAGGAGAAGCTTGAAAATCCAAAAAGGTTTCTTCTTCATTCCAAGTGGAAGAGGCTCAAGGTGCGGAGATACAGTTTGAAATCAAAGGTGAGAAGGATTTGTTAGAATTCGTCTACTAACTGGTCGTGTGAATTGGAACGGGTATTGTATGGCCGTCGCTTGATAGCCTCGTCGCGCCCATCAGCTGTTGCTGCTTGGTTGTCTGCAGGAGCGTGTCTTCAATCATGCTGGCAATCTTCTCACGATCATTCTAAAACGAGACATGAATGAGATCAATGCTATGCCGAGTCTCCAGAGGCTAACTTACATCGTTTATGAAGCCCAAATGCACGAGCTCGTGTGATAAGGCTATCGCTGTATCGTCTTGTGATATCTGGCATGTGAGTTGACGGTTCATCTTGTCATCCATTCGTAAAAGTATTGTCATCTGAAATCGAATCGTTTTGTTAGTGTTTCGATAACCAATAGAAATTTCCTTACTCTCACCAGTAGTTCGCTGCTATTCTCTATTGGCTTAACGCTACAAATCATATTCACAACTTTTCGCGACTCAATGTCCAACGGTTCAGGCGACGCTGACTTTACTGACTCAGCCGTCTCAGGAGAAATCGCACGAGGTCGCGGCGTGGGCGGTTGGCGAGCAGAAAATGCCGTGAGAGGATAAATGCCGTACCTGGGAATACGAGACTCTTGTTAGCATGTCGAATTAGGAGAACGATGAGGTCACTTACTTAACATCTTCTAAGAACTTTTCAAGCTTTTCAGCGCCAGGAACATCGGCCAACTTAAACTCAACGGGCTCATTGGCGCGAGGAATGTCGGCGAGAACCACATCAGGCTTGTATCTGCGTCGCATCATCTCGTCTGTTATTGTGTCTGAGAAGTTTGCTATAAAAACAGAGCAGAAAAGCGTGATTGAGTGACTCAGAGAAGCGCGAGGAAATTCCTTAACGTACGTGCTGTGTTGAGGAGACAGTGAGCTACGAGAAGCTTCAGTGAGTGAACCTCGAATAGCAGCGGATGAAATAGAAGCTCTTTTGCGCTTGGTCGTTCAGCTGGGTCGTGACTCAGGCACTTGGAGATAAAGTCCTTCTGTTGTCCCTCCTCGAGGCTCTCAATTGTCCGTTGAATGTTTTCAGGAGTAACCATCGTTCCAGAGTCGCCGTTGCCTTGGATCTCCAGCGCTGCCATCTCCAACGCGCACATACCGAATGAGTAAATGTCGATGGCGGGCGTCAGACTACTGGCGATTGCGTTAATAGCAACGGCTCCGTACTCCGGTGCGATGAAGTGCATGTTCTTGATGTTCTCTCGACAAGTCTTCACATGATGATTAATTGCATCGGGCGCTACACTACCAATTTTAACTAAGCCATTATGTTGAATAAAAATTGTATCACAGGTAAGGTTGCCGTGAATGATCGGCGGGGTACAGGAATGCAAATAACTGTAAAGAGAAGAACTTGAGTTCGGTTTCTTCGAGAGATTATCAACGCTGCACTCACCTAAGTGCTGATAAAATTTGTGTGCACCATCGCTTCCAAGCTTGCAATGGTAGTTTCTTAACATTCCTTTTCGTTCGCTTCAGAAACTGCTTCAGTGAACCCGACGACATGTATTCGGTTATAAAAATTACCTAAGGGAAGAAACAGAGGTCTTAAAACTTTCGTCATTGACAGCTGGCCGACGAGGATAACTTACTCTAGGCTTATCATTATGTGTATCAGTCCAATATCTATGAAACTTGACTATGTTGGGATGTTCCAGCTGTGTTAAATTCTCGAAAACTGTTTGAATTTTCTCCTCCTGGGCTTTGAAGTTCTTTCGTTCGCTGAACTGAACCTCGTTCCAGACCACCTCGACACCCTCCTCGGTATCCATCGCCAAATGAGCACAATCGATGCCGGGTACATCGCGTTGCTCCACCTAATTGGGATTAAAGCGAAGAGACCATTAGTCAAGCTGAGGATTAAACTAACGGCTAATGCTAATCGACGTCAAGTTGCACAACCAAGCGAACGGTGATCATCCGTCGTAAATCTTTTCGAGTCTATTTTTAAACAACACGAGCCTTCTGTTACGCATAGTTGTGACGTCAAATGTCGCGCTGTCTCACTCGCTCAGCGCTCTCCTTCAGCACCTGACAGTGAAATTTCATTGCGACATGTGTCGCATCGGGTTTCTCTTGTCAACCGGTTCATTTCAAGGTTGGATAACGTCTAAGTGTCGCGACGATTGTGACGAGTCAACAGTTTTATTATCAGCACATGCGCGAGCGTGGATCAATCAACTAAACGCGTGAAGTTGTTTCCGCTTTTGGTGATCACTATGAAGACATTTCAATCACTTTAGGCGTCAGCTTCAAGCAATCGAGGAAACAAACGAACAACCAGAGCGATCGAATCAAAAACGTGATAGTGGGCGCGGGCTTTGTTTTCCCTGATGGATGAATTATCGCGCTAACAAGTGGAACTGACTTTCATTCTATGCAACAGTTGAACTCGAGCGCCATTCGTCGTCAACCTTCAGACTATTTTTTCGGTTCTGATTTTAATTTCTCTTTAAAACATCAGCAGCGCGATGGAGACAGTCGGTGAATGTTTACGACATGTCGGGGTCGTCAGCGAGGAAAACTTTTCAGTTTTCGACTTTGAACGTCGTGCGATCAGTCAGTGCTTGATGGACATTTTGTCGCTCACATAATCTGCCTTTGTCTCAGCTCAAAACAATTGGCGGTTTACACATAATCTGCCTACGTGCGAAGAGACGTGTGGCGTCCCGGATCGTAAAAGAAGATTCGTTGTGCAGCGACTCGGCGATATTTTAACGATTTTTAATAGCTCGCCAAATGAAAATAAATAAATACAGCATTGGAGATTAGCCGACGAGAACATTCGTCGGTGACTGCGAGCGCTGCAATTGAGTTGGGGAAAATCCACGTCGTGTTATCACTAAGAAACAAATCCCCTTCGCATAAATTTTGGCAATTGATCAAGAAAACACGACCGAGAGCAACGAAAGCAACGCTACGTTATCAATTATTAAACAGAAACAACAAGCGCCGACATGTGCTTCGATTAATAAAACGCTGACGTAGATTCGCTTAAAACAGAAGCGATGGTGCATTGGAGGCTTCTCGTCAAGCCAGCCGACGCTTATCAAGGTCTGACGGGAGGATTAACACTTGGTGAGATTCGTTACACTTGAAATGTTTACAGAAGCTTGTGATCTTCGCAGCGGACGCGAATTAATTGATGGGCCACAGCGAGTGTCGTCGACGCGAAAGCGAAGCGTTCCCGTATCTATTTTTGCTAATTTGTCGTCGCACGACGACACAACATTATGACGTTTATCGAATTTCACTGTTTATTCAATAAATCTCTTATAAACAGAGCTCGATCGTTGGTGGGGAACCAGGGACACCGCATAGCACATACGCGACATTTGAAGCAAATATTTAGAATTCTCGAGCAATGCTCGAAATAAAAACAAAAGCGCTTAATCTTCTCTCTTAAATGTGCTCAATGTCGCCAGCCAATTAACGTCGCATGTTGATAATTCTCAATTCCCATGAACATTGCTTGTCACTCGGCCAGCCTAACGAGGTGTGAAGATTTCCTTATCACGCTGTGCACGATTATCTTTCGTCTTCTCGCGAAAAGCAAACGCTCGACGGAGGGAAAATGCGCACTGCACTTTGCAAACCGACGGCGTAATGTTTGTACTATTTATCAGCACAAAAAAGCACTGAATGGAATGCCAAGGTGGGCAAACAGAAAACGAACGTCGGTTGCTGCCTCCGTTTTATTTCTGTCGGGATTTCACGTGGTCGCCGTTGATAAGAAATTCATTCACGGAAAACGTTCTTCCCGTTAAGTTTCTTTATCTTATCAATTGGCGCTTCGTCTACGCCGAAATCGTATGAGCTGTCGTGCTTGAGACGAGTGCAAAGTGAAATTCAATAGCGATGCACGAACACACGCGCCGCAAGCCGCATCGATTTATGGCAAGCGCGAGTTCTAGTCAGACGAGGGGGAGGTAACGACATATAAACATTGCTTAATTGCAGTTCATTCCGCGAACGTTAGCGAGAGGAAGTCCACGAGGAGAAAAGCTAACAGACACGGCCGCCCCCGCAGCATTTCGTCGCGCCTCGTTGCTCAACGCTTTATTCAATAAAGAATTTAATCAATTGAAGAAACTTTTCTCTCTCCTTTTCGTTGTTTTCGCGTTCATCAATTTTAATTCGTGAAATTTATTCTCGAACTGGAACAACAGCACGATTTGAATTCATAACGGAAAAGTTTATTCCTACTGTTTCGATTGAACCGAGCAAGGTCAGTGCTAGAAAACAGAAGCGGCATCCGCTACACAACATTCAAACAAATGTTTACGCTCGTGTAGCAGGTCTACAGGCTCTCTCAACCCTTTTCCCTCATGATGCAACTCCAATCAGTCGGTCATTCATCTCTGTGACGCGTTACACTCGAAGTTCCGCTGCTGGATTGATCGTACGTCCAGCTGAGACGCATTAGCGCTCCCTTATCTCGCTCCCTAATCACAATTGTGAGCTTGGCTATTTTCCTCCTCCAATTGAAGCTCCAAAGTCGAGCGAGCGAGAGGAATGCAGAAGCAAACAATGAGCAACATTTACGAGTTTCTACGAATGCCAGAGTCGCAGTACGAGAGTTTCGGATTCAGTTTCGCCACAAAGCCCGTAATTCAATATTTGCAACTTCTATTTTCGACACAATAATTGCCCATTAATTCAAGTCTCGTCGCGGGAGGGGAGAAGCGACAAGGGAAGCATTATCATCTCGAGTCGGAATTTCAATTGTTGTGTTTATCAATTAGAATTGAAGCTGCTGACTGACTGAACCTAGCCCTCCCGTGCAAAGTCTGTCAATCTCGCTTCCCGATTCGTATTGAAACGAAAATAAATAAAGCCGCGTTGCCAAGGCCGTCGACTACAAAAACCAATTGTCTCGACATTCCTTCCGAATAATGATGACCAATAAAGTCGAGGAAAGATCTCTCGACTCTTTCGCATTTAATCAGAAAGTTTACATCGGTTGATGTACGACGAAAATATATAAACAAACACATCAGAACAACCGCACGTTGTCTTTGTCTCATTGATCGCGTCGCGTCTAGAAATGAAATGAGTTCCGATCGTTCGCGCCAAACTGCGTAAAATGTAAAATCACAAAAACAGTTTTTTATCGCCACGAGTGTATTACGACGCTACGCGATCGCTGTTAATGTTCTTAGTTACTTCGAGCCAACGTTACAACCTTACAAACTGCTACGCACCGGAATACATCAACTCGACCTTGCGAGCTCAGCCAAGAGTGTTCTCAAGAAAGAGCTTAGGTTGTCGCGTCGTAAATACTTTGATGAACGATAGCAAGCCCTTTAATTAATTACCGATAACAGATATCGATCGGGAACATGTTTGTCGCAATTGATAAGTTCTGGAGGCCTCGTTCAAGCGCATGCAATCTTCCTGGATTTTTTTCTTCTTTCGCTGTTGCCGCGCGTTCTTGATAACACGCAAAAATCGTGTTATCAGTGCGGCGTACTCACTTTTGTTATCAAACAAATTGACCAACATTCGCGTATCATTGAGAAACCAGCAACGAGGAAATGTCTCGCAATTTATTGCTGATTGCCTCCACGCCCCGTTTCATTGCGATGCCGTTCTGAAGAACCGCTCAATCCGATCAAATAAACGCTGATCTCATTCTATTAGTGTCTTGCTTAGTTCTTCGAGTTCGAGCTCATCAGAGCTTATGGAAAAGTGCGAATTAATATTCACAAGGTGAGTCGCTGATTCACATGTTGTGATAAAACTTATGGCTCGCTTAGTTCTCTTCTCGTCAAATTAATATAGCACCGGTGCTTGGTGGGCGAAGCTCTTCGGCTTCGTCTATTTTTCATTCATGAGAATCACCGATCGTCAATGGAAATTCCACTCTACTATCTCCCTCGAGTGAGCGAACGCACGCTAAGTTGTTTACATAAATTATTTAACGAAATCATTACAATTTTACTACTCAGTTTGATTCTCTCGACTTTCGTGGGTCGATTGCATCCGAACGTAAGACAGCTTGCGGCACCGGCGACGAGAGATTGCATGACAAGGATCTTCATTATCAACTTCACCCACTTTTTCTCTCTTGTCATTCGTCGGTGTCTTTCGCACTCTCGTCTACCGTTGCATAATTGAAATCGCAAACATTAATCATCAGAAAAAGAAGAAGGCGAAGAGAATTAGGTTGAAGTATGTGAGCCTGATGGCAACGAGTCATGTCGGTAATGGCTTTATAATTTATTTGCACGCTCATTGAAATTAGAACGCCGCCAAAATACGGAGCCAGACGAGAAGAATTCAAGTGTATTTGCGAACGAGTTTAATGCACTCGTGACTACTAACGATCAGGTGATTCGAGGATGATAATCAAGCTGGCGCATCGACAACTCTTTCGCCTCTTCCTAAGTGCGACTCTCGCGTCGAGACGACTAACTCAAAGTTCTTCTGTTTTGTCACTTTACCGTTTTAAACTTAACGTCTATTAATAAACATTAAAATTAGATTTTCAAAGTAGCAATGTACCCGAAAATACCCGACGGAGGAAAAGAGAAATGGCAAGACGTCGCTTCATTTAATAATTCAAGAGAGGCAAACGAATGAATCTGCGGAGTCGCGTGCAATTAAATCCACAAATGGATTCTGTTTGTTGATAAACATGAATTAAAGATCCGTCAATCGTCGCGAAGAAACTCGACGAAATCCACCGCGAACATCAAGAGACGACGGCTCGACGAGGAGCTGAAAACGAAAGCGAGACAAATTATCGGCAGCCACTGTCATTCATCGCGAGGCAAGGTTCCTCCTTGTATTGAGAACGTGCGAATGGAAATCACGAGGAAAGACTCGATGGACTAGTGAGCCCAAATCACAATGGCTCCGACACACAGCGACATAATCGCTCTGGATTGTCGCACGCGAAGGAAAACTGTAATAACTCTCGAAGCGCGGGAGGCAAAGAAGAAGCACCAGCGGAAAAAAACTGTGCCAATAACTCATTAGTGTATGTGCAACTGTACAATGTGGAGCGATTTTTGCGTTTCATACATTACCGGCTGGCTTTGGCTTCTTCTTCGCCTTCACTTACTAGCTGGCAATGTATAGAAGAACACACAACGTGTCGCTTTTCCTTCGGTTTTGTTATAATTTTAAACAGGCGCCGGGCGAAGAAAACTGTTTGACGATTCATATTTTCGCTTGCCTTTCCGTTCCCTTTCATTTATCCTCGTCATTTGGACAATTGCTCGTTCATACTCTCATCGAGGGAGCCAAGATTGTATTCCGTGACGTTCAAATGTATTCAACAAACAGCTTTCTGTAAAGTTGTTTGATACTTTTGCAGTTTCTTTGAACAGACATTCGACAACTGCTACGGCGAATTTCTCTTCGTCTCGTGACGTGACGTAGTTGACGATCATTCCCCTCGACAGTCCTTTCGATTGCCTGCCATAAGTTCAAAGGAAAAGTCTGATCGAATGTAAAAGTAATTTCTTCGTCTGCAACACTTAAAGAATCGTCTAGAGCGAGAATAATTAATGAGATGTGCTGGGTCGCCATTTACGTTTCCACCTAATTCATGTGAAAATATTTGCATTCCTCATTAACGAAATTCCTCTTCAACGTTTTCAAACAAAATGTCCAGTCGAATTTATTGCGGTTGGCGATGACAAACCAAAGGGAAACTCGCCAAAGAGACGACCGAAGCCGAAATTAATTAAGTGGGTGAGTCACAGTCAGACAATGATGGGTTTTCCTTCAGCATGTCAAAGCTCGTCGCTCTCGATAAGTATCTAAATGAAATATCGTCAGTGTTTAGTCATTTCAAGGCGAAAGAAATTCCAGCCTAGAGAATGACGAACCGAGAGAGCTTTGCCATTTCATTTGAATAACGTGAATCACTCATTCTGAAGAATGGCTGGAAGCGACGGATATCGGTTTGATCTCAATTAGCCTCTCTTGGATTGCTTGTGCTCCGGAGAGAAATGGCTGGAGCCTTCAAGTCTAGCTCAGTCCGTGCCAATCTTCCATCAAATGCACGAGGAAAAGTTTCTGATTGGCATTGGCTAATGTTTACAGTGATACTTCCAAGAGATTTCCTCAACGATCATAACAACTGCTGATGCCGTCATGTCTCAAATTATTCATCCGTTTCTCATTTGTGCAAGCAGCTCACGATGATCTTCCAAGATACCGTGAATCGACCGAAAATAAAAATTGCTTAATTCTCAATTAAAACACTCGAGAAAATCTCCGTCCATAAGCCAAAATATTTTAATAGACGTGACGCTGATACGCGGAGGGAGCATGAGAAGTTCACCAGAATTGCGTGGGCGCGAACGCCACGCGGAATAAGACAGAAAATCTTTCGAGGCACGAGTTGTCTCCTTTCGTTCTCGTGCCTTGCCGTTCAAAGGCTTTTGTCTGCACACGACAGCAGTGCAGTTAGGCCTGCGGGGTTATAAAATTTATCGATGACGTTCGAGGAAATTATTGCCGTTCCGAGTCGCGACAGCAGAAACCAAGAAGTGCAAAAATGTTGGTTGGAGAGGCCGTGAGTCATACCTGAGAGAACCTTGATCGTGATTCACTCTATCCAAATTCGTCGGCACTTTTTCCGGCACGAAAGCTCACGCCCGGTTCTATTATTATTTGGCTTGATCTAATTTACGGAGCGCAACAGCTGTTAGCTTCCATTCACCGAGCTCATTAGCAGACGAATGAACAAACTCTCTGCTCCACAACTTCATCGCTGGCTAAGCCATGCAGAAAGTTGAGACCGAATTTCATTAATTATTCGCTCAACTACATTCACTCCACTTGAAGAGGCAACAGGTTCCATCATCACCTCGTCTAAGCATCGAATTTAACTCCTTTCTCGCTAAATCGGGTCAATACGTTCCTCTCTCTTCCATCAATTACAAAAGTAATCTGAGTGAAGGTTTCCATTTACGTTTCGAGTTCTACGACACACACCAAGCCAGTCTAAATAAATTTCTCGCGACGTCATTTGTAAACAGTTTCCGTCCGTGGAGAAATATGGAAATCTATTAATAGAAATCTGTGATGTTCCATTCCATTCATCAGATTTGCTCCACACTGCTTCGTTCCTAATTCGTCGGGCGCAAAGCCGCGGATGGAATTCAGGTTCGCAATGGCTTGGCTATTAAGTTATCCAATTGCAGCGCATTCATTTGTAAGTGAACAGCAGCACGCTCTCTCGACGCTATGATTAATTGATTTCGAATTGAAAATGTGCTGTCGCCAATCTTATTTTAGCGGTCGCGGCTCACCGAATGCTTCCAATTAAAAATAATCAACAAATTTATCGACGAAACACCGAAATTCGCTATCAGCGTCAGTGAGTCACATTACAAGTTTGTCGGAAGCGCCACCGTCATCGTCGTGGGTTAAGTGGAAGCCTATCGATCGCTATCACGGCCTTATGCAATGCGATAGAACGAGACGACGCGATAAAGAAGAAAATAAACACTAAGTGAGAGCTCATGCAATTGCGAGGAAGCGTTCGCGGACACAGTCACGCTTTCCATCAAGGTTTTCTAAAATCGCACTGCACTTTAGTCAACAAAGAGTTTCGAGTGTAAGCAATCGAATAATCATGCATTGACCTTCTCTGAAGAAGATTCGCACAAAGAAGAACGAACGATTGTCCCCATTTCACAGGCGCAATAAAGTTTATTATTAATTGCGGAAGCGTCTGCAGCATGTTTAGACACGACTCCAGTTCTCTCCGTCTTTTGAATGAATTCCTTCAACTGTCTGAGACGACGGCAGGCAGAAGAAGAGCCGAAAACACTCAAAAACGAGACTTGTAATTGAGTTCACTCATCGTCTGAGTGCATAAAAATGCAATATCGGTTAATGACCAGTTTGGAGCCAAAATGCAAATTGTTCATTTTACTAGCTTGCAATTGCGATGCTCGACTTCATGCGAGATTAGTTCGTAGAACATTTCTCGAACTTGAAGTAAACAGCTTCGAGTAAACGTCGTCAGTTAAAACGGAGGCGACGTCGTTACCGCGAAGTCAGGAGCGAGATCTTGAAACAAAACAAGTGACGAGACGGGCGATGAGTCACGACGACAATTGCGCCTTTGCCACTTGCATTATCGCCGATTTGTTATTATTGTTATGACAGTCTTATCAAGAGAAACGTAAATGAGACATTCTCGAAGCAATTTGTGTCGCTTCATTTCTTATCGCAGCTGAATCGAATTATTGGTGTCAAATGTCCGAGCGCGCTTGAGGCCATTGGTAAATTTGTGGCTTTGTTTCGGTCTCTTGTTTATGGAGCAGCGCTGCCTGCGATCGCATTTCAGTACGGGGAGGAGAAAAGTTGTGCAACCTGATATCAATTTCAGCGAGAATCAACCAGTTGACACCGCCGCCGAGCGAGAGAGAGAAAATGTGTTTCGAGTTCACTCACCTCTTCTTTTCGCTTGAGCCATCGGCCGCATGGACTTTCCTCTAGAATTTCACTCTCATCCTCAGAATCATCGCCACTTTCTCTTGGTGATTTGTGTTCCGACTCGTTGTTGCTCGATCTGCTACCCGGCATGGCAAAGGCGGAAACTCGACGCACAAAACTCTGGCCTTTGATAGCTCTGCTTTACTACTTCGTTCACTCAATTTGCAATTAATGAAAGCTGCCTTTCCTTCCACTTGGCGCTTTATCCTTTCTACTTTATGATTATTTCACCGAACAAAATATCCACCAAGCGATTTGTCGTTCACTGCTTTTTTGTTCGTCAATCGATAACTTTTCTTTTTTCCAGCTACGTTCTCCAGCCGCACGACTTCGTATTAGCATGAAAAAGATTTCAGCTCGTTGTGGAATATTTGGTAACAATACGTTCCAACCAAACACAAGAAACTCGCTGTCGCTTTATTTCCTCGAAGAAGTTTCTTCTTTCTTGATGAAAAATAAGAAAGAAAGAGAAGAGAGCATGAATGAGACAGAAGAATTATATTCGTCGCTTTCAATTTATGGCAATACTCGTGAACTTTTGCCATTTTTTAATTAACTCAAAAAAATATATTCAAATTAATTAGTGGCGGCTGTGTAATACTCGATGTATTCGCCCTGTGTCGGGGTAGGAGGAGGAAATGTTGTGTGTGCGAGAGCGCCTAGAACGTCGAAAGAGAGGCGAACAAGAAGTGAGACTACGGCAATACGGAATCATTGGTACATCACTCCGGTTGGAAATGATTTCTACATTTACCATCGATTTTTTCCCTTCGCCCTGAGCCTCGAACATCCTCGCCAACCGTGGGTTTGATTCACATAAATATCAACGAGAGCGCGTGTAAGTTTCTGATGAAATCATTGTCGGTCTATGTCTCATGCTTTGGAATCAATTCACAGATGGAAAATTTCTTTCCTCGGGGCTCGCTCGAGTGTTAAATTTCTTTCTCACTTCTTCTTCGCCTTCCGACTTCTTCTTTTGTGACTTAATTAAATGCACATCGTTTCGGAATTTTGCGAAATGTAACGCACACACACACGTTCGACGATGAGAGAAAACTAGCAACAGAAGATGAAAAAGTTGCTGAAGGATTCTGGACACATGACGAGTCATCGGGATGATGAGGAAAATCGATATGCGACATCCGGCTGAAACTTAGATACAGCCGTTCACCGGAGATAAGACAACACTGACTCGTGGACAAATCTCTCGTCGGCTGTCTCTAAGGCCAACCTCGGACAAGAAGAAGATTCACATTTTTACCTTTTAAATAAAATCTATTTTTCTCTTGAAATTCACATTCATCCTGCCTGAACTTTGCAACTTCGACTTCTTAACAGGAAGTTACACACGAAGCCGAAGCAAAACGTTCTGTCGGATGTAGGTAAGCGGCTGACTTTCGCAAAATCGATTAATCGAAAAAGTAATTCTGCACTAGAAATTTAAATCAACGTTTTCGCAATCTTCACAGTTCATCGCCACTTTAACTCCACGATTTTCAGCTGCAGATCACTTTACCGAACGCGATTGTGATTAATTGGGCAGTCTTTCCACGATGTACTCATCGCTTTTCAACGCTTAGCAATTTCTGACTGAATCTCGTTCACTTTTGTGAGTGCGTTCAGTGTTCGGTTCGCGTCTTCGGTTTCGCGTCTTGGCCTCTTGAATCTTCGACAGCCGTTATAATGTTTCGCGATGAAGTTTTCTCATTGAATTTAAGTTATCAAATTGTTTAGTTTGAATCATAGCAGAGATTTTAACCTGAACATAATTTCAGTAGAAATGTTCACTTATTCGAGATTTAAACTCCATGTTTTGATGAATTAAATCACGAAATATTAAATATCTCATCAAATCATTCCAACAGTCAAAAATCATTTCAAATGTTTTTTAAAAACATATTTTCCGTTAAATAAATTTATTGTTTAGCTATTGAAATATTGAGAGTTTTAATTTGAGATCTTTTTCTCGATTTTCCTTTATAATTAGGGTGGAAAACGTTGAAGGTCTACTGAAGACTAATGTCATACTGAGTGTAGAAAGTTTCTACTAGAAACACAAAGATTGATTTGTATTAAAAATTATTATATTTTATAAGCGAAGCCGTCCACATTTTTCCTTTCAGTTTCCTCATTTCCCTAGCACTTTAAGCATTTTCCCTAGCTCGTGATCCGTTCTGTTGCCCACACCAGTGAGCTGTGTTCATTCGCAATCATTGCTTCTTTGCTAGAACGTATGAACAGTTCGAACGTGGAAGTTTCAAATGTTTTTTCGAATTTTCCTTTTCCCGTAGAATTCACTAAAGCTTCACAATCCATCAAACATTTTCCTCGATTTTCCTTACTCAGCACATTCAAGAGTCAATTTTCTTCAAATTTCCGTTTTCTTCAACTCATCGCTCGTCAAGTTTCTGTCATCATCCAAACTTTATCATTGCAGACAAGGCGGAAAATGTTGCTGCCGTAGTTTGTTCGTATTTTCTTCCCGTCGGCACAGTTTTCTTTTCAGTTTATTTTCGGTGATTGAGTGTGACGGTTTGATATTGCGATTTCATGAGAAGGAAAAATATCTTCTCCCGCAAATCGATCGGAGACTGAAACATTTTCTTCCCCGCTGATAAGCACAATTCAGTTGGTGCACGAACGTTGCCGCCTTCGAACCGCTTGCTCGACACAATCGTTTCCAATCCGGGAAATTATTTAAAGTGCAGCTGAAAGTGAAGAGAATTCGTGGAATTTAAGTCAGCGAAATATTGCGCAACGCGATAAAGACAGAATTTCAGTCAACGAAAGCGCGGCTAAAATCAATTTTCATAGCAACAACAACCGCACAACAGAAACCGAAGCGGAGAAATATTCTTAATAGCAAACTACAGCCAAGTGAGTACGAGTAGTTCACGCACGTTGTGCTCGTTTCAACGATTGAAATGTTTGTTCTGTAATCTGAGTGTTGTTCGGAATGCAAAGTGATAACATTCGCCATACATGTTCACCCAAACGTCGACTTGTCGCGAATCTCGGCAAATTATCCAATTAACTTCAATCGACGGATGTTCGTTTTGTTAAAGCATCATGTTGATTCTGTTAAAGCGAATCACTATCTTGATTGTTAGTTACACTTGCCAAGTAATCGATAACGCTCGTCTCTCGTTTCCCGATGGAAATTTATGTGCATTTGGTTTACATTCTGTCGTGTTAAACTAGTGACGACTTGGGGGAGGGGCAGAGTGGGGTTGAAGGGAGACACATATTCGATTTCGCTGCGAATTTCCATAACAAATCTGAATTCGAGAGTCTCGTCCCTTGTCGCCGTGACAGGAAAAATCCATCGGGCGCAGGAAAAGATCAATCGCCTTGTTCAGATCGAAACGAATTTCTGGTCTCCACTTGCCAGTTGTAATAAATTATTCCCATTTATATCCTTTCAATCTTGTTTAACGATTGACCTATTTTCGCAGTACGTTTGCTCCGCCGAGCGCTTCCATGTGCTGCTCGCTCGCTCGCCTAACGATAGGATGTTATCGGTTGGAGACAGTTGAAGAGCTTTTGACAGCGCTCGCTCGCTCCCATGGAAAGCAAAGCAAATACGAACGAGAATCATGAGAGGCTTTTCACTAAACTTATGATTCATTATGTTGATTTTTATTTGTTTACGCTCGTGCTCGAAGCTGAGAGCGGCTGATAAGTGAAAAATCCCCTCGAGCTCATTCTCCTCCTCGCTTTGATTGTTTTCCTTCGGCTTCAAAGCCCTCGTCGTTAATGAAAGTTGGTCGGGGCGAACAGCGAGTGTGTGGCCAAACAATGAAACCCGCGATACTCTCGCGATAAAATTGTTTAAACTCTGTCAGCAGGCGGTGCAAGCGCGCTCGTCGAGCGACAACGTCCGTGTTTTGCTTTTGAACTTATGCCAGTGAACACGAGTGAAAATAGATTTTTCAGCGAATCTTTGACAATGTTTTTCCCGTCTGGCGTTTTCTTCGCACGCTCGAGCGATTCTCCTTCAAGATAGTCGGTCTGCACTCAACAGATCATTTTGTGTCTTTATATCTTCTCCAAGTGGATCGTAAATTGATTATTGAGATGTGATTTGCTTTCGCTGATTCGTATTCCAATAGCGCAGTTTAATCGAAACACATAGTCGGATGTGAGTCAGCGTTAGTTTCCATAAACGCCAGACTCGCTACACGAGACTTGACGTCGATGACAGGGACAGGTGTTCGAGCGAGCGTCGGGCTAGTGAGACTTTTCGTGTTGCGAATCGAGACACGTCGCAATAATTACGAACGAAAGTAGCTTAACTTAATTCAAATAATTAAGATTCTCGATTGCATATTTGATTTGCTCGCGTCTGACAGAGACTGAGATATGCTCGTTGTAGTGCAACAGAGAAAGGAAATTAAGTTAATCTAATTATTAGATCGGTTGTTATAGAACTCATTATGGGCTGAAATCGAGCTTATTGAGGTTCGTTTTTAATCAAATAAAAATCTTATGATCAATTACAAATATAGTACAAACTAAAACATTCACTTAAAACGCTATGAGCTGAACTTACTCAACTTAAAACTACGTGAGACTGTCGACAGATTCCACACTTGCCCCAAGCTTCTACGTATTATTTGAAAATCCCTAAATGCTCGCTGAACCGAAGCTGTTGCCATTACAACGACGCTTCCCTAAAATCAGTCAACTGTAATGTATTGATTATTGATTCATGCTGGCAATTTTACGCATCAAATCGTTTTCCCTTATCGTGAGCTGTTCGTTTCAATTAATTTGATAGCATGAGAGTAAAGTTAATTGGCAGATTAAAATCAACGGCACAAGCACGAGAGAATCGATCGGTATGAACTGGTGAAAACTAGTCAAAGTTATAAATAGAAGAAGCCATCAAAATGGACAAAAAAAGAACCGGAAAAGCTCATCGAAGCTTTCAAGATTCTCGACCTACAGAATTTTAGAAAATGAAAGAATCGCGAATCACAGTTGTTCCAATTAATCACTGTTCAGGATTATAAGTCAGCTGACTGAATGTTTTTCTATTCTTCATCGAGAACGCGAGCTCCTCATGTCTTTCCTCAATGTCGTGTGACCGGCACGAGCGGCCAGGAATTCCAGATTTTATTCTCAATTCGATCGCTCGATACTTTGTATCGAGTTGTCATCAACCCGACCTTAAAGCTTTCAACATGAGCCTGATCTGTCGATCACCTAAGAACATTGTAAACATTTAAGGAACCGATCAGCGCGATCTTTTCAATCGACCATGCAGCGCGCGTATCACTCGACACGCCGGTAAACATAATAGAAAGAAAAAAACTAGCATTGAACTTGATCATGAAACTGCTTTTGCTCGTAACCGTTGCTTTCGACGCGCCGCAGCTCGTTGGGAACAGATGTCAGCAATGATCGTGCATTTGTATCTCGAAGAAACCGGTTGGCAAATTTGCAATTTCTCTTAGAAAGAAATAGGATTTCCCCTGGCGAACGGTGACTAATTACGAGCATCATCTTGTCGCTGTTCTAATTGTGAGCAAGAGCTGTCTGGAAAATCCAGCGAATTCCCGAAAGTAATCGACGCCAACGTTCCATTTGATACAACAAACAAGGCCACGAAAGAAATTGCAAAAACTTTGGCACAAAGCTCGACAGATCAAACTTCTCGTGTTTCTACCTCTGCCCGTTGGAACCTGGAATTGACTAACTCGATTACATTGAGTTGACATAAATTTAACACGATCAATTACCGATCGTTTGAGAGTGCAATCAGTTGATTCGATTAGGCTCGACTCAACTTGATTTTTCCGGTAAATGATGTTAAGTAATTCCAAATATTTTATCCAACGTTCCTAATTAGAACGATTAGGAAGCGCGCTCACTTCCCTTCTCTAACTTTTTTTGCAGTGAACTGAGTCTCGATTCTCGTGAGCTTTAGTCTGAAGACTCGATCGCTGGAGAAACGTGAATGAACAGAACGAAGTGGGGATTGTCTCTCTGGCGTCAACGATTTTCCCTCTTTCGATAATCGCGAGAAAAGTATAAATAACAGTGCTGCTGCGATCGAGTCCTTACACTCTTAAGTGAACCGAAGACAAGTTGACGTTTGTCATCCTCTCAAAGCTAAGCAATTTTAGTTCAAATAGTTTTTTGCAATTCTGTGTGCAGTTTGTGAAAAAGATTTTCGAAGAAAATTGTGAACTTTGTTAACGTCAGTGCAGTTTGTTGTGAATTTAAACAGGTGAACTTTTCTGCGAAAACAAGCGAAGCTTTTCTGGATAGTTTTCTTTAATTCTACAACTTTGGCATCAATAAGAAATCACTTTTGAAAGCATTCAAAACGCGCGAAAGCTTCGGCTGACTGTTTGCGAAAAACAAACCTGCCAGTTAAAGTCATCGCCAATCAAAGTCGTCAATCAAACTGAAGCACAAAGCAAACGAGCAAAAACAAAGATTATCTCAAAACCGTGCTTAGCTACCAGTCATGTGACTCTCTGATCTCTTTGTGGGGACGTTCTTTCGGTAGATCAGATTGAAAAAGTTATCTGATTAAATATGATGCTTCTACTCATAAGCTTGGGCTCTTCTTCAAAGTCTCAGTTGACAAATCTCCATCCTGTTCATTTATAAAGCTCAAACTGATTGGATTAGAAGAAAGCACAAGGCAAAAGTTTTGTGAACCATTCTGATGGTTCTTGTTGGAAACTTTCCAATGACAAATTTGAAAATGTAGAAACTCATTTACCTTAGGAGCTGTGCGTTACCACTGCACACTGAAAACCCTTTGGTTCGAACTTGGAATCCTTAGTGATCATTAGAAGATCAATTGCATAATCTTCCCAATTTTCTTTTTGGGGTTTCGGCTTTCTTTTGGTAATTTCTCTGGTCAAACTTTGTTGAAAAACAAACGACCAAAAAATCTTAACTAGATCCAAGATATCCCAGCATAACGACCCGCACTTCAATTCAGGACTGATCCCATAATTCATTCTCGAATGACCGTCGACGTGAATTCCTAGAACGTCTCGGAGTTTCTTTGAAAAGGGACATTGAGAATTCAGAACTCAAATGTTCTCCAACTGTTCGATTATTTATTGCTCGCTTGTTCGACGATAGCAGGTACAATTCTCCAACATCCGCCAGTGTTCCAAATGACATTATTTATTAGTTGGGAGTTTCACGTAGACTTTGTTGTGCAATTGTTCTAAGCCAATGTAAATAAATTCAATCGAAGCGAAATGTGAACTTTTGCCATATTGCAAGTTGCATGTCGAAACCTTCGAGGAACTTCGATTCTATCTGGACTGAATTTGCATTGCTTAACTTATTAATAGCCAGTAGTTTCCAGGCACGAACGTGCATAATTTCTCAAGCATTCGGTGAACTCAAGCTGCTCAGCCTATCTAAGTTTCTGAACGTTCAATTAATTATCTTATCGCTTACAAGACGTTTGAGCTTCGAACTCGATCAATTCCTGCTCAGATATTTCTGCTAATATGTCAGAATCAATTATTAGACGACGTGTAGAGATCGCGACAAGCAACTGCTGCTCAAATCTCCTTGAACTTGACAGATCTGCATACTGCAAAAACTTTAGTTAGCCAAATCTCGGGATTTCTATTAATAGATTTTGCTTCGAGACAGCCGCTTGGGGGTCTAACGTGGAGCAGTTCGTGACAAGACAAAAGTTGACTTTTATCTTAAATATTTAAATCCGCGAAACGTGCTCGAAGGGAACGAAAGGCCGAAGGGAGTTGCATTTTGTTTTATGTGCAACAGGTGCTTGAGGCGTTAAACTGTCCGAACTTTGCATCGATTTGCATTCTAACAGACATGAATTACAGCTCGCGAGCCATCAATTATCGCGTTAAACAATCGTCGAGTAAGTAAGCGTTTAATTTGACTAATCATGATTGAGTCGCGTGTGAGATTTATGGCGTTTGCCTGGAGAGCTAACATTTATTGAGTTAAGGGAACAAAACGCCACGTTCGACGTTTAAATGCCCGGAGCGTCGTCAACGTCACCGCAAATTACATCAGCGACGATCTTAATAAACTCTTTCTGTTCTCACTCAACTCAACAGGTTTCTAGCAACTTTCCTTCTGAGTAGTGCAAACTGATTAAGCAACTTTCTTGTTGTTCGCTTGCATTTGCATGCTGCTGCACTTAATTGTTACTATTACTGCGATTGAATATGCATTCGGAGAATAGAGAAACATTCATTGGTAACTCGGTCAATGAACTTTGTTAGCGACGAAGTTAGCTAGCGAAACTGTTACGCAATTCTCACATTTTCTTGATACAGTTTCGCCATAAAGGTTTACGACGATTGTCACTTTGATTGACGAATTAAATTTGCCCGCGCCGAGGTTCGAGAGAATCTTAACTTGTTTGCCATGCCATCAAGTTCATGCGAGAGGTCAAATTAATGAAACAAATCAGCCAGGAATGCTTCGCTTTTATTCATGACGGAATCCAGCAGAATCGTAAACTGACAAATCACCGCAATCTCACTTTACAGCTTCTCCATTTCATTTATTCCTGCTTTTCTATCATTTGTGGAACGTTGCGCTTGCTTTTGTTTTGTGTTGCATTGTCAGCTTGTCTGTGAATAATATCACGTCGTTACCATGGCTGTTCAGTACCAGACACAATCCCGACTAAAAGAATTGTTCCACCAACAAGATGCGGACTCCTTCATCATGGTAAGTCGCATGTGACATTAAATATCTGCAGTAGACATTGAGGGAGATTTTGAAACTTACCCTGCAACCGCTTTTAATTTCCCTAGGGATTCCAAGAGTTGCTTCCGAAGTTGGTCGACCAAATGGCTTCGGCGACAATCGATACCGATCTCAAGGACGAAGCAATCACTTACGAAGTTATCCGCGAGGGAGACGCCGAACAAGTCTTGAAACTGCTCAAAAATACTTTCTTTAAGGTAAAATTCGTTTTGTAGGATTGTTTGATTTTCCCTCCCCGACTTCCTTCCACTCGTAAACGTTTCATTCGTCTGAAAGGGAGGAAATCGTTACATCAGTTCAGTAGCGTCTCGTGTCTTAATCGCAACAACTGTCATGTAGCGTCTGGCCTCATACCACTGGACGGGAAGAATGCTTGACGTTTTCCCAACAATCATTCATTTGCGCAACAGAAAAAATGCGGAGCAAGAAAACCTGATTCAATCACAGAGAGGAAACGAGAAAGTTTTCTTTTCTATTCAATTCGATTTCCTTCTTCCTTATTGTAGCGAAGATGCCAACGGGATTCATCATGGGATGAGTGTCGCTGTTACGTAATCTTCTCCGTTCGTACGCAACACAAAACTCGTTGAACTATTCGATCGATACCGAAGTTATCCAACTAATTCACCTACAGCTTCTCCGCCCCCTTTCACATTCGTTATTTATCAGTTGAACTAGAGCAGCTCATGGGATGAAGAGCAAATAAATTACTTTCTGTTCGAGCGCATTCCAGCAATTGGATCACATGCTCGAAGCTACTTAGAGACGTAAATAAACAGCTGCGGTTACGGACATCGTAAACACCTCCCACGAAATTCGATTTTCCCTCTCATCCGATTTTCTTTGTATTGCGAAACTTTTTCTTCTTTATCCCACGAGACCAAACAGTTTCATTAAAAATTAATTGAAGCGGATAAATTGGAATTTCCCGCATGAAGTCGAATGTTTTTCCGCTTCAAGAAAGACCACTAATGAGATATATCCTTTCTCAACAGGACGAGCCATTAAATTGCTTTCTTCAGTTGGGCGAATGCAGGGACTTGGAAGAATATTGTACCAAGAGCATCCCCGACGGCTGCTCCTTCAAGGCGACCAACTCGAATGGAGAAATTATTGGAGTGTTCTTAAACGGAGTGATTAGGAAACCAGTAAGCGGACCTTCTTCAGTTGATTCGAGTCGTATTTCTCATTTCTTTTGTCCGTTTGCAGGAACCCAACGCTGAAAGCTGCTCACTTGCTTCGAAGACTGACCACTCGAAATTCAAGAAAATTATGGGCCTAATGGATCTCATCGATTCGAAATTTGATATCTTCGCTCTCTACCCTGAAATTGATTGTTTCGTTGACGGCAAAATTCTATCGGTCGATCCCAAATATCGCGGATACGGCATCGCCGGGCAACTAACCGACAAGACGATGGAATACTTGAGGGAGCATCGGATTAAAATCTTCCACATTCTCTGCACCAGTCATTATTCAGCTCGCGTCTGCGAGAAGATGGACTTCAAAGAAGTTTTCCACATGCCATTCACCGACTACGTCGATGCTGACGGGCAACAGATTTTGTGCCCCGAAAAGCCTCACGTCGCCGCTCGTATATTCACGAAAAAGATTTTTGAGTAGCTCAAGGGAATCCATTCGAATCGTGTCAATTGATAAAGTTTAAATGCACCTTCAATATGTTTCATGTTTCCGAGGAAGTTCGAGCTTGTTTAGAGGAAAAATATTCGGCATTCCCGCACAAACTTTAGAGCCAATTTTCTATGTTCAATGTTCAGAAACTGTGGACAGTTTGGAATGACAAAATAAAGAAATGTTTAATGTGATATCAAGAACAATCACGATCAGCTTCGTTTATTCAGAAAAATATTCTTCTCTTTCAGTCAATGAAATAATTTAAACTCTACAACTTTCTAGTAACCACAATCAGCTTTAGTCCTCGTCGTAAACTGACTTTCGAAGACGTTGCTTAACACGCTCAAGTTGCTCCAAGTTTCCATACCTTTGAGCTGCTTCCTTTGCCTTCTCGTGATTGGAGTTGTAAATCGCTGAATTCTTGTCGAGCTGTTCTCGCTTGAAAGTGATTGAGCGAGAAATCGCGACGGCTTGAACCATTACACCTAACGCACAGAACATCACACAAGCAACTACAATCGTCCAGTTAGAGACACGCTTGAATCCTTTGATCCCATAGTAGGGAGAGTAGTTTGGCCCTTTTTCAGCGTAGGATGATGGATCAACTTTCCACCTGTCTCTTTGGACGTAACTTCCAGTGCCGAAACCTTTCAACGAGAGGTCGTAGTCAGCTCTACTGTGACTCTTCGACAGCACTTGATACGCTTCCATCAGCTGGATAAACTCCTGGTTCGACTTCGGATCACTTGCATCTTTCGCTATGTTTGTGTCTGGATGATAAGCTTTGGATAGAACTACAAACGCGTTCCTGATCTCCTTCTGTGAGCAATCAGGCTTCAGTCCTAAGATTTCATAGTAATTCTTCCTTATCAGTTGCACAGCTGTTGTCTGCAAATATCTAAGGAAAACGATTTGTCAGTTTGTGGTCTGAAGTCTCGCCTAAAGTCTTCAGCAACGTTGAGGATTCTATTCCGATTTCTTGAGCGAACTTTTAAAGCTGAGGCGGATAGCAACAAGTCTGAAGTTAATCTCATCGAGTCAGCTTGGCGCCAATTATTATTTAATCAGCATATTTCACCTAATCGACGATGATTGTCTCGCCGCTCGCATGGAACAAGAGCAGCAAAAATTCACAAACATTCTGCTGCTCTTTGCTGGCTCAAACACTCATGGGAAACTTGTTAAAAACGAATTAAGTTCACTGAATTTGATTTTCCTTAGGACATAAACAAACCGAAGCTGTCGGATGGTCGAAGGCTTGGAAGTGTCGCAGGTTTCGTCCCTCGTCGGCGCTTCTGTGGCCCGAATTTCTAAGTCGACCCTAACCTTCCTCAAAACTTGAACGGCGAGATTTGTATTATACTTTTGAAACTGTGCGATTTTGAGCGAAATAAAAGCCGAAACGGATTAAAGTTTGCTCCAGGAACTATGGCGTCTAACGGTGAGTTGGCGGAGGCCACGAAAGTGTCTGGGATTTCATAACTGAACGAAAATTTTCCATCCACAAGGTTTGACCGTAAAGCAGAAAGAAGCAGCGCTGACTTTCGTCCTAAAAAATGTCCCTGGATTCGATTCAATGGACGTTCAAGACGCGTTGCTGAGACACAATTGGAACCAGGATGATGCTGTGATGGATTTGAAGGGTAAAACACCAAAACCTCAAAAGCGAAGTCACCAAACTGTGACGCCATCACCAAATGGAAATCGGCCGAAGAAACAGCGGAGGGAATCAGAGGATTGCGGTGACTCGGAGGGCGCTGAGTACGACAAGCATCAGGTGTTCGACAGCGATGACTCGGAGAACGAGGGCAACCTGCAAGAGATGACGATCCAAAGGAAAGAAGTCTACGATTTCTTCAACAACGCAAACGTCGGCGAGCTCACGTCAATCAAATCATGTTCGATGAAAAAGGCTGAAATTATCATTGAGAATCGTCCGTACAGAAATTGGGAAGAGCTGGTTGGCAAGTTCCAAGAGAAACCGCTTCAGACTGACCTGCTGAACAACTGTCAAGAGTATTTGGACAAGCGTAACAGCTTGACGAAGCTGATGAAGAAATGCAAATCGATCGTGCTGAAGCTGGAGAAGGCCGTTTCGGATGGAGCCGGAATCACCGAGCAGCCGTTCACGTTGAATGAAGGTCTTCAGCTCTCCAACTATCAACTGGTGAGAATCTTTTGTTGTAGCGAAATTGTGTTGTTTAATAACAAAATTGTTTTAGGTCGGACTCAATTGGCTTGCGGTTTTGCATCAGAACGGAACCAATGGCATCTTGGCTGACGAAATGGGATTGGGAAAAACAATTCAGATCATCGCATTCCTGGCGTATTTAAAAGAGACTGCCCAGCAAGAGCAAACTCACCTTGTCGTCGTGCCAAGCTCCACGCTTGGAAACTGGGAAAACGAACTTTCCAAGTGGTGTCCTTCGTTGAATGTGGTCAAGTACTACGGAAGTCAGGAAGAGCGCCGGATCATGCGAATTCAGTGGCAGAAAGAAGGATTCGAGGACACCGACGTCATTTTGACAACCTACCACGTAATTGGGTCGTCGAACGAGGACAAGAAAATGTTCCGAGTCACGAACTTCCACTATTGCATCTTTGATGAGGCTCACATGCTTAAAAACATGATGACACAGCGCTACACAACATTGCTACGTATAAACGCGTCTCGTCGCATTCTTCTGACCGGGACTCCATTGCAAAACAACCTGCTCGAACTGATGTCTCTGCTTTGCTTCGTAATGCCAAAACTTTTCCACAACAAGACTGACGACATCAAAGTTTTGTTTTCCAAGAAAGCCCCAAAAGTTGAAGACGGTTCGGAGTTGGCAAGCGACTTCGAGCAGACACAAATCGAGCGAGCCAAGAACATTATGAAGCCCTTCATCTTGCGCCGTTTGAAGAAAGACGTGCTCGACTTTCTACCGAAGAAAACGGAGCTGTTGGAGAAGATTCAGCTTTTGCCGTCGCAGAAGGAACAATACCAGAATCTGGTGGACGAGTACAAAAACATCGATGCTACAAACGAAACGTACATGGGACGAGGAACCACAATCATGATGGATATGCGCAAACTGGCCAACCATCCGTTACTCTTGAGATTCTACTTTACTGACGCAAAGCTTCGCGAGATAGCAAAAGTGTTGGCGCGTGATTCGGTCTACAAGAACAATAATCCAAAGGAGGTCTTCGAAGACATTGCTCCACTCTCTGACTTTAAGATTTATCAGCTGAGTCTTAAGTATCCGTCGATCACCAATATGGTCAAGATCCCTGACAACTATATCGTTAGTTCAGGAAAGTTCAAGTACTTCGACAAAATTCTGCCACAGCTCAAGAAAGACGGGCATCGCGTCCTGATCTTCTCACAGTTCGTGATGATGCTGGATATTATCGAAAAGTATCTGAACATTCGTGGCCACCAATTCGTGCGCTTAGATGGAAGCACCGCTGTGACTGATCGCCAGGACCTCATCGAAGAATACTCGGCCAATCCCGAGATCTTCATCTTTCTGCTATCGACAAAAGCCGGCGGCTTGGGTATCAATTTGACTTCAGCCGATCGCGCCATCATTCACGACATCGATTTTAACCCGTACAATGATAAACAAGCAGAAGATCGCTGCCATCGTATCGGACAGACAAAGGAGGTAATGACACAAAATTGAGAGAGCTTAGATGTAAATCTTAACGTTGCCTTCGTAGGTTGTTATCCATAAATTGATCGCCGAGGGAACTATCGAAGAAGGCATGAGCGTCATTGCACAAGAGAAGTTGAAGCTTGAAAAGGAAGTGACATCCACAGAAAGTGAGTAACGCAATTGTTACCATCGCACGTCAGCTAATCAATCGTTTTATTTTTAGTGGACACAGCAGAAGAACATAAGTGCATGGTCCGTTTGATGAAGATGTCTTTGGGGTTGAACGAGAAGTCTGCTGAAGCCTTCTTGAGTCCTTCGAAGATGCCCGCACATGAGGGCGAGGATGACATTGAGTACGAAAGCATCGAGGAGGTTTACCTTTAAGATGAAGTTCTGAAATCTCATAGATTTGATCGCAGTCGTGGTAACAAGTTTGTTGAATCAAAAGACCATCACTGCAACATTTCTAAATCCATTTGCCGTAGGTCTAAGTTATTTAAACATTTTTTTGTGCTCGCTTTTTATTTCACTGCTTATTATCGATAGAACTTAATTTAAAAGAAATTAACCACCACACAACATTTAACATTCATTCCGGTTAAGAAAATTTTCATTTTCCGTTTCTAAAATCAGTTACAAGTATGAGAAATAAATGTTGTGCAAAGGAAGCTCTGTCTGTGTTTTATCTATGCGGGAGGGCGATGACAACACGAGGAAACACCGCGGGAATATTAAATGACAACAATCGGCTAATATTTACATTCTCTGAAATCGCGCGATCGTCTCTTGAGCATGATCGGAAGCTTACAGAGAGAAGAGAAGAGTCAACAGATTCAGCTCGCGGAAAGCACACAGAACTCAGTCACTCGAAAGTATCCGACTCCGACGAATCGAAACTGAAAGAAAAATTGTTTTCCTTCTTTCTAATTTATTTTTTCTTTGAGTTTTCTTTTTGAGAAAAATTCTCTTTGAATAACGAACTGAAAGTGTCTTCAGCAAACTTATTTATTTGGTTTAAGATTTTCCTGTGGATCGCGCGCGCCGGAGTGGTGGACGGGAAATGAGTTTTCGGAAGTGAAGTGCAGTTACCTAATAGTCATTATAAGTTAAGAAGAAAATTCGCCGCCGAAAATGCTGAAAATTTCATTCACTTTTGCTTGAGCTTCGTCGTTCGCTGTTGTGTCGTGTGGGCGTGTTGATTGGATTTTTCTTCGCTCGCTTGCCTGGGCTATTGACAAGGTGAACACATGGCCGCTCCGTCGGCACTGTTGACGTCTTCGACCCATAAAGTCCAGAACCAAATGCAGCCAACTTTCATCATCAGCGAGAACTTTTTTCTCGCCTCAAACAGCGAAACACATCGCGAGTAATTTTATCGTGCTGCTAAAAATAGTCGCGCACCAGAGAGCAAGTACGGGTCGAACGGTGGGAAAATATGCTGTAAACATTCATATGTACCTTGTGAATAGTGGTCGATCCCTCTTAGATAATAGACCAGGCTAGGTGACAGTTGTCAATAAGCCTTAAGGGATGTTGTGCGATGAAGCTTGACTGCTGATCGAAGACTTTAGCTTAACGGAAGTGCAGACTGTGAAGCGCGAAGATCTTTCAGTTGACTGCTCATTAGCGTTTCGAAGATTTTACGTTCAGGAATAATAAACACAACGATGAGCCACGCTCTTATGTCACCGCAAACATTTTTGAGTGATGTGTGAAGTGATTGCAAATTGGATTTTGACTCGACTGCAGTAGAACAAATCGGCACGACTAGTTATCCGCCCACGCGTTTTTCAGTTGTTTGTGAATCTAAAAGTTGAAAATAAAGATTCGTCAGTCGTGACATTGAAAGACTGGTTCAACAACAAAATGTTGTACAAGCTCTTTCAATGGGTCAGTCGGATCAGATCGATGCTGATGTCATTCGTTGAGTGCTACTTGAGATCACCGGAGAAACAATTGTCGCGACGAGGTGTGGCTTCTGTAATCAAACGCATGGCAATTGATGTCAATCGCTCAACTTACTCTCGTAAATTCGCACTGGCGTTAGCGATTTTCTCGTTGATGATGAAGATTGGATGCGTGAATCATCGGCGCGATGAAAATTAAAAATAAACAAAATCTTTTCTCTTTCACATTCGATTTCAGAATTAATTTACTCTAAACTCTGTTGAGTTCGCGGCTGTTCCTGTCGCGAGAGAGAACAGCGAAAACTTTTTGACGTAAATCATTTTGTGATATAAATTTTTGACAAACAAAACGTGCTGTGCCATAAAATTTGTTGTGAAAACCCCCAAGTCATGTCTGAAACTATTAGTAAGGAAATCGACACGCAATCAAACATGAAGGTGACGATGAGTGTCACTGCCTCTTCGACGCCGACTCCGAACGAGCTGAAGAGAACTGTTAAGATCCAAGAACTACCGAACGTTATGAACCACGTGACGCCCGCTGGAATATCGAGAGAAAGAAGCTTCGTCAGGGCTCCGAATCCACAGAATCATCAAGTAAGAACTGATTCGCATGTGCAGAGCTTACAAACATTTCTCATTCCCTAGAACATCAGCAAAAGACGAAGCCTTGGATTTCAGCAGCATCAACAGCAGTTGAGAATGAAGCCGGCGTTGGAAATCTACCGACCCCCAAGTAAGCGAATCAAAAGACTTGTTTCTATTCTTCTGTGAAGGTTTTTCTTTGATGTCAGATATTCGGCTCGACTCTCCGAACAATAAGCTGAATGTGCATGCGCAAGAATTCACTATGCAAATGCAGAGAGGAATGGACCTTCAGAACGCCAGGTGAGTAACAGTCCTGCAAATCAAAGCTTCGGCTACATTTCACACGTCTTTTAGATCGGCCAACCATCTCTACAGCTCTCCGGGTAGCTTGAGCTCGATTCAGCACTCAAAATCCGGCGGGAATATGCATCAGCAACTACAAATGGCTCAACACAATCAACACATTATACAGCAGCTTCAGCATCAGCAGCAACAACGCATGATGCTGCAATCGGGAACGCATCCACTGCAAATGGGATCAGGCTTGACTATTCATCAGTCATCACACATGCCTCTAGTCAACTCACCATCTTCAGGGAATATTTTGCATGTGAGTTGAGCACGGAAATGACGGAGAGCGTGTTCTATCAACTTGTCTGTTGCAGCAATCATCTCATCGTGTCAAGTTTGCTCAAGAGCCGATCGTTCATCACTCAGCGTATGGCGATCAAGCCACAACGAACAACAGCAATAACTTGCTTCTTAACAATTCATTAGTGAACCCTCTGCCACTGCAGCGTTCGAAATCTTTGACTTCGGCTGACATCGCTTTGACACGAGGCATTGCAGGCCTTGGTCTCGGGTTTAGCGTTGAAGACATTGGCATTTTTCCACCCGAAGTAATGGCAGTGATCAACAAAGCCTCTGAAGATCCAAATCAATTGACTGCTCGCTGTCTAATGGAATTAACGACGCACTGCATGAATCGCGCAGTGGAAGGAAGACGGTAATAGTTTTTATTGAATTAATTTTAACTAATTCGCACTCGAGTGCGCATTCTCACTTTTGATTTCCTCTACGCAGATATTCACTTCCGATTTCGCGGTTGTGTATTTCCATTATCTCGAAGGAAAGGAAAGAAACGTTTTTGGAAGCTCTTCTCAACAAGTGCCGTCAATGGTATCAAGAGCGAGACAAAGTCCTCGGAGCTGTTCCAAACTCGAAGAACCCGTCGCGGCCTCGTTTCACCGCGTTCATGGCTTTCTTGACCGAGATGTTTTGTCAGTTGAAGCGCCGTCAATTGCAGCTAAGAACGCAATGGGATGGAATTTCGCCAGCTCTCGTTCTCTTGACTTTGCTGGGAAAATGCTGCGAGGATTGCGTCAAGCCACCGGCTCGATCGTTGGCTGAGGTGAGAAGCGTCCTGGCAACATGAAAGATATATAGAAACGTTTTTTTTAGATCGAATGCTTGTTCTTCGTTTTAACATGCATCGGGCGCGATCTGGAAGTTCATTTACCCCAGCAGCTCGAGCAACTTTTGACTGATGTCCGCGATGCCTTCTTGAACTCTAATGCGGCTCAACCAGCAGTTCGACGCACTCTTTTGCAACTGATCGAGCTGCAAGCGTCGAAGTGGCAGCTCCCATGCAACACTGTTCTATACTACTATCCATCTTCAAAATGAAACTCTCGACGCAACTGCGAACAGTCGCGATCATGCTTTCATGGCTAATTTAACCATTTTAACAATCCTCCATATTTTCCTAACAATTAATTATTCAATTAATGAAAACGAAACGAAACAAGTTGAACAAAAAACTTATCGCTCAGTAGTCGCAACCATTTGCACGTTCACTGAGAAACGTGGTGAGTCTCGAGAGTGAAAACGCATCGTGCGAATATTTAACTTTTTCTACTTTTTTGCGATGACAAACGTCAAAATTATTTGTTAAAACTTTTATCAAATATCAACTGGAATGATTTTTTTTTGTTGTAGAGTTCGTCGATCTCATCGCCCGAACTTTTTAGTCTTCCTCAAGCTTTATGGATGTTAAAAGATTGAAACAAAATAAACTGAACAAAACGATGTGAGACGAGCTGTTTTAATTGATGCGATTTCGGTCGTTAATTCCAATAAGTATGAATCGCTTCATATTTGTGTTTCAGACACTTCTTTGTGCTGACGAAACTTTAATGCCAACCGCCTCATGAAAATCATCTGTTGTCATATTGACTAGGCAAACTCCAGCCCGACAGTTGCTCCCGTGCTAGCGAACTTCTTGCACTTCTTATGAGTGCCATAAAAGCATTCTTGGTATCTATGACCAGCGATACAAATTATTCTGCCTGGGAACTTTCAGTTTCACCCTATCGTCGTCTCTTTCTGCCGTCGCTTATTCTCCCAGCCTTGAACATTTTCTCTCGCATACGCAAATCATTTTCTCAGCCGCTTATCATTCTATACCTCCAGAAAAATAGATTCACTGCAAACAGTTCGCTCGGCTGATTAGTTTGACACATAAGCAGCAATTTCAATTCAAAGATGGCTACAATTACAAAGTTTGTTACTCTGTCACGTGCATCGATTTTGTTGCGAAACAGCCGGCTTTACGCGACTGCAGGTAATGTTCGATTCGGATGGATGAAATTAGATTTTCACTGTGAACTTTGATCTCTCGAAGGCACGCAGTATGAGATGATCAAGAAAGATTTCGCCGGCGAGAAGAAAAACGTCGGCTTAATCACCCTTAATCGCCCGAAGGCTCTGAACGCTCTGTGCAAGCAATTGATGAGCGAAGTGAGCCAAGCCCTGACTGATTTCGAGAGCGATCCGTCAGTCGGAGCGATCGTCATCACTGGAAGTGAAAAAGCTTTCGCCGCCGGTGCTGATATCAAAGAGATGCAAGGCAACACTTACTCCGACTGCATTATCGGAAACTTCCTCGCTGACTGGACGAAGGTTAGCAACACTCGCAAGCCGACGATCGCCGCTGTCAACGGCTATGCTCTTGGTGGAGGTTGTGAGTTAGCCATGATGTGCGACATCATCTACGCTGGAGACAAAGCCCGTTTCGGTCAGCCAGAAATTGCAATCGGAACCATTCCCGGAGCAGGAGGATCACAGCGATTGACCAGAGTCATTGGAAAATCCAAGGCGATGGAAATGTGTCTTACCGGCAACATGATCACGGCTGAGGAGGCTGAGAAGTCTGGCTTGGTCAGCAAAATCTTCCCTAGCGACCAACTCGTCAACGAGGCAATCAAACTCGGCGAGAAGATTTCCACTCACTCGCCATTGACTGTCGCCCTATGCAAAGAAGCAGTCAACGTTGCATATGAAACGACATTGCAAGAAGGTTTGCGTTTCGAGCGACGAACATTCCACGCGACATTCAGCACCAAGGACCAAAAGGAAGGCATGAAGGCTTTCGTTGAGAAGCGTGCGCCAAATTTCACCAGCGAATAAGCTGATAGAAGCAGCTCAAGTCAATCCCAAGTGCATTTATTTTTATCCTCAAAGGGAGAAAAGTTGTCAATAAAATGAGATTTTAACAAAATTTACATTGCTCGATGGGCTTGAAGGTTGAGGGCTTCTCTGCTCGTCTGAGTTTCAAGAAAGATAATTTCCCTTTCATGTAAATCGAACGGCGTGCATGAGGAAATGCGCTTGCCAGCGAAGCGTTGATCACACTTGCATTGTTTTCTGTTCATGAAAAATTTTGCATTTGCGCTCATCAATCCGTGAATACGCACCGAAAACATAATTGTTATTAAATCATTGCTTCGGCTTACAACATGGAAGATAATTCAAGTTCATTGCTCACACGTTGGCTCGTAAAGATTTCGTGCAGCTAATGATGATGCAGCAGTGAAAAGTTAATTGCTTTTGAATCGAGCAGTTATTCGGTTGAATTCATCCATGATTGTAGATGAGAGTGATGCGTTAGGGAATTTCACAAGCGATAAAGTTCATGATCAGTTGAAAGTGTTGCACTTCAAAGCATCAAGACTTGCTTTGTGAGTAATTCAAGATTTTCAGGTTTGACGTCCTGCTAACATATTGATTTTGAAAATTGCAAATCATATCTTAAAAATTATCATTTCGTTTTCTTAGCAATTGATATGGTTTTGCTTTTGTTAACAAAACAAAATAACTGAAAACTGTTCGTCTGAGTTGCTTTCATGCATTTCCCTTCCACCCAACGCGCTCGCCTACCCCCATGCATTTTCAATATGCCTGTTGCACCACTATAAATAAAAGTGCTTTCGCTTTAACTAATCAGTATAATTTAGAGTTTCGAGGAGAGTGGAATAAACATGAAATATTTGGTAAGACGAGTGAATAGAAATGAAAAAGAAATTGTGATCAAGTGATTGAAATAATTACAGAGAGAAAAGCTTTTAGTGTTCGTTGCACTCATAGCATTAGCAAGTGGATACAAAGAAGATCCTCGTGAATATGAAGCAGAAGGTGTTAGCCATATTGACTATGAACGTGATCAAATGCCAATCGCAATGAGCCCTGGAAAAAAGTCAGAAAGTGTAAAGCGCAGCGATCGATTCAGTGAAGCTCCAGAGAATTATGAGCGCGCAAGTGTCTGGCATTCTGAGATGGAGAACCAACAAACTCCTGCTGAAGACAGAAACTGGCAAGTGAAGCCAAAGACTAAGCGAATGTCATCTAAAGCTGGAAGAAAAGTTCACATTTACTTGAAGAACGATGAGCCGAAGAAACAAATGAAGAAGCAAACGGCGTCGACTGTCTCGGCTACAACGACTTCAACCCTTAGACCGAATGAAAGCACCGAAAGTGAAATGGAAACTCAAACCAAAAAGGCTCCCGAGTTGACGACCAAGTCTGATAAAGATGTTCGAAGTCTGAAATATGCTGACAAAGACACAATCGCCGAGAGCTCAAACCCAGCAAAGCAAACTCTCGACCCAAAAGACTCACAGACGGAGGGCAGCGAGAACTTTGATCACGTCGTGAAGGAGAAGATCAAGATCAAACATCACCACCGTAAGTTTTATATTTGGTTGCAACAGTTTTTCCAAAACGATCTGAGTTTCTTGCCATCAACGGAGTTGCCACTGTCAAATATTTCTTGATTGATGCAGCTAAATCGGGATGAAGTATTAAGATGGTTCAGTCAGTTATACGCATAAAAATTTTCAGATCATCATCATCACAATCATGTTAAAACAGTCGTCAAGAAGGAGCCGTACCCAGTCGAGAAGATTGTCCACGTTCCAGTTGAGAAAATTGTTGAGAAAAAAGTTCCCTACAAAGTTGAAGTCGAAAAGGTTTGCAGTCGATTGAATAAGATTTTATAATTTTAAAAACTTGTTATTGACTTTTAGCTTGTCCACGTACCTGTGGAGAAAATTGTAGAAAAATACGTAAAAGTTCCAGTCGATAGGTAAAAATATCGCAAGCATTAAGAGGTTTCTTCTTTACTTTGAAACGAATGTGGTTATTGAATTATTTTTAGGCCTTACCCAGTCGAGAAGATTGTTGAAAAGAAGGTGAGTTCTCTTCATTAGATTCGAACTGCTTCACTGTGACACTCATTGTAGGTTCCATATGCAGTCAAAGAATACGTGAAAGTTCCAGTTGATAGACCTTACCCAGTCGATAGAATCGTAGAGAAGAATGTATGTTGAAAGCTTAAACCTCAAAATCGAAACAACTTTATTGCTTTTTGTCTAGATTCCATACCCTGTGAAGGAGTACGTCAAAGTTCCAGTGGACAGGTTTGAAGCCAATTGAATTGAAATCTATAAAATTCATAACGAAAATCTTCCAGACCTTACCCAGTACCTGTTGAGAAAATCGTAGAGAAGTACGTCAAAGTCCCAACGCCTTATCCAGTCGAGCGGAAGGTAAAATTTAACAGACTGATAAAATTTTGACAAACTGCGATCGGCCATGATTCCTTTAGAATTTGCTTTTAATGTAATAACTGCAGATTATCCCCAAACACTTAGGTTCATGTTCCGCAACCTTATCCTGTCGAAGTGGAAAAGATAGTCGAAAGGAGAGTTCCATATCCGGTCGAAAAAATTGTGGAGAAGAAGGTAAAAGTGGAAAGAATTAATTCTCACTGAAAACTAAACTCTTGCCTTTCAAAGGTTCCATACGCCGTTGTAAAAGAAGTCGAGGTGCCAAAGCCTTATCCAGTGGTGCAGTACAAGGAAGTCAAAGTTAAGGTTCCTTATCCAGTTGAGACGATCGTTGAGAAGAAAGTGCCCCATCCCTTCCCAGTCATTAAAGAGGTGAAAGTTCCCGTTTTCATTCAGTCTCATCAAAAGTTACAGCAGCACCAGCAGCAGCACAATCAACAAAATCCTCACCAACAGCAGGCGAATCATCAGACCAACCATTATCAACACCAGATTCATCACCCGCAACCACAGCAACAGCAACATGGCTCAAGCGATTCATTCAGCAACCAGTTGAACAAGTTGTTTGGAGATTCTTTCTTTGCTGGATCTAAGAAGCAACAAACTCTCCAACGACCAAAGCAACAACTTCAAAAGGCTAACGAAGACTTCTTGACGCCGCCGACCACTCAAGAAGAAGATGCCTACAGAAGGAACCTAAAAGTAAGCAGGCCAAGCAAGCCAAGAATTTCAGGCAACCAACCGAACCAGCACTACCAAAATAATAATAACCACCTGAACTACATCCAGAGCAAACTTCCTGTCAATCTCCAGAGCCCACAACCCCCTAGCGGCTTCCAGTTGCAAAAGGAACAGAACAATGCTCAGACTAAACCCACCGCAAATCCTTACTCGCTTCACGCCGAGCAAAATTTCTCACCTCACACTCCGAAGCCAGTCGTTGAACATGTGTCAGAGGCTAGTTCACAATACGAAACCTACAGTCCCCACCCACAGCTTCAATATATTCAAACCCAACCACAATTCTATCAGCAACAAGACTTTAATGAAGCGGCTATAAATCAACAAATTTATTATCAACAGCAATATGAAAACCATCAATATCAACAGCAGCAGCAACAGCTTCAACAACAACAGCAGCAGCAGTATGATCATCATCAGCAACAACAACAGCAACAACCTCTTGAGTCTCAATACCAAATGCAATACAATCCTGCTCAGTATCAAATCGAGTATCAGCAGCAACAGCCACTGACGAACAACGAGTTCCAGCCTAGTTACAGTGGCAGTCAGCAATGAACTCGCTTTCGTTTAGGACTGTAGATAGATAGCATGTGTGAACCGACTTGCCAAAATTTTATTTAATTCTTTCGTTTTGTTGCTAATTTTAAGAACTAAAACTAAATTTCTAGTTTGCTCTCAAAAATTTTGTGTTTTAAAAAAAATTTCAGGATATGTTCAAGATTTTCTGATCTTCATGAATAGCAATGACTCCGTTAGGATCAGTGGTGTTGAGATTGATGAAAATTATTCCATCTTTTGATACTTCGAAGGACCGTCCCGAGCATTTGCTACCAGAAATTTTACTACCACTTACTACGTCACAATAAATTCCCGGTTTCATTGATGTTTCGATTGAGACGTTTACCATGTTCTCTTTGTCTAGATTAAACGCAACGAAACCCTTGGATCCTCGAGAGAACGCTATTTGGTTCCGCCCGTTGTCCCACCATGAATTAACTTTCTCGTCATGAACAACGTTCATAAATCCGACCATTGCCGCGATTTGACTCCATCGATGTTCACAAACCCAACCGTTAGTGCATTGCCCATTCAAATCAAAAGCTGGCGTAAGAATGTTTTCATTGGAGTCACTCGGTGGTCCCTTGTCAAACCCTTCAAATGCAAATGAACTCATCACTCGTTTGATGCCGTAAGGATGCGCCAGTGAAAATGCTTGCGCCATAACATAATTTTTCCCATTCTTGTAACTCAAAACTCCGCTGCCTTGATCACGTTGTGTGTCATGATTGTCGATAAACACAACAGCGAGATTCGATGGAAGCAAGCTCCAAGCTTCTCCAAATGTCTTAAGCCATTTTAAATCATCTTCACCCCTGAACGACCGACTCAACTCATTTGAGTAACGAAACTCGGCGACGCTCGCAAAAATATACTCAAACTTGCTGACAGCTTCGTTACCACTGTCAACGACTTCTTGGTAGATGAATGGATCAGATTCCGAACTGAATCCGAATGAAGTGTTTAAATGATTTAGTCTGTTATACATAATTTTCAAATCATTTGGCCATTGATGCTTCGCTGCATCAACTCTGAATCCTGCCACTCCCAAGTTGATCAAATGATTCAAATAGTCAACAATCTTGTTTCTCGTGTCTTCTTCTGTTTGGTTCAAATCATGCAGTCCAACGAGCTCGCAATTTCTGACTTGATAAGCGTCGTTGAAGTCAACAAGCGCACATGGCGGATGAAAGTTCGTGACATCGTAAGGAACAGCTGAATAATCTCTCGACGATGGAATTGCCTTCGAACCGCCCGTTCCAATCACAGTTTTGTTGAGCTGATCTGCTGCCATGTGGTTGAAGACAACGTCAACATAGATTCTTAGGAGACATCAATTGCATTTAAGTGACTTGATGATTGGTCTGTAAAGCTCACCTTACACCAACTTTGTTGCATCTTTTCGTCATATCCAAGAAATCATTCTCAGCGCCCGATCGTGTCTTAAGTAGATACGAAATCGGCTGGTATCGCTCGAACCACGGTCTGTTGACTATTACAAGGTTCTCGTTTGGTGGAGAGATCTGAACGCCTCCGTAGCCATTCACAGAAAGAAAGTTCTCGCACTCTGTAGCTATATCGCTCCATTTCCATTCGAATAATTGGACGATGCCCCCGCGACCTTTCACGAAATGCGGGTCAATGAAATTTCTGTCCTGCTTTGACTGTTCAGAATTTTTTATCGACTCGGGGAAGAAAAATTTGCTGCAGCAAACAGCACTCAGAAGCAACTTAAAAATCGTCCACATTCTGCGACTATGCTACAGCAAATTTGAATTTACACTGAGTGGAATGCTTCGCATGAAAACAACAATCTGTTTTTTTCTCGTACAAGATTTGAAAGCTTTGAAAAGCTCAATTGAATAGTGAGTCGCTCCAATGACTGTTACGTTTGTAATCTTATCAGGTTTGTTGGCTATCACTCGATAAGATAAGAATGAATAAAACAAAATTGTAGTTCAGTTACTGAAGAGTTCCTAAACAGTCAAGATGTTTGTGCTAGCAGCAGTTGTTCCAGTGAAAATCGCCTTCGACACTGTGTCTGGGACGATGGCTAATGCTGGTAGATGAGAAAGTTTTTGCAATGATGACAGTTTCAAATTTTGCTTTTCCAAGGTTCGAGTGGACCAATGCCGACCTTTGCTCCACGATCGCAGGCACGCAGTTATCCACTTCAAACTACGCAGCCACAAAGACAAAACGAGAAAATTCAAGAGCTGGGAAGCTACACGAAATATCAAGAGCCAACTGTCTATCTAGGATCATGTAATTTTATTGACTGTTTCATCATGTGTGTTATCTCCATGAATTTTTTTCTTTCAGATCCAATCGTCATTTCGTGTCCATCATGCTTTGCTTTGATTGAAACAAAGGTGGTCTATGAGACTGGATCTAATCCACCGTCTTGCGCTTTCCTTTACTGCGGATCAAAGTCAATTAAAGACGCTCTGCATTACTGTCCGAAGTGTCATGCCTATTTAGGCAAATATGAACCTTAGCAAAAACATGAAGATTATGAAAGTTGTGCAAAATATTCAGTGAACGCCAGCATGTCTCAATGGCTGTAACGAAATTTTTTGCTCAATAACTGTGCCTTGCTTATTCTTGTGAAATAAAATGTTTCTTGAAATATATCTCATTTTGTAAATTTGATTTGCAGTTTCAAATGAAGACAGATCGCTTCGGCCATTAGAAAAGTACTTTATTTAAAAGCGGGATAAGAACATCATAAGCTAGATTCATTATTGATGGTGGCAACTTTCTTGCGAACATTTTATTTCGATCCGCTGAGCCTGGAGACAACAACCGACGACGAAAGTTGACGCAGGATTTTTTTTTGATTTTACCATTTTTCTGTGAAATCAATTGCTCAAAGTTTGTGAATTTATTGACGGCGATCGCTTTAATTAATCATAAAAGTGAATATGAGCAGTTTTTCGTCGCTCAATTGACTACTAAGAATGATTCCTTGATAAAGATTTCTATGATCGGCCGCAAGTCTAACCATTTCGTTTCATTTCATCTGCTTTGCTCTAATATGAATCTCATACTTTGTATTTACTTTGCGGCCAAAGCGGAAACAAGTTATTGAAAGAAAGATATGAATTCCTTTAAGATAATAAAAGAAATGATTTAAATCTATAGTTTTTTCTTTTTATTGAGTGGAAGATTAGGCATTTAACAGTCAAGCTTGTCACCGACGACGACAACAAAGAACGTGATTGCCAAGTCTTATCATATTGCGATAGCAAAATTCTAGGGTAAATTTTGATTCAAATCCGAAAAGCTTTTGTTGTCAGTTGCAATTCTAATTTATTCAGTTGGTCGAATGAATTTCCTGCTCTACATATTTTGCGTTGAGTATACGCCGTTAAACTGTGAAATCCTTTTTTTTAAATTATTGTTATTGCCAAATAAGCAAACGAAGCCCCACGTGATTTGCAGATAAAATATCTTGATATGCTTTTGGAAAAACCGCTTGCAGCATTGTTAATCTTTCTATCTGATACTTATCAAGGATCAACTTGCGAAAACGATAAGATACCCTCATGGTATAAAAGCGGCAGGCGCGGGAGCAAAAATTCAGTTAAAACTTGCTTGCTCAATTCGATTGTTTAAGATGTAAGATAGCGATAAAAGTGAAAATCAGTTTCACGTGAAATAAATATTTCTTTTGTTATAAAAGGTACTTCATCGGAAAAATATCGTTTTTCTTCGCTTGCGTGCTCGTGGCACAAGGAGTGAAACTTGATTGCAAATATTCGGTTGAAAATTTGCCAACTATTGGCAACCGATACATTTGCGATGCGAGAGTGATTGATGCTAATAATCCAACTGTGCTTGAGGGGGTGCTGTCGGGTCATCCGATCGGAAAAATCAATACTGATGTCGAAGGATTGCGTTTAGAGAATGCTGACTTGGCTGCCATACCGGCGGGAATCGAAAATTTCTTCCCGAATCTGAAAGCAATTCAATTACGTGCTTCTAAATTACGAACCATCAATGCGGACGACCTTAAACCATTCCCAAATCTGTTGTTGCTAGCTGTTCAACAGAATTACGTTGAAGAACTTGAGGGGAATTTGTTTATGTACACACCGCAGTTGCAATCCATCGAGTTCAACGACAATTTGATTTATTTTATCGGTGAAAACTTGTTTTTAGGCTTAAATGACCTCATACTGGCACAATTCGAAGGAAACACTTGCATTGATACCAAAGCTGATACACCTCAAGCGATCGAGGAGCTAAACTCAGCCATGCCATTACGATGCTCATCCCGCAGAACAACCGCGAGAAGAGCAACAACAAGCCGAAGAACAAGTAAGTATTTTTAGAAATATTCAAATCAAATCAGTTTAGTTTGTTATTGGAATTTGATGTAAATTTATAATTCCCATTCTCCTTAGCAACAACAACAAGACCAAGAACAACTCGCTCGCCTCCAACCGTCCACGATCATCCGACTACTGTTCATGAACACCCCACAACCAATGACAGGTCCACAACGAAGCACACTACGGAACATGATCATCACACTACTGCTCAGCACACTCATCGCCCAACGACTGAGCATCACACAACGACTCAAAAGACCACGACTGAGCATACTCATCGACCAACTACTGAGCATACTCATCGCCCAACGACTGAGCATCACACAACGACTCAAAAGACCACGACTGAGCATACTCATCGACCAACTACTGAGCATACTCATCGCCCAACGACTGAGCATCACACAACGACTCAAAAGACCACGACTGAGCATACTCATCGACCAACTACTGAGCATACTCATCGCCCAACGACTGAAAAGACCACGACTGAGCATACTCATCGACCAACTACTGAGCATACTCATCGCCCAACGACTGAGCATCACACAACGACTCAAAAGACCACGACTGAGCATACTCATCGCCCAACTACTGAGCATCACACAACGACTCAAAAGACCACAACTGAGCATACTCATCGACCAACTACTGAGCATACTCATCGTCCAACGACTGAGCATCACACAACGACTCAAAAGACCACGACTGAGCATACTCATCGACCAACTACTGAGCATACTCATCGCCCAACGACTGAGCATCACACAACGACTCAAAAGACCACGACTGAGCATACTCATCGCCCAACGACTGAGCATCACACAACGACTCAAAAGACCACAACTGAGCATACTCATCGCCCAACTACTGAGCATACTCATCGCCCAACGACTGAGCATCACACAACGACTCAAAAGACCACATCTGAGCATACTCATCGACCAACTACTGAGCACACTCATCGCCCAACGACTGAGCATCACACAACGACTCAAAAGACCACGACTGAGCATACTCATCGACCAACTACTGAGCATACTCATCGCCCAACGACTGAGCATCACACAACGACTCAAAAGACCACGACTGAGCATACTCATCGCCCAACGACTGAGCATCACACAACGACTCAAAAGACCACAACTGAGCATACTCATCGACCAACGACTGAGCATACTCATCGCCCAACGACTGAGCATCACACAACGACTCAAAAGACCACGACTGAGCATACTCATCGACCAACTACTGAGCATACTCATCGCCCAACGACTGAGCATCACACAACGACTCAAAAGACCACGACTGAGCATACTCATCGACCAACTACTGAGCATACTCATCGCCCAACGACTGAGCATCACACAACGACTCAAAAGACCACGACTGAGCATACTCATCGACCAACTACTGAGCATCACACAACGACTCAAAAGACCACGACTGAGCATACTCATCGCCCAACGACTGAGCATCACACAACGACTCAAAAGACCACGACTGAGCATACTCATCGACCAACTACTGAGCATACTCATCGCCCAACGACTGAGCATCACACAACGACTCAAAAGACCACGACTGAGCATACTCATCGACCAACTACTGAGCATACTCATCGCCCAACGACTGAGCATCACACAACGACTCAAAAGACCACGACTGAGCATACTCATCGCCCAACGACTGAGCATCACACAACGACTCAAAAGACCACGACTGAGCATACTCATCGACCAACTACTGAGCATACTCATCGCCCAACGACTGAGCATCACACAACGACTCAGAAGATCACGACTGAGCATACTCATCGACCAACTACTGAGCATACTCATCGCCCAACGACTGAGCATCACACAACGACTCAAAAGACCACGACTGAGCATACCCATCGACCAACTACTGAGCATACTCATCGCCCAACGACTGAGCATCACACAACGACTCAAAAGACCACGACTGAGCATACTCATCGCCCAACGACTGAGCATCACACAACGACTCAAAAGACCACGACTGAGCATACTCATCGCCCAACGACTGAGCATCACACAACGACTCAAAAGACCACGACTGAGCATACTCATCGACCAACTACTGAGCATCACACAACGACTCAAAAGACCACGACTGAGCATACTCATCGACCAACTACTGAGCATACTCATCGCCCAACGACTGAGCATCACACAACGACTCAAAAGACCACGACTGAGCATACTCCTCGGCCAACTACTGAGCATGAACATCCAACTGCGACTCAGGAAGCTACAACACCTCCTCCTCCTACTTCAACAACTATTCGAGGTACATCGATATTTATTTTTATTTTATATTCCAATCTCATTTTAATACTCTCTGCAGCTACCACTCCCGTTACCTTCGACTGTGACATTGGTGGTTATGGAAATATTCCCCACAGCTACAGATGTGATGAGTATTACGAGTGCATTTCTGGAATCAAATATGTGCGAACGTGCCCTGACAACAAAATATTCGACATGTACACTCGCGAATGCGGCGATCCAGCTACGGCTCAATGTGCCTGGGCTTGATTGACTTCCATGAATATTTCGATTATCTTGTTTTCTGTAGATAATGAATTTGCAAGTGGAAATCATAAGTACGTGACAAATAAAACGAAAATCAAGCGAACAAATCAAGATTATTTTGTTATCATTTAATCTACGGCACGCGAGGCTTCAACAACTTGAGACCATTTTCTCCTTATAAATCTTATCGATTCGCTTGAATCAACCGGGTTGGTAGAGAAAATTAATTTTCGGACTCAGATATTGGCTCTCGTAATGAAATATTTAGTTGTTCCTTGATCATAACAGATTACGGAACGTGATAGGAAAAACCCATTTCGTTTGTCTAAAGGTAGCTCTGTGAAATAAGATGTAGGTGAATTTATTAATCTCGTAGAGCTCGTAAAGTTTGTGATTTCGCCCAAAAAAATCTAGCCGTCACAAAACCAAAGGATCGATTGTACTTTTGCAATTGAATGTTCTTGTAAAGTCTGTTTTTTCGTCAAGCCCCCGAAAGTCCCAAAAGAAATGGGTGTGACACGATGTGACGTAGAGGTCTTCGAATCGCTTGAAACCAGCTCAAATCTAATCTTTTGTCTTTAACTGGCTTTTTTATAAATTGAATTGATGACATATCGTATTTTGTCTTCAATCGGCTTAGAATCGCAGCTTGAGAGATTTCACTTATCTCTCCGTTTGCCCTAAAAAAAAATCTGTTTCTCAGATAGCCAATGAACTTTAAACAGCAACAGACAAAGACATTTGAACCCGATGAAGTAATTTTTCCTAATAATAATGAAGTGACGATCGAGCAGATATCACGACGGTTTGCACACGCCGTTTGATGCACAGCTAATTTGCCGAAGATTGATTCGATTCCTTAGATTGAGATAAGATAAGCGTCATAAGTACTTGACTGCCAATCGAGCCTACACAACAATCCAATCAGTCATGGCAGCTTAATCTACGTCACGCGACTGGTCAGATGTGCAATTGAAATTATTGTTACTGTAATCGATCGATGACTACACAAAGCACCAAGAGCTGAGCTCCAAGCAAAAACATTTTCCGGACATTATTTAACTGTCACAAACTTGGAAATCCTCTTCGAGCACGATAAGATATATCGACACCGCCCAGAAACCGTTTCGTTGTTTGTCTAAAGTTCCCACTAGACCACCTGACTTGCTTATCTCCAAAAAGATTTTTCTCGTGTCATTGTTATCATGGTTTCCCATCAGACTGGTTGATCGTAAAAGACTTTCGGTGGGAAATATGGCAGCACGCAGCACGAAACATCTATGACATAGAAATGATATTTCTCTCATGCGCTCGCTCACACAAAAATCACACAGGGCGCGCAGTTCGGCCGACGAAGAACAGGAAAAAATATCTCGCTAATCTCAGTTGATAACGTGACTCAAAAAGCGAAAGTTCGAAGCCATGGCATTCTCATTGCGATTATCTAACGCTGCTTCAAAGAACCTAAGATTCTTCTCAAGTGGTAAAAGGTTCAACGATGTTGTTATCGTGAGCGCTACACGAACTCCCATTGGATCGTTTCAATCGTCGCTCTCGGCTCTTTCCGCCTCGCAGCTTGGTGGAATCGCTGTCGAGTCGGCAGTGCAGCAAGCCGGAATCGCCAAAGAGAATGTAGACGAAGTCATCATGGGAAATGTCGTTTCGGCCGGATTAGGTAAATGAGAGAATAAATTATAGACGTGATGATCTCAAGGTCGCCTTGTATTATCAATCGTGCGATTCTAAACGACGAATTTGGCTTAATCAAGAACGAATTAAATTTTAAGGTCAAGCGCCAGCTCGCCAAGCCGCAATTTTTGCCGGTCTCCCAACTAACGTTTGCTGCACCACGATCAACAAAGTCTGCTCATCGGGAATGAAGAGCGTGATGGTCGCGGCTCAAACTCTGATGCTGGGACAAGGCCAAGAAGTCATCGTCGCTGGTGGAATGGAATCGATGTCAAACGTACCTTACTATATGAAACGTGGAGCGACTCCTTACGGCGGAGTGAACCTGATCGATGGAATAGTTAACGATGGACTCTGGGATGTTTACAACAAAATTCACATGGGAAACTGCGCCGAGAACACGGCTAAGAAACTCAACATTAGTCGCCAAGATCAAGACGCTTTTGGCGTGAGCAGCTACAAGAGATCGGCAGAGTCCTGGAAGAACAAAATCTTTGACTCTGAGATTACACCGGTGAAGCTTCCACAAAAGAAAGGAAAGCCTGAAGTTGTTATCAGCGAAGACGAAGAGTACAAACGTGTTAACTTCGACAAATTCGGTCAACTCAACACTGTTTTCCAGAAAGAAAATGGAACAGTCACGGCTGGCAACGCTTCGACTTTGAACGACGGAGCATCAGCCTTAGTGCTGATGACTGCTGAAGCCGCCGAAAAATACAAATGCAAACCACTCGCAAGAATCATCGGGTTCGCTGATGCTGAGACTGACCCAATAGACTTCCCCATCGCTCCAGCGCTGGCTATCCCGAAGTTGCTCAAGTTAACTGGCATCAGAAAGGAAGACGTTGCCATGTGGGAAATCAACGAAGCTTTCTCGCTTGTCGTGCTTGCCAACATGAAAATGTTGGGCTTGGACTTGAACAAAGTTAACGTTCACGGGGGAGCGGTTTCCTTGGGTCATCCAATTGGAATGAGTGGCGCTCGTCTCGTCACTCACTTGGCTCACAACCTGAAAAAGGGCGAAATCGGATGCACTTCAATCTGTAACGGAGGTGGAGGCGCTTCATCACTGTTGCTGGAAAAGCTGTAAGTACCTGTCGCCAACCCCAAAGCTTCAACCAGACGATGCATTTAAAGCTCTTGATTTTGTAGTTTCAATTGAAGAGATTTTATAAAGTTTTCAATAAAATATTTTTGTAAAATTTATTGAGACGATTTTCATTGTTTCCAGAGGCGACGATCAACCAGCAAAGCCACCAGTCATCACCCTCTACACCCACGAACATTGTTCGCTTTGCGATGACCTCGTGGAAGAACTCGAAACTAAATTCCACAATCGCTATCAACTGCAAAGGGTTGACATCACGCAAAAAGAGAATCTCGATTACCTTCGGCTCTATCGACTCGACATTCCTGTTTGCTTCCTAAACGGTCGATTCCTTTGCAAGCATCGACTCAACAGCGATCTCTTGGAAAAGCGGTTGAAAGAAATTGAAGAAGCTTAGTTAATAATCGTCCGATTTAGGAGCTTCTAACTTCTTAAAATATTTATTGTAGATTTAAATAAAAGATTTTTTACACGCGTTCAACGTCTCGAGAAAATTTCCATAGAAACCAAAAGGTTGCCATGCGACAGAAAATTTGACACAAATCATTTACCCGAAAGTTAATCAACACGAAACATGATGCAAGGTAAAGCGACGCCGATTCGTGATGCTGAGTACACGAAAACAATTTACCTAATGGTGAGTGTTCCTCGTCAAAGCTTTCAGAGTTCCTGAAAACTACATTTGCTCTTAGATCAAGGAAGGTCAGTTCCATGGCGTAATTAACATTCTCAACTCCATTCGAGAAGCATCCACTACTCGACCAGGACTTTCCCTTCTTGGTCATTGCTATTACCAAACACAAGACTTCATTGAAGCTTCTAACTGCTACGAGATGCTCGTTGATCTTTGCCCTGACGTTGCCGAGTACAAACTTTATTACGCGCAGTCTTTGTACCAATCCGGTCTCTTCGAGGAAGCAATCAAAGTGTCTAACATGATCGACTCCGACCACTTAAGGGAGAAGGTTATGCAGCTTCAAAGCGCAATTTACTTCAGCAACGAGGACTATGCAGCATCGCAATCGATCCTTGTTCAGCGTCAATCTGGAACTGCTCAGTCACTAAACGACGAGGGTTGTCTGTTGTACCAGGCAAACCTTCACGACGACGCCTTGCAAAGGTTCTTCACGTCACTGCAGACTGGCTTTAATCCGTTGACTGCCTACAATGCCGCTTTGTGTCACTACAGGAAGAAGGAATTCTCGCAAGCTTTGAACATGATTGGCGAGATAATCGAACGAGGAATCAGAAATTATCCTGAACTCGGTATTGGAGCGCAAGCTGAAACTGAAGGTGGAGCGAGAAGCGTGGGGAACCCACCGGCACTGTCGCTCAGCGGTCTCGTGCAAGCGCTCAATTTGAAAGCTGCGATTGAGTATCAGGAGGGAAACGTCGAGGCCGCTAAGGAAGCTTTGATGGATTTGCCGCCTCGTTCGGAGCCTGAACTCGATCCCGTGACACTTCACAACATGGCACTCACTGGCGATCAGTCAAATGGAACTGTTAAGCTCCGTCGACTCGCTTTCCTTTTGGAACTAGGACCGATTTGTCCTCTCGAGACTTTCTCCAATCTGCTGATTCTCTGCTGCAAGCATGAAATGTTCGACACTGCTGCTGACATCTTGGCGGAGCACGCTCAAATGACTTATAAGTATCTGTCGCCGTTCCTCTACGATCTGTTGGATGCAATCATTACTTCACAGACATCACTTGAAGAAGCAGAGAAGAAGCTCGGCGCACTCTCGAGCAGCTTGTCCACCCGATTGCGTACATTGTCGTCCAAGGTTCAAGAATGTCGCATGGCTTCAGATCAACCTGCGCTTCGCAATGCTTTAAGGGAATATGAGGGCGTGTTGAGGGAGTACGAGCCAGTGGCGATGACTAGAGCTTACATTTATTGGCGTGAGAATGACTTCACAAGCGCAGAAAGAGAATTTCGAACGAGCGCTGAGTTTTGTTCTGAGACAACGACTTGGCGACTGCACGCTGCTCACGTCTTGTTCATGAGAGGCGACAAGTATAAGGAAGCTGCTGCATTCTATGAGCCTATCGTGAGACAAAGCTATGAAGATGTAAGTTGAGATTAGATTGAATCGACTTTGGATGAAAATCTGTTTTCCAGATCCTCTCGGTATCAGCGATTGTGCTTGCTAATTTGTGCGTCGCTTACATCATGACATCGCAGAACGAACAAGCTGAAGAGTTGATGAGACGAGTGGAAAGAGCTGAGGAACGAAAGAACAGCAGCGACGGTCAATGCCTTCACTTGTGCATCATCAACTTGGTCATCGGTACGCTTTATTGCGCGAAGGGAAATTACGAGTTTGGGTTATCTCGGATCGCTCACGCCCTGATGGTCGTTGAGGGCGAAGCGAGCACTAGATTATGTGCCGACACTTGGCTGCACGTCAAACGTTGCATGCTCGGACTTCTCTGCGGTCTGGCGAAGCAAACGATTGTCCTGCCATCGCTAGCGATTCAAGACACAGTCAACTTTCTCCACGCTTGCGAGATCTACGGATTGACCACGTCGTCTGTTATCCGCGACGATGATTCGGACGATCAGCCTACGATAGGGATCGAAGCGCGAGCGTTGAGATATCTCATGATGAAAATAATGGAATACGAGTAAGATTTTCTACGATTAACAGCTCGGTGGTTGTTAAATCAATCCAGTAAAACTTGTGGAGTTCTCGAGCCACTTTCGCTTTTAACAAAACTCGGAGATTTTTTAAAAATATTTAAATCATTCTTTTATTTATTTCACTTTTGCCTATCTCAATGTGTCACCTAATTCACTTTTTATGATCCATTGATTTTAGTATTTCTCCTCCTCATCAATAATTGTTCATTTTACTTTACTTATCAATGCGTGTTCTGTTTCGGCGCAATATCCATCGAGGATCTCATGAATAAAATGATTCCATTCGCTTAGACGGTACACAAAATCTTGTGCTTAATTAATAAACTTTCAAATAATGAAAATTAAGAAGAAAAATAAGTGAAAAATTTCTCGAAGGAATTCGTAAATTGCAAAATTACTTAAGACGAGTTTCTCTTTTATTACGGGTGGAGGTTGAAAAGTGTCGGAGATGAAGTTTTGTGCTTTGGCATGTAAAAAATATCTTTAACTGAACGACTACGGGATTGGGATAAAGATCGCGAACTCGGAAGATAATTTTGAATTGAACAGTGAAACGGGACGAAGGGGAAGAGCTCGCTTAAGTGGTAACATGTTCTAAGTCAAACGAAAGAGCTAAATTGAATTTTCCACAAACCCGTTTCACTAGATCCCTAGCCAATGTCGATAAATTCAAGGTTTCGTCTGTTTAGAATAGTTTTTTTCGGGAAAATAATTTCTCTTCCGATTGTGTAAATTCTTAATAATTTTTTCACAAAATGTTTGTGTCTCGAAAAAGGAAAAAGTTATGGAATTTAGGGGGGAACAGAGCTTGAGGGAGACGTTGATCGAGGAAAGGATGATTTTCAAGTCTCGAATGTCTTCATCGAATTATGTTTATATTTATGAGATTTAATTTATCAACCTTCTCGCTTGTTGAAAGGTGACTGAGTCTCTGCAAGGCCTTTTACTTTTAATCTATCGGCTGTCTTCAAGAAGGAAGGCAATTGCTCTTGCGAGACGTTCACTTCTCCGGCATACCTAAAACATTTAACAGTAAGCAAGCGGTTCATCTTGTCAAGCAGCTCTTGGTATCCAAATAAAACATCAAAAGCTGCAATCAAAGTTTATCTGACTCACATGAACTCTAAGATCGCCTGCAAGTGATTGAAGGAAACGTCCTTCAGGATGATGATCGGGTGCTTCGATGGGTTCTCCTCTAAGAGAGTTTTGAAGTAAGGGCTGCAGGCAGACAGAACCATCTTGTGCGCTTTGCACGTTTGACCATCACAAGCCAATGTTACCTGCGACGAGAAGAAGAAACAATAAGTTCAGTCGAGGCAAAAAATTGTTGACGGCCGCGAAATTGTGCAACTCACATCGGTAAAGCTCTTCTCATCACGCAAGTGTTTGAACGACGAGACCATGTTGTTCTGGAAGTCGTTCCATTTCAAGAAGAATTGCTGCTCGCCCATCTTCGTGTCTGTTGAGTCGTCGATTGTGGAAAAAGCTGTAAAGAGCAGCGAGACGAGAGTGGTGAAAAGAAAAACAAATCATGCAGAAAAGGCAACATAAACAACAACAAATTGCGAGACCATCGCATTGTAAATGGGTCAACATCAGTCAGATGAAGCCGAGGAAGTCGAATGCAGTCTTATGTGGCAACGCTCCGCGATTTCCATTCTCTTGTAGTTTGCCCTTCAGTTCTTCAAAATTCACACCAAAAGCGACTTGGATGGAAAAGTTTCTAATGCACAAAGGCGCAGAGAAGCGAAGAAGAAGACAAAAGTGAAAGACTGGAAAATGTTGCAACAAGAAGCGACTGGATCTTCAGGAAAATGCCGTTCGTCGCGACTCTCGTCACTCTGACAACTGCGTTGCAATGATTGAGTCATTGTGCAATAGAGAAAACCATGAAAATAGAAAACTCGACTCGCGAAACATGGAAAACCCAAACAAACTTTTGAGTTAACTTTTCTCCCTTCAATTTCACTTTTGTCGCAAACCTGCGACGTTTATCGAGTCCCACGTACCTTAGATTAACTTGTTGAATCTTATCCTCTCGTTTAACTCACTGATTTAAGGTGAAATTGCGAAAGCTTACTTGTAAAATTGAAATATCCGAAGCGGTTGAAACGGTTTTGTGTTCAGCCGCTTGGCTTCTTCACCGTCGAAGTTTGCGAGCCCAAAAACTCTGCTAGACGTGACTGTGACATATCTGTTTCTCTAGTGTTTAAGGAAGCTAAAGATCCCCACAGCTTGGTCCTCTGTAAATCGCCGATCGAGTGAGGGAACTGAGAGCATTTCGAGGGTCGCAGTGGAGAAGTCGAGCGAGCCGAAAAGTGAAGCTTGGACCGCGGGGAGCTCGAGCGAGAAAAATATAAATCGAATCCCTTTTTCTCAATGAAAAAATGAAGTGGAGCGGGTGAAACAGTGGAAATTGTGAGTTGACAATCGGTGGAGTTGCCCGCGACTCGATTGGGCCGCGAAGTGAATTGCGAAGTTGCGAACTAAGAGGAATCGAAGAACTATTATTGAATGTTAATTAGTTCTCAATCTATGCAGCGTATCAAAACATTTCCTTTTCGCTCGACGGTTCGTTCACATCGGACACTGCCCATAAATCGCTTTGCCTTCCTTTCCTTATCAGTCGGTAAAGTATTTTTCTCTTTTTAGAAATTTCTTTCGCTTCGAGATCCAGTTGAAGAGAGAAATTTGCTTTTACGCAAGTTACAGTTGAGCGAGCAATTCAAAGTGGATTTGAGCGTGGGACGACGAGACGATGGATGAATTGAGTGTGAACCGGGGCTTTTCGCCGCACTTCTCGCCTTCGAGGAATCTCGGCGGCGGCGAGAATCAACAGCAGCAGCTCTACATTCACTTGCCCAACCACGGATTCCGGATGATAAGGATTGAGGAGGCGGCCGACGTTCGCTCTATCGTCAGCAACCTCGTTGGCTCAATGTCAAGTCCAATCGGAGTAAAGCCGAACAGTCACTATTATGCACTTCGCTTGCGGCATATCATATCAAAAGAAGTTTTATGGCTGCCATCAAGTGAGTCTTATCAGTCTTCTCAGCTGCTATCTGTTTCCTATAATGTTCTCCTTGCATTCCGTTTCCCGCTAACTTTCAGCTACTCCGACTCGCCAAGTCATCGACTACATTTCGAATGAATCATGCTCGAATATCAACTGCCCCAGTTTCGTCAAAGCATCGCCGACCATAAGTGATAAGAATCAACATGAATCTAAGGAGAACGTTCCGCTTGGTAACTCAAACTGCGTTTGGAAGATTGAGCTTCGCGTTCGGTATATTCCAAAGAGTCTCAACGAGTTCCTCGAGCACGATAAGATCAGCATGAACTTCTTCTTTAATCAAGTTAAAGACGACTTCATCCAAGCCAACTTACCGAACATTGACCAAGACGTTGCAGTTCAATTGTGCTGCCTTTCCATCCGGCATTACTACAAAGACGCCCGATCGTCCAACGATAGGAAGCAGCATCTTGATTACATTGAGAAGGAAATTGGGTTCTCGAACTTCGTTCCAAAGTCTGTCATCGACACAATAAAACATAAGAACCTGAAGAAACTCGTGCAGAATCAGTACAAGAAGATTTACCAACTGTCGGACAACGAGTACATCATTCAGTATTTCGAGTTGCTTGGTACAATTTTCGATTACGACCATGAGAAGTTTGTCGTCTCGCTGGGCCAGTGGAACATCGCGATTGACCTCATCATCGGCTACAACATGGGAATCTCTTATTTAACACACGCGCAAGCAAAACCAACAAAAGTCACAGATTTTGAGAACATTTTATCGCTTCGAACAAGCCTTCTGCCGATTCTCCATCACTCGTCGATCACCAGCAGTTCCGCCAGCGGAAAAAGCTTGCAGAATAGCAAGTCGAACGACTCAAACATTTCTCAGAGCGCTGCTTCTGCTTGTGGGTGCAGCACAATTAAGTCACAATTGAGGATTCAGGTTGACGGCAACACGGAAGATTTAGCCATCACATGCAACGGAGTCAATACGGCTGATGGCATAGCAGATCTGGTCGATGGATACTGTAGGATTTTCAATGAAAACAGCGCGAGCGTTTGGGACAGGACATCAACACCAATTAACAGCAATTCTTTGGAGAAGAAGAATCCGTATCCGAACTCGATGAGTCGAGAGAATACGCAAGATCAGTTTGAGAGTTTACCGAAACTGCCAATTCTAAGCGACGATTACTCTGAGCTTCATGGCGTGCATCCAGAGGTTGACGAGGAAGGCGATTATTCAACTCCAACAGCTCGAAACTACGAACTCCATCGGAGTCAAATCATGCATAGTGAAATTATCGGAGTTGGTCAATTCGGAGACGTTTACATTGGAACGTGCAAGATTCTGAGATCTGCGAGCAAGAAAGACAACTCCAATGTCAGAGAAGACGTTGTTCCTGTTGCCATCAAGACGTGCAAGGCCGACGTTGATTTGAAAACGTCCGAAAAGTTCCTCGAAGAAGCTTGTAAGTTGTCAAAGTTTTCCTAACTTCGCATCTAATAGATTTCTGTCTTTAGACGTCATGCAAAAGTTCGAACATCCACATATCATCAGGCTCATTGGAATTTGCAGTGAAGCTCCCATTTGGATCGTCATGGAACTGGCGAGGCTCGGTGAACTCCGAGCGTATTTGAAAGAAAATTCCTCGAAGTAAGTTAAACATGTCACAAACATTCGTCCGATGATTCAACAATTTCATCATTTGCAGATTAAAGCTTGGAACTTTGTTGCTGTATTCGTTCCAACTTTCAACAGCTCTCAGTTATCTCGAGTCCAAGAAGTTTGTCCACCGAGACATTGCCGCTCGAAATGTTCTAGTCTCCACGCCAACTTGTATTAAACTAGCCGATTTTGGCCTATCGCGATGGGTTGAAGATCAATCGTACTACACGTCAAGCAAAGGTTTGCTGCCGATTAAATGGATGGCACCCGAAAGCATAAACTTCAGGAGATTCACGACAGCAAGCGACGTTTGGATGTTTGGTATGAAACGCTCAACTCTTGATTGATAATTGAGCTAATAACTTCTTGATACACAGCTGTTTGCACTTGGGAAATTCTCATGTACGGAGTAAAACCGTTCCAAGGAATCAAGAACAGCGAAGTCATCGGAAAGCTTGAGAACGGAGAACGTCTGGCTCTGCCTCAAAACTGTCCGCCCCGATTATATTCTCTCATGTCTCAGTGCTGGAGCTATGAACCCGCGAAGCGTCCCGACTTCAAAGCAATCAAGGAGATTATGAAGTGAGTTTGAGAAGTTCACTTGTTCTCAGTCTTCTAATCAATCGCTAAACTTGCAGAGAAATTTTGTTGGAGGAGAAACTCAGCGACTCTGAAACGATGAAGCGTGAAAACCGAAGAATAGCGGCAATGTCATGGGGTGGAGGCGAATCTGATGAACCGCCACCTAAGCCATCGAGAACTCCGATGACCGACTCGACAACTAAGCTTTTTCAACTCTCGTCAATGGATGGCGAGAAAGCTGAGAACGAGCCAACACCAGCGATGACTTACATTGTTGCACAAAACCCGGCGATCTTGGCTCAGCTGATGCGTGAGAACGAGAAGCGAGGCATGAACCCGTCAGCTTACACCACACCTGCTTCGGTATTTAACGTTCTCGCGGTCGAATTCGATCAAACTACTGAAAGTAAACCGGCTAACGAGATTCCACTAAAAACTTCGACTATTCCGGCAACTGAGTTGATTCCATTGCAGCAAGATAAGATCGATATTTTCGAAAAGTGCCACCCTCAACCTCCTTCCCAATCCCAAATTGTCCAATTTTCAGGTAACGAAGTCGACGGCGAAGCTTCCTATCTGCCGATGCAGTCGCCGTCAATCCACGGCTTGCCTCCACAACCTCCCGATTCCAAATGCAAGAGCTTGGAGAGAAATGTGAATCAAAATTCCGTGTCGACTTTCACTCGCATCAGCTCGTTGGAGCGAAGACAACAACAGATGCCAGATTATAGCATGAAATCTGGCCAACGATCTCAGTCCTTAATTAGGCAGTACAGCGCGGGGCTTCAACAAGCAGAAAACGCTGCTATGCGATCAGCAAGTCTTGAGCGGAACCAACAGCTGCCTCTGAGCTTTAAGCAAACATACGAGAAGAGTCCGCCGCCTCCACCACCGTACGTGCGGCCTGTGAAAGGCGGAAGCCTCGAGAGAAGTCAGGCAATCATCATGAATGATTTGATGAGAAAATACTACGATCAGAAGGCTGTCAGTGAAGCTATGAAGCCCAAAAGCGGAGGAAGTCTGGAACGGAATGCACAATATCAACAGTACTTGTTGCTTCAAAAGCAACAGCTTCAACAGCAACTTCAGGCGCAACAAATGCAAGCACAGCAGCAAGCTCACGCCCAGGCCCAACAACAAGCGCAAGCCCAGCGCCAGGAAGAGCTGATCGAAGAGAACATTTATGACTTCGGTGGAGTTCACGTGAAATCGTGCGCAACTATCGCGTTGAAGAAGAGCATTGAGCGAGGCATGGTTCCTCCGAATGTCATGATGCGATCGCCTGGTTACGACTCCAATTCCACACCTTCGTCCGGCCCGTCATCCTTGGAAGGCCGTCCGTCCATGCAAACATTCAAACAACCCGCACCAGGCATTGCGAGTCGGCTAATGATTTTCCAGCAGCAAGGCAGCCAACCCGTCAGACCCGTTCAACCTCAAAACCTTTCGCCGGTCCAAAAATCCTTCCCCAATCCAAACTTCTTCAGCCAGCAATCTCAGCCAGAAACTTTGATTCCGCAGAAGGAACCGCCGCAGGTTCGCCAAAGTCGATTTCGCTTACAATTTTCATTTTCGTACTTCAGTTGAGTTCAGTAGAGTTCTCTGTCGAACTTTGTGAATCGTTTGTGTGTTTATTTTCAGTAGCAATTTATATTTCTTAATTTTGTTTCAGCATGAGCTAAGTTCTTTTTGCACGAACTTCCTTAAGCTTTCATTATCTAATTCTCTCTGTTTCGTTCCCCACAGATTCACCAAAGTCAAGAGCTGAGCAATTTTATTGAAGCTCGCATGAGAAAGCAACAAGAAGACAGCGAGAAGGACTCGAGGTGGCTTCAGCAACAAGAAGACAACATCAAGAAGCGTCTCAGCATAGCGTCGCTGAACGATTTGTCGGTTGACAGCAACGGAACGTCACATGTCATTGGCAAACCTCCGATCGCAGAGAAAGCACCAATTAGCCCGCGACTCCCAGTTGATGCAGTGCCCTCGTCGTCGTCATCAGCAAGCTCTCCCCAAGGCACAGAGAAAAAAGCTGACGGTAAAGTCGACCGCAAGAATGATCCCGTTTATTTATGTACGACAAATGTTGTTCGAGCGATCATGAAGTTGAGTAGTGGCGTGGAAAAGTCACAGATCGATGACTATTTGGAGCTGGTGAAGACAGTCGGCCTGGAGCTTCGAACTCTTCTCGGTACCGTCGATTTGGTTTCTTCAAACTTCCCACCACAAACTCACAAGTAAGTCATGTTGAGTGTGAGTTACATTTAAACTAACGATTTGTTAATTAGGGAAGTGGAGATGGCGCATAAAGTATTATCAAAAGACATGAAGGATCTCGTGGCTTCAATGCATCGAGCAATTCAATATTGTGATACGACGTTGGATGTTGAATGCCGGAAGTAAGTTTCATTCAACGATCCCTTGAATTTAACTCAATGTTTCGATTAACAGGAACATGTTGTCATCTTCACATATTCTCGCTATGGACACCAAAAACCTTCTCGATGTTTGCGATTCGATTCGGGCGAGGTTCCCGAACGTAAAATACGAACTGCCCGAAGGTCCACTCAACGCTGTAGACGCGCCACTTTCACGACTACCTCAGCAGCTTTCGACTCAGAACCCGCCAGAGCAAGAAGTCTACGAGAATGTGTCAGCCGAGCGCTTCGAGGTCGCGGAGCAGCTGTACTCAAACCAAACGCCTCCGACGGACATTGGAATCTACGATAATCAATCCGCTATACAAGAACAGCTGAAGATCATTGAGGAGCCGACGTCGCCCGTCGACTCGCAGTTTAATAGCCAAAAAATATTGAGTAATTAGAGGATTTCCAGGTTTTGACTTTTCTAACACTTAACCGCAAGCCTGGCGACTGCTTCAGGTGTTCACTACAATTTTCACTTCGCAAGGTATCAAAAGGATTTAAGCTTTCAACGCTTTTCTAAAGCTTTTTATACTCGAAAACAGTTTCCTGACTTAGTTTTTTTAGCGAGAAAGACAAAGAGACAGATCGACATTATTTGAAAAGGACAAACTGAGTTGTTGTGAAAAGTTGAGACATTTTAACTCGTTTTATTAGATGGTGGATATACTGAATTAGTCACATTTACGGTGAAAATGCAAACTGAAACTAACCAACGTTTTCTCGTAAGTCTTACCTAGTGCTACCGACTCGATGTATTTATTTCTCTTAACCATTCGTGTAACAATAAAACTTGCATTTTGAGCTGAAACGAAATTGTCTTGAATTCCTCGCGTTTATTTCGTAACGAACTTTGTAATTTTGACTGAAAGCTAAGGAGGTTTTTTAGGCTGGCCAGATTTGAACCAGGGACGACCAGATCTTACAACTTTCAGATAACAATGAATCATTAGCAAAAATAAACCAAACCATCTGTTTTTTATGTCCGAGAATTAACGAGGATTAATAGCCAAGGAGAATAGTGTAATAAGTTATCAACAGGACTCGAACCCGTGCCTTCCGATATCCGGTCAGATGCTCTACCAACTGAGCTATCACAGCACATTTTTTCTCTTGGCTAAACTCCTTCTTAAGTGCATCGCACACTACACAACATTTTTGATAAACAATATGCAATTTTGCCGAATTTATTGAAAAAACTTAAAAATATCAATAAAAAATATTTAATCATTAGTTTTACACAGGGGAAGGAAGATTATGGATTTTGGCGTTGTGCGGTTCCTGTTCCGGTTCTTGAAAATTCGGGAACCCTCTTCCTCTTCTCTTTACGGTTCTTGAAAACTATGGAACCCGGTTCCTGTTCCTCTTCCGGTTCTCATGGGGTTCTTAGGAATGTATATGTGAAAATGTGTGAAAACGCGATAAATGGGGTGCAGCAAGTGTTCAGGTGCCTGAAATTCGAGTGAATAAACCAGTCGCAACATTTTCGGTGAAAGCGATCAATTTTATTCATACGAAGGCATCATTTATAGTTCAAATTTGTTGTTCATTCGCGAGGACAAGATATCTTCAAGAAGGTCGGCTATCAATGTAGAGCGATAAGTGTTCAAGACGAAATTGAGATGTGAAAACAATCGTTCGACGGAGACTTCTGTGACTGGAACCGAAATGATACCGAGTGCGATCTTCGATCTTCGATTCAGAATTGGGAACTGCTTTTGGTCTTTCCAATATTCTACGATTTGAGTGTTTGCTGGCAGACGAGTAACTGAATCAAATGCTCGGAGTTCAGCATCAAGGATTCGAGCGCTTGCTGTCGCCTGATTGCCTAGGAACAAGTACTTTTCTTTTAGATCTTGCAAGTTTGAAAAACGCGGGAACGGAACAGCATGGAAAGGGTTCTGGTTTTGCGATTTTGCGGTTCCTCTTTCGGTTCCGGTTCTTGGAAATTATGGAACCCGGTTCCTCTTCTCTTTACGGTTCTTGAAAAACGTTCGGTTCCGTCAGGTTCCTCTTCCTCTTCCGGTTCCTCTTCCTTCCCCTGAACTTTTACAACAACATTCCACATAAAACATTAACCAAATATAAAAATCATTGAGTTTTATAGACACATAGGCGCCCCCGTTCTTTGTGCTCCATTTTAGGATTTTTCTTCAACTTTTTAGCCAACGAATTGTTCTTAAATTTTTAGTCTAAAAATTAAAGATTGCAGAACAACTTTTTCACTTTCGATTGTTTCAAGTCAGCCTTTCCCCTAATTTTCCTATTTAGCAGTCAGAATTCCGAGTTTCTCATCCAGTCGTCAAGTGAAACTGTCAAACATTATTGATCTCGGCAAGACAATCTCTGTAGAAAACGGTGGCTCAATAAACGTGAACTTATTGCTGTTGAGATTCATATTAGAAGCCAATCTGTCAGCAATGAGAACCATGCCGTGATAGCCTCAGTTGGGAGAGCATCCGACCGGTAATCGGAAGGGCGTGGGTTCGATCCCCATTCTAGGTAATATGTTTTTCATTTATTCTGACCATTTCCTAATATGTGTTTCACTTTTCACAATGGTTCAACTACGTCATCTAAGAATTGCTATTCGAAAAAGCCCTTGAATATTTCACGGATGGAATCTGGTCAGCCTAAACCGCTCAGCTCAGGGAAACATCGCCTTCAGTTTCTTGTTAATCGTGGAGCTGTAAACACGTCGCGTTCAATTTCGCCATAACTTCTAGCAGTAACAGTTATAAGGATTCTGAATCATGGATAGATCAGTGAATTTAAGAGATCCATCGTCGCTGCCCTGTCGCGTCTACATTGGCCACCTGAATGATAATATCACACAAGAACTACTCGATATCAAATTCTCGCCGTATGGTAAAATTGAAGGTTTCCTTCGCACAGTTCCAGGCTTTGCTTTCATTCAGTACGAGCAACCAAGCAGCGCGTTTAACGCTATTCAAGCCGAGAATGGATCGTTCCTTTGCGGACAACGTATCTTAGTGAAAGCCGCTGAGATGAAGAGCCAGAAGCATCGACTCCCAGCTAACGAACAAGAGCCAGCAGGAGAAGAAGAACCGATGAACAAAAGTAATCGTCACATTCCTAATCACATGAACGATTTTAATTCTTCTTATCTTCCTCTGATTTAGAATACTTTTCTAACGAGAACGAATATTATGGGAACAACTCGATCATGGCTCCAATTACCACAGACTCGGATGTGAATCATTGCGAGATAATTGTCGTGTCGAAGAACTTGACGTAAACGAAAATTTCACCATTCATCAAAGGAAAATATGAACTTTCCGCCTTTCTATTTTAGGAATTACGCTGAGAGTATCGAGCAGAAATTGAAAATGCTGGGCATCCGGGTCGACCTGCTGTTTCCTAACGATCAAGTGCCAATTAACAAAGTTTTAGGGAACATTCAGTCTCGAGGATGTCTCTACGCTATCCTCGTTCTTCAGCCGAATCTTGAGCAGAACAGTTTGACGCTGACGGTTTGAGCTGCCATGCTTGCCTTGCTGAGCACATTTTACCTTTCAAGTTCTTACAGATTCTTTATGGAGACGCAGCAGAGCACAGGAATATGCCAGTGGACGACGCAATCCGATTCATTTACAAGGATTTCAGCAACAAGACGAAGAAGTTTACTCAGAGCGTCTATCAGCATCCCGACGCTATCCAGACCCTCTTGAAAACTCTCGCGGATAATCGATCACTTACAGTTCTTCAATACGACCACATTATAAAATATTTAACCACGCGAAGAGAAGTTCAACGGAAAGCTGAGCTCGGCGAGGATGCCGGAGAAGTTGATTACAGTTTAGATGCAACCACGCTGAAGACGTCATCACTCTCGATCGGTCAGCTAGCGCAAGTGACAACGCCTTCAAATCCCCAGGACGATCTTCAGAAGAAGATTCTTGAAATTCTGAACAAGAAGCCTCTCGTTCAACAGCTCGCCAAGAAGGTCGAGCCGAAGCCAATGAGCCAAGCCGAAAAGGAAGAATTGAAAAAGAAGCTTTTGAATGACGACAAAATTAAGCTCGCAATGATGGCTTTGAGGAACTCGAAGAAGCTTTCAAAAAACTAATTCAATCGGGGAGCATTGTAGGATCCCTGATGATTTCTTTAGAGTTCAAATTGCTCGGCAGCTATCCGAATTTTCATAACCAATTTATTGAATGTAAACCAGTCCAATACAATATATCTTGCTTACAGTTTAAAGGTCTATCATTCCTAAATAGATTGCAATCCAAAAATATTTGCACCGGACATCGTCATTAAAAATTTCTCCTTTATTTCAATTAACGTCTTTGATTATTTCAAATTTCTGCATCATTCTCTGCGTCTCTGGGGCCAAAACTGCAGAGTTTGTTGTTGGGAAAAGTTAGAAAATCAAATCGGGAAAATGAGCGAATCGAGCTACTTTTCCAACGAGTCTGAGGACGAGGACGCGAGGAAAGAAGATTGCGCGTTAGTTGACGCAGTCAGTGAGATAAACTTCGACGAGTGCAACATGAAGAAAAGTTTAGAAAATCAAGATAGCTCAACTAATCCGAGTGCGAGCTCACTGAATTTCGTTGATGAAGAATACGATTACCTGCACGACTCAGAATGGATCAACCAGAAGTGTCATGTCTTCATTCTCAGCACAGCGGGCAAACCGATTTATTCACTCCACGGCTCCGAAGAGAAGCTCAATACTTTGTTCGGGCTGCTTCAAGCTTTAGTCTCTGTGGTGCAATCGAGTGACGACTCAATTCGATCGATCACAGCCAAGAACACCAAATTCGTATTCCTCGCCAAGAGTCCGCTAATACTGGTCAGCGTTAACAAGGCGAAACGCAGCGAACAACAAATCCTGAATCAACTCATGTAAGTCGTCTCTTATCAGTTGTTTCTTCTAATCGCAGCTTTTATCTTCCACTTCGACAGGGATGTTTATAATCAAATCGTATCGATAGTGACGTTGAGTCATATGAACAGTATATATGAGAAAAGAAACAACTACGACCTTCGGAAACTCCTGGCGGGATCCGAGCGACTTGTGGACTTTCTGCTTAGGAATGAAACACACAAGAAGATCTCCAACAATCCCTTCGTTCCTCTGACGCATTCCGTCAGGATTTTGCCTATGGAGTCATCTACCCGAGACAACATAACGTCAGCAATTCAATCAAACTGTTCGAAGATTAAGAATCTTGTTTTCGTCGTGCTGCTGGCCAACAATAAGCTGATCACTCTCGTTAGGATGAAGAATTATGCGATGCACACCGACGACCTCCGAATAATCTTCAATCTTGTTGAATGTACAGAAAGCTTTAAGTCAGCTGAGGTGAGCCACGAGAGCGAAATTCCCCAAGAGTGACTCACGCGTTTCGTTTTAGAGTTGGACGCCTCTCTGCTTACCTAAATTCGACACCAACGGATTCCTCCATGCTCACGTGTCTTATCTCGCAGACGATTGCGAAGCTTGTTTGCTGCTCCTGTCTGCCGACAGCGAGTCGTTCTTCACGCTTTCCAACGCAAAGAAAAATATCACCGAGAAGCTGAGAAAGTCAAACTGCATGGACGCAATAAACGATGGCATGAAAAATCGGGGAATCAATTTGAAGACTGTTGGAACGCCAGAGATTCGTCATTTTCTTTACAAGAACAAGAAAAACACTCAACTCCTTTGTTCTGAGATTACAAGTCCATACAATACGCTTGGTGAGTGTTCACTTCATGACTCATGACGTTCGGTTCTTATCTCTCAGCTCCTCAGACCAATTCGAACGACTCGAGACGCTCTATTACGATCTTCATAATCGAATTCATCGGAACTCGCGACCACTCAAGTTGATTTATGAGATGCGCGAGCATGAGATTCAACTCGCGTGGGTCACGACCAACTATGAGCTCTACGCAACGTTTGATCCGCTCGTGGACAAGAAGTCGACGATCATTGCTCAAGTTAACAAGCTGCTGAAGTGGATTAAGAAGGAGGAAGAGAAGCTTTTCATGACTGGAACTCACATATTTTAGTCGGAGCTGCTCGCGAAACCTTTGAGCGAGAAGTCGAAGGCTTAGCCGTTAACTAATTTTCTTTTTATTCTTCCGTCTAAGTCTCTGCTTATTTAAAGATGAATATACAATAATATAGAACAATTCTTTCTTGTTATTCATGATCGATTGTGATATCAGAAATGGAGAAATAAATCAACACGAAATGATTGACTTTACAAAGCAGAACATGACTTTTTGGATAATTTGGAATTCTCTTCATCACTAAGCGGCTTCCCTCGGTTCTTGTGTCGTGATTTCTTATAATACTTAACACTTGATTACACAATTAAGTTTCTGCTGGTTTGTAACACTCGAATAGGATTTAATTTTGTTCTAGGAAGAATCTCGGGAGCTTTTTATTCCTTGTCTCCCATCTTGACTTTGCTGGTCATGTAGATACCTAAAAGATTAGAGAAGTTTTCCAGTGCTGGTCGCTTGGATCTCATAACTTATGGTGCTTACCAACGATGAGGCCAAACAGACCGATGGCAGATCCGAAAATCTCGACGATGAGGATTTTGACGAACAGAGCCGAGTTGGCAGCATCAGCAAGGGCAGCTCCTGATCCAACGACACCGACAGCAATGCCGCAGAAGAGATTGACGAGCCCGACTGACAATCCAGCGCCGAACATGACATAACCAGCCATCCAGTTGTTGCCACGGATGTTCTCGCTCGCGTTGATTCCTTCGGCCGTGAACTGCTCCAACATTCCCGACAAGACGATGGCTGTGATGAGGCCGTAGATAGCGACAGCTTCACAGAAGATGACGGAAATCAAATTCTTTGTTTTGATTCTGGGAGCTTTGACACCACCGCCAACGATGGAGACACCCGTCGTGTGAATGCCCAGGGCAGCTCCGACGACCGAGAGGGCTACCGCCAGTGCGATACCCAGCGTAGACCACATATAAGGGCTCGTTTCTTCAAGGAACCATCCGACTGACACTCTTTCGCCTTGTCCAGTTAAAACATGATAAAGAATCCACAGCGACGACAAGGTGCCGATGGTTCCAGCGAAGGTGTATCCGAGAGTATAGCGCATCCTGCTGATATGGAATGTGACTTAATTGCTGCACCTGATCACTGAGAAAACTAACTTTTCACTCGGGACCGAAAAGATTTTTGCGAAAGATGCGGATCATGTGACCAGAGACGCGGAAAAACGTCAAGAAGATGCGAAACGAATTGGCTGAGTGACGCAAAACATTTCGCATCTCAAAACAAAAATATTCAGTAAATATTTTGCCGTGAAAAATGTCGGAAGTTTGTCTCGTTGATTTGGTCGTTCGCGATATCTTTATCGAAATCCAGAAGTTTCTATCGATCATGGACTTGTTTGCCCTTCGATGCACGTCAAGGGAATTTCGAGACTACATCGACAGCGAGTTTGTTAAGTTGAAAACACTGCGGATCGTTCGATCGAACCCGAAAACAGAAAATTCATTCAAAGTTTTAAGTGAAAAATGCAGAAAACTGGAGACGATCAACCTCAGTTACAATCAGTGGTTGAGAGATGAGCTGCTGCTACCAATGTTGAGGAACAACGCGACTACAATCACGTCATTAACACTCATCAAATCCACCGGCCTGACTGCTATCGTTCTTCAGCCTGTGATCATCAACAGTCCTAAACTGAGAAAGCTGAGGTTGCAAAACTGTGACTGGCTAACCGTTGGATGTGTAGAAGCGATCGCGTTTCATCAATCGAAATTTCTCGAAGAGCTGGACGTAACCGGATGCAGCATGATGAGTGAAAAATCGATCAACCTTCTTCTGACAAAGTTCCAAAAGCTTCGCACTCTCTCCTTGGCAAATATCTTGAGCGTTAATGACAACGTGCTATTCACAATCTCAAAATATCTGACCGATATCGTCCATTTGAACCTGATGAAATGTTTGCACATCACAGACCGAGGAATCGGAGCTTTGTCTCTGAACTGCACAAAACTTGAGTCGCTCTCTATAAGAGGCTGCATTAGACTGACTGAACGAAGCCTTGCCCTCCTCCGATCCAAAAATGTTACCCTCGACAAGCCCGCAAGTACGCAGAACGTATAAAACATTAAAATTGTGATAATCGTCCTTTACAATTAGGTCAACCTTTGTTCCAAAAAGCTCAGCGATGAAGTAATTGGCTGAATCACGTTTACATTGAATAAATATATTGTCAAACTTTTATTCTTTCGTTACGAAATAATTTTTTTTCCAGATATGTCAGTGAACATGTGACCAAGTCAAATGATTGTTTGAAAACGGATCACGCGGCTACCACGTCTTTTGTAATTCGTTGATTGTCTGCCGACGAATCACGTGGCCAATAGATTCAAGCTTAGTCAATAAACAATAAGATTTGTAGAAGGAAATGTCGTCACTGATGCACATAGCTGCAAACACGTGACAAGCTTTAATAAATGTTGGACACGAGTTGAACTCGACAATTGATCAATTTAAGTTCATTCTAGGCAATCCTCTAAGCAACGTTCTTCACCAACCGCTTTAGGGCTGATCAACAACTGTTATGTGAAGCTAACGAGCAAAATTCCAGAGCTTCGCTTATGCAAATCTTGCGCTTCAATTGCATCCGAGATCAAACGCTGTTCCCATCACTTGTCGCGTATTTATTGGCAGCGAGTTCTTTGAAATAAATTTCAACAAGTTCATTAAGAAACTCGCGAGAAATAAATTCGATTTAGATTTAATTAAAAACGAGTAGCTTTGCTTGTCACGGGCCAACAAATATGAATTATTTAACATTCAGTTAGCGTACGAGGGAAACAAATGCGGAAAATGAAAAATGATTTTTATAGTCGATTACGAGTGTTCGAAGCGCTCTTCCCTACAAATTGAGAATCATTGGGACAAAATAAAATCGAGCGGAGGAGGAAAAGTTAGCTCAACGAGCGACGCACATTTTTCAATTTCCCGCACGAACCATACACGACTCGCCTCTCGGAAAAGTCCCCCTCCGTTCACAAATCACCCGACACTCGATGCGACGTGTGGAAAACAGCAGAGCAGATCATCGCTGAGCTAACTCTCAAGCCGAAGATAAATGGCCGAATTAAGCGAGGAGCTATTTAAATCAAACCCACAATAACTCAGCGCGTGTAACGAATAACGATCGACAGCCTGACGACATGGAAAGCTTCAACATCTGCTGGGAAAACTAAAAGGCTTTAAAAGCGAGCAGAGACAAACTGAAATTTCTAATAAACCGCCTGAAAATCGAACTGTCCAATTACACTCCAATGTCGAAATCACGCCAAGGTGCTTAAGGCAAACGAAGTGCAGTTGTTTCGGTTTCGAGTAAACTTTGCTGCTGATTTCGTTTCTCTTCGCAAGATGGAAACATTCAACCACCCACCGGAAAAAGATTCGTGCCGAACGCCGCAGGTGAGACGAGCGTGGGGCGCTCTGATGATAATTCATAAAATAAATTGATGTTAACAGCTTCCAGCTTTCCTTGTTTCGCAACAATTTCTCATTAACGGGAGAAAGCAATTTGCGAGATCGTCTTCGCTTGGATTAAAAGGCGTTTCAGTCTGTTTTATCTCCGTCTACGCAAAAGCAAAACAAACTCTTGAAGGTCGAGTAGATGCACGTGACGGTTGGGGATGGTGCCCATCGCACAACGCTCTTTTGAAAAGCCAGCAAGACTTTATCACTTTGACCTTCCTTGCGCACAAACCCACCAAGTTCATCTCTAATGTTCCACTAAACTTCGCCATAACTCACAACAAGCCTACATGAAAAATCGAAGCAAACACATCTTTGTCTCTCGTGATTTTGTGTCGTGGAGCGCGCTCTCGAACAATAACGAAAATAAATTCTTGGAGGTGTTCGGGAAACATTGGCGTAGGTCGTGATAAGCGAGCGGGTGAGTAATGAGCGGCTTTCCAGGCTTCACTGGCGAACGCTATCGGAGAAATTCCTCTTGAAATTCCTAGCCGTTGAGTCCATTAAAAATAGAAGAAAAGCCAGCGCTTCGGTTAGGGCGAGGAATCAAGCCACTTACTGCTGCCGTCATTGAAATTCGTTTTCCTCGTAATGAAATGGAATTGGATTTTCGTTAGATCCAAGGCGGCGGTCTTGGAGCAATGAAAATGAGATTGAATGGAAAGCTTTCCATTTCAACTGAATGAAGATTTTCCGAAACTTATCGAGTTTCATGTTTTTATTCACTCGAGTGTAGCAAACAGATGACTCAGCGGATCGATATGGGTTAAATCAGAGTTGGTTCCACCGCCTGGAAAAGCTGGAGCGGTTGATTTGTATTCAGAATAAAGCCCAAAGCTGTTCCATCTGAACCTAGGCTGGCTAGATCTGCTTGAGACTCGATCCCATCCAGCAGATGAGACGTGCCCGTTTGACTTTGTTTCTTACTCTTTTTCGAAGCTCCCACCAAATAAATTTGCAGTGCCATCACTAATTCACCGCTCCTTACCATTTTGTTTTCCATGCAAAGTCGATGAATGAAACTGAAAATATGTTTTGATGAGGGAAACATGAAGCTGCAAGAAAAACATTCCGTTTGTCGTGATTCATTTCCGAATTTCATTATCGTTTACGCTCGTTACTTTCGCGGAAAATCTGTTGATCGTTCGCAGATGTTGCCTTTGTTTTCCTCCGAGAATCGTCATTCGCGGGCGAGTGGATTGAAACACTCATTCTAGCATAAATCTATCGACAGCCACGAGAATCGCGATAAAACTTTATTAGAAAGCCAAGTGTTTGTGTTTTTCTTAAAAACGTCTCGAGTTTTCTTCATAATTTTTTCTTGCCGCGAGGAAAACGATTTGAGCAAAGTGAGAAATCCATCAGAGTTTTTGATTCCGAGAGCAAGAAACCGATGAAACGGCAATCGAATCGCAAGCGAGCGCAGGCAGCAATAACTCAAAACGAGAATTTTATAGAAATTTTCCTCTTGTAGGTCGATTAGCGTTCCGAAGGAGAAGAAAATTTTCAGTCGAAGAAGAAAATGTTAAAATAACTTTCTATCTAGCTGCTTGCAACTTGTTCGTCTCAGCGGCGTGGCAGCGTGGAAATTGGCTGGAGAGGTTGCGGAGAATTTCGTTAATGACGTGTTTAGTTAAACTGATTTCTCAATTCCGAATCCCCTTGGCGGATCGTCTCGACTCACTTCATAACGTTTTATGAACTCTCGATGCTGTAAACATAGACGAATGCCAATCCCCGTAACGATCTCAATCAGGCCAATTACTCGGGAAAAATCAAAAGGAATCCGAAGCAGAGCTGTAAATGTATTCTCGCCCCGAAAGCAAAGAATTATCGCCGAGTGAAAATTGAGAATTGACTATAAACCTTTGCGAGTCTCGATAGACTTCGCGTTTTGAGTGAGATCATTAAATCATAAGCGATACTTTTCGACGCTCAATTGGCGGGTGGCTTCAGAATAACTTGACAAGGAATCGGTTGTAAGCTCGATGGGGACACTCCGAGGATCATGTCGCGTAACTATGAAAACATGAAATGAATATTTTTAGGCTAAACCGGATACAAGAGAAAGAAGCTTGGCAAGGATCTAGCTCGAGAGAATAAAGTAAGTTTTAAAAGAAGTTCTTTAGGGTTTCAGAAAGCTAAAACTATGTCTTCAAGTTCATCACATATTCGAGTTCCATCGACCTTCGAATCATGTTACAAAATTCAATTACCTTGCGGTCCCTCCACTAACGAGTCTGTTCCTCAAAAAGATGACAGCAGAATCCATCGCCACGAACCGCAGCGACGCTGAGTCAACAGTATAGTTCATTGAGTTATGATAGAACTTATTTTTAGCAAGTTTTTTTTTAATAATTTTCGACAATTTTAAAAATAAATAAAACACTCGCAAACGTGTTGGAATCGTTGAGCGCATCTCGACGATCGTCGCCAGAAAATTAGCGTAGAGTCGTTCACTGAAATAATTGATTGACATGTAGAAATAATTAATCTCGGCGGAGTGAGAGAGTGAGTCGTTGTTGGACATAAATTAAATTTATTGTCAATTTCGTGGAGCATTAGGAGTTAGAAGCAAGATAAACTGTCCGGTTTACAGCGGAGTTCGAAGCTCTGATGCGGCAGCAATCATCGCGTAGAGGATATTCGGCTTTTCGGGTTTTATAATTGCTCTCGAAAAGCAATTTCGGCTCAACCGCGCGATGCTCAATGTTGGTATAGGTTAGCGATCGTGTGAGCGTGTTGCTCGGGCAAGATAATTTTCTTGGGTGCGATGGTGTAAATGGAAAAGTTGAGGTATAAAAATCTTTTATGATGAGACTTTTCCTTTCAGTGTCTCATCGTATATCGCGGCATTCAAATCAGAACCTTCTGCCCGATCGGTTTTAGAGTGAAAGTGATAAAAAGAAATTAGCCAAAATGGTAATTTGAGTGTCATCGAGCTGAAGTTGCGAGTTTCCTTTAATACATATTTATTTGATGGAGTCATTAAACGAACGGATGGAACTGTTTACGTAATAAATACATAAGTGAAATAAAAAAGATTTTATTGCTTGCAGTTCATCTAATTGCTGTTGAACTTTCATGGAATAAATTTTGGACGATTTGCTAAAAAATATCAAAGTGAGATCAGATCACGTTATTTATTTCGAACAATGAAATAAAAGAAAGAATTTTTGAAAATAAAAGTACTTAGATAGTGCAATTGGGCTCAGACCCTAATGAAAGTTTTTAAAAATTCAATTAGATCAATCAGTGATGACCAGAACTTGTAGAAGCTAGAGGGTTCCATTCGTCAGAATAATTAAAGCGCATCTAGTTTGTTCAGCTCGATGTGACTGAAACGGATTCGCTTAGCTTTGCAAAGGTCCACTGCTTGTTAACACGTTTCACTTCTTCGAGGAATAAATAAGCCAGCTACAATCCACTGGCTTCCAGATCGCTTCTCAATCAATGATATAACGTCATCCGCCCACTTAAACTCAGAAAACTGAAAAGTGTGTGAAGAATATTTTAGAGAAAATTCATCTCGATCTCGAGGACGATTTGGAATTCGCGCTAAACGACGACGTGAAAATCGTTTAAGATACTCAGACCCTGACCAGAGTGTGACTCCATAAATAAAACATATTTTTGTGGCGAGAAAACACTCGTGGAAACTTCGTGACTTGAGTTTTGACAGCAAAAATGTTCGAACGGAAAACTCGCTCGATGCTTTCAAAGCAGAAATAAATTACGAGTTGTCATGTCTTTCTCATCTCTCAACAGGATGACGATGATCAAAAGATGGCCATTATGCGCAAGGCTTTCCAGATGTTCGACCAGACTAAGTCAGGTTTCATCGAGACCATTAAGATCTCCACCATCCTCAACACAATGGGCCAGCTCTTCGACGAAGCTGAGCTTCAAGCTCTCATCGACGAGGAAGATCCATCAGGCGCCATGAAAGTCAACTTCGACGGCTTCTGCAACATTGCCGCACATTTCCTCGAAGAGGAAGATGATGAAGCCATGCAACAGTAAGTCCGAGCGTCACACCTCTGCACCTAAACTAACTCGATCCATTGCAGAGAGTTGAAGGAAGCTTTCCGTCTCTACGATCGTGAGGGAAACGGCTACATCACGACCTCAACCCTCAAGGAAATCTTGGGAGCTCTTGATGACAAGCTGACCAGCGCTGATTTGGATGGCATCATCCAGGAAATCGATACTGATGGATCAGGAACTGTTGATTTCGATGAATTCATGGAGATGATGACTGGCGATTAAGCGTCGTTCAAAGCTTTTCACCAACTGCCGAAGAAATCTTTCTACTCTTTCTCTCTCATTTATCGACCTCCGCTGGTAATCCTGCACGCGTGGTACTGCTTCGACATTTTTGTTTGGTTTTCAAGTCTCATCGGATTGCTTTGGGGAAAGTGAACTGATGCTCTGCGAGAAACGGAGAAGGCTCAATGTCAGAGACTCACTTCGAGGGGAAGGAAAAGTCAATTTTATTTGTAAATACGATAACTCACGGTATTTAAATCTGATGACCCAATAAAAAATAATAATAAGGGGACGCGCCAGCTTTGTTATCCAAGCCAAGTTCCAGAAATCTCCATGAGAAAGCGAGTGGAATAAATTTTCCGATGAAAGCTTCTCGATTTAATTATGGAATGAAATGATTAAGAGAGCGGAGTGAGTGTCAGCAGATTCTTTTATCGCGTCGCCTGCCTCCCTCGACGAGAAGTTGGTCGGCTTCCAAAAAACTAATGAACTACATTTCCAGTCCATGATATTCCACTTCAATAACTCAAGAATGATAAATGGCAAAGCCTGTTTGCTCTTCCTATAAATTCGATGATTAAGTAAACTTCCTGCAGGGCGAGTAGTTCGAGATATTGACTGGGAATTCGTCTATTTTGTAGTAGAGGAAATTTATTAGCTCGAATTGGAGGCATCGATGGATTGCTAGTAAAAAAATTTGTTTCTGATAAATAAAGATGCTGAGTTTGGATCAAGAATTTGCTATGTTTCGAAATAGCTAGAACAGAAATGGATCGAGAATGTCTCAAACCATTCAGAAGCAACATTACTTGTATCTCGGCCTCTGGCAATAAATCTAAAGATTTCATTCATGAGTGTCGTTAAACTTATCTCGCTCGTTTCATTTTGAAAGTTGCAAGCAATCCTGATAAGAGTAATATCAAAAAAAACAGTCATCGTTGTAGGCAAGATCAAGATTCTTATCGCTCATTGTTTGATCACCGAATATTATAAAACCCGCGGCAGAGCCGAGAAGTCGCCTTTTAGACTGCGAATAAGCCGAGACGATGTCGCCGAACGGTTTCGATGTGAAAACTTCGCTTGACAGCGGAAGGCAGGAAAAGGAGGTTTCGGTTAAGGAAATTGCTGTGATTGATGTGACGAGTCGAAAGGATTGTTCAAATAATGAAGTGAGCTTCGAGGATTTGCTGAAAATTATAGGTGAAGGTCACACGCTTTTACGGTGCAGAGATGAAAGCAAATCACGTTTTTAGGTTTCGGAAAGGTCCAAGTGCAGATGCTGTGCATGACGTCTCTCATATTGATGACGGTTATTTGCGAGACGATGGGGGTTTCGTATTATATTCCGGCTGCCCAGTGCGATCTTGCTCTAAGCACGACCGACAAAGGTCTCCTGTCAGGAATGACGTTCCTCGGTGAGTTCTCCTATTGTCTCAACAATTCACGACGCAATGACTTGACATTTCTTAGGTGCTATTGCGATAAGAATGTTTGCCTAAGGCTCGAAACTCATTTGCTTTGAAACGAGCAGTTAAAAATAATTCCGCATAACATTTCCCAACTTTCTCGTAACGAATTTTAGGCATCATGGTCACGAGCTATCTCTGGGGCTTTCTGGGAGATACACAAGGCAGAAGGAACGTCATTCTCTTCTCGCTCGTCGGCTCGACAACATCAACAGTCACATCTGCCTTTGCACAGAGCTTCACGCTTTTTCTAATTTGCAGATTTGTCAGTGGCGTGTTGTAAGTTATGATTCTTAATGATCCCTGCGACAGCAATTAATGTCTCCGCCCTCTCAGTGTCGGAGGGTATTCCGCCACGGTTTATACTTATTTAGGCAAGTTTCCTGCAATTCGCAACACTTGCCGAAGGCATTGACTAATTAAACTTCTAGGCGAGTTCAACACGACAAAGAACAGAGGAGCAATTATTTCTTGGGTGTCGGTAGCTATCGGACTCGCGTCAGTGTTCGCGCCGTGTAAGTTATGAGCTCAAGTCGTGATTCTAGTTGAAAATAATTTATCGCTCCATTCAGTATCCGCTTTATGGGTTTTGTCGTACGGCTGGAGGTTTGAGTTATACGACGGATATGAGTTTCGTCCTTGGCGATTACTTATATTAATTTACGCGACTCCCGGCGTAATCGGCGGTCTGTGGATGTATAAATTTCCAGAGAGCCCAAAGTTCCTTCTGACGCAGAGCCGAGGCGACGAGGCAATGGAAATCGTTCGTTGGATGTATCGAACAAACAAAGGAAATGAAAGCTATGGTGAACTCGCCAATGGAAAGCTGAAGTCGGAAGCGGGCGAGACTCATGGAAAGAACTACAAAGGATTGTGAGATCGCTGATAGCCGAATCGTTCACAAAACGGTGATTTATATTTGTTCATTAATTTGTGACAGGAAAGCAATTACAATGTCGTTGGTCAACCAAACTTTTCCGCTCTTCAAGCCGCCCTACGCTCTTTATTTCTTCGCATGCTCCTTCCTTCACTTGGGGACTTTTTCGGTGGCTGGCGGCATGGCGATGTTCCTTCCGGAGATTCTCAACAGGCTATCAAAGCAGACTGAGGAAATGCGAATCTGCGATGTGCTCCAAATGAACAGTAGAGGGACGCCGGCAAACGAAACAGCTGCTGCCGATTACGTTAGTCGCTCGTGAATATTTGACAAGCCTGAAGTCAATTTGTTTCAATTTTCTAGCTCTGCGACGATTCGGTAGACGGCTCGGTGTTTGTGGACTCGATGTACGTCGGCTTTGGTTTTGTCTTTGGATTCATTATACTGTCACTCACAATTAAGTCTTTGGGACGGAGGAAAATCTTTGGTATGTTCTAAAGAATTCAACAATCCCTCGTGACAAAGACACTCTCTCTCTGTTTCCAGTTTTCACTTTGCTAACATCGGGAGTTTCAGGACTGATGCTAACAGTCGTCACGTCGCATTATCTCATAATTCTCTTCTTCTGCACATTCATCTTGTTTTGCGGTCTCAATGTTTCGCTAATCAACGGCGCAGCATGTGACATTTTCCCAACGCACTTACGGTAATTGAAACACGAAATGGTCCCAAGGAAATCTCGTTAATCTGCTTGCTTCATTACAGAGCGATGGCGGTCTGCTGTGCAATGCTGTTCGGGCGTCTTGGCAGCGCCGTATCCACCAATCTAATCGGCTATTTGCTTGAGCAGAACTGTGAACTGACCTATTACATATTTTCGGGCATCGTCTTCGCTTGCTTTGCAGTTTCCTTCATTGTTCCAAGCTAGAATTGCCTCGAATAAAAGATTAAACCTGGACCAGAGTCTCATCCTTTCTCTAAAAAGTTTGACCCACTTTCCGTTGAGAAGAAATTTGCTCCTTGTTCTCATCAGCTGCATGAGAGAGAGAAACATCTATCACGTTGTGTACTTGGATTGCCGCTTCCATGGAAAAATCTCAAGCGACAACAAAGTATCGGAAAGGGTGAAAGAGAAATCGCTCGTAAAGCTTCAGAGCGAAGGCTCCGATTGCCTTTTCCTTCCACCCCCCAAAGCTGGAATGTGCTTTTATGAATGAAGCTTGCTATTGATAACGAAACATTTTCATTTCTCGACGAAGAAGCTTTCGTTGTTGTTGTTTCCCACCACGCAAACGTTCCGTTTTCAGTGGAAATCACGCGATTGTGATCCGAAAGGCGAGAGCAGCGACGAGAGAGCGAGGAGAATTTCCTCTCGAGTGAGATATTTCCGAAAAGTTTTTCCGACATCAGCTCACTCGATGGGAAGTTTTCGTTGGCTGCAGACGCGATTTTGAGTTTGTGCTTTTACTCAGTTCCATACAAATTTGAGCCAGAGGCAAGTGGAGGAGTGAGCCAATTAAAATCTGGAATTCGTTATCATTTGACAACGAGCTGCTCGCTGTAAACGAGCGTCGAACAAGTGTTGCTTCTTAATTCAATTTCTCGATAAAGAAACTGTTTAAACAATTCGTCGAGCGAGGAAAAAAGGAATTTTTCTACTCTGTCAGAGTGTTGGTGACTGTGGATGATTCGTAAACAGATTGTAGAGGCGATAGAAAGCAAAACAGAATTGTGCTTTTGAGGATATAAATAAGAAAAGTTCACATAGAGAGAGATTTGCGTGAATCCGAAAATAAAAGAAAAGAAAAGTTTCGTCGGCGCAAGAAAACATTTGGATAGCAGACTAAGGCAGAAAATGGTGCCAAGGTATGTTGAACTGGCGGGAGAACTATAATGGTTCCTTTTAATAGGAAGCTAGAAGGAAATTTTATGCTGCAGGCTTTCGAGAAAATCTCGGAGTCATCGGCTTTTGTCAAGTTTCCCTGCAATGCTGACACACATTTCCTCATGCGATAAAAAGCATGATGGAAGCTTTTTGCTCGTGACGTCATAAAACTCTCCTCGCAACCTTTTACAGAACAATTTCGAGCGGCGACAAAGGAACGAAATCGCGCAATAAAATGTCGCCTTTACAAACTTCCGGTCGGGTCAAGACTCGTCACTAATCAAACTCATAAAATTCATGTTCATGTGCACAGCAAGTTCCATAAAATATCTTTATGCAAATGTGGCCTGATGAATTTATTGTATGCGGCATGCATGCTGACTATGACGGCTATGACCACGTCACGGGTGTCGATTGAAGGCAAACTTTGGACATAAAATATCCAATTTCCTTGGACATGTTATGCAAAGCGCGGTGGGATTTCCCGAAACTTTTTCCTGCTCATGATCCTTCCCTCCCACAGCTTTCAGGCTTCGTTTCTGTCTGCGGTCTCAGAACGACAAACATTTACTTAGGCAGCTCGTAACTTTAATTTAAACTCGATCGAAGGAATTCGCACGCAAGAAACTTTTCCAATATCGAACGTTGTGGCTTCTCAGGCTTATCGATGTTTGGACAGGAACGAGACATTTATCAGGCTTAGATTGTTGCACTTCTGATTAGCTTCCGTGCAAGTTTCGCTTATACAATTCCGAAGTCTGCTTGTTGCAAAGCTTACCCGATCTCATGAATTATTCCTGCAATGGGAAGCGATAAAAGTAATTACGAGAGGAATAAAAACATTTCGCTGCATAAATAAAACATTCTCATGTCTGATTTCACAAGACGAAGAGATTCATCGATGATAAAGGCAAGCAAACTTGCAAACTTATGCGAAACATTCATTTTCCATTCCGATGAACGGCTGCTCTTGAAGCATAAATTTTATATGAGATTCAGAGTCATTCAAGTTCACCATTTTTCATCAAAAGAGGGGAAATGTGTTGTCGACAGAACTTTTAAGTCCATTCACATCTCATAAATATTTTATGACTCTCCGACCTTTGAAGCCCAAAAGATTACTTTCCCTCCACGCAGCAACAGTAAGACTCGCCTTCAACTGCCGTCCTTTCATCCCACAAAGCAGATGAACTTGCTTAATCCTGCATGTTCTCATAATGAGCTCCCAAGTTTGCACGAGCGTTACGTAATAAACCCTGCTAAGTAAGTCTATGAATAGTAAAACCACGATGCTCGCCTTTGCACGGCCGTAAATAACAATGAAGTGCTCGTGATGCTTGCGATGTCTTCATGAAACTTCGTCGAGCTTTAAAGCTTGGACACTTTCCAAGAAAACAAAAATCGGATGTAAATGAGCTGTGACGGAAATCACTCGAGTTCAATTAGCACCTTGGCAGAGCAATCATCATTCGTTGAGTGGAATCGATCTCGTTATCATGCAGAGCTTCGCTGCCCCTCCCACCTTGACTCAACTTTATTGATTCAACAACTCAGACGACGAATAAATGTCAAAGCATGGTTGCGAGGAGAGAAAATGTCACCGGCCCAAAAATTGAATAATTTATTTAATTACGATGACGACGTGGCAACTTCGCTCGTCCTTTTCAGGCTTGACAAAGCCGTGAATTTATAGAGCGAACTCAAAGCGAATAAAGACATAAACTCTTTCTTCTTCCAGCTGGTAACCAAAGCAGATTGAAATGAAATTTGAAACAAGAGGCACGGCTCAACATTTCTGGCTTGTGAGTTCGCTTGATCAGCGGCGCTTCCCAGTGGGACTCGCCGATGAACCCTCACGGAAATTAAAAACATTGATTTTCAGACAACGTTCTGGTGCTCGCTCGGCTTGGTGGCTCTAGGCGCTTTGGCAGCAATCTCATACTGGATCCGAAAATGCAGGTACGCGAGACCTTTCCGCCGGTCTATGGTCACAAATTAACTTTTCCACATCGGCTACTTTATTTGATTTCTCGAAACAAAATTTGGTGTTGCACAAAAACCTTCTTTTGAGTTCTCGATTTGATTGGAAATGAGTTTTCGAAGCCGCCGATATTGCCATATCAGTAATTTAGGAACTGATTTTCACGCTCGCTAAAAGCTTCAACTTTTCTATTGATTTATTTTTGATATACTCGACGGAGCCGTTGAATTTATCATGAGTTTTGTATTTAACTTGCTCCCCCACCTGGCCCCCACCGTATCAGAGTGTGTTTGGTTATTGATTTCTGCACCGTAAGCGGCAAAGTTTTTGAACTTTTGTTGTCAGAAGCTTTTTTCTGATAAGTCGCAAGTTGATTTGCAGCTGACGCGTGAGGAAATCGCTGACATGCCGGAAGGCCCGATAAAGAAAGCATGTCAAAGCATTGCCCGCAGCCGGCCGATGCGTGTAGAAAGTGTTTAGAGTTTTCGCTTTTAACAAACATTCGCCTCGAACGATTTTGTTTGTTTTAGTCTGTATAATTGCAATCAACATCTGGCTCGCCAAATCCTACGCATTCTAGCGAACCGCCAGGTTCCATAATAATGTTTCGCCGTTAAGCCAGTGAAAAACGATTAAGGGAAAACGTTTAAAAGAATTTAATTATATTAAACTAGGCTGGATGGAAGCGACGGCGTAACCCCTCACGCTGATAGATAAACAACCAGTTGACTGTCGAATTTAGTTTTAGTTAGTTAGTCATTATAGCTTGATTCGTACCTACACTCGCTGTATCCTGACTCCCAGTGTTATCACACAGGATGTCAAAGTGACAGCTCTTTATGTCTCTTAGGCTACACAAAATAAATTGTCGAGCACTTGGAAGCCGCACGAACAACATGTTGATTCACGTTTTGGGGGCACAAAAATGTTATTGGATTACACGCTTCTCTGATGCCATTGCCGTCCCATCCTGGGTCATAAAGTCTCGCAAATGAAGTGAAATAAAGAAGTCTTGTAAGGAATCCTCGTAAGACTTGCTAAGAAATATGCTCCTCCGTTAATGGCTTTTCCTCCTTTCGTTTCACATACGAGAAAGCCGACGTGGGCGACTACCAAAGTTGTGAACAAACTCAGCAGTGGAAGCGAGCATAAGTTCCAAAATTCAACAATAAATGTCAGAGAGCATTTTCGATGTTTTATTAAAATTCCCCGAAGGCTTTTTCCGACCAGAGGAAAAGAGTAGAATTTCCACTTTCTCATTTAATTTAACATTCATGATTGTTGCCTGGCGCTCATTCTCGGGATCAGAAAGTAACATTCAGACTTGAAATTATCCTACGCAATACATTTTCGGTGAAAGTTCAAAGGTCTCGGGAAATTGTTTGCTCGACTGTAAGACGAGCTTTGGAGCTAACACACGATGGAGGATTAAATCTTGGATCGGCTTAGTTGTGCAATCGGAGCGTAAGAAGTTCAACAACTTTTTCCACTTCGCTAGCTCGCAAAGCCTCTACAAGCGCGGTTTGTGTTGTCGAGGTTTCCCTTCTAACACGGAAGAAGAACGCGAAGGTTTGTTAACGCGATTCTTACTTGAAACACTCCTTGTTTCAATATTTTATGTTTACATTCGAAGAGACACAGTCGTAAATATTGGATGAGACTGTATGAGAGGTTTCCATTGCCTCGCTACTGAACCGCAGCTTTTACCGAAGTGTCTTCATTCGCGTTCGAGCAGTAAGTGAGTGAGCATTGATTTAGGCGCGTGGGTGTAAAAGTCATTCGAACAACCAAAGTCGATGATTAAACTCAGAAGGTTAACTCGCAATAACAGGATCGGCGTGCTCGAGGCTACATTAGTAATTTTCCCAATAAATGATGATTTAAACAATCGATATCAAGCGACATACGGGGCTCGTTTAACTGACATAATTTCGTTCGCTTTCAACGTCAGTCAAACTCAATAGCGATAAATAATTTGTTGATAAAAGAACGCGTCAGAGCAAATTTTATTAAAGGCCATGTGTCGATCTCTACGCTAGAAATCATAAATCAGGCCATCGTCAAGCGAACTCGCTTTGAAAGAAAATTATTTGTTTCTCATGCCTGGCGCGCGCTGTCAAATGATTTGAGTACTGAACTCTCGCTTGATATCGTGACACAGTTCTCGAGACTATCTCGCGACTGGAGTGTGCTTTCGAAAGCTCCCGTGGGTCGCGGCAGTGCGAGAATGAAACAGAAAGACATCGATGATGAATAACCATGAGTTTTTGTATGATTTCTGATGTGGCGTTTCTCATTTCTGTTTTATCGTTTACCCGCAAAAGGAAGCAAAGCATCATCCACCACCATCCGTTACACAGCAAACGCCGCCACGAGCGGTGTCTTTCTTCGTTAGCAAAACAATTAGTTCAGTTCTCAAGAGCAGTCGAAAGATTATTTTCCGTGTCTGTGAAGCGGCGAATGTAAAAAAGCAATTCAAAATGTTCCAAATGTATTCGTCGATGCAACGTCGCAACAACTCCGAAGATCAGAAGGAACCGGAGACGACGGGTCACGATCGCTTCTATCAAGAGAGATCCAGGTAGACAGCGAAGCTCGCATTTAAACATTTTATGTTCCGAAAAAGCCAATTTTCCTTTCCCGGTTTCCCAGAAATTTCCTAAACTAAAAAATTCGATTCTTGATCCTTTCCTAGTCTTTTAAATTTTCTTCCTGGGACTTCTTTCCTAGAATAAACCCTTCATCAACCCCTCAAAGTATCAAAGTTCACTATGTAAACGTTTCGAGAGCAGGCCGATAAGGTCTTAATGTTCCCAAACATTAACTCTCGCTGAAAGCTTTCCGTGCTACTACCGGGAGAATATCGTTTCATTCGATGGATTTTTTTATTGTGTTGATTTATGTTCTCCTACATTTTCAAACCGAAAAAACTTCTCATGTTATTTTTCCATTAAAACTTCCTTTCGTCGATTATGACGCGAGCGTTCAGGTCTTCTTACCGGAAGAAGAAGCACAGACACGTTCGGAGAACACAATCGCATACAGAGTTCGAGACACGTTCCGTCACCGCTGCCAATCAAAAACGGCTCTTGTTTAGGTAAATAGATTTTTTCTGCGCTCAACAAAGACGAGGCAATTTTAAGACGCGAACCTCTGCTCCTCAGGAAGTTGGTGTTCTTGAAAATGTCTCAAGACCAAAAGGCTGACGAGCAATCAATGGCAACCAAACCGATTTCTTCCAATCACAATAATTTCAGAGGCCGGTCCGTTAGTACTGAGAAAGATAATAATTCCGAGTCGGAGCACTCGGAGAAGTCACCGCTCGTTAGCACTAAGTCGTTAGCTAAACTGTTGTTCAATAAGAATCTGGGCTCTCAAGAGAGCGCCTCGACCCGTGACGACTCACCGACAAGGTTAATAAAATATTCAGTAATCCGTTCGTTGCTCTAACTTTGCTGTGATTTGTTATGTTAAGCCTTCCTGCTCGGATTCTATTCAATCAAGTTCTCTCCTTCACAATTTTCAACTTTTCACTGTTCAACCTAGAAAAACTTCTCATGCTAGTCAAGAAATAAGTTAGTGTAGTTGTTAAACGAAATCATAAAGCGAGCTGCGTTGAACATTTGCATGACTTCATCTGGTTAACAAGGCTACCGTGAGGCTCACAATTCCTCAGAACTGTAAATTGCTTTCGACGACGACTGCAAGCTTTTGAAGTATGATGAAGAGACGCTGTGTTGATTAAGAAAATTTCTGCTAATTAATAATTGTTGGAAAGCTCGAGCTCCTTTGAATCCATCTCGAGTCTGTGCTGTGATTAAGAGAACGAGAGAACTGCACAGCAGACTCAAGTGCTGTAAATAAATTTTGCTTGACTGGATCTTGACGACTCAGATTTCCAGTCTAAGTCGATGGGAGTTGGCAAACAATTCAAACTTTTGCCTTTTACAAAGATTTTCCGTTCAACAAAGTTTTCTTTCAGAGCTCTCGACGGGGGAAAACTGCTGCATTGAAGGAATTCGATCGACTTTGTTATCTTTTTCGTTCGCTTGCTGCTAGTTTAATTTCGCTCTGCTATGTTACAACTTTATGGTGAATGTTCCCAACCGATACTGACTTGTTTGCATGCTTTCAAAGATTATGAATGCTTTGCGCTTCCCGTAGCAAATTTTCTCGCTTCTGCATGGTAATGGCGCACAATTGATGTGAATCGTTTTGTTATCTATAAGTTTAATGCATTTCTCGCTCCCTCACGTTCCATAATCTCACACGAATCACGAGGTATTTGTTTATAGATGCAACGTGAAGTATCAGTATTCAGCGATCTTAGATAGTGGGGCTGGAGCACCGGACAGAAGTCCGCGAGAACGTGCCGTGCGAGACAGATCGTTTACAGCATGCGCCGAGTGGCTGGTCAGTACTGGTGGACGCTACGAGATCATAGCGCATCTCGATGACATTGGATCCCGAGCTAGCAAGCATTGGTTTCTTCTCAATGATAGTGCTGTAAGGCAATAGTCGCCAAATCCATGAGCAGCTTTGATCAATCACTCTCGTTCCAGATTAAAACCGACCGTTTAATGACTTTACTTCCGTTACCTCCCAATTGTGTTGCCTTAGAAGAACTGCCAAACTCTGAATGTCCTCAAGGTGTTCTTATGGAGCTACTCGGATCACTACACCATCCGTACTTACTTTTTTAAATACCGATTGAATTAGTAATAATTTAAAAAATTTACAGATACATTTACCCGACACTAGACTTAGGTTTTTTCCACTCCAACCCTTATCGTTACGCCTGCTTGGTCATGCCATTCAATCCGAGGGGAAGTCTCAAGGACTTGATCTACAAAGTAAGAACTCGAACCATGTCAATCGATACGAGAGTTAATATTTCAATCGACTTTAGTCTGAGTGGAACGAGACATGGAATCGAAAGTACATGAGAAAGTCAGCAGGGCTTCCTTTCTCGCAAGTTCAACGGCTTGGCCGTCAAATTCTCGAAGCACTGCTCTTCCTCCGGGATCGAGGAATTCCATCGCATGGCCATCTGCACAGCGGCAACGTGATTCTGCAAAATGGAGTAGCAAGGTGAGCTGACGGCTTATTGCCTCCTCCGGTCATTTTACATTTCCAAATCCATTAATCAATATCCAATTTGCTTGTCTTAATTCGATTATCGGCAAACAAACAAGGTTTCCATGAACAGCGTTTCGGTTAATTGCGGTTCAGAAAAATTCGAAGCATTTTAAGAAGACGACAAGCTTAAAAAGCTCGGATCTTCATCCCCTTGATGAGCTTGAAAGCTTTTATGGAAACTTAAAATCGCGACTCATTCCGAGAGTTTGCAATTTAAAACCTCATCGGTAACAATCGCGTATCGTTGCCGTGGGAAAGAAGAGAACTCCTCCCACACCTTCCCTTGTTCAAAAACACAATTTAATTTATTCGACAAGCTGTAATCAAATTTGTTGAAGTCACGCGATAAAAAAGCTTAATTTCAGTTGTGAAAGTCATGGCCAGTTAGAGAGAAACGCTCGCGATCTTGCTCGAAAAATCATGAGTCGTCGCGAGCGTCAGACGATGTTATCCCAATCGATTTCGGATTACATTACGGTCGACTGGGCACCAAATATTTGAAGCTTTCTGCTTAATCAAACCCAACACTTAGATGAGAGCCATCGAAAATTTTCAATTGATTTCACATTTTGCAGGCTATCCGGTCTCGAGAACGAATTGTTGGGGCTGAGCTCCCGTGTCAACGCCGTCATGTGGTCGCGAGCGTCATCGGAAATCGAGAACATTGACGTCATCTGTTTTGGACATTTGCTATTCGAAATGTGTGCTGGATACGAGTTGTCCACTCCAACGCCTTCAAGGATTCATCTACAGCTCGATCTGGAGCGATATCCTCAGGTGAATCTCACATAATTTGTTGACACCGAACACGTCAATATTGATTCTGAGTTCTCCACATTTGCATAATTGAATTCCAGGTGGTCGAAGTCTTACAAATGATATTCGAAGCACCTGCCGGCTATCCATCACTCGAGGAGCTTGTATTAAGTGACCTCTTTCGTAACATCGATTTGAGGGAAATGCGAGGCAGTTGTGTGCCGGTAAGTAAACGCTTCTAGCCCAACTTAAATCAAAACGCAGAACAAATACCCAATCAATCAATATTGCAGTCGTTCAAGCACAGTTTGAGCAGTTCGACGATGAGTTTATTGAATGCCGTTCGAAAGCGCCACTCGACCATGCACGGCTCGTTCTCGGAGGGAAGCTCCCCTTGCACTCCTCCATCAACGCCTCGTCTGCCATCCGAGCGAGCTGGGTAAAAAACTTTATTTATTCATGACAATTTAAATGTTTTATCTTTGCCTGCACGACAAACCGTTTCGACTTTTGATTTTTATTTAGTTTCCATCACTCGCACTCGTCCAGTTCACGTTATGCTGACGAGTACGGCGAAAGTTTTCGTTTTTAACTAGCCAACTTAAGTTTTATCATTTAAACACACCTGCATGTTAAACACTTTAGGTAAGACAAATTGTTCTCTGCATATTTAAATTTCTATCATGCTGGGTCGGTTTCTGACTTTATATCCGATTTTACAGAAAAGCCGATGACCTAACGACCAGTGACTCCGAAATCAATTTGGATGAAATCATCATAGCGACGATCGATTCTGAAGTCTCGCCGATTCACTACTGCGACAACGGCGAAGCTTCAACGTCATCTGGTCAGAGGAAGCATCAGCTGTCGATCGATGAGAAAGGAACCGTCATTAGAATAAGTAGTTTCGATGAAGCTAGTTCGTCGTCGACCCTCTTACAGAAGCAATCAAGTCATTCCCAGAGTAGCCAACAATCACTCGACCCTTCATCGGCATATAAGAATTCGAAGACGCGGCGAACCGAATATTCGATGAGAGGAATAAAAATTGGCTGCAGTAATCCTTCGCAAGACTCAGCTTTCGGTTCTATGACCGATGGCGAGCTGTCACGTGCATCTAGCTTTAAACTAAGTAGTTTCCAGTCAGTCTCATCGCCGATTGATGAAGGCGTGGAAGACATCTTGGAGGACAAACATGGGGACACGAGTCTTAGTACGGTAGCAAGTAGTCTTAAGTTCATCGATTCAAACAGTTCGTGTTCTTCGCCATGTCCCGACAACTTTACACAATCACTCAATGATCTGAACCTTCCCGGACCTTCCTCGTTAAACCCTCTTCATGTCACAAATATCAGAGAGACTTGCATCTATCTGGATCCTCCGAAGCTAATCGTTAACGACGACTGCTCAGGCAACTACATTTATACGTCGTCACCAATCAGGAAGTGTGCAACAACCGAAGTCTTCTCGCAAAAGTATCGAGTATCATCGTTTGAAGACATGGCAGTCGGAGGCAATCATCTCAAGAATCAAGTTAGCAAGAAAGCTTTCCGCTCGTTCGAGGAAGAACAGCGCATCGAGTCAGCTTTCACGCCTATAAACTCTTCTGGAAATATTTTTGGTGGAAAGCGAAAAGGCTCGCCGATCAAACACTTCACGGTCTCGATGACAGGCAAGGAGCGGAGCACTTTGTGGAAAGATAGCTTCTTGAAGTGCAATAAAAATAATCTCACAATCAAATCAAATGAGTCGATCTATGAAATGGCACTGGATGCGAAAGCTTTCGGAAGCAATCAAGCTATGGAAAAGGAGGATGCGAATAACGATGATGACGTCGATGAAGATGAAGACGATATCGAGACAAGCATGGAGAACTCGAGTGCAAGTCTAACGGCTGAAGTATCGTCTACTCAGTCATCGTGTCGAAGACGATCCGATCGACTGATGTTCAGTCTGGCTAGGTTCAAACAGAACGCAATTATCGAGAGTGTGGCACTTGATACGCTCTCAGAAAACAGCTCGAGGAACACTAAGAAGCTCTCAAACTCGAGCTCTTCGAACGATGAATCGAACATTGACAACACAACAATAACTTCGACAACGAACGACGAATGTAATAGCGAGGAGGAGTGCAGCAGCTTAACCGAATCATTGCTCAAGACGCCGTCGATTGATGACGTGAGAAAGTTCGTAAAGGGTTTCGACTTCGAGGAAGGTTCAACGTCAGCTGGGAACAGCGAAGAAGCGCCCTTACTTGGCATAGAAATGCTCTCGATATCATCGTCGACGGAGCTCGAATAAGTTGAACATTTGTGATATAAAAGGTTAATTGAAATTCTATTTTCGCGCTTCATAAAGATTTCGTCTTAAGATAAAATTCAACAATCAAGGCTTGAATGTCAAGCGGAGCAACGCCTTCTAGGATACACAGTCGGCGTTGGAAGTATAAATTCCAGAAACTTATCTGCGTTTTATCGAAGTCGTAGCTTTGTGATTATTTTGTGATAGCAAAGTTAGATATCTTTGGCGCTGGATTACTTGCATGTTTGCTTCAAGGATCTTTTTTAAATAAAAAGCAAAACGAAGGTTTTAATAAACGTAGATGAAGCTTCAAAAAGCGCCAGAAACTTTTCATCCGAGCTCTTTTCTCGCATCCGGTCAGAAATTAATTTGATACAATAATCAAACAACAGGGTAATTAATATTTCAAACAACACTTTCATCCATCAAGCCGTCCCTCGAATGAGCTTTCGTTTAATAATCAATAGGCGTGACGATTCAATTTCTTATTCAAGGTTCAACCTAAATTCTCCCCAGACGATGCTGGCAAAATTTGATTTTGGGTCCAACGAGTTCGCACGTTACTTATCTGATTAGAGCTAAAACCGATCACTCAAACATTAATAATTCAATAAATAAAACTTCTCAAGACTAAAACGCGCTTTGATGTTGACGAATTTATTGGCTCGCACAATTTATTTCAGCTTCATTGACGGTGGAGTCGAGTTGATAAATTTGATTGCGACAATTGAGTTTCCTTGGCTAATTAATCCATGAGGAAATCACTCAATAAGCAACACACGAGCACAGCCAACCTTAAACTGATATGTATGCCTTTAACTAAACCAACGCGTATACGATTTTATGAAATGAAGTTTTTTCTGTGAAGTGAAGATGGCGACAGCGACTCTGCTGCGCTTCAAAGTTTCCTTACTGATTTTCCGGTTTCATTTGTTGACGAGATTTATAACGCGCCAATGACTTGTTTTCTTGAATTTGTTTTTCAAGATTCTCGCAAGTCATCGAGGGAAGAAACCTGTGGAATTGATTCGATTAATTCAAAATCTTCTTTCTTTTCTCCTACGTTAGATCCGCTCAGCGAACGGAACGATGTTGCACTGCCAGACTGATTTCACGACTGTCTCCAAGCCCCGATTTCGTGTCTCTAATTCAAATATTTGCGCATCGTCTCCGCCGACCTTGAGCACACTTTCTTCCAAACTACCGTTGTTCACTCTCACTTGAACGAGTTTCGCTCTGCCAAGTCTCGATCAATTAGCGAAACCGACGAGTTCAATGAATTGTGTGAGTGGTTAGCAAGACTGTTTATCAACAGTTGTTGATTGAGGCAGTTGAAGTTACGCAGAATTTTGCATCGAAAAAGTTTGCATAACGCATTCGTTACGCCAATCCTCGATATCCAAAAGTTTTGACAAATGTGATTTGAATAAATTTATTGTTTCGCGTCGTGACAAGAAAAGAAATCAAGTTCTGGTTTTTGGTCGTAACATGTTGATTGTCGTCATGTGAAATTCGGGCTGCAAGATATTTCAAAATATCTGAGGAAATATTTTGGCGAAGAACGAAATCGAGGATCGCCGCGTGTTCTTAAGCCAACTCTATAAGGTTGAACTGCGTCGTTGGCGTGGCTATAAAATTTAATTGGCGACACTCGCGAGAATAATCTTCTTAGCCTTTGGTTTTTCCTTTGACTTATGAGGCGTTGAGCTGCCCAACTAAATTTGGGCTCTAACTTAAATAAAGTAAATTCACTGAGCGTCGTAGTATTACGACGAGTGATGTAATCAGTGTTGAAAGCGATGATTTATTTTCAACCGCATCGGCTGCAAACACCTTGAGAGACGATAAGAGAGACGAGACATGCTTCCGAGCTTTCCAGTTCCGATCAAAATCGCACATCACACGATTGTGATTGTAGAATCTGAGAGCCTTCGCAAACCAGTTTTGGGTCGTTTTCGTTGTCTTTTCACTGTTACCGCTCACGTGAATTCAGTTTATTTTATATTGCCATCTTCTTGACTTGTGTCAACGGTGAAATTAGTCTGCGATCGATCGGAGACGGAACAAGACGTGTTGTGAAGAGTCGAAGTGAAAACTCGCCTGAACTGCAAACCAGTTTGTGTCAAAGAACAAAGTGAGACAAATGCTAAAGCGAAACTAGAACGAAGCCAGAGTTGAAATTTGTGAAATTGGGTTGAAGTTTGATTAGAAAGTCGGTCGACCTTGAGTCGTGAGGCCAAGTTTAAGTTATTTCAAATCTTTGGCGCTTTAAATAAACGCGCATAAAATAATCGTGAATCAATTCAACTCCGTCGTGGAAATTCCCGATGAAATGTCAACTCTTTTGGCAGTTTTACCATCTCGTTGGTTTTCAATGTCAGCTCGCTGCAGACAACTCGTCGGAAACCTTAGTTTATCATTTGACATTCGACGAGCTAATCTCGTTTTTCTCTAAATCAAGTTTAAGATGGTGTCAGAAAAGTTTAAGGAGATCGCCAAACTCGAACTGCGCGAAGACGAAAAGCGGAAACAACAAGCCTTAGAACATTTTCGTGAGTGGCTCAACAAACACCCTTACATCAAGCGAGTTAGACAAGGTAAACGAGTTGACGGGAAGAGTCTGAACACGTGGAATGACGAAATTATTTTCTTCGAATTCAGATGACCGCTTCTTGCTTCAGTTTTTGCGGACGAAAAAATACTCAATGGATCGTGTCTTCTCCACGTTCGAGAACTGCGTCATGGCCAAGCGAAAGTACTCGAAGTGGTTCGAATGGGTTGAGGACGATTACACGAAGATGATGGAACTATATTACACCGGTTACATTTACCCTCTGGCTGAACGCGACGATCAAGGAAGGAAAATTATCTTCATCCAATTGCGTAAACTTGATCCCGACCGTTTCACTGCAGCCGATGCAATTAGGTGAGTTACCTCATCGGTGTAAACATCTGCAGGAGGTTTCATGTCTTCGTCGCTTCCAGGCTGTCTGCTGTCATCTCGGCCTCGCTCTTGGAAGAAGAAGAAACACAAATCGGAGGTGTTGCAACGATCATTGACCATCAAGGCATCACAATGAAACACACGAGCTTGTTCTCGGTCACCGACATCGTTGACTTTGCAAACTGCATGAAAACTGCTGTCGGACGGTACAAGCAACTCTTCCTGGTTAACTTGCCGACCTTTGCAGTTTTTCTTCTCGATGTCGCAACGAGCGTTTTGAGTGATAAGTTGAAGAAGCGAATTGTTCTGCCAAAGAGCATGGACGACATGAAAAACTACATCGATCCATCCATACTCCCCAAGGAATACGGAGGAACTTTGCCGCAAGAAGAACACATGACATTATTCACCGACTATTTCAAAACGGTCCGAGCCGACTTGGAAGACATCAAGGCGAGCGAAATCGATTGGAACAAGGTACCCGAAGAAAGAAACAACGCAGCTGAGACCGTTGGCAGTTTCAGAAAGTTGGAAATTGATTAATTCTCAGTGATTTGTGGACTATCACGCTGCCTTTTTATGATGTCGAATAAAGTTTTAATTTACTAATGAGTCAATACTTGAGTCTCACTTCACTCTGAACGTTTCTCACAAGCCTGGACCTTACGCGATTTAAATTGTTTGACTTACAAATCGTAAAATATTTACACGAGCATTATCGCCCTGCTGTTTGCTAAGCAGCGAGTCAAGCTTTCGCACTTTGTATGAGACTCAAAACGCGGAGCTTAGTTAACATTTTGTTAACCGTCTGGTTCTCAGAGAGTTTCAGCTTAAACTCCGAACGCCAATTCCAGTTTTTTCTCTTCGTCATGCTAGCAAAACTAAATTATTCTGAACTCCCAATTAAGTAGTTGCGCGATTCTCGTATGAGTAGGAAGTTTGAAACGCATTAGCCTTCTCGCTCAGTCACTGGAAGAACTCTGGAGTGATAAGATAAGGCAGAGCAAGCTAGCTCGATTGTCTGTTATCACTGTGCATGCATCAACGGGTCTCTTCAGTTTAGTTCGAGCGACAGAAAACTGTCTGTGAAGTGACTTTGAACCAGCAGACTCGTTTGAGAGTCGAGTTAACCTTGAGCATCAGTTGACACGTGACGATGGATTTATCAGAGCAACTCAAGACAAAAGCGCTGGTGGAGCTTCGCGAAGATGATCTGAGGAAACAGCAAGCGCTACAACAATTCAGGGAGTGGATAGCAAAGCAAGGTCACATCTCTAAATGCCGCACAGGTCTAACGAGCGTCGCTCTGATGCCAAGTTTGTCTTTTTAACGCTCAAATGCATTTCAGATGACAGCTTTTTGCTTCGTTTTCTCAGAGTGAAAAAATATTCGAATGCCGACGCATTCAAAATGTTGGAAAAGTTTATCGCCAGCTCCGAGACTCACCCACAATGGTTTCGTTCGCTGGCCTTGGACAGCGGTCGACTCAGGGAGCTTTTCGATCGAGGTTACATCTTTCCGCTCAAGGAACGTGACGAAAACGGATGCCGAGTCGTCATGATCCGAGCGTGTAAATCGGATCCAAAGAAATTTACCTTTTCCGAAGAGCTGATGATGATAAATCTGGTGATCTTCACGCTTTTGGAAGAACCAGAGACGCAAATCGCTGGATTTGTCTTCATCCTCGACCATAAAGACGTCGCCTTTGAGTATATCGCCTCCGTCTCTCTAATCGACATCAGAAATTATCTGAAGTGCATCCAAAACACGATCCCGGCTCGGCAAAAGCAAGGCATTTGGCTTAACCTGCCAGGCTTCGCGGTCAAAATAACTGACTTTGCTAAAAGCCTTGTCAGCGCCAAGCTGAGAGATCGAGCTTATTTCTACACAGATTCCGACAGCATTTTCAAGCACGTCGACAAGAAAATATTGCCGAAAGAGTACGGAGGTGAAACGACGATTGAAGAGATGATGAAGAACTTTGAAAACATTTACAATTCAAATAAGGGAAAACTTCTCGAGACGGACCGGCAGAAAATTGACATGTCAAAGGTTAAGGGTCACACGAGCGAGGCAATCGACAGTTTTCGCAAACTCGATATTGACTAAGTCATGCAATAAAGAAGAAAAAGATTCTGGTTCTAAAAATGGATTCGTCATACAAACTAACAAGCGACCTTCATGTTGATGTAAACAATAAACCGCATGGACTTTGTTTTGTCGCAACGAGAGAGTGACTCGATGGTAAAGAGAGTTGTACAGAAAAGCTCGCAGAAGCTCGGAGAGCGAGCTTTCATTCATGTGCTCGGGTCGATAATTCGAAAGATAAATCTTTCGTCTTTCGTGTATGTGTGGAGACAACTTTTTTATGACGATGATATGTACACATCTCGAACTGTGCATGGATCCCGACGACAGCCGCTTCTACCTGCTTCTCATCCGCAAACAAAGGATGAAAGCTTTCGATATGATGGAAGATACAAAGTTCGAAGACGCTCTGAGGCATAAAATCAGCATAATGAGACGACTCTTCCTCCGATTGTTGGAGATGCTGGCTGCTGCCAACAACAAAAGATTAAAATTATTTTACGATTATCACTTTCGTATCATCATCGTGTTTATCATTCAATTTCCTTTATTTTCAATTATCCTGAAAATGATTTTCCCATACCAAAGTTCACTGAAGCGGATGCTGTGTTGGTGAAAGCTTTTTGTGTTGAGGTCGACAGCCCGCGAGAGAAAACTCGTCTTCTCTGGGAAAGCGAGGAGCGAGAATTCGTCGAGCCCATTCGACAGCTGTGGAAAATTACTTAACGAGGTTTCTTAACTTCAAAGCACACAATCTGTGACGAAACTTTCGAAAGCTTTCCTGCCGTGAGCTTTCAGACGAGAGAAAAGTCCTGAACAGGACAAAACCAACACAACCTCGTCGCTTTTCTCTCTCTCGAGCGACGAATTTCCCTGGCGATGTGTGAAACGAAACCGTAGGAAATTTTTCAGTTGTGTTTCGGTTCCGCGGGTGGCATCACAGCACTTTTATTTCGTTAAATTAATTTGTAAAAGAGAAAAATCTTTATTGATTCTGTGTAAAGTAAAATAAGTTAAACTAGCGTGTTCGACGATAATTCGCTAAGGAAATATGTTGTTAATTACGAATGATTGCTTATGATTAGTCAGTGTCATAGGCAAATAAAAGTCAAAAGCCTAAAGTCGCGGATAAGTGAAATTTTCTCCCAAAAAGTTTAAAGTTGAAAGCTCGAAAGTGTCGAAGAAAAAGTCTCATTCACTTTCACACCAAATTCATTAAGCTGTTCAAGGTACCTCGATTTTGCGAATAATTATGACAGAAAGGAAGAAAATGGCACACATTTGGCACACACACATAATAATGTGCCTCCGAGCAGATAAATGAAAAAAATCAATAAGCTGATGGGAACAGCAGGAGCACGCTTAAATGATAAAACATAAAAAAGTTTGTGTTGATGAAAACCTCATCTGAGAAATTAATTTAAATTTGCGAGAGGCTCAGGTGGCTCAGCAAATCGAACTGTGGCCAAAAGGGTCACGGGATCTATCTCACGTTGCAGTGCAGTGTCGGAGGAAAATCAATAGAGTTAAAGTAATGGAATAAGCTCGCAAGGAAGCAATCAGTTGAGGGATTTCTTTGCGACAAGGAAATGAAGAGCACGTGAGACAGCTTGCAGAAGCGCGTCATAAGGCTATTAAAAAACGTAAACTCAATATTTTTCAACACTTTACGGCCGGAATCGATATGGGGACATGTTTCATGAACGATGCTGCCGAATATTGCGGCACAAACACATTCAAGAATTTAGGTCAATTTATCGCATTTCGATTTCCTCCGAGACTTTGATTAATCTTTTACATTAAAAATGACATTTTTTTCAATAGAGACTTTCCCATGCCGCTATTCGAAGACGGAGAAGAAAACGTCGCGGATCATTCATCATCATTTTTATGCAAAGACAGCCTTTCTTGAGGAGTGAAAAAAGTAATTTCGAGAGTTCTTATTGCCGAGATAACACTCGAGTTCACAAGACGTGGCTGGCTTAGGAACTTGCCTCCGAAACATTTTTTCTCCCATAAAAATTTTCATTACATTGCGACACACGTTTTCCGCTGAAGCTCTCGGCACAGTGTCGAGGCATGTTTTCTCTCAGCGAGGGGACGAGAGGGAGGGCGAGCGGAGCACAGAAGGAAGCAGTTTAAATGCTCAAGCAGTGAAAAGAAACGACGCTTTGTTTAGCACACATTTTGCGAGCGATCTTCCCGAGCGATGAAAAACATTTTTCCTTTCAACAAAACTTAATTATTTCTCCCCTTTAATGACGTTTCCAGCTCCCATGAGCCGGCGAACGAAGAAGAATGCATAAATGTTTCGCTGTTTAATTATGATATTTTTCCGAATCAATTTTGATAATGAAAGAATTTTCCGGCAAGTTGCCGAGCGATTTAATTAAATCCTAAATCAAAATTGAGAAACAGCTGGATCTGTTACTTGTAATCCTTAAGTTGCGTTGGCAATACAACTGCATACGTTGCTTTCGTCCTTCTCTGATGCTCGTCTCTACCATCTGAGCGATGCATTTTGAAATAACCTTTTAATTTAAACATAGATTTTCCTGATTCAACTAACTTATCTGTGCCGCTCTCGATCGATCTAGTCACAAACAAAAATTTGCTTTTCTAAACTCTCGAGGCACATTAAATGTGTTTTTTTTTCCAAGGGAAATGTCTCTCGCTTTGGTGGCTGAGAGCTTTTAAGTGTAATTAAGTAATGCTCGGAATGAGTTTGCAGAGAAATCTCATTAGGGACACAAGCTTTACATTAAAAAGCGAAGAGGGAAATGAAGAACTTTTGCATTTTTATTACAACTTTCTCCCTTGTTATTGCATCGAACAATAAAATGTTTGTTTTTACTCCGATTAAAAACATTTCGAGAGCAAGTTAAAAACTGTTCGGAGCTTGTCTGGTGATTTTGGGATGAATGAAGTTTTCCCAGCAAACTTTTTTGGTTTGCTTGATCAAAAAAAACGACGAAAATAAACAAAAGCTTGGAGGAAAATCATCAGGGAAAGTTGCTCTTTATATTCAACTCGCTTTCATCGTGATACTTTGAAGGGAGGCGGAGATAAGGGAGATTCATAAATACCATAAATATGGGAATTTCGTACATATTCACGTTTGATGGAACATTCTTGACTAAAACCATTTTCATCGGATGAGAAAATTCTGTTATGAGGTTTGCGAGCGGCAAGAGGGAAGCAGAAAAAAAAGATTGAAAAAGCTTAAACAAGATTAAGGCTTGCGTCGAAAATGAGGGAGAAGTATTGAGAGCTCGAAAGTAAAAATATAATTTAGTGAATAAGGAATCTTTTGAGACGTCGAAGTTCGTCTCAAGCTGTAGCTCGTCGAATCCGCAGTGAGCGCTCATGTGACCGTTTATGCTCGCTCATGAAACTTCAATAAACATAAAGTTTATGATTTCTTCGTGTCGTTTAAAGCGAGTAAAGATTTTCCTTCCCATCCTCGTTTCTCGTCGTCGGTATGTGTCAACACAACATATATTACAAGCTAATAAAGTTAAACGTGTATGTACATCGTTCATCGCAGGAACTACCAAACACACTTCATGTCTTCAGACTACTTTTATTTCTTGAAACGTGGAGCTTCTCTGTCGCTCATCGTTCAAGCATCAGCGTCAATGATTGGTTCCAATCGATATCGAGGGAAGGATATTGCATTGTTCAACAAACAATGAATAATAAAAATAATTTCCTCTGTCATCTTTTAGTACTTAATCATTTAGTGAAGAAAAAGACGGGCGCTGCGCCTCGAAAATTCAATATTTTGTTTGTTGAAAGAAAGGAAAAAGCGACGTCGATGTAACCGAAATCAATTCATTGTTTTGTCAGAATGTGATGGGGGAAGCCGAGCGACAAGGCCGAAGAAAGAATTGAGAAGTTTTGGGCTTCGGAGCGAAAGCAATTTCCAATTTTCTACGAGGGTTCATGAGAGCAACGATCATAAATGATTTCGGTAGTTTGCCTTGGATATCTGGGTTTGATGGCGAGCGCGTCTAGCGCATGATGATGATGACGATATGATAAAGGTCGCATGACGCTCATGGAGAACTCGCCCTGGAAATAGTTCCTAGATAAAGTTTCCATCAACACAAAACTTTTTATCGCCAAAGCTTCTTCACTCGTTCTAATGCCGTATGAAAATACATTTCGAAACTTACCCACATCCTAGTGATATGTGAATTTGTCGAGATGCTTTTTTCCAGCTCGCTCAATCTGCATTGATGCTCAAAGTTTCACGTTCATGAATTCATTTTTATTCGTCTCCCTTCTTTCTTCCAGTCAAATTATCGTTAAAAGAGAAGAAGCAGCTTAATCGCTTCGAGTGAAAGAAGTTCAATTTAGCTCAAAAAGGGAAATACCTCTACGAAGAGTTTGCTGACACTTTATATCACAATTAAAGGAAATCAGTCAATCATTAAGCTAAGAGCCTTAAAATGGATTACTACCATCGAACGCCGAACAGACAAACTTACTTCAACAGCTTCGACAAGTTTGAGTTGGTGAGTGCCCAGTTTAATTTTATGCAATGATGTTTCATTTATGTATATTGAGGAAGGGCTTCAAGGAGACATTTTATGAGTGGAATGTGATGGCTCCGATATTGATTTAAAGGCAAAAGGGTATCACGAACGATTCCATTAGCAAATTCCTTCGCAACTTGAAAGTTTATCCTTAATATCTTAGCAAGATTGACGACGACAGTTTGAAGCGATTTTGCCTTGGAACTTTCAAGTTTAGAAGACAATCATGGGTAGTTCTTGAAGGCGCGTGGTTCGTTCTCTAGCAACAAAATGCTGCAGTATATTACAACCTGCTAGATCTGCCACAGAGAGTGACTCACACGCGAACGTGAACACAGAACGAAGGCAAAAAGTAAAACTTTTTAGAGCCTCAACTTAAGGCGGCTCTGGTAACTCCCATTTTGAGACGGTTGCCCAGGCGAACTGATTTGACTGTAGGATCAGTCAAATGTAGGACGACTACACCCCTCGTTTGCTCTCCTTCGTTGAAGATTATGAAGCATTTCAATAATAATAAAGTAATCTTTCACCATCTGCTTTTATGAGACGCAATATTTATTCTTGCCACTTTTCTCCGCCGGTAAGGTTTTAAAGATCTTAAGGACTTGTCGTAAAGAAGAGTTTTTGCAACACATGCGTCGGAGAGTCGTTTCATCCGTCTCGTTGCCTTGTTTATTTTCCAATTCAAAACAGATTGAAGGTTCAACTGCAGTTTATGGCTCACTCTAGTGCTCGCTTTCTTTCAAGATCTCGTCAAGTTCTCGTTGATGAAACGCTTGGCTGTTTTAGAATCGAGGCCATCGAAAAAGAAAATATTTCGTAATGAAATTCCAGAGCTGCGTTCTACCGCAGCTGAACTTTTATTGGCCTGATTGATGGAAGCGTTCTGCTGCAATCTCACATCGGCACTAGAGCAGCAAAGCTTCAAAACCTGAATCCGAATTGATTTATAATGAGAACTCCACTCGAGAGCTGGAAAGAACTTGATTCGATCCGATAGCGTCGCTACATTCTTAATGACGACTATTAAAACACTTTAGTGCCTCGAAATAGTCTGCAATTAAGATACAGAGAAAGCCGGGCTTGATGTGCGTGATTCCTTGTTATTTTTCGGATGTTCTTTAGCGCCGACGACCGAACGAAAACGGTCAACATTCGGAAGACCGCACATGCCGTATAAACAATTGCTGCAATAAAACTTTTTGGCAGACTGTAAAGTGCCATTTCCGCTTGCCCTGTTGTTAACTACAAAGACATGGGGGTTGAGCGTTCCGCCTTCTTCTTGGCTCCTTTTCCGTTGATAATGAAAATACCAGAACTGAACGCGTTTAGTTATTAATGAGCCTTGGGTGTTGAACAATTTCAAAAATGATATTCAACTCATCTTTCCGCTACATTAATTCATAAACACTTCGAACTTCTGTGCCGCTCTGCAGAAATAAATTAAATAAATGTAGCGTTAGGTCATAAACGTTTTGTTTGAGGACGCATTTACGCATGCCTGTGGCTCCCAGTTTGCTGTGAGGCTCCCAATTAATGCGTGCCAGAAACAGATGACAACTGGAATTTTTTCTCCTTCCAAGAGCATGACAGTGTAACAATTGCTCTCGTTTGTATCAGCAAACTTCATAAACATTTGTATTTTATCGAATTTCATTGTTCTAATTATGAATATCGGGCGCAAGCGACGCTAAAAGCAGATACGAGACTTCTGTAAGTGGCAAGTTGTCTCTGGAAGCGAGCAAACGTGTTCGTGCCTCAAGCGTGCTCAATATGACGATTAAGCTTGTCGAGTATTTATGAAACAGCAGAGGGAAACAACTTCAAGTTGCTGCTGCTACTGGAACCGAGAGTGAAACGAACCGACGACGCGAAAGTCACGATTCCACTCGGGACATTAACAATTTTAGGGCTGTTTTTATTATTGAGAATTTTTGCGATAAAATCCATTCAATTGCTGCTTTCTTATCGCAGCCGCGACTTGCTTGATTGCTTGTCCCATTTGAAGCTGTCGTTAAACTGTGCATTTTAAGTGAATTCCTCAGTATGGAAATTCTCCTGCGGTGATTTCACTCTCGCCTGTCAACGTAGACTTCTCATCTCTTGATAAAGCTGGAGAGATTTTCGATTGAGATTAGATTGCACTGAGTCACTAGCGAGTCCACGTGACTGTCGCATAGACTATTCGAAATCATTTCTATGCAGACAGCGCTTTGACACCAAACGTAACTTTCGAGATAATTTGAATAATTGCAACTAAATTAACATTTTCATGTTCATTCTTTATGGAACAGATTAATATTCAATAACTTTTCTCGAGTGTTCGTTACAATTGTCACAAATGCAAACACTTTCTGCTCAGTCGTACACACAATGTAGAGCGTCGAGTCATAAAATCTGAATTTGAATTCAAATAATTGCTGTTCAGTTTCATGGAGCGCTACTTTTCCTCTCGCGATCTCAACTACAAAAATATAATGCAGGCAATTGAAACTCGAAAGGTATTTCTCGAGTGAATAGCTCAGGGATTCTGCGCTAGGCTCAGTTTGACAGCAAGGTGTGATGCTCTGGTTTCCTTTAGGTTGTCTAAAGCTGTAACGAAAATCATAGAAATATTGCCGGTTCATCCAGTTTTTCTGATACTGTCGCAGTCTTTTCTGTAATCCCTGCAATCGTCCAGGATACGATTGTAATCGATGAAGACTCCACAATGCAAAATCCGATTGAGGCTTGTCGGTGCTCGACGCACGATGCATAAAACCGTTCCATGACAAAGTATCAATAAAAGCTGAGAAGTGTCAGCGGCTTGATGTCGTGTATGAAATTGCAATTAATTCTCCCATGCAACCGCAGCGAGTGAAGACTCTTTTCTCGTTTATTATTCATGTAAGACATGATTGCAATTTGTTGCTGAATGGGATGATGTCGTGCGATGCTCCAGCATAGCGAAATTTTGCAATAAAGCCAAGGAGAAGAATTAATTATTCAATTACATGCTCGATCCCTCGAAAGAACTTCCGCAAACACGAGAAGAAAGGTTTTTATGAATCTCTAAGCAGCAAGTTGTGCAGGAGCATAGAAAATGTGTTGTGAATCACGACTGATGGCAATGAAGAGAGTCGACTTCAACTTTTCAAGAATTTGAATTTGATTTCAAGTGAGCTTGCCTTGCTCTTTCCTCAGATACTTGTACTCCGCTCGCTCGACGCGTACACAAGCAACGACCAAACTAATTTGCATATTTTCTCGCGCTAAATATGACTGCGATGGCGCCAAGTGACTTTACACAATCACGGGACCATGTATTGAGATATCAAGCAGAACGCTTTCGCGGGAATTTAAATTTTTATGGTTCATTAGGACACGCCGAGACTGGATAAAAATTTATGCGGAGTCGTGTTACTCTGAACCGAAAACCTTTTCTGATTGTCTCGCGGAGGCGTTTCGTTGCTTTCGGGAACGAGCGAGGCCTGTGCAAAGATTAGATTTGTCTCGGAGCCATTAGCAAACAGTAGAAACTTAAACAGTGAAATCCATTAAAAGCGCAAATCAAGCTGCTCACTTTTAAGTTCGTTTGTGGTCTAACGACGTAGATGGATGGAGAGGAAGAAGGATCACTTTGAAATTATATAACGAACGCTAAATTAAGCTTAATCTCTTTGATGTCCCCCAAATTTAATAAAAAGTTAATTTCTGCGGCATCGGCAAGAAATTCTTTCCGCTTACAAATTGGATTGTGACAGACGTTCTATTATTTATCATGTGCCCTCGCTCTTGCATTGATCCTATCGATAAATAATCGATTGGCGGAGGGAAACTGACTTGACTGGGTTGCGAGTGATGAATTGCAGCGAAGACTTTGCTAATAAATCTTGATAGAAATCAATAAACTCTCAGACATTTCTAATCTAATTGTGGCCGCCTTCGCTGCTCGTCAATGACTTTGCGGCTACATTTTAAGCGTTTAAGAGTCGCCAATCGAGCAAACAATGTCAGCGTTTATCTCCGCTCTTACTGCTTCTTACATTTTATTTCAATTTGGTCCGGTCAGACGGCTAGGAAAGTTGTTGCCGTTCGTTTACGTTGCGGTTTGTTGTGTTTGAAATCTCTACCGACGTCCGATGATTTATGAAAGAGCGAATGGAGCTTCGGTTCCATCAGGCGCGTTCAAGCATGCAGATCCTTTAAAAGAGTGAAACGTGTCGTCTAAAATGTTGGACAATGTTCTCAAGATGTGGAGCGGTTCGAGGCGAGCCCAGATGTGTCTGGATTATTGGATTCCAGCAGAAAGAAATAAAATGAAGAGAGAGAAAACACATTCAGACGATGAACACGAACGAAATAATTTATGTTTCTGGATTAACAAAATGCAACTCTCTGTTCAGAATCTTCTGGCTGCTTTAAAATCGTTCCGTTGCTGGCAACGCGCAGACCTCGAGAAATTCCAGACGAGAAAATCTATGAATTTAAATCTGGTAGCAGCATCGATCATAAACAACGTTGATTTGATGGGCATTTGGCTCGGGCTGCTCGTACGGGAACTGCTCTCGTCGCTCATCACGTCAAATGCGTCAAAAAGTTTGAGTGAGTGATGGATGCGGAATTGTTTGCCGAGACTGATGTGTCGACAATTTTGATTAAGACGCGAGATTTGAATGAAACTTGGATCACGTCTGCGACTCTCAATGCCTCCATTACTCGCTAAGTCGTGATTTACGAGGATTTTCATTTACGGCAGACAGCGATGACCAGAAACACTTCAAGATGATCTCAAGTTCACGGCTGATGAATTTAAATGGTTTAATTTCCCTGCAGGTAGCGACTGCGCTGTGGACGATTTCGTAAACCGAAACCATCGAGAGCGATTTTCGAAGAAATCCAATTAACACCGAGTTTATGTAGCTTAGTTAGTGAGCGTCGTGTTTATCATACGTGCGAGGGAATAATGGCAAATAATTCCTTCGCCTGCTCTTCCCACGCACACCTGGTTTCTTGCAAAGTTGTGTATCATCCCCACGGGGAATAATTCCGTGGATTCCGCCGAGTGAGGCTAATTGACAAACAAAAGTTTTGCTGTTTATCCACCGAAACTCTCGAATTGCTTTGCCATTCTACGTGACGTTGCTCGACTCTTCTTCAAGGGTTTAAAGGTTGCCGGCTTTCGATTTAATCTAATTTCGTAAACTTGAACGGCAGAAAAGTTTTAACGAGACGCCAATAAACCCAACGAGGTGATTGTAAATTAAACTTTCGATCCTGCGGTTTAAGAACTTCGGAAAAGTTACGCAATCGACAATTTCACGGTGGCTCAATTAATCTTCTCACAGCGAAGGTTCCGTTGGTTGCTCTCCGCTAATCGAAGATTCAGAAACGGAATGATTAATTGCAATTGTTTCTCGTGACCAGGCTTTAATGCATTTTGCTGCTCGCCAAACGATTTATGTTTCACTGAGCGCAGCACATTGTCAGAGCGAAACGCGATATCGAGCAGCTCCGCGAGTTTCGGAAATTTTGCTTTAAATCGCAGGCAAACACTTTGCAAGAGCTGACATGAGCAAACAGCCCGAACATTTCAATTCTTTCTCGATAATAATGAGCACACGCCGCGAGTCTGGCGAGCAAAAAATTAACGTCGCTAATGTGACGCGACACGGAAGAGATCGCAACTTTGTGATGGATCAGTTTCCCAGCTTTTATGACATTGCCATCGTCATTAAACTTTACAGCTTTGTTTAAAGTTTCACGATTCAATTCGTCTTTCAGTAAGGGAGCGAGTAAAGTCTCGCTTTCAATAATAATAAAAGAGCATTACCATTATGCAAAAGCATAAAGAGGAGATTACTGAATCGAAATTCCATCCAGACTCGTAAATTAATTTGAATACAAACCTGTTCGTCGCATGTTCAACGAACTCTCGAGATTTATTGTTTTACATCGCGTTCCCGTCGTCTCATTGAAATGTGACAGCGAAAAAGAATTGTCTCCGTGATCCTATAACTTCCAACGGCACAGAGTTATTCTGGCGCGCTTGACTTCGTCGTTTCAATGCAGTCACGGACGATGGCGGATTGGTTTCCATGCGGATGAATGAGCAAGCTCAATGAAAGCTTCCACTCGCCCGGCAGAGAATCATACGAGTCGATTGATAAACTCAAAGGTCAGTGTCACAATTTCGATCACGACAAATGGCACGAGATATATAGATGGCGCCTATATTAATAGTGTACCGCTAGCACTCAGCCCACCCACATCTTATCCACTTTCTGACGTTTATAACGCTCAGTCTGTCATTGTCTCGCGATTCTTTATCTGTCGACGCTGTAACTTCTAAACTGCGAGGCGAGTGTCAGATTTTAATCGATGAAACATTCCGAATTTAAATTCTACAAATTTCCTAATTGAGCCGCTTGAGAATCTTGACAGCTTGTTGTCTCCAAAGCCCTCGGAGAACTTTTATCGGCATGTTCCACTCTCTCGTTCACGTAATGAACTTTCAATTTCTTGTGATCGTCGGCGCTGGAACGTCAAGTGAAATAATTAATGAAAAGGCAACTCAATGGGGGAGATTTCGAAGAGCGTCATTTATACTTGTAGAAAGGTCAAACTGGGACGGCGACATTCTTTGTGCCGCTGGAATAGGAAGAAGCGGATGAAGTGAAGCAATTGAATGCGATGATGATTAATTAAAATGTGTTCCGCAGGCATCAAAACAATTCTAGCTGTTGCGATACATTTAAATTGAACAAATTAGTGTGAAAGATTTTGAAATCGTTGAAAGCGACGTCAATGCTGAGCGATGAACGAAGTGCTCCCGCTATTCTTAGACGCTATCCTTCACGCCAGCAGCTTCGTTGAAATAATCAATTTTCATTATTGCGCTGATAGTAAAAATTAATGAGTTGGATTTAATGTTGAGTTTAATGTTTCCAGTCGCTACCTTGGGTGAAGAGAAAGTGTTTCTCTCTGAAAGAGGAGGATCAACGTGTTTACTTGCTGTCTCAGCTTCCAATCGACTGAAATCTTTCGAATTACACTAAATATTAATTACTGTAAACATCAATTCAAGTCTCATTTTTTATCCTCAACAACGTCAAAGCCCGAAACGATGAGAACCATCAGCCACGGGAAGCTGTGAAATAGTGCGGGGCCAAAGACATTCTCAAGATAACTTTGTATCAAATTCACATAATCTGTCTTGAAACAGGTGAAGTGGATCTCGAAATGCTGTGCAGACATCAACGCGATGACGAGTCATCACTCACGATATAAAATTCTTAATTAAATTACAGACGACCGTAACTTTCTATTTTTACCACGACGGAAGATTCCGGGCAGATATGTTAGTTTGTTGCCCTCCCTCTTTTGCTTCTATCTTGATAAGACTTACGAGGAGAAACTTGAAAACGTAGCAATTTCCACTGATAAAAGTCGGACTAAAAATACTTCGGAGGAAATTACTTAGGAGGTTTACGAGCTGGGGAGGGAGACCTGCAGTTTGCGTAACTCGGTCGCAATCTTAAATATGACTTTGAAGAGGCTTCTAGATTAAACTGAACAGATTTCCATAAGTTCCTATGTAGTGATAACGTCGAATGTCGAGTGAAGTGCTCGATGTTGCATATTTAATTTTATGCTGAGGCAACAGAGACCCACACTCGGCTTTAAAGACACTCGAAAGCATTAAAAGATGCTATGGAGAGGAGGGAAAGAAAAACAAAATCAGATTATGTTGTCGGCATAAAGTTTAGGTTTAAGTATTTCTTTTTTGCTTTGACGTTGCTGCTCGCTGCCGCTGTTCATGTGTGAATGTTTATGCGCTTCGGCTTTGCCTGTGAGGCGCAGATGATCTTTCAGTGTGTGTCGCTTCGTGTACAGAAATTTTCTGTTTAAAGTCTTTGCTGCGTTTTCCATCGATTCAGTTATTTTCCGAACGCTCGCTTTATCGCCTCGTCTCGTTGATTTCTTGAAAAATTTCGCTCTCGATGCAATTTCATCGTTTGACAACTTCTTTATGTTTTGTGAATTTTTTGTGACACTTGAGACACGCGAGGAAATATTTTATGTCAAGTTCTTGTGAACGGTGAAATATTTACGATTTGTAAGAGGAGGACAGTTCGAAGCGGACACGGATTTGGTGACAGTGAAGAACACAAGTCGCGTTCGACTTCAAACGAAATAGCTAAGTGCGCCAGTTGCGCCAGTTCGAATCGGTGTCATCAAGGAAATGATTAATTTTTTGTGCGTTGTTCTGCATTCTGTTTCGCTTTGGCGCAATTAGCATCGCCAGTGATTTGTTTTCAAAGAACGATTTTGTTTTATAAATAAAACTCTCGTGCGACAGTCGGCGCAGGTTCAGTGACTCGAAATCTGCAAGTTAAAACAGCATAAATAATAACAACCGAAGCTTTACCGTTCAATCAAGATCGTTGATCAATCAATAGCGGACGACGTCATGAATCAATGAGTGGACATTCAATCGCCAAGCTCGTACAATTAAAACCAAATCAAGCGAAAATCCATGAAAACTAACGAGCATCGGCTGCGGGAAGAATATCAACGATTCGCTCATCGGCAGACAGCATTGTAAGTCTTTTTTCGAAGCTACACAATTAAATCGCTTTATGAGCAGAAAACATCGTTTTGTGATAAACAGAATTCCTTCGGGCCTCAATGAATTCCATAAACAAACTTCGAAGAAACTCTTTCGTTCTTTCGCTTTCATCCCAATCTGTCTCAAACGTTAGCGGAGCTGAGTCACGCGTGGAACCAACAGCCAATTAATTACGTAACAATTAACATAAATAAGTCATTCGGCTTTCAAAATAAATCGACAGGGAAGATTCTTGAGCAACTGAACAAACAAGATGAATGAACAGAATTCCAATCGAAAGTTTTTCGGAAACATGTAAACTTATCATCGCTCCCGAGCCATCGCCGCCGCCGATAAATTTGTGTTGGAAGAAAGTTTTATGGATCTTGACACGTGGAAATTTGTTTACGATGTGCCAGAGTTGATATCTTCTCTCGAACGACTAATTAAAGAGTCAAACGACGACTTAACGCAATCAAATGCTAATTAGTTGCGCCATGCTCGAAATCGCTGCAATTTATAACAAAAGCATCAAATCTTGATTTAATTCGAGCGATATTTTTATGTTCTGTTTATGAATTTGAACACAAAACAGCTTTCACAAAACGACTTCTGCTTCGACAAATCTCCAGCAACACGACACTCGACTCGAGGCGCTCCGAGTGCACATTTTATCATTGTCACAACATTTCGTATGCGGCAGAGACATTTTTCCTTCGTCTCCAGAGTCCGTTCTACATTGTGCATGCCAATGGAGATTAGAAGAGTTTTAATAACTCGTGCGCTTCTGATTTATTTTCGAGAACAGATTAGTCCGACTAACGGGTGCTAATCTTAAGCTTACAAGATCTGAAGGAGGAAAAAACTGCTGAAGAATGAAGAGAAGCGATAAGATCAGGATCGAAGCAATTTTCTCAATTTGCGGCCCTTTGGAATTTTAATGTTCCGTCGATTATTAGCATAAGCTGAGGGTCAGCAGCGCTCGCTGCGTCTTATCACATCAAGTGGATCTCCGACTAGCAGCTTGAAGTGTCTGCTCTTGCCACGGAGACGAACGATTATGAGATTTGGAATCAAACCAGAAACGGCACGAATTAATTGCCGCTTTAAAACATAAATTAGTTCGACTATTAATAGGTTTACGCTGCAGCGTTTAATTGCCGTTGGGGTGGCCCTTCAAGAGCTTCAATTATCTTGCTATAGTAGACAATCGTTAAACAGCGTTCACTCCCTCACTTCCCTAAGTGACTCGATCATGCAAGCTTTAATTTACGAGTGTTTCAAATGAAAACAGAATAATTTCAACGCAAGGAGACACATAAGACTTGTTCATAAATCAATTGAAAGAATAAATTCCCTCGTTGGATGGAAGATGAACATGAGAGCTTGAGCAAGTTGTTGCTTAGTTATTATTCAAATTTATGAAAATAAATTAATTATTGACGAGCGTGAAATTCATCTTAAAGCTAAACAAACAAAGAGAGCTGGGGAGCTGTTTATTGATCGTCTCTTGATTGGCATGAATCCGCACTCTGAATGGACAAAGTTAGCGAGAAACGGCGAAGTGTAAACGAAAAATCATCAATGAAAGTCTCGTCTTTATTTATTTTCTCAACCTCTCAGACGCGCGGCTGTCGAAGTAACTCGCTAAAATTAACAATTGCAAGAAGCATAACTGCAGCAAGGCGTTGCATTCAGTCGCGACTGTGAGCGCTAATTATCATTCTGATGGGAAAATATTTTGAGGCTTCTGACATGCTTGAAAGAAAGAAAGAAACTGTTGGCACTTGAAAGGATTAAGAGTCGTCGACTTCTTCATTAAAAACGAATTAACAATGATAGAAATCACGCATAAACGTCCGAGTCTTAATAACCTCCACAAGGCGAGCGTAATATACAGCGCAGCCGTTGAAGATGTGGGTCGATTGCTTAACACATTTCAATTTGCTTCTCCCGCAACGCTCTCTAGTCCCTTCGCTACAAATCTAAATTCAAAGGCAAAAGACGTCCAGGGGTTGGATTCTCTTTATCTCAGGCTTGAATCGTGACTTGAAACAAGAATCTCAGTGTTGGCTTTGTCGAACCTGTGGCGAATTAAAAGAGAAGAGGAAAGAAAACAATTCTCGCGATCGTAAATTATTTCTCTAAAAATCTTTTAGCATGAAGCATAAACGCTTACTGAGTGGAATCAACTCTTCTTCATCCTCTCATAAAAACCTAATCATCGCGGCTATAAATAACGCTGCCGCGATCTCCGAGCACTGAAAGAATGAAATGAATGCGTTTGCGGACTCTAATGAATTTGTTTGGAATTGAAATTTTGTCCCACGCTGATGATAACTCCATCGGCTTTGACATCAAAGACTTGATCATTAGTTTGTCAGTTATCTCTAAGCTTCGTGTGGATTCTAATGTTAGAACGCATTGCTTATTCCTTCAAGTCCTATAAATTCTGCTACTCTGCTAGTTCCTAATCTCTCGAGTTGTTGAAACGTTTACTTTTCGCTACTAAGCAATTCATCATCGAAAGTAATAAAGGCTGTGTCAAGGATGACGAGAATTTAATCGTGGATTAATTTGCGTAATTTAACTGACATCACAGCAAACCTCAGTCGAGCTCGCTTCCGTCGCATTTTTCATCTGCGCGAATTATTTATTGCGTTTTGTCCATGAGAAATATTTTTCATTTTCAAATGTTTCGAGTTTGAAGAATGTTGTTCCTTCGCAAGCAGCTTACTCAAGAACGCTAGACATTTCTCTTTCGGCTGTTTGCATGTTTGCGCTCGCTGTGTTTCTCTTGTTTCGTGCTCGAGATATTTCTGCATCAAGTTCAAGTTTGAAGTTGTTTGGCGGTGTCAAATATCCAACAAACGCTGTTTGTGTTTTGTGTTTATCAGCGCGAAAAATGATTTGTAAACCGAGCTTCTTGGCTCTCCTGAGGCTTCCGTGCGAAACTTTCTTCTGTCAACTGAAATCTGACCGACCAGAACTTCTCGCATGAGCAGCTGGCCATGAGAAACTTCGCGTCTGTAAGCGGAATTGGTTCGTCAAAGAGAATTAAACTTGTGAAAATGTGCCACCATGTGCAAATAGACATCGAGACAGCCGAGAATGTTGCTTTCTACCTCAAAGCAGCAGGATGTGTTGTCGGCGAAAGCTTCTTGTAAACACGCCGTAAATTATCATTCACAAGAGTGATATATTTTTAAATCTTGTTAATTAAGTTTTCAGTTTTAGCGCACGGTCGATTTTTCTTTCGTTCCGCGAAAATTAATCTCGACGATAAATCGCCAAATCTTTTATTGCGGCCGACTCGTTTTTATGAGGCGATAATCCTTTAAAGTTAACGACTGCGCTTGTTTCAAGAATTCTTAATTGCGCTTGAAGAGAATGCTAATTCAAGTCGATAGTTTAAGCATTCATCATCGATCGGTAATTTTAAAGCGATGAAGTTTTATTTTCGGCCGCGACGCGCCGAAGAAATGAAATATCGTTCGGATTCATTCACGAACATTGTAAGAGTCATTGGACGTGATTTGAATAGTGGCATTACGATGGCGACTCGCTTTTGGCACGTTACGTGAAGGAGAATAATTATGAGTCTTGATTAAGGCGGTGAGTGTTCGGGTGTGTCACTTGGAGATGCTATTGCGGCTAATTGCCTCATCGGCGCTTCCTAGAAATTTGCCGCTCGTGTCCCGCAGCTCGATTCATCTCGAGAAATTTTCCGCCGAATTCTTTTGACGAGCGCGATCTTCTTCGAAAGGAAAATTAATAAACAAACACATGTTCACGGTACGTTTGTCGTTTTGCTTTCAATTCTCACGCCAAGATTTCTGTTCGCGGATGAAAGTAATTATTAAAAGCTGACAGTTAGCAGCTGAAGAAGCGAGTGTGGCTAGAATTGATTTAGATCAAACCTATTAGCCTAATTCGCTCGATCGAAATTGATTAGACTGAGTCTCTCAGAGAATCGATCCTAGCAGCTGACGAAACGAGTCGCTCGAGATATTCATTCGTAGTTTAGCTCAGGTCATGAAATCCTAAAGGCCTCGATTGCTCAACATCCGCAACTCTCCCATCAACTGATCTACATAAATACAACAAAATTCTCCAGCTATTCACAAGTCAGCTGACTCCCTGATTTCAATCATCGCATTTCTTCTTTGGCCTAGCTTGCGAATCAGCATAAACGTTCGCGTTTAAGACTAAAATTTCTTCATCGACCCTTATCGGATTTGAGTGGAGAAACCTTTCAATCGAGCTCGCTCATTTCCTGGGAAGAAAACAATGAAACATTAAATAACAATAATAATCACCGTAACATTAAAATATTAATTTTCATCTCGTGCTTCGAGCGAGCGCTCATCGTCTTCTCATCTCTCTCAAGCTTATAAAGGAATGATTGCAAACGAAGCTGAGATATATTTATGACATGAAACGAGCTTCAAACGGCAGAAATCTCGTGAAATATTTCAATGGCAACATAACGATCGGGAAGCAACATAAAAGAGTTGGAGGAGAAGTCCTCGCGCAGCCTTTTGCTTTGTGCGTGAAACATAAATTTTCATTTCAATCGTCGTTAAAACTTTTCCGTACAATAAAAGTGATTTGCGACGGATCCAAGCTTGGCACTCCACGAAACATTTATGAAGTGTTGCGACAGCACATTTCGAGGTTCAGGACAGTTTAAGTCGCAATGTTCATAAAATTTGACACGCGGAGCTCATTAAAGCGCTAATACCTCGACCTCTTAATTACTAGTTAATCTGGTTTAACTTCGAGGAGACAGAAATGTGTTTCGTGTCTGCGGAATAAATCAATGAGATTATGTTGGAGCAGCGAATGCAAAAAGTCTATCACGGGAGAATAACGACACTTAATCTCATTAAGCAGAACGCGTTGGGACGACCGAAAAGCGAAAATCAAATCTCCTGCTAACACGAAACTCACATAAAAGTTTTCCCTCGCCTCAGTTTTCTTGATTGCGGTGAAGAGCAAATGCAAACGATTAGTTTCGACATAAATCGTTGAGGTTTTACGCAATGGAAAAGCGTTCAAAGATGCTCGGTCGAGACTCCCAGGCTACGACGTCGAAGCGGAAACATTTGTGTAAACAACGCTCGCACAAGACGGACAGTAACATTTTCATGTTAACACTCGACAGTGTACTTCAACATAAATTTATCAACACCTACGCCATCAGGCAATCTACGCACAAGATGTTGATGAGTCAACAAAATCAGGAGGCTTAGAACTTTCTCTGAATCGCTGAGATCGCAGGCGAGATTAGTTTTCAGCGCGATGTTGGCATGACGGGAGGAAACAATTTTGAATGTCATTGGGGAATTTTCATAATCGCTCAGCGTCTTCTTTCAGCGAACGCGTCTTATCGTCTTATCAAATGTTGTGACAGGCGGGCGAACTCGTAAAACTGTATCAGGTATTTATGAGCGAGAAATTGAGTTTTAATCTCACTATGGAAATCTATTGTGCTGCATTTATTACCGTCAAGTGATTTACTGTCTCGGAGCGAAATGGAAAAGCAAATTGTGGCGATAAAAAGCTGCATAACAAAGAAGCGGGACGATGATCTGTCGCCTTCGCGGGTTCCACTTAAAGAGCGCCGCGGGCATCGTTTCACTTTCAGCTGCTCTTCTTTAGTCCCCCGAATTCCCGAGGTTATAATTTTCGGCTCTCGTTCTAATTGAATTGATGGGTGTTCTCTCGAGTTTATAAGTCTTCGTCATTATCTACCGCCTAATGTGCATGCTGATTTCCTTTCCCGAAGGTTCGTTTCCCCGCCGAACGCTCCGAGGAGTGTAAAGTGAAGATAAACACAAAGCTATTGATGCGGATGCTCGTAGCCATAATTAATGCAAACGAAGGACTGGCTGCACGACCTGAAACCGATCCGAATGGACTGAGAAATGATTTACTAATTGCTGGATATTAATCTTCCGCCTCGTTCTCCAGCGGAATGTGTCGTCATCGCTCGTTTTCTCCATCTGAGAGATTTAATCTTCTTATTTCTTTCCCCAATACGCATGATTACCATCTCATTATTTTTGAATGATTGGAGCGTCGTGTGTGCGTTAAGACGGCATCGAATGGCTTTTCAAATGAATGGAAACCCTTCTGGGAAGATGAACAACAAATTAACAATATTGTGACTTGAATTTCGTCACACAAAGGCCGCCGTCGTTCACTTTCACTGTCAACAATGCTCGAAACATCTCACAAATGTCATGAGTCTGTGAAGTGTTTTTGAGTTCTCTCTTCGTCGAGAGTTTGACACTCGATACTTCCCAATCGACAGCGACATTCTACGAACTCTCGGTAAGATTCGCAAGCGAAACTCGATCGGCTGGGCGACTCAAGAACTTCATCATCGGTTAGCTCTGAAGAGGAAATTGATTTTATTGCAAAACGACGAATATCGCATTTCGTGTCTTCATTTTACGTTCATTGTGCCTGTGACTCGTGTGAAATTATCGCAGAATTTAAATGCTCAGCGAGGGAAAAAAAGGAGAAGAAATTTAAATGAGTTGTTTTAATGGCCTCGCTTTAATGACGGTATCGCGTTCCGTTCCGAAGAACTGCAGCGAGGCGAACGGTGCCGCAACAAAAATTAACTTTTTAATCAAAAAATCTTTGCGTAAAGTCAATTTGGCTAAGACTTTCTCTTTAACGAGCTTTTGCATAATTGATAAACTCACTCCGTCGCGTCTCAACGCGCTTACCAGCGACATGCTGTCCTAAATAAAATATTATCCCAGCCAGCAACAAATCAAACATGTTTCGATAATTGAAATTAATTAATTACCGCATTCAGTCAATTAATAAATCATGCGATCTGTTGTGTCGAATCAAACTGGCGACAGCTCTTGCCGAACGTTCAGCGTGGAGTCGGGGAGATTCACGAATAATGATAGAAAAAAGAAACAACTTGATCTGTCCGTTGAATGACAGAAAGACTTTAGAATGATCCAGAAACTTTCAAGAACCTTGAAACCCAGTTAGTTTTGAAGCTTCAAATCACGCCTAATTGAGCTCGTAACCATTCCATATGTCTACTGAGAAATATTCTTTTAATTACTTTTTAAAAGGTGCGAGAGATTCTGCGATTAATTGCTTATTTGCATTACTCGCACTTATCAGCGTGCTCGCATCTCCGCTTCGAATTTATTTATGTGGGAAAGTTTCGATTAAATGAATTAACCGCTCAAGTGAGAATTCACTTATCGTCGATTCATGGTAAACATCGACCTGCTTGCAAGAACCGACAACCGTGAGGTTCGACTTGCCGAGACTTTTCTCCCCTTCTAGTTATTAATCGCCTTCGATCGCCGATAAGAACAACAATGAATGCTTTTTCTTAAAAGCCCAGCAAACCAATAAACAATCGCAGATTTCGATCTAGAAATCCAGGATTTAGTCATTCATGCGCAGCCATTGACACAATTAGAAGGACGAGCATACATACACACACTCGTTCCCCATTACAACCAAACTTTCCTCCGATTAAGCGAGAGTTTTATTGTTTTTCACTCCAACTGCTTCACAAGGTGCCCTTTTTCGGTTGTGGCTGCTGCCGTCTCCTGTGAACGAGGGCAAAGAACGGGAGATGGAGGAAAAATGTATTGAGCGGAGGATTAAATCGGGCAACTTTCCTTTCGTCTCTCGATAGCGCTTTCTGTTGTTCTGCCGAAAATCCGAAAATCGATAAAATCCCAGTAAATGTACGGAGATATGAAACTCGCAGCCTGTTAAGCGAACTCTCATGTTTGACGCTGGCTAGAAATTTGGTTCATCTGTCGTCGACAAAGCGAGCTCTCAAATTAATTATAGCCTCTTTTTAAAGGCACAAATGCAATTAGAGGAAAATGGTGTGCGGGCGCAGCTTTGCGAATTTTAAATAAATATTGGCGAGGCGAAATTGAATTCCGAACATGGCAAGCAACAAGAACGGCGCCAGTAAAGCTCTGGGATTGATTTGATTCCGCTCTTTGCTGTTTTAGGAAGGCTGAAGAGCTGACTTTGTATTGCAATGAAGCGGTTAGGGACTGAGGAAAGGCTGAATAAGCAAGCTAACCGGTTAAGCTCTCCAATAGCATCGCAGTTAGGAAAACTATTGCCTTCAAGGTCTTGCGAAATCCCCAGATTGTTGATGTCGGAAGTAAACTCAATATTTTCGATCATCACTCAATTCACATTGAGGATACTTAAAATTTATTTGCGAACGCTTGGCGTAAATATCTTTGCTCTAGTTTCCTCTGATTTCCTTGTCGAAATTAAAATTATTTTGAGTGATTGCAAAGTTTGTGGAAACCGTAAAGTCGAATTGTAAACGAAAACTGCCCAGGTCGATCTTTAATTACGCTGCTGAATGCATTTAATTGAGCTGCGCAACTGTGAAATTGAATACCGAAGAGTTAATTGAATGAGAGCGTGTATAATAAAGCTGCTGACTTCATCCGACTTAATCAGGAACATAACTGGCGACGTTTCGAAGGCATAAATTAAGCAATTGAATCTATTTGCTGTCCGTCTGACGACTGCTTGTGCTTGCTTGCCGTCACGATGTAATATTTGCCGAGTGAATTTGTGAAAATCAAAAGCGATTTCTGTTTGCGCGTTGCGCAACGATGCGGATTTGTGTGGATTTGTGGATGAATCATTTAGCCATTCGGAGCGTCCGCCAGGAGAAAATATTGTAATTATCTCCCGACCAGCAGACTCGTCAGTTTGGCTGTGGACCAATGTACACACAACCTCTCATTATTAGTTTCTCCTTTGCTGTTTGTTTTATATCTTCGAAAAAACATTTTGCTGTTGATGCCGAGAAAAGTTTTTTGTGCGAGCGAAGCTTTATCAATTTCAAATCAACTCGAGTATGAATTATTTGATGTTTGATTAGCCGCATGGGAACGAGAGTGTTTACGCCGCGCTGCGACATGCGAATGCCGAATTTGCCTTGAGGGCTTCGGCCATATTTTCACGCAGTTAAAGCTCGAAAAGTTCTTGGAAAGAGCCGCAGCGTGTTTGCGCCAAATAGCACGTAAAGACCCAGCGATGGTTTTGGTTCGGCAGTAATACACGACCGGAGCACATTCTCTGAATTTAAATTGATTTATTATCGTGTTTTGCGGGATGGAAAATTTGCTCAAGTAATTTGCGGGTCGTGTCGAGAGTTCCATTTGCTGATATGTTTTATTGATTACAGCGAGCTCGGGCAAGAAGAAAACTCGCTTGTTAATGCATCTTGATCGGAGCTCAGAGTGCGATATTTCTGGTTTCATGGTTTATCTCCGCAATCCGAAACATTTTCACACATCAATAATGAAAACATCAGCAGCAGGAGCAGCAACTCCGCAAACACTGCAGAAATGTTGTCTGGCAGTGACACGACTGAGAGATATGAAATGCACGACATATCTACGAAGACAGAGCGACGAGTCAAACAACAAATTGAATTCATTCCACCACTTGACATGAAATGACAACTCTCGTCCCAGGCTTCGAGAGCTATCACGAAGTTATTGATTATTTCAACACGTTCTGCTCTGCCGGAGAAACTTATTAAAATAATTTAATTGTCGAGCGACGGCTGAAGACTTCGCTTCTTACACAGCAGCTTCATCAACTTTATCGACTCAATTATCCCAATTATTTACTAGTTTCTTGATCAGAAAGAGCTAATTATGCAAATTAGTCGCGCTAATAAATGTTCATTAATGGGGCTCATGATTCCAACATCGCCTGAAACGAAGGAAATTGAATTTAGTGGGTGAGAAATTTATTTATGTAAAGTCATAAGCGTATGCCTTGAGGGTTCCAACCGGCAACGAAGCGAGAGCACGTCGAGTCTCTAATGACATTACTTGTGTTTATAACATTTCAAATTGAATCATGAACGTCGTATAATTAATCCAATTTTGAGAGACATTTGTCAGAGAACGCGAACGACTTGAAGTGGCTTGACTTGCTTCAACGGAAAAACGTTGTAAATTAGATTGAAATAAATTTGTTTCATGGAATTCGCAATGTGGAAAATTCAAGAGTTCGGGCTGTAAGTCTGTTCTGGGGGAATGAGTTTCCTCGTTGTTGTTGAGGCCGTTTGCCAAGATCTCATTTTTAGATCCTGACTTCCTCACTCACGAATGTTTCCCGCTTCAAATTCCTTTCAAGATCAAGTGTTTTGCTGAATTGAATTTTATGTTTCGACAGGCAAAAGACTCGTCGACTCCAAACCTTCGCTACTCTTCAACACTCAACTCGCAATACGCAAGAATTTATGTTCCGCGGAAAAACAAAAATAAGCCACAAGCGATTTAAATACTTTCGGAAATCGGAGGCGAAAGCTTTTTGAAGAAAGAAACTTTCTCGTTTGAGATTAAAAAAAATTCTTCGAGTTTTCTTTCGGGAAACTCTTTAACTTTTTAATATCTCAATAAATTTTGGAGCGATGGAAAACTTTTCTTTTTCTCATTCATTTCATCAAGCACTTTCAAGGAATCGAGTTATTTTCCTCTCGTTGGAATAACTGGGTTGCCAACAATGGTAAACTTTGTCAAATCAATTAAGAACTGAACGTCAAACTTTCGCCGTCGTCTTCCACGATGCTGCAGTGTGTCGAGGGGGCTAACAAGGATTATATTGACACGCTCCGAACTCTCAACTATTAATCGACTGACTTTAATCAGTTGCCGTTCGATAAGAAACTTTTTCCCTTGATGCACATCTGGCTCGACTCCTTTTTCGTCGTTCGTGCTGTCTTAGTTGCAAGTCGAAGTTTCTACGTGTCGAAGAAATATTGCGAGGATGTGAAAAACATGAAAGCTCTCGCTGGAATATTTAATTGTCTGCTTGGCAGGGGGCGAAAGACAATGCAAGCTATCTCGCTAAACTTCTGCGATACAGCGTTTTGTTCTCAAATGCACCGAGAGGAATTAGTTCAGATGAAAGCGCTTAATGTCAACAATGAGCAAAATGAATTTTCATTCTCGTCTGAATCACATTTCCATTTCCACCATCAACGCTTAAGCTTGATAACCGCGCAATTTCTTTCACCGTCTCCTTCGTGCCATCCCATTCAGCACATAAAAAAATTATTGTCGCTCTTCCATAACACTGCATCAGAGATTTTTATGTTTGTTCAATTGCTGATTCAATTAAGTTACGCCCCCGCGAAATCTTAAATTAATGACTGAGTTCGTGAGTTGCGTAACGTTTGGTAGCTTCGACCTTGCGAACGAAAATCAGAGATAAGCTCGTGGTTGCGTCTGACAAAGACTGATTGATGTTGTCAATCAGAGAAAACTCACCTTGAGCGAATCGGCAAGAACTTTGAGCTTTCTCGAAGCTTCGAGCTTACGATAATTGCCGACCTTCCCTCGATTGTGTAACACATGGACGAGAACCCCGATCGAATTTAAGACTCTGCTTATGTAGGGCCAAAAGGAGAGAAAAAGGCAGAAACTCGACCGTCATTTATTTCATTTTGCGTAAACAATGATCCCAGGCGAGAAAGTTGCTGAACGTTTCAAAGCTAAAATGAAAATCACAAAAGCTTGTTCTATCGCTCCTTTCCCTTCTCTGTTCAATTAAACTTAATGACATTTGCCTTTTCACTTGCTTCGTTCCAGGAATTACAATTTCAAGAGCAACAAGAGGAGCTGCAGAGAGAACTACAACAACGATCAACACAACAGTTACTGGAACAATCCATCTACGACAACTCCAATTCTAAAAGCGTTGACGTCGGCCACTACCGACGAACGTATGATAAACCCCAACTGATTACCAATTTAAATAATTTAAACTGTCAAACCAGCAGCAACTATAACACCATCAATCAATCTAGTGCTAAAGACATTTTGTATGAATTGAAACAATACGAGAACTTTGCCAACAACTCCAATCATCAATTGAATCACATCAACTTTAATTCCTACGTCGCCGATCGGCAATCCAACAGCTACAATGGAACGAACTATAGTCAAAACATATTAAATTACAACAACTCGTTCTACAGGATCAACAACATCAACAATTACAATTACATCAAGAATCAATCAACTTCTCAATCGTCACATTTGGATCGTGACAACTATTACAATAAGCAACACGACAAGTATCTACTTAACGACAAAATGGAGCGCGAGGAGACGGCCGTCGAGTGCAGTCAGTTAGTCAACAATGGTCGCGACGCTAATGGACGAAACGCCACAACTCATAACTTCAAGAGTAATAACATCACTAGCCACACTACCATTCCTCCTGCGTATAACAATGTCGACGAGGAAGAAGAACAACAGCACAACGCGAGCCCGCCGATTCATCGCTCTCAGCACTTCACACAGGTATGTCGATTCGATCTCGTTGGAAAGCATTTCCGTCATTAAATGTCGAATTAAATCCTTTAACGCGGAACGAGATTACGATGCTTGTGCAGCAGAGCGCGACGAAGAAATCGCAATTGCACCGACAGCGGAAAAGCTTTTAGTCAAATTGATCCGTGACAATAAGCACGTTGCGAGTTATTAAAAAAGTTTGCAACACGGCAGCTAATGCATTTTATTTGAATTGTCAAGAGAAAAATTCGATGGGAAGTGGAGAGGCATCAATGCTTTTGAGTTCAACTCAGGCTTCCAATGTTAAGAGAAACCCACATCATCCAGAACAAAACTCTTTTAATTGTTTGAGTTAAGATAATGGAAGGCCTTGAATGAGAGCTTGGCAAGCTTCGCTTATTCGACCGCTAACAGCTTTCGCATCAAACTCTTCTTGTGATTGAACGGCGAATATTTCTATCCATTCCACCTTGAACATAAGCCGCTTTCTCATCATTATCAGGAAATTCTTCTTCGCCAGCGCCAGACTCCGCTCAAGCATAAATCCAGGGCAGCAGTACCAATCCGAAGCCTGAGGCTCAGCCCTGAGCAGAATCATCAAAGGAATTCTCATTTGCAATGATCATTTCTCTTCAGGCAGACAAACTCTGCCTGCATACGAAATCTCCACGGAAGACTCGATAAATCGATATTCTCAGCTCTAGCCGAGACATAAATTACGACAGAATAAAATCCTCTCGGGAAAAAGAGGAAAACCCTTCAATTTCCTGTGAGAAAATTATCTTCTTACTGAAGTGAACGAGGGCGGTTGAACTTTCCATCGAATTTAATGCAAAATCTAAAGGACAATGCTGACAAGTTTTCTGCATTCTTGGTCGCCCTCTGATGATGCTGCTTAATTAAATCACACCACGAAAGATACAGATCAAGTCAATTCTAATGGTCATTGATGGAATTCTGTTTTCGCTTTTTTTCGGCGCTGCGGTTTGGAGTTGAAGAAAACTGATTTGAAAATTTATTCTCGATGCGAATCCTCGGAGCAAATTTTTCTCTCTCTCGTTCTTGCGTCGAACAAAGCGAGATTGTTCTGTTGTTATTATTCAAGACATGCTTTTATTCGCTCGCAAGTCTTGCAGAAGGAAAACATCGATTCACCCAGAAGGGAAAAAGTGATCGAACGAGTTGAAGGATTATATGTTGACGTAATTAGAGCGCTGACTTGCTGGGGCTTTTATTGATTCACTGTACAAATAATTTGAAATGGTTTCCCCTTTCCCTCGCTCGTCTTGAGCAAATACATAAAAATGTAAAGCAAACAAAAACATTGTTGTTCGATTTGTTAGTCAGAATGAAAAGCTCGAGTGAGAAGCCATTCACACAATTGGAATCGTTGGATCAAGAATCCCTTCATTTCAATGAGATCCACACAATGAGCGAGAGTTCACTATACGACTTCTTCTTGTCCCTATTGTGGTCCATCATGGAGAAAAGTTTTGCTGTCGGCAAAGTTTATCGTTGACGGACATCGCTTCGCTGGGTTGAAAGACGATTCGACATCTTGAAGCCAGCAAATAAATGAACAAGAAAGCGATCAAACTGTTGTTGAATTTCAAGTGTTTGCTTAACGAGGATTTGTTGTGTTCCGGGTTGCCGGCGAGACTCGTCGAACATTGTGCAGCGTGCTTCGAACCTTTGACGGTAGAGCAAACAATTTCGTAATTTGGCTGCTCACGTGATGTGAATTTTGATGGAGGGAAATGGATGAGGGTTCGCCAAGTTGATCCGACATTGGAAACTCTTTACTAAAGTCTTTAGGCAGGTGGCGTGCCGTCTACATGGCCCTGAACGGGCGCTCCTCCCTTGAATTCTTTGTCGCCCAAAGAAGCAAAATGAATTAAGAAATTTCTTGTTCAATTGAAACCTTTTCAACGTCTAATGTTGGTGATTTATGAAGCCTCGACTCGAATTTGTAAGATCCCCAAGGTGTTGACAAGTCAGCTCCGACTCTTGCTACTTGGCTCGTGATGATTTCATTTAAATTTCATTCACATCCATCGCACAATTAATCAAAATCATCATCACAATCTACAATAAATAAATAGGAACGCCAACTTCTTGACTGGCTTTCTTCGCCTCTCGACAAACCCTCGACGACTCTGGAACTTCAAAGGATTTTCCTTTGTCGTTATTTATAGATTAGACAAGCATCGGTTTGCTTGCGCTCGAGGCAAAAGCAAGATCAATAAAAGCAAAGTCCTGTTCAATTTTCACACTTGCGGGAACGAGAGAAGAACGGGATAATCTGTTTAGTATAACCGACAGCTTTTCTTATTGAAAGTCATTCTCGTGCAATTAATAACAGCCGACGGTGGAGCATAAAAATTGGATTGGACTGCGGTCGGCGTTGTCTCAGCCAAAGCCAAAATCGATTTTTCATTCTGAGGCATTGGCTTACGAACCAGCCTCGTCGAGCCTTCACTTCGCGGTCAGATGAGGGAGGCGAGAGACCGCAACAGAATGGCAAATGCTGAAAGAGCGAAGATAATTTCTCAAAACTGAAAATTCTCGATCGGACCCTTCGCATAAATTTTCCTTTTTATTACCCGAGCTAAGTTGTGATACTTTGTGTGAAATTAATCGTTAATTGGTTCTGCCAGTCTCACAGCTTTAAAACTTTTAATCGTTGAACTATTATTAATTATTCTCGCCAGGCTAGACATGTCTTCCTTGTATCAGTTGCAGTCTGCAATTGCTGAAATGCCTCAAAAGTTGTCAGCAGCTTTTCACACACGGCAGCAACTCGTTTACATTTTCTTCGTTTGACAGGCTGCGAGACGGAGCCAGTCGTGAACCAGCCGAGTACCTGCTTACCGTTCATTCATGCGATCATTACAAATCGAGTCGAGAATCGTGAATCGAAGTCGATAATCGTAAACAATTAAAGCATTTAAATTGGCAAATCGATTGGCTCCAGTCGTTTGCACTCGCCATGGCTTTCATGGAGTTTAATAAATTACTGAGAACATCTAATCTGAAACTTAAGACGAAGCTAAATGACTGCGATTGAGGCGGAATGGCGAGAGGAAACAAGTTGTAAGCTGCACGACGATTTATGGCTTGGCGATGAAAATTTATTCTTTTCACGCGAATAAAATTAATCATTAACGAGAGGCCACTGGAAGCCACCTTTGTGAATTAACTCGAATGTAAATGAGAACCGCTTGAAAGCTTCTCTGTTGTCTAATGCCATAATTAAATTAAATGCAATCAAAGCCATTGCACACCTACCGCCAACGACCAAGTTAGATTCAATTAAGAGTTGTAAAAGACAATGAAACTGTCGAGTCTGTTTGTCATAAATTAGCAGCCAAACAGCCTGAAGCGTCTACAGCTCTCGTCAGGTTCCAAAGGAATTTATCTAAAGCGTCACTAATGGTGCAAATTATCTAATGGGTTTTACGGGCTCCGTCGAGAGCGAGAAGCGGCAATAAATTATGTTCGAGAGCAACATGGACACGCAATAAAATATCACAATCGGTATTTACAGTTGTTTTATAAACATTCGGGCAATAAATCAAGCTTTTGTGCTGCTTTATCGTCTTTCAGGCTCGAATGTTTGAAAAACAATTTTATTTTTATTTGGCGAGCAAATGCAAACATTGCTGACTCCTAAATCAATGCAATTACGTCGATGTCAACGCCAAACTCCTTCGTATCCGTTGTTGACAGACGAACAGCGCTGACGGAAGATATCAAACGTAGTTCCGACAGTCACAGATGACAGCGAAAGGGCAAAAAAATATGTCGTCGTGATTAAAACATTTTTCCACTCATTTTATTTGGACGTTAACAAGACATTTAATGTCACTACGAAGACAAGGCGCTCAATTGTTCCACAGTCAAGCATTAGAAATTGAACAGACTTCAAGCTTTCAAATGGCTCAGCAAGCGCCGTTCACCATGGAATGTAATTTATGCAAATATAAAACATGTTATTGATAGTGAACTTGTCATTTGAACGCTTCCAAATTCATGAGCCGCGTTTTCCGTTTTTGCTGTCTTCCGTGCCTCAGTCAAATTTCCAAAGAATGTGCCGGTTTTCGTGTTTGCTTTCCGCGGCTTTAGCTGTCATTAAAGGCGCAATCAAAATTCATTTGGACTGCTAGCATGTTTAACAAACGAAATGCGAAAGGATTTATTGATAAAATTGATATTTCGCACGCAACATCGCGGTGAAACAATTTGGATGCCACAAGAAATGACAAGTGATATGTGAATTCTTTAGTTGAGTTTCCCGAGTTTGCAAGTTAGCAAACACCGCCATTGCACTTCTACTAATTCCCGACAAAGGAAGAGTGTTTGAAGTTCAACATCAAAGCTTCCACTTCAGAATTTCCTTTCAAAGTTTCTTCAGAAACAATATCGCTTGCTTTCAAATGAAGCCCTAGAGCTTTCTTTGATTATCCGCGACCGCACGACTGACTCCCTCAATTCTTCTGAGATAACATTGATATTCTTATCTCGGTGGGAACCGGCAGCCGCTTTTTTCGGCTGTGACTTTGACAAATATTTTCGAGGTCAATTCGAGTTCACAAGAACGAGTCGCGTCGAGAGAAAGGAAATCTTATTAAAATTCTCTAAATGAAAAAGCACAAATTTGATTTACGCGTTTGTTGCCGTCGCCCACGGAACAAAATGAGCTTAATCCCGGTTCTATTTTCCCTCAATGAAATTTCACTTTCTTTCTTTCCTCTTGCGTTTTTCCTCGTCGTCATGAAAAGGAGGGAAGGAAGCTAAGTTTCTGTTCTTTCATCCGTCGCAAGAAGTTTTTCTCTTTGTTGCCAGAAGTTTCCAAATGGAAAGTGAACAAAAGCACAATTTTCCTTTTGCCAGTCTGAAGCACACAGAAAGAAATTATTTGCACAGCGACTTCCATTGTGCAAACAGAGCGCCGGGGATAATTAATAGGAGCGACATTTGTTGCGAGTGTAAAGTCGACTCGTACATCATCATTGCGTTGTGATAGGACGTGAAGTCATTTAAACTTCGCTCGGAAACTTTAATAGAGGACGAACCAGCTTGGCGTTGAATTTGATTTGCATTCGGCCATGGGCGACGGAGTTTGAAAGCTAACAGGTGGTGGATGTTACAGTCTGTAATTAAGCTAGGTAGTCAGGGGTCTAGGAAAGCAACGTGTCGCTCTCTGCCACTTGTAACTTATGGTAGCACAAAAGCTGTAAGCTCCCAGTTCCCTGCAATCGACTGACCAAATTCCAATCGAAGTAATAATTTAGATGCACACGGCGCTTAATTGCATTTTTAATCACTCAATCAAAATGAAACTGCGTATCATTAAACTTCATATTAAATTCTCGTTTGCTGTAATATTAATTATGAGAATATAATTTATGGAAATCCATCAAGAGTCTACACTCGAACCCAACCGACATGTTTAATTACGCACCGCAAACCATTTTAATTTGATGAAACTCTCTAATTACACGCTCGAAACTAGAGCGAGCGCTAACCCGGGCTGTGTCTGCTTCCGCTTGTAAACAGCGTTGGTGAAATTTACAAATTCCTCGATAATGATTAACAATTATCCGCGCCACTTCACATGTAAACAAATTTATTAAACAAACTGAGCAGCGCTGTGAGCTTGAATCGTCGACGAGAATTCTCAGCAGCGATTGCTACTCGCGATAAGCAAACTTAGTCTCGTGATTTATGGGAATATGACAAATTGATCTTTTAGCGAAACGATTCCATTTGCATTCGCTTGCATAACTTCGTTTACGACGTGAGACTCTCTCCCGGTTAAACTGTGGGTTGTGCAATAAAATGTCTTTTACTGCTGCAACTTAATAGCTCTCCATTCATTTGATGCGCTTTTATGGACTTTGATGACAACCTCAACTTTATATCTCGTTCGCAGATCGTTGCCGCTTTGGCAGTGTCGCTGGGGCCTCTAGCCGCAGGTCTAGGAAAAGGTTACTCGAGCCCCGCCATCGCCAGTCTTCAGGAGCTGCACATACGCAACCAGCACACGAACTATACGAGCTTTTCAGTGACAGATCAGGAGGCGAGTTGGGTCGCGAGTCTCTCGCTACTTGGCGCTCTGTTCGGTGGAATGTTCGGCGGCCTGGCGATGCAATACGGTCGCAAGCGAGTTTTAGCTTTAATGTCCTTGCCATTTTCATTATCATGGATTTTAACCGTGTTCGCTAAATCTGTTGAGACGATGTTCATGACAGCGTTCATTGGCGGCTTCTGCTGTGCAATCGTTTCGATGGTAACTCAGGTGAGTGCTCATTTGCATAGCAATAAATTACTTCTTTCCACTCGCGTGCGCATCTTCAATGTTTCAATTTATTTTCTTCCTTCGTCCGTCTTTCGCTAAACTCAAACGCGACGCAGGTCTACATAAGTGAAATATCATCGCCCGACATTCGAGGTTTCTTAAGTGCCATCCAGAAAGTCTCCGGCCACCTAGGCGTTCTCATCTCGTATCTACTAGGGGCTTACTTGGACTGGAGGCAACTTGCGGCTTTAGTGTCGGTAGCGCCGATGATGCTGTTTGTGACTGTGATTTATATTCCCGAAACGCCGAGCTTTTTAGTCTTAAAAGGACGTGATGAAGATGCATATCGGTGAGTTAAATGGGCGAGGTTGAAGCACATTTCTTTCCAGCCTCAAAAGAAACGAGGAGAAACCTTTTCTCCTTGTCCTCCACTCGCTTTCCACATGCACGAGCATTCGTTTCCGCACAAGCTGTGATTTATGAGAGTTTAATCTTCAACATGAATGTTCGCAGATCCCTTCAGTGGCTTCGTGGAGCCGACAAGAACGTTGAACTTGAACTCGATACCATACGCTCGAACATCCGTGCATCGCGATTCAATACCGACAACAACATGAACACCAACTTATCATCGTTGAGCCACAACGGGCTTCCAATGAAGTATTCCTTCAAGTCGATCGTGACGAACGTTAAGTCGGTGCTCAAGAATGCGCGCCTCGTCAAGCCTGTCTTGATTACGTGTGGTCTTATGATCTTCCAGCGATTCACTGGTGAGTACAGCTTGACGGAAAGAACCTTCGTTGTAATAATTCAACGCGACAATTTTTTGTTCAGGCGCAAACTCCTTCGGATTTTATGCCGTCAAAATATTCCGTCAGACATTCTCCGGGATGAACCCACACGGCGGGTAAGAACGCTTCAGCTCAACGTGAAAGAGATCATAAATCATTTCTTGTTTCAGAGCTGTCGCCGTTGGTTTTGTGCAGTTGTTGGCGTCGATGCTCTCCGGTTTGTTAATTGACACAGTCGGCAGGATTCCGCTTCTCATCACCAGCAGCGTCTTTATGTCGCTCGCGTTGGCCAGTTTTGGATCGTACGTCCATTATGATGAGAACAATGGAGGTGGCGGCAACAGCGACTGGATTCCCTTGCTTTGCGTCTTGATCTTCACGATTGCATTCTCGCTAGGTTTGATCTTTTCTTCTTTCCTGTAGCAAAACGTGCTAATGCTTATCTCGCAGGAATCTCGCCAATCTCTTGGCTGCTCATCGGTGAACTCTTTCCCTTGGAGTACCGGGGTATCGGAAGCTCCATCGCCACTTCTTTCTCGTACTTTTGCGCATTCTTGGCAGTCAAAACGTTTGTTGATTTTCAGGTGAGTTTGATTGTATTTTAATGAAGTAGAATATTAAATTTTTCTATCCTTGATAGGAGCTGCTTGGACTTGACGGAGCGTTTTGGCTCTTCGCTTGCATATCATGCGTGGGTCTTTGCTTCGTTATCATGGTTGTGCCCGAGACAAAAGGCAAGGACTTGGAGGAGATGAACCCAAAATATATGAGAACGATTGTCATAAATCGATGAGATATGGCTACACACGTAGAATATCTTGTATAGTATTTAGCAACTCTAAAGCTTTTTATCAAGTTTTTGGTTTGTCTTTTTTAAGATGGAACGCTCAGCAATTGAGTTGATTGAGCTCTAAATATTTTAACTCATTAACGTGATATTTGATAAAGTCTAAAGTTTTAATAATTGATCCGCTCGTTTCAACTTCTTTATCAATGCAGTAGCGATTAGAGAGTTCGACAGCCAATTAAGAATTAACCGAACGTCTGAGCAAGCGTTCTTGTACATAGCAACGTTCCTAATTTTTTCTTTAAGATTCCAATCAATAACGAAGCCCACACACAAAGTTATCATCAGTAGTCGATGGATGGCGCGTAGGATTTTATCAAATTATATGAGCAAGCAGCGTAGTGTTAATAAGTAGGGATCATAGTTTTGTTCCGCGGGCTTTTTAACCCGCAGAGTGAAACCATGGCCAATCAAATAATTTCAGAATGTGAAACGCTTATGTACAACAAACTTCAATTATTTTTATGCCTGAGATCAAATTCACCTCGACGAGGAAAATGTTTTATATGAAAAATGATCAAATTAAATCTCACAATGAAAGTTTTGTCTTCGATTCAAGAAAAGAAATTACCTAAACTAAGTGTAAACTAGCTCTACAGTACTTAGCGATTCGGATTGTTAGTACAATGAATGATTTTTCTAGACGAAAGCTTATACCAATGTTGAAACTATTCTATGACCTAACGACGTGCGACAATAATAACTAAACGAGTAAACTATTAAAGTACATTTTATATAAAGTTCTTCGAGGATTAAAAGAGAAAAATATCTTGGTGAATATTTGCTGGGGAAGTTTATGGAAGTTTCAAAGAAAATATTCAAATGTGAGTGGGCTGAGCTGCGGATTGAAGTTTCTTGAGAACAACGAGGATTATGAAACTCAATTAAAATTTCCTAAAGAGCTCGAGTTTCCACTTTTGTTGAAATCAGCGCATGAACTCGAGTTGCGGGTTCTGGGCTAGAGAGAAGATGAGAGTTGAAGCCGTGGAATGATTTTAACTTCAAAAGCTTCACGCAAAGAAAAGCTAAACTATTCCGGGAAATCCTTTGAGTGGACGAAATAAATTCCGTTCCATAAAAATATGTCAAACTTCCGCTGGAAAATTGTGAAGTCTGATTAAAAGAACTGTCGTTCGTTGACTCAAGAGACTTCCAGCTGTTGAAGCCAATCCACTCGCGTCGCAACGGATTCAATTAAACGGCTGCTGGTGAAGCCAAAGAAGTCAAGAAATCCATTAAGGGAAATTTGTTTTCCAATCACATCAATTAGCTTAGAAAATCTATTCGAGTCAAATTTTTATCAACGTTACGAATTGAAAATATCTAAAACAACAAAATATTTTTTATGTGAGTCGAATCTCAATCTGTTCGACTGCTTTCAACTCAGAAGATTTCTCTTGAAAACTCTCTTTGACCTTTTCTCCGAGACAATAAATAAATCAATGAAGTAACGACCAGTTGAACAAGCGAACCCGAAACTAAATATCAAAGAAAGTTGAATAGTTTTACCCTGCGCCATATCAGTTGGAACTTATCAGATCAAGAGATTGTTGAAGATTTTAAATAATTTATCGAGGGAGCAACCAGTGACGTTTTCCTCGAGATATCTAAGTTGAAGTTCATCGCCGCCGATCTACTTAAATTATTTTTCTAGATAAAGAAACATTTTATAGAGTTAGCTGTGAGAATGATTTTCTCGTTTCACGCACGACGAACACTGCGGATAATGAAAACGTTTATTGTAATGATCTTCCACTCCTGTGCCTTTCGAGAAGAAGGATTAATTCGAAAATAAGGCGAACTACGATCGGTGTAGAGTCGTCAATTCGTTGAGTTTGTTGAGAAACTGTTTCCGTTTTTGCTTTATCCTAACTTGAAGAAACGATGAAGGTGACAACAAAGTTGAGAACGCTACTGATGCCTAGCGATCAGAGCTAGCCATTCCATAATCTGAATGCGTTCTCTTATGATGTCCGAACCATATCCCAAGAATCGAAGTCGATTTCCTGATTGTCAATTTTTTGATGAGCAAACTCTTGTATGTACATATGAAATAGGAGAAATAACCAATTAAACAACTCATGACAATAAATGAAAAGTATTTTAAAGATTTATCGAGATGATGATGATATATTTAACGAAGAAACTTCTATTTTAGCAGTGACAGAACCGAAATATTTTCTCTCTCTCTCTCAGATATCTCAAATATTTTTTGCTCTTAACGAGATCGTTTGACAAAATCTTGATCGGTGTAATAGTCGCACAATTGATGGATAAGCAAGTAGCTGAGCCTGATGTCTGTTTATAATCGCAGCGATCGTCGTCGTCTACGACGAACTCTCCGTACTTTTCTTTGTTTTCCATTTGACATCAAAAAAAGAAACTTAAGAGTTCAATGTCAGACAATAAAGGCATACGAAGCACTTCGATGCGATATAAATAGCTTTTCCCTCAGATTGGAAATGTTTGCATTTTTAGATTGCGGAAATTTTCGTTTTGTAAAAATAGATGAAAATCCTGCCAAAATTTAAGAAGTCGCGGAACTCTGCTTTGAAACTTTTTCGGCTGAGAATATGAAAATAAATTTGACAATAAACTGTTGAGTAGCTCGACGAATCTCGGTCACGAAATAATGAAGAGATTTGACATTCAGAAAGTGAGATTGTAAATCATCTTTTATTTATATGAGAAATTTTAGAAAATAAAGAAAAATTGAAGAAAACTCGAAATTGATATTTTTAAAACAATAAATAATATTTTGGTTTGCTTTTTGGTCTTAAGTGCAGCTTTCTAATGACTTTGGATGTGCATGATGTTCCGCATTTAATGTTGGAGAACATCAGATGTATCAGATTGAAGAAATTCATCTTGTGTGACTGATTGATAATTTTATTATTTAATTACTCTTAATTTTGCATATGAAGCTACGTTTGTTCACATTGTCATTGACATTGAATTTGAACATCGCGATGAAAACGTTCGCTTTACTATTTTGCCTCCTTATTTTGTTGAGTCAATCGGAAGGAGACGGAAAAAATCCTGCTAGGAAAAATACTAAATATACAAAACTTATTTGCAGATCATCGGAAAAGTCAATCAAATTCGTCATGTGTTACAACAGAGCTTATTCCCGGAACTCTTCAGTGCTGAACATCGGCCTTGATGTTATCAGAAGGATCGACAAGATAAATGTAACAAAAAATCATCAGAACTTTGATAAGCAGAGCTTTGAGTGTATATTTTTTTAGCTCGACGTCACGCTGTTTTACAAGTACCTAAGTAACTGGCGACAGATCATAAAACTTCCGACCATCGACGCCTGTGGCCTTTTCGATTTCTCACTTAACGTTACTGGAATTATGGAAATCGCCAATTCTATCGTGAAAGGGTTTGACGGTCTGTACTGAAATTCCATTGTCGTAACCTTAAGCTAACCATCATCTTGTCATAGGAGGCATGCCTCGCTGTCCTTGGCTAGTTGGCATGAAGCTACGCGTGACAAACTTCACTAATCTTGCTGAACTGGACAAAACCGAAGCGTTTCCATCCGGCGAATATAAAATGGTTCTGAAGCTGTTCAACAATGACGACGATATGATCCTCGAGTCCAGTACCTTCACTACAACGCAAACTGGAGGCAAATATGAGTTTTGAAATCAAGTGCTCGTGACAAATTCATTTGACTCACACAAACCTAAACATTTATCGATTCTTCTAAATAATTATTGATACATTTATTGAATAGTAGTTTATCAGAACTATGAACACAATACAGGTGAAGGTTGGATGATCACTAAGATGTTTCGAGTGTTTTCTATGATCTTTGATGAGCTTGCGACGGCTCTTTTTCAACGTGTGACGTTGCTTCCACGAATCCCTAAGTAGCTGTTCAAAAGAAGTTCGTTACTCTTTTATCTTTTCCTTGATGAGCATTTTGGTTTTCCTTCCGATGTCATAAGTTATGACCAATCGTTTAATGTTTGGAAAGTATGTACGACCTGACATGATTTGGTCGAAAGTAGCCCAATTGAAGTTCTTCAACATTTGGGCAGCAAGATGCAATTGCTGACAAGGTGTCATCGCTTTCCATAAGCCTCGTAATTCATCTATTCCTTTCTAAAGGTAAAATTAAAATTTTCGTGTTGCCTTAATCTAATCTAGCTTTATCTTGATTGTTAATTATCCGCAACTAATGTCCGAGTAGTAAAATATCTAATTTTTAGTCCGCATATGAAACAGCGCAACTCTTTGACATTCTGTTTGATTCGGTTACCGCGATGAAAAGCTTTGTTTTGCTAATTTATCTCTCTCTTTTATGGAGCGAATCGGATGAAGACGTTAGGGATCCAATTTACAACAAGTACACAAAACTTACTTGCAAAACTTCGGGAAAGTCCCTTAAAGTTGTCACATGTTATAACAAACATTGGTCCCGGAACATTTCAGTTTTAAATATTGGCTTTGATGTGGTCAAAAGGCTAGAGAAGATAAACGTATGGAGCCTTCAAAATGTACTACAACTATAACCACTCTAATTCTACAGGTCGATTGCACAGTGCACTACAAGTACTTAAGCAACTGGCGACAGATCATCAAGATTCCAGCCATGGATGCATGCAGCGTGTTTGCATTCACGCTAAGCATGGGAGGCGGTATAGGAATTATCAACTCTATCGTGAAAGGGTTTGAAGGTATCAGTTAAGAACTTGTACTGAATTGAAGCAATGCTAAGTTAATTTATCGTAGGAGGACTGCCTCGGTGTCCATGGGAAGTTGGCATGAAATTACGCATGACAAACTTCTCAAACCTTGAGATAATCAACAGATCACAATTTTTCCCTCCTGGCGAATACAACCAAGTGCTGCGTATGTTCAACGACGATGACGATTTGATCTTCGAATCAAGCGCAATCAGTACTGGCAGAGCAGAGGGAAAATATGAGTTTTGAATTGAAGTTTCAGAGACCGCGAATGTCTTCAGTCAAGACTCGACCGTTAAATCAAACCAATTTCACTCAAAATGTATTTCTGTTTCAATTTAGAAGAAATTTCACAAAAATTTAGCCACTGGTTAGAGTTTACATGCAATCGTTTAAGACTCTTAGCATTGCCTTCAATATCGTAAAATGATTGGCAAGGATGGATTTGAGATCGAGCGAGGAAGAAACATCGAGAGACGAGTTCAGATAGAATAAATCTTGTCAAAGGCTGGTAACATTTCGCAGACTTGTTATTCTGTTATTTCGTTCTTCGAAGTGCTGGATGTGTGAATAGACTGAAATGTTTACCATAAACGTCAATCTGCTACATCAACTTCTTATTCGAAATTTCATCGGCAGTGTCGTCAAATAATATTCAGCACCTAAAGCTCATTAAAAGAGCCTGGAAAGCGCTAAAATGCGTTATGGGCATGCGACTCCTCTAACCCTGATAAGGTGGACGAGTTGGGTGTTCTCGGAACCCGGTGGCAACATCGGGTCGCGAGACCCTTCTTAATCAGTATCAGCTCATTAGAATTACTCGCAGCACCAAATGTGAGCCTCGTTGAGAAAGCCTTCAGCCGATGGACATGGAATTCCACATTAGAACCAGGAAATCACAGACATCGAGTGAAATTAATCTGGTGTGACTTTGCTAGGTAATTATAATTCGGTAATTAGTAATTTTGCATATAAAGCCTCGTTCGTTAACATTTGCCATTGACATTAGACAAGAACACCGCGATGAAGACAATCTTTTTACTAGTTTGTCTCTCAATTCTATTGAGTGGATCAGAGGGAGCCGGAAAGGATCCTGCTCGAAGATATACTAAGTACACAAAAATTATTTGCAAAACGTCGGGAAAGTCAATCAAAATGGCCATGTGCTACAACAGGGCTTTTTCCCGAAACTCTTCTGTGCTGAATGTCGGCTTTGATGTGATCAAAAGAATGGACAAGATAAATGTAACGTATAGATGATCAGAACTTTAATTAGCAGTCCGATTATTACAGCTCGACATCAAGCTCTACTACAAGTACTTCAGCAACTGGCGACAGATCATAAAACTTCCGACTGTCGACGCCTGTGGCCTTTTCAATTTCTCACTAAACATCGAAGGAATTATGGAAATTGTCAATTCTATCGTGAAAGGGTTTGACGGTCTGCACTGAAATTCAATTGTCGTAACCTTAAGCTAACCATTATTTTGTCACAGGAGGCATGCCTCGCTGTCCTTGGCTAGTTGGCATGAAACTACGCATAAAAAACTTCACTAATCTTGCTGAACTGGACAGAGCCGAAGCGTTTCCACCCGGAGAATATAAAATGGTTCTGAAGCTGTTCAACAATGACGACGATTTGATCTTTGAATCCAACACATTCACTTCGGGGCAGACTGGAGGCAAATATGAGTTTTGAATTGAAAAGAGATCTTCAAATATTTCATAACATTTTTCATGTCGAGGTTGAAATAAGGCAAAAATTTGAATATGAAAACTTTTATTTTCTAATCTTCTGCAATTGCTCAATTATCGAATAAAACGTTTTTCAGAAGCTCAGTTACCTCTAAGAAAATTAGATATTTTCCAACAAAACTATTAATTTAAACGTTGAAGTAAAGCATAAACGCTGTATGTGAGGTTCAAAATCTTCAAGAAACCTGACAAGTTGACGTGGAAAAATCCGTTGGCTGCTGAGACAACCATCGGAGTTTTTGTATTCTCCATGAATATTTTCATCGCAGTTCGGAACTGTTTGTTCTCCTTGAACCATTTGGAGTGAAACAAATCAGCCGAAAAATTTCCCGACACCAAAGTAATCTCGTTACAAAAGTAACAAGGCAACAGGATCTGCAGCACCATTGGGAACAGATAGATCACGGTGAACATGAATTTAGCAAAGTCCTGGCTCGGCGAAATCTAATGAAACGATTTTGATGGAGGCTAAGTGTGATAAAAATCTTACAGACGGTCTTACCTTCGTCAATAAGAAGGCGCTCGTGCACAGAATGATCAAACTGACACCGCCTTGCATAAAAATCATGAACGAGAAAGTCTCCTCAGTTTTTCTGATGAAGCCTTTGATTCTTAAGTGAATGGCGATGCATCGTTCGAGTTGTTTCAAATTTCCGTGATAGTTTTCGCTGCCCTCTTCAACTAAAAGGTCAGATTGTGGCAAATTCTCCATCTGATGATCGCTATCATCGTTGCTGATCACTGTTTGGCCACTGCCGTTGGCATTTTCACCAATGCCTCGCATTCTCTCGCCAAGTTCTTCCAAAAGTCCTGCTCCTGCATTGAAGATGAGAATTGGTAGAACGTCCAGAGCCGCGGCAACTCCGCAATTAAACATTCCATTCCAGCCCTCACATGCGGATACAAAAATAAACCAGCCAAGCTCATGCTTATAGTCGAACGGAACCCACATTACGTACGGAATCTTATAAGGTGGAGTCGGGTTGACGAAATAAGTCGTGACCGGCACGAGTGCACCGAAAAAAGTAGTAGCAAAGCACAATGACCAGAATACGCGAAAGAACAGTTGAGCTTGATCGAGTCTTGTTTGCAGTTTTGCCAACGGCTTCTTCTCGATCGTCTGAATCAACGAAGTTAGCTTTTCAATCTCGTCCAAAAGCTCCAGGATCTTGTCCATGTTGAGCGAATAGCTCCACGCTTTAAGCCATAGGATCACGTACGTGAAGCAGACGCTCAGCGAATCACTCAGATCGAGTAGACTATTCGCCTTAAAAACGTATGTCACTTGGCAAAGGACAAACAAATCAAGTGAGATGAATCTGAACAAGATCCCTGCGATTTTGTAGAATCTTGATGCATCTCTCGTCAGCACATTGCCTGAGATTTTCAGAATTTTGAAGGGAACTTTCAAAGCCGATCGAAACTCTGCGCTTTCCATTTTCACAACCACTACTGACAATTGAGGAGGAAACGTTTCTGTCGCTAGCTATAAGACATTCGGAAACTTCGTTCTAGCCAAAACTTGTTCTTGATTGTATATTATTATAGATTCGTGGAAATCTAATTAGGCAGACAGTTTTCCCAGCGACCAGGAAAAAGGAAACGTCGATGAAAGCTCAAAGCCACTTCGTTCCATTGACGAAGCCTAAACAGAAGGCGGAAGCGTGAGAAATGAATTGACTACTTTATTCAATACTCGATGAAGGCAATGATTAGATGAATGATTTACGAGGTGAGAAACAAAGAGATTCTGAAAAATAAATGACGACTACGACGAAGTTCAAAATCAGTTCCCCCATTTCAGACGATCGCTGGGAAGTTAAAATCAACTGCGGTGGTTTCTAATTTCATCGTTAAAAGCAATGAAGACCTCATGCTTATCAGAGACGTTTAAAACTATTTTATTCATTTTCATTTTAGCGTGGGTGTTTGATACTGACGATCAAAATGTTTGTGAAAAGCTGAAGATTCTCTCATATAATCCATTCGATTTTTCGGGTTCGGGTGAACTTCCCTGTAGCGATAATCCTTCAACAAATCGACGAGCAGCTGCTCGAAGGATGTCTGTGCTTCTCTCGGCTTTTCCAGGAGCAGTTGGTTCCCGCAGGAAAAATTATGGACGTACAGCAATTTGATGTTCGGGAAATAAGAAGGGTTGCTGAAGTCTTGGCCGGAGTCGAATTTGCACATTCTGAGCTCTTCGACTGCGCCGCAGTGCGGTGCAATTGCGGAAAAAATGAAGCGCGTCACGTTGTTGAGCGAGAGGAGCGTCAAGTTGGGCATCGACGCTAACAAGACTCTCAGCATGTTGGAACAATACTGAAATGCCAAACCAAGATAGCATTTTCTGATTGATTCGCTAGGGTTGAGTTGTAATTGGTTCCAATCGAAACTGCAACAGCAAACATTCAAAGCGATGTCCATGAGCTTCGGCAATTTGGAGATCATTTGGAACTCTTCGGCTGTCATATGGTAAACTTCTATTCTCAACCTCTCCACGGAGTTTGCTTGTCGCTCGAGGAAAGGAACCAAGCTGTTTCTGAACAGCGCCGTTCTCGGTTTTTCCACCGAAGCTTTGTCAATCAATGTGAATGCTTTCAATTTAAAGCGAAACGGCTTTATCGCATCGGCGCTTAGGAAGTTATCACCTGGTCGATACTGTGGGCCAGTTGATATTTCGAGCACCTCAAGGTGATCGTTGTTCGCCAGAATTTTCTCAAAAATTTCCTCATACTCGCACTCGCGTTCGAGAAAACTTATTCTTAGAATTTTCAGGCGCGTGCAATTATCAGCGATGTCTTGAAGCAATCGTCCACACGTTGAGTCCAAATGCAGCTCTCTAAGCTTAGGAAACTTGAAACTTACTTTCGCATCGGTCACGTCGAGATTGTTGAACGAAGGGAGTACGATTGTTAGAACTTCAACTTTCCCTTCAATGAATCCGATGAATTGGTTGAATTCTGCGAGAGACAATTTAAGCTTGATAAGACAAACTTTCTTCAGGATTTTGTCGACCAGGAGTTGTCTGATCAATGAGGTAGTTGTCGTACTAGTGCTTAACATCAGCACGTTTTGATATTTTCGAGCACTGCGAAGATTTCTATCGAAATCGGAGTAATTAGAGCACCATAAAAGCATGAGCTCGAGCTTCTCTGCACATTTGTTCGACATTTCTGTTGCTCGAAACCATGCTGGCGACACCAGCGAAGAATTTAAAACGTCGCGTGCTTCGAAGTGTTGGAAGATCAATTCGTGAACGTCCTTGAAAAGAACCTGCAATGGATCAAACTCTGCGTCGACTTGATCACGTGGCTCGTTACTGATGTTCTCCATTTTGAAGGAAATTTCAAATCGAAATATTTTTCACTAGTTAATTCTCGAGGTGCTAATCGGCGTAGCAACAAAGCAGAACTGATAGTCCGTAGCGAAGGAAAGCTAGAAGAAATTTCACCGAGAAAGAGATGAACTGATTACCGAGAATTAAATTACCTGGAATCGAAAACTGATTTTATGAGAAAAGGTTTAAATTATATGGCGATGGTCGTCGCTAAACTCTCACGCTAAAACTGGAAGAACAGAAGGCTTTACTTGACCCTCTGAATGTGATAAGTGTTATGAAGATTTGGATTCTCAGTTAATTTATCATCGTTTATTAAAATGAAACTTTTAGAATTAAATGTTTTTTGTTAAAATCCAAACTTGCTACATCGTGGGAGTTTGCGACTGCTTGCGGTAGTTGTTGAAATGCTCTAGGTACTGCTGAACGGTGTCAATGGGCTGGTAGGTGTCGTTGATCCGTTGATAGTGCTGGGTGGGGTTCATGTTTGAGGGAAGAGCGTTGGTGAAGTAAGCTGGAATTGTGCTTGGAGCTTGTTGACCAAGGAAGCCGTGGAGGAATTCTTTGATAAGATCCCAACAAAATACCGGCACCAGGCAAGGACGATAGTCAACCTCGATTAAAATTCCCTTAAAGTTCTGGTTCTGGCTCATTGTCACGCTGCCAAGTTTCACCAGAAAATCCCCGAGCTCAAATCGAGGTCCTTTCGACTCAATCTTGATCATGTTCTTGGATGTGTAAATCGGATTGACTTTGAGCATCAGCAGATCGAATATCAGGTCTGTTATGAGGGGGATTTGCTTCTGTCCATTGTCTAGCAGAGAGAAAACGGATGCTGGGTACTCAGAATTGTGGAGAACGTGGATCTTTGTCTTGTTGAAAGCTAAAACGAAGCTGGTTGAAGAAAGTGGCTTTGCGAATAATGAACACTCACAGTTCTCAAAGACGTCGCCGTCAACAAGGAAGTGCCCAGCTTGCGTAGCTCCCAGAGCCAATAATCTCTTCGACAATTCCTCGATGCAAGCAGCACCGGATTTGTTTTGCAGTGGAAACGGCGTTAATCTGAAACGAACTTGCGTTTATTCCATTGCACCTGAATGGAGAACAAATCAACTCACACTGTGACTCCCATTTGGCTGCCGAGAGCTTAGTAATTTCACTGGAATCTTAATTTGAAGAAGAAAATATTTTTATTTGTTTTGATTTGTGAGTTTAAAAATAAATAAACCGTTAAAACTTCATTCACTGCAAAGTCTTTTAAATATTTTAACGGCCATGAAGATTTGAACGAAATGTGCGCGCAAAATTTCGCTGAACGCTGAATAGAATTCGATTGTTGACATTAGTTTTTCACATTTTATCACAGTTATCAGAGTCCAGTTAACGTGCAAACACGTTTATTATCAAGTGGAGTAACAAGTGCGATGATGGAAATTGAAGATTACCAGCAAATTCTCTTTTCGGACGTGAAAATTGAATTAGAAGAAACGCCAGAGCTCGATGAAACAGCAATCGAAGACGAAGAAAGCTTTCCTGAGAAATATCACGAAATATACGGCGCCTACAAACAGAAAGACTATGAAGCTTGCTTGGTCCACATCAACGAAGTTACAGAAAACCACATCGAGTACCAAATATTGAAATCAGCTTGTCTAATTCACTCGGGAAAGAAAGTGTCGGAAGCTCACAAAATTCTGGATGATGTGCTTAAGAAAGAACCCGACAACGCTTACACCCTCTACGCTAAAGGACTTGCTTTCTATCATGAAGATAAATGGGACGAATCCATTCCGTATTTCGAGAAAGCCGTCGAGATGGACAGCAGCGGTGACATGGACAGAGCCGAGCTTATGATTGAAAAGGCTACAGAGAAGATCAAATCAAGAGACGAGCTTAAGAAGAAATTTAACAAGCACAGAGCGTCGGTTCTGAGATACAAGAAATCTCCACCGAAACCATCCGCTGGCCGTCGCATAGTCCGTCGCTTTGGATGTGAAATCTGTAATCACTTCTTTGGTAAGAAGTACAATCTCGATCGCCACAACCGAAGCCTCCACAAGCGAAACACGCCACTTAACTTCCCAACAAGTCCGAAGAGCATCAAAGGACAGAAGGTTAACGTTAAACTTCAAGATGAACCTGAAGCTCCAAATGAAGAAGAAGGCGACGTCGAGATGTCCTCTGAATCGCAAGACGATGCTGAGTCTGATGAATCTGTCGTCTCTGCAAAGTCTGAACCGTCTCGCCCTGCTAAAGTTGTCGCCCTTAAGAAAGGGAAAGTCCGCTGTCCCGTTTGCAGGAAACAGTTTAAGCGCAGCAGCATCGCTCGCCATGTCATCATTCACTCAGGAAACAAACAACACAAGTGCACCGAATGTCCGATGGCGTTCCACCAGAAGTCCGATTTGGTCCGACATATTGTAAGTTCCTTCTCATTGACTTTACCTGGACGCTAACTAACCAGATGACGGTTTATTTTAGGCAATTCACAGCGACGAGCTTCAGTTCGAGTGTGATCAGTGCGATCGTCGTTTCCGCATCAAGAAGAATCTCCAAGTACACAAGCGCCGTCACCATTCCGCCTAACTTGCTCCTCGATTACCTCGTTCATCTTTAATTAGCAAATCATTAATTTTCTCACAAATGCAACCAATAAACTTCGTTTAAACTTTGAGTTTTGAATTTACCTTGACACATCTTTTGATTTTAAGCAATCACCTTTGAGCGTCTCTTCAGGTAGGAAAGCACTCACCTGAGGTTCGCTGCTGCGCGACGAAGAAAGAGGAAAGCAAAACACATTCGATTTATTATTGAGAAACTGATCGAGAATAAATGAATATCAACAGTCTCGCAGAAAGCGATAAAGCGTTTCATGTCTGCGGTGAATTTCAAATGATTTTGTTTTCCCCCGGCGAGCCGCTCGCACTTTGTGATTGATGCGATTATCACGACGAGACGTAAAAAGAAAACCTTTCGCATATATTTGGGTCATGTTTTTTAGAAGATTCTTCCGATACTTTCACCGATTAAATGACAAACATCCGCACAAGCGACGGACGAACGTTCCATTGCACTAACAATGCCAACAGTTGGCTGTTGCAAGGTTGTTTACAGATAAAGCGAGACGCTGGTCATGTGGCGACATAATTTCAAGTCACTCCTTCGAACGAGGAAGGGGTGAGTTGACCAGTAGCGTCGACGACACATTTAGATCAACAGACAGTTTGAAACTCGATCACCGGTATTATCATTCAGATCCTTCAGACGACCAGCAAACAACACAAAACCGCCGCATGCTCCCTGACTACTTTCAAACGTGTATCGACAAACGTGCGCAGCACAAATCGAACGCCGAGTCAAATTGAAGGAGAAATATTAAATAATAAAGTGGCAGCGAAGAGAAATCCCAAACGAAGCGATCGACTGTCTACCTGAGGCGAAGAATCATCAGCCTCAAGTCGATCTCTACTAGTTGGGCGACGTGAATGGATCGCAAAAAGCGTCGAGCTTAAAAAGCGAAATTCACGCGCCATTCGATATCGTTGAATTTTTCATATCAGCTTTATTATATCGAAAGATTTCAGCAACAATTGCGAGGCAAGAAATTTCACATTTCTTCTTGAGCTCGCTCCACATTCGCTCTCGATCACTCGCTGCCATTAGGCGTTTCAATTAAATACGTTTCTTTATCGGGCCATTCACAAAAACACAGACGCGAAATAAAAGCGAAAAGAAAAGTTTCGAGCAGGAAAATTAGATTCGAGAGATCGATGGACGCGGAATAATTCATCGAGGCAATTAAGCGATCGTGTGATTCATTCTATCTCCTCTTTGCTGGTCATTCTTCCCGCCGCGCGCCATCGGAAATGTTTGTGCTGTTGCATAATTCTCTCGTTCGGTAAAACGAGGTGGATTGTCATGGATACGGCGAGTCATCGGCGGTTGAATGATTCGTTTCTAGACCGACAGCTTGACCTGCAAGGAAGCATGGGAAACAGCTTAATCTGTGACAAGACATTAATGGGCATGTAAACTTTGAAGCCGAGAGACTCGTCGTCCAATAGATGACACTACAAGTAAGAGAACGTGCGTTGTGCTCTCAATTTATCTATGGCTTCCACTTGGAATGTGACTTAGTTTCTCTCTAAGCCTTCGACGAAAGTTGAAAGTTCAACCCGGAAACGTTTGCAAGACAAACTTCTGTGGAAAGGAAACTTCTCCGTTACGGTCTTTTACATTTTATGATTGCAGCTTTATGAGTTCAAGGATGAAGCCGATCGCCATGCCTTCATTACTTAAGTAAACTGACATTTTACGACACCAGAAGGCACTTTACGTAACGAGAGACGTTCTCAAAGGTAAACGAAGAAATTTCTCCTTCTTAAAAAGACGAGCGTGAAGTTCTGACGAAAGAAGAACGAGCGAAAGTTTCAAGATTTTCGTCACTGCACTTATTGTCTCAGATGTATAAACACGAGTCGCTCTGCATGCGATCCTTTTCTTACCTCATAACCCTTTTGAACAAAGCGAAATCTTTTCCGCTTGTACACTTCCGAGAAGATTTTGCAATCCTCTGGCGAGAATTTCTCTAGTTTCGTTCGTCTCCGTCGAATTCACAATCAACTCGACGGCATCGCTCACACTTCAAAACGTCGTCAATTAAAATTTCTGCACTATCGCGATCAATTAAATCATGTCGACGGTTCAATTAGAGCCAAGGCTTCAATGTGATGGCTTAGATCTCGCGGGTGGAATCTCGTCGAAGAAACTGCGGACTCATCAGTGAAAGTTAATGATCGCTTCTGTTCTTTTTCGGGTTCTGCCTGTATCGACGACGTCGAATCGCCAGCTGTTTCAACATCGCGACGATGACATTCCGGCGAGTTTGTTGATGACAAGCGCTTTGCAAGCTCAGGAAGTACCGCGAGAACAGGCTGGGAGAACGTTGGGAGATTTCACTTCGAGATTTCTTCGGCATTCCGTCGAGCGAGCTGCGCTGCCATCCCTTGGCGACTGACAAAGTTTCACTTTCTAATCCCTCGAAATCGATTAATACGAGCTGCCCAACGACCGGATCGAAAATGCAATTAAAAGACACAAAATCGCGCGCAACTCGCGCTCGAAATCGATCGGGCCGACACGAAATGAGTTTCTTCGGCCTGGAAATCTCAGTCTGCCCGTTTTCGAACGGAAAATTAACATTCCAAGACGACGAGAGTCGGAGAACGATGCACACAAATCATTCAAGCGGCCGGCGACTTTGTTCATGGCACAGAGAAAGAGAAAGAAATTGCATTTAATTTCAAGCCTCATTTGACACGACCGACAAAAGCCAAAATCACTTGCGTGCACTTCCTTGCGAGAACGATCCAAAGTCTTTCAATCGAAGACGAACGAAGGAGAAGAAAATTGTTCAAGAAGATTGAAAAAATCAATTATGAAGCGTTTATTGAAATCGCAAGTGATCCAACGATCCTTTGTTGGGCGACAACGAGCGCTTGCACGTGTGCAATAACTCATCATTTTCCTAATTTATTTTCTCCGGGGATAATAAAGCTGGACGCTCGTTACATAAGCTGACATGCCAGGTGCAGCTTTTATGTTTGGCCGGCAGCAGCATTGACCATTTTGCCTCTCGTCGCCTGTTTGCTCGGTGCACACAATAAAATCATATTTAGGTAAGAAATGCTCTCTCCACTTCACGTTCCGTTTGTTCTGCACGCTCGTTCGCCTTGCTCCATCCAGCGCAGCCGAAATGAGCGCAATTAACAGCTCCACACATCGTCATCACGTCAACTCGCGAGCGCCTGATTTCTCGTCCGCTGATTGATGACAAACCGGAGAATTTACTGTCAATTTGCAATCATTGACGATGCGAGCCACACAGACTCGCTGCGCCGCTGAGCGAGGAAGGGAAAGAAAACAACTCTCGATTTTTGCTGCTGTTGCTTTTCGCCGTCTCTACAAAATTGCTCACGGCCGTTTGGCGAATGTCTCGCGATGTATGCAGCTATGTGTCTCTCAGTTTCCCATACCATTGCTTTAGGGACTGTGAGCTTTATAAATTAACAATCAACATCCCCAATGCTCTCATCCCCACCTATTTATGAATACCTTTCTCAGCCTCCCCAGTGTCCAAGTGCTTCCACTTTCCACTTACGTCCACAGTCGACTCCCTTCCGTCGTACACCAGCAACCAATTGTTGTTGCTTAGAGTTTACAACTTCTTTTCTTTTTCGCCCAAACAAAAAAGCAGAAACAAAATTTACTCTCACAGTTTTCATCGCACACCGAAACCCGATTCTCATTTTCATATTCCGTTCAGTCTTCTACCGTCAATGGAACTGACAATGTCTCGCTGCGCTAACGACCGAGCCGAGTGAAATTTTTCTCAACTTATTAATTAACTTTTTACGTGTTTCGCCGAAGAGTTGATATTTTTTCTGTTGGTCTTCGGATGCAAAGTGAGAGCAGACAGAACGAAGAGTGGAAAAGTTTTCCCGTGAATGAGGCAATTTGTTGTGATTACAAATAATAATCGCCAAGTGCATCTGACATTTAAAGCGCGCAGTTATCACTTGGCTTGACATTTAGCCTTTTGCAGTCTCGACTCCTCCTGGATGCGTCTCGAGTCGATGTGCGCGAAGCTAACTGACTGTTAATTAATTTATTATTACCACACAGTGCGCCAGCGCCAGAGCGTTTAATTACAGACAACACTCTTGACATTTAAAGGCCTCAAAGGCGAAAAAGCACAACAAAGAGTCGAGGAATAAAAATAAAAAGAGCGTCCAGATGAAACTGGAAATCCAAACAGTGACATAGAAGCAATTAAAGCCGCTGAGGTAGTGAATGGAAAAGAGAGAAAAATAAGTGAAAAATTCAAATAAGAAAAACAGTTCGTGTTCGTGTTCCAATCCGTTGCCATCGCCGACCTATATCGACGACAATTCTTTTTACCGAGCCTCTCGCTACATGTTGCTAACGTTTTGCCTACAAACGAACAAAACTGAAGTAATTAAGCCAACAGCGCAAATTGAATTAAAAGTGCTCGTGGAGCTTGCAACCAGCAACTGGAAACTATCAGGAGAACATTAAGAGTGTTGAATACATTTACTGATCGGCGAATATCAAGAGACGACAATACGGGTGCGCTGACGGTGTCATGTGATAATTGACGATTGTTGAAACAGTTGAGACAAGACTAAAGTTGTGACGTCGCTTGCCAGCTGAGCCAACAGTTCGGTTTTCGCTACTAATTGAACGTTCTCGTCAACAAGCTCAATTCAGTGATCAGAGCAAACTAGGTAAAAGTTCGATTCCTTTTCGTTAATGTTGTAGAGTTGGCAGATTGGGTTCAGTGGCATTAAGGTGATTGGCCAGCAAGGCCAGTTCGTTATATTCAAGAATTAACTAAATGGATTCTTCTCGTTAGATCCTGTTTCTAAGTACCTGAACCTTATCGATCGCAATCTCAAGTTGGCTCGCTCCCCTGACACCACTTTCGTTGAATCTCTCCACTCTTTCACCCTCTTACTTTCCTCTTTGCCTTTCTCCATTGATGATCTTTCGCATGTTCTGGGCTGGGTCGTAAAGGATTATGTAAAAGGGATCAACGAGACAACAATTTACATAACATTCTGTAACGCGAGACCTTCGTCCGTTCGTTTGTTTTTTTGATGGGTGAGACGAAGCTGAAGACAAACAGAGCTTCATAAATCACCACTCAACATCGTGTGGGATTAATTTGGTTGCGCGTTGAAAATCAGCGCTAATTCTCCAACCAGTCAAGCCACAGAGCGCTCGATAATGAATTACGAGAAGCTGCTCGAGTAAGTTTGTGAAAGATTCTCGCGCTCTGGAACGGTAGTTGAGGAAATTAAGATCCCAGCGATTCCATAAATCATGTTGAGCGCGTAAAAAATCTGCTTTAAGAACCAACCGCACAATGATCGCTTGCTCGTCTTTTGTTGAGCGTGTTTATTAGCATTAATCTCGATTTAATGGGAACCTTTTCTCATGGGAATCAAGGTCAGAAAATTGTGTTTTCACATAGCAGACGACGGGAATTGATCGGTGAAGAGTTGGAAACCTTTGTTTTCGGCTTCACAAATGGGTCATTTACGCAATTTTATGTAATGGCTTGTCGACGTCGCACATTCTGCAAGTTTTCGAGCGCACGAACAAGCCAGCAAATTGTTTGATGGATTGCTCGCTATCAGTTTATGTCTTTCGGTTGTGATTGCGTCGTTTCTCTTTTGAAAAATTTATTTTTACCATCCGCCAATGAAAATTCGAGGGAAGGAAACGACTGGATCTGAGTGTTGGTCGATCTATTCGTTGCGGGATCGTGTCGAATGACACGCTAGTATCTTAGGACTCGATCAACAGACGGATTCGTAAATTTCATTTATCAATTCATTCTCCGCAGTTTAAACTTTGTTTAGAGATTTAAAGCTCCATGGTGACGTCTACCGGAAGCTCAAGCCGCTTTCCGACCTTTCTAGTGTGAAAGACGAGGAAAAAATATCTAAAAAGTTTATTTTCGCGAACCATTCATAAAGCGAAAATAAAACAAAAGTTAAAAATAATTCAACGCGTTGAGAGGTCGGGAGAGTGCGGGAATTAAAATTCTGAGCCAGCGATGGGCCTAAGCAGTTGTATTCAGGGAATGTTTTATAAACAGAAACAATTGAAAGATCGCGGCGAAGATTAATGGCGAGCACGTTTTGGAGGTTCGCAGCGTTCTACGACCGCGAGATTTTGCTCCCTCGGCTTCAGATTCATCTTTTCGAGACACACGAGTTGAGAGGAGAACGCTAAATTAATTCACAAAAACTTTTACCTTGAGACGATTCGAGCGCGCTTCGCCTAGGAATTCCATTCAGCTCTTTTGCACATTCGCGTTTCGCGGAATCATTCCAATTGAGCTCACTGCGAGCAATTAAATGCAAAAATTCTTTGCTGGGTTGCAAAACACATTAAGGCGAGTTTTGACGGTTGAGGTCGTCAGCGACAAAGAAATGCTGTCAAAGCAGGCGAGGAAAGCGATTTATGATCGGACTTCCCTTCAGATATTTTAATTACATCCAGTCTCGCAGCGTTTCCTCTCCCAGCTCTTCCTCATCTCGCCTAAATTTCGCAAATCCCCAAGATTATCTCGTCGAAAATCTCCGCCACTAATTACTTTGCCATTCATCTTCACACAGCGCCGGGTCGAAGAAGAAACTGTCAAGCGACTTCCCATTGCGATCTCATGTAGCAGAAGGAGTAATAGCGGATAATTATTTTTAGCTGAAACGATTGAACGAATCAGAGCATTGAGCGCAAGAGTTTAATGATCCAGTATGCTAATTGAGCGCGTTGTCGTCGCCGCCGAGACTCTCGCTTATGAAATCGCAAGTTGGCGCTCACGTTATGCGATCCCGGACTCGAGTTAATGCGATTTGTTCAATTGTGCAACAATAGCAGTTGAATTGGCTCGCTTAATTGGTTCAGATTCCGGCAGCGTTTTGCGGAAGCTCAACGACACCCACCTCGAGATCAAACGAGACAATCGCTATCATTATGTCTCGTCTCGTAATTGCTTCTTTCACTGAATAGAAAGATGCTTAGAAAACATTTTAATGGCAAGCACATCTCGTTTGGCATCAGCTCGTTGTCACTTTAATCGCTTCAATCTCTAATTCATCACTGCCATGTTGAGCGCGCGGCGCATAGCGTCCCGCAATAAAACTAGGCTAATAGAATTCGATCGAAAGACAGTGAGAAATAAGAAATTGCAGCACATGGCGCGGGAGAATTTCCATCAGATGTTGTCCGATGGCCTCGGTCGGCTACGCAAAAGGGAAACGCGGATTGATTTTCTCGCTCTTTCCCTGACAGCCGCGCGTCGTCGTCTCGCGAAATTCACTTTCAGCCGAGAAGAGTCAATGTCACTTTAAAGAAATCTCGCGAAGATGACGCGCACTGATTCTCGCGCTCTCCTCGATATCGAGGTAAGAGAAGCAGATTGCGAGATATCTCTCGACGCGATTGCGAAATTGGCCTGCTCGGTAATCCGGGAAAACACGTCGGACGGTGTTAAGCAAAATTCGCAATGAAGCGACGAAGGTCTGTCGTCTCTCCACACTCGTATCACTCGTTGTTTGCCCATTTCTTCATCCGAAAAAAGAAAGCGCGTCGACGTCGCTGTGGCCATCGCCTTGCTTTACATAAAAATTAACATTTTCTTTCATTTCGCTTTCATCATGTTTTGCTTTACTTCTTTGCAGATCATTCGTCAACATTTCCGAAACGTCGATGGACATGTAATAGTTAATGAGACGTCCATCCAGATTGTCATTGTCTACTACGCATCGCCCTTGAAAGTTCCGAAGAAGGAAATTCAGTTTTTGTGTTGAAGTTCGAGCGATGATGCCATTACAGAACAAGTGGAAGTCATGAAGATGGTGCAACTCACACTCGTGCTCTGCTGGTTCGCGCTGCTCTTTAAAGCAGATGCGTTTCCTGTCGAGTCAAAGCCTCTGAACAATAATCCCGAATCGTGGAACTTTGGTGACGGTTGGAACTTTTACACGCATCGCAACGAATCCGATCCGTCAGCCTCGCCACTAATCAGCGACTCGCATGTAAAGAAGTCAAAGATCACGCCGAAATCGATCTTCATCGCGCCGAATGCATACAACGAGCATCCGTGTCCGCACGGTTTTCGTATCGACGATAATGGAAAGTGCATCAAAACGGTGACGATCAATCAAGATGAGATTCTCGCCGCTCGCATAAGCGAACTGTTTGGCATTGATGAGAACCAAAACAAAAACTCCGACACTGATTCAGACTATTACGACTTTGACGATGAAACGAAGAGTGAAAAAGATTCTGGGCCGCTCCAGATCACGTTGCCGTTAGCGTTCGGCATTGAGGAAACGATCGACGGCAAGAAGGTGGAGTATGTTATTGAAGAGAAGGTCGTCATGAGGAACTTGGATCCAAGAAACCTGACGACATCGACTTCGACCACGACGACCGAGAAACCCGAGGAAACGACAACTTCGGCTCCAGTCACTGAGATTATAGACTCAGTGCCAACTGATGAGCCAACGACCACATCAAGACCGACGACCGAAGCGATCGTTGAAGAAACCGCAACAGTAACAGAGACTTTGTTGCCTGACAGCTCAACGGTTAAACTCGATGAAGATGAAGTCACGACAAGCACTTTAGAGCCGACTACCGTTGAGCCAGTTACGACTTCGACCAAGCCAGAAACGACTACAGTAGCGACGACCACATCGACAACAGCGAAGCCGAAAGAAATTAAAATCTTCTCTGTCGACTTCTTGCCAAAGTCACAGCGCAAATCGAATCGCCTAGGTCAGTCGAGTGCGCGCTTCAAGAACTCTCGTGATCAAGATAAACTCAATCGTCCCAGAAAACAGAAGACAACGGCGATAAGCACCAAGCTGGGAGAGAAGACGGCGACTAAGTTGTACAAGATCGACCGCAGTCAGGGTCCCAAGAAGAACCGAACACGTGCGGGATTAAAACGGAAGAACACGACAACGACTGCAGAACCCGTCACGGAAACGCCAGTGACGCAAAAGCCTTTCTGGTGGCTTCCTAAGAACTTTACAATCGAAGAATCGAACGGCAAACCTGTCCTCGTCAGGTTTTGGTCGAAGCAGCCACTTCAACAAGACGAGACCGCTCGGAGTTCGCAGCGAAGTCAACGCGTGAACTCCCGAATGCCAAGTGAAAGCATTTTCCGAGCAAAAACTCCGTCGCAGCTCAACGCAGCCTAAAAGCAAATCATCGTCGATTAAGATTCGTTTAACTGATAAGAAATTTGTGTGTTTTATGCTCAAATTTGTGTGTAGATTTCCTATGGGATAAAAGTGTTTCTAACCGAATTTATCGACAGTGAGAAACGTAGCGTAGATGGTCAATTAGACATTTTCATTAAATAAGAAGATTTTCGAGTGAGGAGAACCCCATCGAGTACTAACGAAGCAGTTAAGGGAAAAGCAGATATTTGTTTTTGTGCCAAATTTGTCAGTTTAGCTTTAAGACTTTTAATCTTTATGGCTTGCTTTAAGAATCCTTTGATTGCATGTACGAAACGAGAGAGTGAAAACCACTCGATTGGCCCGACTATCTTGTTGGATCGTTAGGGAAATTCGTCTGCTTTGTATATCCGTTCAATCTCGTTGCATGCGAACCAATTGAAATTGTAAATCTCATGATAAATAAAACTTATTTGATTTTAACCAGAATGTCGATCGCTTTCAATAATTTATTGGATGAGAGGAAAGTTTTACTGTTTCAGCTGTGAAATCTAGCGAAATTCAGTTTCGTGAAGACGCACAGTCTGCTCAAGATTCGCCAGACACTTGACGTTTGTTTTTCAACTAACGATCGGCTTTAACCGTCTCAAGAAAACAGGTGACAACGCTTGGCAGCAGAGTGAGCAAAGGGTGAACTAATTATAGAGAGTACTATTGGCTTAGTGCGTAAACAACCTACGACACGATGCGCACCTTGACGAGGCTGGAGGATCTTATATACAGGTCTCTAAGATCGTTGCTTAAACTTCGCTAGTTTTATTTGTATGAAGGCCAACTTCGAAATAAGTCAGTAGCCCAGTAAGCCACACTCTTCCCGTCAGTGATCAACTGCAAACTCACCCGAGCTCTCATGTGCCTCTTGCAATCGCATGGAAAAGCTTTGACGAAGCTTTCTTATTTAAAAATTCAGTACCAGTTGAGTCTTTTACAATTTCAGTTCGCATTGTCTCAGCTGTTACATGTCCTTGACAGGCGTTTGTTTCCCACTAGCTGCATCGCAAATCGATATCTCGTAACATTTATGCAAGAAGCCTTACAATAACTGCAGCTAATTGACATATTGAAACATAAATGAGTATAAATTGAACATGAACTTGACTTCCCACGACAGTTTGTCGTCCACCGCAGACAATAAATTTCAAACTCAAGCGATGACTTCGAAGGCTTTAAGGAGCGCTTGCGACAAGGGACAAGATTGGATTACAAACCGAGCTGATCAACTTAAAACGGTGAAAATCGGCTATAGTAAAATCAGGCCGAAGATTTTCTCTAAAGGGTTAACAACGTTCAAAAAAGAACATTTCAACGACTTTGATGACCAAGAGGAACGAGACAACTTCCTGCGGCGCCGACAGAGGATTCACAGCGTTGGTGTCATCGACTGCCGATTGCAAGTTGAGTCTAATGAGAAACTTGGCGTGCCAAAAGATAAAAGATCACGGTCGATGGATCTTCGAGGTTCGTAAACTCGAAGTTTTTCAGTTAAACAGTGAAACAATAATTTAAACTTGACAGAATTCAACGTTAGCGATCTGGAGAGTCGAGAAATGAATGGAAACTTCCCAAGTTCTTCAAGCATTGAGCTCAAAGTGATCACAAACAGCCTCGACAAAAGACGAAATAGTCTGCAGAATACCAAAATCATTGTTAAATCTGGAGACGAGGAAAACATCAAAATATTGCCGAGCGTCCTATTGACTTACAACGAGAAATTCGTGAGAATTGGCGAAACACCTTGTGATTTTAAAGCAGTAAAACAGATTCGCATGTTCAAAGACAGTTTAGACTCAGATGGTTCTTCTGAGGCCTGAGTTAGCTCTCAGTTTGTGAGCTTAAACATTTTGCTGATAAGAAAACATTTTCTGTAGAATTTCGATTTAAATTTTCGCTGCAAGTGAATCGCTCGATTAAAGCGATTTGAACGATTTAATAGAATGAAACTAAATCGATTTTATGGTCTCGCGCCGGTTCTCCTATAAAAGAAACTTGCTTGGCTTCTTATACCGTTTTAAAGTTGTTGTGTGATAGCTTGAGAATTATTAAAAGCGATGTCAATGAAGACCGTTCTTTATCTCGTAGTGCTCGCGGTCGTGTTGACCGCCACATTGGCTAAGCCAACAAACAAACGAAGAATGGCTAAGGAAAACGCCAAGCGTCTTGATAACGATGAACCTACTAGCAACGCTAAACGTTCAGAGAACGATGCTGCTGCCGATGACGTTGTGTTGAGCGATGCCTTACAAAACGATGCCCAAGACGATGCTCCACTAGAGGACCAGCCTTTGAGTGATTCAGTGAGCGACGATGAAGTCAAGAGATCCGATGAAGTCAAGAGATCAGATGAGGTCAAGAGATCCGATGAGGTCAAAAGATCCGATGAGGTCAAGAGATCCGATGAGGTCAAGAGATCCGATGAGGTCAAAAGATCCGATGAGGTTAAGAGATCCGATGAGGTCAAGAGATCAGATGAGGTCAAGAGATCCGATGAGGACAAGAGATCCGATGAGGACAAGAGATCCGATGAAGTTAAAAGAGCCGACAAGACACGGCGACAGAATATCCAACAGAATGACGAGGCTGAGAAACCATCGAAGAAACGAGCCGACAAGAAGAGCGACACCGCTCGTCGAAGCCCCGCCAAGATCCGGATCGTTCAAGAAGACCAAGACGACGCACCTGAGTCAGCCAAGCGTAGATACCACAACTGAATGAGCATCGCGCTGTCCTAGAGTTAATTTATTCAAGCAAATAAATGATGAAAGAGGCATTTCGAATGACAAGTCTTTTACTTTCGGGTCGCAAGGTTTCTCACCGATGCCTTTTTATCGACGGCTGGATCAAGTAACACATGCTCTATTGCCGGTCACATCTGTGCCCATTAAGTAAACCCAACGTTTCTTCTCGATGTTCAATGCAGCTTTGTTTCTCTCAAAATTTTTATTGGGTTTGAATGGAATTATTCGCTTATCACTCGGACTTCAACTTTGATTGGCGATAAATTTCTTTATCCGATAAATTTCTGATGGGCTATAAAAGGCGTTCGATTGCACTGCGAGAAGCTTCAGATTTCAATAGAAAATTACGCGATGGTGAAGAGCGCTTTTTTGGTTCTGTTTGTGTTATCAATTACTCTGTCATTAAGTGATGCGTGGGATGAGTCGAAGGGCGGAAAAAAAAGCGACAACACGACGGAAAAAGAATCGAAAGACATCACCAAAAAATTTATAAATCATGCGGTAAATCCCGATAAAGTTCGTCAATCGAAAGTTATATTGAAAGTCGATCTCTGATTTGCAAGTCACCAGATGAAAAATCGAAGCGACAAGAAGCTTCGACCGCTGATGACACGGCACTAGACAGCGACGAAAAGGGTCTGATGGGCAAGAGAATGGACAAAACTAAAGCTCAGAACTTACCCGTGGATGATGAAAGCTTACCAATTCACAAATATATGATTCAGGACGACAACAGCATGGACGACGAAGGTGATGACGAGTTAGAAAGCATGAAACATGCAGTAAGCGGAAATTACTGTAATCCGATGATCTCTTCTTTTCAAACCGTTTTCAGGATGAAGTTCCGATGCCATGCATGGCTGCGATGCCAGTGAACTTTAAATCCGATGAGGTAAGCTACTCAAACATTGCTTTAAATATTCTCAGGTGAATTGTCTAGAAACAGGAAAACAAAGTAGAGCCAACCGCTGACGAAAGTATTTCTGGGAACAACCCAGACGTTGGAAACGTTGACGGAGAAAATGGACCTGATAGATCAATGTCATCTTCTATGCCACCTTCTGATATCGGCTTAATGCAGCAGCAATCTTTGGTTCGTCGTTACATTTTGGCTCAAAACTTAATGTAAAATATCTAGTTCAAGGGAAGAGGCGAGCCTATGTCAATGTTCTTCCCACGATTCCAACAGCTCCAAAACCATCAACAAAAAATGGTAAAATGGTTTTCTGCATAAAATCTTGGGAAATCTTTAATTTTATTGCTTCCAGAGTCCTCATGAGGTACGATGCAATTGAAAGGTTTGAGCTTTTTACCTTATTTACTTCCTAGCATGACAGCAAACGACGGGAGGAAGAGCTGCAGGTGAGTTAAACGTCTTAAACCCTCCAGCTTTCAATCTTTTTCTCTACAGCTTGTGAGACAAAACCAGGTGAAGGAGCTCGCTCGTCAAGCTAAACTAGAACAAATGATCAGAGCTCAGAAGCTACAGCAAGAACAAAACAGACGACAAGTGAGTTCAGAAGACATTCAGAAGAAGGCTTTTTTCACTTGTAGTTCAATTAGATGATTCAGCAGTATCAAGCTCAAAAGCGAATGGAACAGGAGCAGATGCTGCAGCACCAAGAGCAGCAAAAGGTGAGTTAGCTTTAAGATTGATAACCTTGATACTAATGATCGTGTAGGCTTTCTATCAACCGAATCAGCAACCACTGAAGCATTATACGACTGACGAGGATCAATTTGTGAGTTGCTTCAGCTAACTTAGATCGATAATTTTGAAGCTAAATTTAATTTTTTAACAGTTTACAGTTCGAGACAACAGAGCTCGCAGTCAGGTTCGAAAAAAAGTTCCATCTGATTTGGATTGATAATTTTGAAATCTTCTAGAACTTGAACAGCGGAATGCACTACATTCAGGATGAAAGCAACATGAGGGTTCGACCCAACATTCCTACTTTATGTGTGGAGAATAACTTCTGAATATTTCAGTTGCAGCAACAGCAGAACTTTTTAAGAAGCCAGCAGAACCAAGAATCGGTTTGTCACCTTTGAATTTATTCTGAATCATTGTTTACCGACGTTTTCTTGCAGAATCTCGGCTACCGTTACGGCAACAGAAGACAAGTAAGCCAACCTGTAACCTTTAATTTTATGTAAAAACAACTATTTCAGGCCATTGACATGTCACAAGTCGGGGCGGTGAGTAGCAACGAGCAAGCTTTCAAATTTGTGTAATCAAAATTACTTTCAATAGAATCTTCACGTGAAACGAGAACAGATGAAGGAGGAGCGTAAACGAGTAATAAAGAAGCTGGTGAGTGCCATGCGAAAGCTGTAACTGTTATGTTTTGTCAGAAGCACTGTGAGCTTCACATGTCTCAGCGTCATATTTCTGTAACTGAGCTTTAAGTTGTTGATGCTCTTGAACATTAGTCTACTCAGTGAAGGCGCCAAAAGACCTCAGTCTTCATTTTCTATGCCTTACAGCCTTTCAAACCTTCTGTTAAATTTTTCGATATGAATTACTTAGCTGATCCCAAAAACTTTTTACGAAATTTTAGGCAGCTTTGCGAACGCGACGACTCAGCAACGATTTTGAATTGATCTAATTTAATATGAAAATGTATCCTCGCGAATAAAAACTTGAAATCGAATCGAAAACTTATTCTATCACGATTTTGCAGAATTATAAAAAAGACTTGACGCCACCAGGAGGAAGAGAATTTGTAAGTTTCAACAATGAACTTGTGCGTTTGTTAAAAGTTACTTTAATTTCTAGCCATGGTGAAGTCGACTAATTATTCGCTTTACTCTTGACGACTCATCGCTGAAATCTGAGTGAAATTAAACGATTTTCCATGTTCAATGAAAATTAATTGCAAAATAAATTTATCTGATTGTTTACAAGGGCAAATTAACCCGAGAAGAATTTTCACAAGAACATTTTCAGACTTCTGTAAGCTCGAAACCGAGCTTCAAGCAATCAGTATGAGTTCCACCGTCTTCTTTGGCAAAGTACGAGTAGAGGAAAACTCGGTATTTGCCAGCAAAGGTAAAGGGCGTTCCAGGTGGAACAAGGTCGGGAAGCTCGTTGTTGTTGAACTTTTCAACGTGGCCAGCTTCGAATGGGCAGAGCTTTTGCTCAAACTGCGATGTGAGCAAGTACCAAGGCTCTCTCTTGTCCTGAACTACCTGGCAGAAGTCTGGGATGTGACGATCAACTATCGCTTTGTGCCATTGCAGACGCTCGAACTTTTCGATGAAGTAGTAAACTTTCATGGGATTTTTCACGGTTTTCAGCCATTTTACTTCACCTGTCACGATACAGAACTAAGAGCATATTTGCAATGAAGCATAATTTTCAAATACCAGTCAGAACAAATGTTGTATCGTTGAAGTAATCAAACTCAACGCCACTGTAGTCAATGTACTGAGCTTTTCCGCCTTCGGTGCAGTCCTCATACTTGTCGTCCACTAGCGCAATCAGCCGAGAATCAACAACCACTGAGATTCCGAGGAAGACACTGAGCTTTAAGGGCCAATTATTCATCATTGAGCTTTCGACACAGACTGAAGCTTTCGGCCCATCATATTCGCTTTTATACCTGTTATCGTTTTGATCTGCTCACAACTTTGTAAAAGGAATTCAATAATTAATGATTGACATTATGACTTAATCAGGAAATGCGATGGCGTGAAGTGATATCAGCTCATTGATATCAAAGTTTGATTTATCAATATTTTTACGGCAATTCAATTGATCATATTGCACTTATCGTTTAGTAGAACTCTTGGTGACAGAATAAAGGAGAGCGTGAAGTGAAATGGGAGAGCTTTGTTGTCCGGATTTTGCAATGAAAACCTCTCTGAGCTTTTGCCATTTTGTAATTAAACATTATTTAGTGTACGATGATGTTCACGTTTATCTGGATCACTGATATCTGATTTTCAAACTGTAAACAATTTACTCGTGTAAATTCTAATTATAACTGCAGGCTTTCGATGTCTGGCTCAACTGAAATGAATTGATTCCCATTTATTTCAACGATCAAAAAAGAATTTCTACAAAAACATCTTCAAATTTCCGTAAGTTCGAAGCCCATTTTCAAGCAATCGGTTTGAATCGCACCGCCTTCCTCGGTGAAGTACGAGTAGAGCAGAGCTCGATATTTGCCAGCGAAGGTGAATGGCGTGCCCAGTGGGACAAGATCGGGTAACTCCTTGTTGTTGAACTTTTCAACGTGGCCAGCTGCGAATGGGCAGAACTTTTGTTTGAAGTTAGCTGTAAGCAAATACCAAGGCTCTCTTTTGTTCTGTAATCCTTGGCAGAAATCTGTGATGTGACGATCAACTATCGCTTTGTGCCATTGCAGACGCTCGAACTTCTCAATGTAGTAATAAACTTTCCAAGGGCTTTTCACAGCTCTTGGAAATCTTATTTCGCCTGTCAAGTTTCATGATAAAGCTCTGATGCACTTTGCTATTTGAAAATATTTTACCATTCAGTACGAACGTTGTATCATTGACGTAATCGAATTCAACTCCACTGAAATCGACGTACTGAGCTTTTCCGCCTTCGGTGCAGTCTTCATACTTGTCGTTCACCAGCGCAATCAGCCGCGAATCAACAACCACTAAGATTCCGAGGAAGACACCAAGCTTTAAGGGCCAGTTATGCATCATTGAGCTTTCGACACAGACTGAAGCTTTCGGTTTATCAGATTCGCTTTTATAACTGCTATCACCTTTCTGATCTTTTTACAATCTACAGGACGTCTGTGAATTAGATCTGAAACAATTTAACTTAGATACTTTAATTTAAAATCAGCTCTAACTTTATTGGATTAAACTTGTCAGGTTCTGACACGGATCGTTTACTATTTGGGGTAGTACGGCACCTCGATTCGTCCACCTTTTATGTTCACCATTTCCCAGTTTGTATTTCTTAGCGTTTTCTTGTCCATTAGGTCAGTGAATAAGATTCCATTTAGGTGGTCGTTCTCGTGTTGAGCTATCCTCGCGTTCCATCCTGTCAACAAGTGCTCGATCTTATTTCCATTGAGATCGTAAGCTTTGACTTGGACCGAATAGTTTCTTGGAACTTCAGCAACGAGCCCAACGACACTTGCACAACCTTCTTCAAAGACAACTTTCTTGTGATCCAGCACCTTAATCTCTGGGTTTATGAATACGGTGAGCGGAAGCGTTGACATCTCTTTGGCTTTGTAAACGTCTGGCGTGAACTTTTCCTTCAACTCTTCGCCGAATGAAATCAGGAAAATCCTCAAGTTGATTCCAATCTGAGGTGCGGAAATCCCTACCAGATTATAAGCTTTAAGTACTTTTGATAGTTGCGACACGAGAAACTTGATCTCTGGTGATTGAATTAGTTCTGGAGGAAGCGGATCGGACAATTTTCTCAGAGTGGGATCGCCGATTTGAATTACATGATTGTACGGCGGCTGATCCTTCTCAACCTTGAACAGCGACTTGAAGAACGAAGCTTTTCTTACACTGACGATTGCATTTCTTTGCTGTGCTTGCAGTAATTTAGTGATTAAGTTCATTGCTAACGTAAGACTTGGAAATCGTCGAAAATTTGTCAACAAGGCTCGAAAAGGTCGAAAGTGGTCGCGAAGTTCGTTAGACGATTTCGGTTTTCTGCTCTACAGCAAATTTAATCAAATTATTTTCGACAAAGTTCGGTAATTCGACATGACTTTGTATCATTTCGGTAACGTAGCCGCGCTTGCCGTGCTGCCGATCTATTTCCTCTACAAGTTCTCGGGATTGTAAGTGAAGAATTATGCTGAAAACTGATTGAATCAATTTCGTTTTTAGGTCAGAAATTGGAGGTGTGACGAGATGCGTGCACGCCGGTCTAATCTACGGAATAACTCAACTGTGCAAGCTGCTGTTTTACACTTTCATGCCAGAAACAGTTTCAGATCCAGCTGGATTCAACTTCATCGGCGTAAGTTTTACCCGGAAATCTCGTGATTTGTGTAACCATTTCGCTTTAGGAATGTCTACGTTGCTCGGCTGATCTCCTCGACTTTGTTGGTCTGATGTTTGTGCTCAGCAAAATCCCAGGAAAAAGTCATTCAAAGCTTTTGACTGCCGCTGTTGGCTGGGCCAGTGCCGAAATCATTCTCTCCAAAGGACTGACGTTATGGAAGGCTCGAGGCGCCGAATTCTCTTGGATTTACACGCAGAAGTCTCTCGAGTCGAACATCCTTCTTGTCATCACCATCGCTGTCACCTGTCTGTTGTGGCTTTTCTCACGACACGATCTCAATCGCAAGCTCGTCCCAGTTGTCAGTTTCCTTCTGCTCGCCATCGCCTTCAGGTCTGTTTGGCTTGACGGCACTTTGATCCTGATGGGAATCGGAGCATGGACCAGCTTATTAATCAAAGGGCTCGTCGCCGTCTTTGGGTTCGGACTGCCCACACTTTACCTTTACACGAGCATGTCGCAATCGATTACGATGTAAAGGATTGACGGTAAATCGTTTTCTGCTGGTGGTTTGGGAGGGATGGAACGTGTGTAAGCCGAACAGAGCTTTCATCATCTCATGAACTACATAAAGTAATTCTGAATTGTCTCGATCGACATGGAAAATAAAGAGAATAAAACGGAAAATTCAATTTGTACTCCACTGAGTTTTCATAGTTTGCGTCCCCGAAATATTGAATAACAATCGTGACAGAAGTAAGAATGGCAGTGATCATGGAACAGCGAGATGATGAACGAGAGAGGGTCAACGAGTGGGTCCGCTTTGGCATGAAGCTCGGGATTCAGAGTTTGCTCCATCCGTTCGAGTATAGCAAAGTTTTAATTCAGGTGAGAATTGCGCACGGAAAAACATTTGTTTACCTGTTCAAAGGCTGATGACTGCCAAGTTTATCGTCAAAGTCAAGGGCTGGATGTCAAAGCTGGACGGATTTCAATGATAACTTAATTCTTCAGTCGAAAGAATCGAAGTGAAAAGTCGATCAATAATGGAAGAAGAAAACATCCAGCGCTTATCAAAAATTTCCATCAATTCCAGATCGGATACGAGCCAATAATCGCACGACCCACGACAACGCTCTTTGGAAAACCAGCTTTAATATTGCCGAACATCTTTCAATACGGTTAGCTCGGATTGCTCTGGCTGGAAGTTAATTTCTGATAAGAATTTTACTTTTAGTTTCCCACATAAAAAGCGTCGACGGCTTAATCGGCTGCTATCGTGGCCTGTCGCCAAAGATTCTCGGCAACATCGTGTCATCAAACCTGAGCGAGCATATCGCTGATAAATTAGGAGTTCCAAGGGTCGAAGATGAGGAAGAGGAAGAGATCAGCGAAAGCAAATATGCGGAGCGCTTCGAGAAACAGTTGAAGAGAAACATCGTCGTTCATGCCGCTGGTGCCATCATCAGCTCGCCGTTCCATGTCATCTCCGTTCGAATGATGGCTCAGTTCATTGGAAGAGAGACAAAGTACGACTCGATTCTCGGATCGATTGTGCAAATTTACAAGGACGAAGGAATCCTGGGCTTCTTCTCCGGACTGATTCCTCGTCTGCTGTTTGACGTGACCTGCGTTGTTGTTGCCAGTACAGCCACCTACATGGTTGGCCGTCATTTCATTCGCGAGAGAGAAGGCCGCGCTTACTTCGGCAGCTTGAGTGCGGTGAGAAGATCTGAAGCTCAAAATCAAGAGGTCAAGCGATTTATGAAATCTTGTTATCCAAAATTCTTCCAGTTCGTCTGCACTAGCATTTTCTATCCGTTGAACGTCGTTTCAACTTGCATGGTCGTTTCGGGCTCAGGGTGAGTAACCTTCGAACTTATTATTGTTCAGCACTAATTGGATTTTGTAGATTGAAAGCTGGCTCGCCACCATTCATGCCGATCTACAGCGGCTGGCGACAGTGTTACAATTCACTCCATCTCAGCGGCGATCACAAGCGAGGAAGCAGCCTTTTCTTCAGATACGTCAATTCCAAGAAGACCGTTATGGAGAGAATGTAATTTCCTCCCAAATTTTTCGCCAAAAAGAAAGTCATTCAATGATATCCAGCATTTCTTTTCAAGTTCTTTCAAATGTACCTTCTAAATAAAGTTTCAATCGAATAAATGGAGAGCTAGTTCGCAAATTATAAATTATCTCGGTGTTAGATCTACGGGGGAAAGCTCGACCGAGCTTTTAGGCAACCTACCTGGCTTATCTTATTCTGAAGAGATCTCAATTCCGGGTTAAGATTAAGCAGGTTGAAGAGTAAGATTAACACTTACTGCATAAAAGAATTAGATTAGGAAGTGGGAATGATTTCAGGGTTAGATTGAAGGTAATGTTGGTTGAATAGTTAGATTAACATTAACTTCATTGAGGAGTTAGATTGAGAAGAAAGAATTATTTCGGAGTTCACTTACTGAATAAAAGAATTAGATTAGGAAGTGGGAATAATTTCAGGGTTAGATTGGAGGTAATGTTGGTTGAATAGTTAGATTAACATTAACTTCATTGAGGAGTTAGATTGAGAAGAAAGAATTATTTCGGAGTTCACTTACTGCATAAAAGAATTAGATTAGGAATTGGGAATAATTTCAGGGTTAGATTGGATGTAATGTTGGTTGAATAGTTAGATTAACATTAACTTCATTGAGGAGTTAGATTGAGAAGAAAGAATTATTTCAGAGTTAGATTTATATTTACCATTGATTTCAGAGTTAGATTAGGTAAACCTTTGGGTGAGCATCGGAACCAACACAGTGAGGTGAATTGAAAACATCAACACTCTCAGCCTCGGCTGCCTCAAAACGTTGGCGCGCCGACGTTCAAATGTTGTTTAGTCGCGTCGCTTTCATTCACTCACGAACCGCTGAGACGAGACAACGTCAATTGTGCAGTAGGAAAGTTTGAAGCGCGAAACCGTGTTTATCTGGTGAGAAATTAGTGAAATTACCGAGTGCTAGCGAATCAAGGACATTGCATTCTAAGGAATTAAAAAGATAAAAAGCTTGGATTGTCAAGAGCAAAAAAGCAGAGAAAAATAAATGTCAATAGTGTTGAAAAGTGGAAACAGTATGAACATCAACAACAACAGCATCTATCAAGCGCCGTCGAGCCATTTGAAGGAGATCGAGCCCGAAACAATAAGGTGAGCTGGTTGATAAGCGCGGGAGAAGCGAATTGCGTTTCAGAATTTTCGGCTCGCGTCCCGTTCGAGCGAATAAAATTACCACATTTCCACGATCGAGCGTGGAGCGAAGTCGCTCGCTGCCGGCTTTGCGGGGAGCTTCGTATTATTTTCGTGTGCTGGGGAGGAGAAAATAAAAAGTCTGATGTCATTTGGCGAGATAATTAATTTATTATGGACGCGTGAGCTGATGACATAAATTATCGATAATCAGAGAGTCACGAGTGTGTGTGCCTCCTAAGCACAGCCAGATATTACTTTGCTTTCGTGTGTTGTGCAATGGAAGGGACGAGAGAAAAACGTGCCACTCAGCTGTTTCTCCGTTTGCCGCCATTTCAGAAATATCATCTGATTGTCGGACCCTTGAAAACGCAGCGAGAAGACGCTCTCAAGACGGCGACTCTGCCCGTCTTTCATTCATTGATAAGACGCTAGGCGAGCTCAGGTTCCCAGAAAAGCCTGCTTCACGTTTCCCTCTCGCCTCGTCACGACTAATTTTCCATTTAAACTCTGAGCCAGCGCGCGATAAGCGACGACATGTGTAACGCGATAAGAGGAAATTTGAATTTCTCATCAAAATCTGCTGGCATCGAAAATTCTATCGGAGAAAATGATGAAAGTCTAATCAGCTGATTTTCCCATCACGACTCGAGCGTTCTTTCATTTTTCAAGGGACGCCGTTTTTCAGTTTCTCGGGCTGTCAGTGTGTTGGCGCATACGACGAGCGTCTCTTGCCCTTTTTACATAATGCAACATAAACTCCCAAGGAATATATGTCGGAGCATGGCACACAGACGCAGCCGCTGCTGCTTTCTCGTCGTCCCATTAAAACACATTATTCAATGCTCTCCGTCTCGACGCTGGCGCGTACACACGACGTAAACCAACACAGCCAACAGCACCGCCGGTTCATGCTTCTTCTCCATTCGGAGACATCACATGGCATTGAGGTACAGTTGTGTTAAAAAATGCGCACCATCGTCAGCCGTTTTTTGGAGCGAAAACTTTTCGGGCATGGTTTCTCCTCCTTCGTAGATTGCGGCTAAGATGGATTTCCAATTTGAATCCCTCTCCGTCTTCCCTCCTAATGAAAATTAATGGACTCATTCTCTGTCTATTGCTTGCGAGCACGTATTTAAATGGACTCTGATTAAGAAGTTGAGGCTAAAGTAAGACAATGGGAAACCTGATGACATGAATGAGTGAGGAGAGTGAGCCGAGGGCGATTATGCGCCCCGATGTTTCTTTTTCGGTTTCTCTCCGGTTAAAGTGTTTGAGGTCAATGATCAAGTTAACAAATCTTTCGTCTTCTCTGTTCTTAATTGACAAGTCAAGCAGCATCAGCTTGTTCCTCCGGCTTCGAGAGGAATTTATAAGTGACGAGGAGAGGTTCTCACTCATCCAGACACGATGCATAATGAGGATAGAGAAATCATAAAATATTTCTCATTCAATGTGTCTAATAATAGATTTTCTTAACGAAAAAAAAGTTATTGTTTTCTTAAGCGCTTCGCCTCCCTCTCCACTCGACGTAATCTTTTAGGAAATGCTTTGGTAGAATGTGGAAGTTTCTTCGTTTCTGTTCTCGCTGTTATTCAAAGTTTTCCTATTGGGATTCGCTACTAGAAAGAACTAGAAAAACTCCTTGAAAACCTCACTGTCGTGACTGGTATGAAAAGCTATGAAATCCACTTGTTTATCATTCGAAGTTCAAATCGTACACATGGTGAAGTTTTTAACGGTTTTAATAAAAAGACGCTGCAATCTTTTGACCACGTGTGATCAGCTTGGAGGTCAGATTTTCCTTCCAAGAACTACAAAACCTTCTGCAACTCTATCCAATCTTCAATGCTGACCATTCCCTCAACATTTTGCGTCTTGTATCGGGCGGCGCGAAAGAGCTGGAAGATGGGAAACTATTTTATGAGTCTCTGGCCATAAATTAATGAATATTCAATCGCATTTTATTGTTTTCTTTCGCTTTAGCTAGTTTCATCTCTCTGCTAGTTTTATTTTGGAGAACAATGGGGGGAAGAGGCTCAAGCCGATGGACGAGCAAAGCTTTTGGTTTTCTTTCTTTCTATCCAACGCGTTGAGACGCTAGAAATTTGAATATTTCTCGTGAGGGAACAAGAAAAGAAACAATAACAAAGAGGCTTCACTCACTACGAGCCCGGCTTGCGTCTCTTCTCTCGGGCATTCATTAAAGAAGCATCGCTTGTGTTTCCATGCAATCGTAAAAGCGAAAGAACAACGACGTAAGACGAAATTACTGACGTTGTAAAACGAAACAGAAACAGGTGCATCTTCTATAACGATGATGCCCCCACATATAAACGAAATGTTGCTGTAATTATGCTCCCATCTTTACACCACACTTTCGTGGCTTCGTCTTCTTCCCGTTCCAAATGCACAGCACACAAAGTTAATATTTCATGATTTTCTCATAACTTTTTTATCCGGGGAAACAATGAACTGAGCATTTATTTGCTTCGGATGAGGGAGCATATGGCGATGCGTTGCGTTGGCTAAAGATGATGACTCTTCGTTTACATAAATTTCCAATTTTTCAAGCCTCCAATGAAAATTCCTCGAGAGCGAGAAATGACATTTCGTGTTTTATCAGCAGCAGTCGACGTCGTCGACCAAATATCTTCCTATAAGAATGTGTGCGCGGCTTTGTCGCTGGCCGCTTGTGAAAACAGTCGCACAAATAAAGAATGTTCACATTTGCGAATTGAAGGCAATAAGAAATTAAATTGAAAGAAGTTGGCAAGGAGGAGAAGAAGAAGCGAAGAAATGCGAAGTTTCGCCAAGGCAAAAACCAATATCTCAAGAACAACACACAAGCGAGTCGAAGCCACGACGACGGTTGAGTCGAAGGAGCGAGAGCGAGAGAAAACGCAACGAACGAAGAAGAAAACGAAATCGCAAAAAGCTAAATTCCTCAGCAATGTGGCTTGTACCTCGTCTAAAAATAAAACATTCGAGCAAACGCAAAATGTAATGAAAGAGCAGCGGAAGAAGAAGAGTCGGTGGAAGAAGAAACTTTTTAATAAAAAAAGCGAATAAATGTTGAATGTGTGGTTGATTCTGAGTCAAGAGTTTTGGCGAAAACTTTTTTGCCGCTGCCGCTAAAAGTTCGTTGCGAAAGCCAAAAATTGAAGCATGAAAACTCCACACAAAGAAACAAGAGCGTTGGCCATCGGAAAAGCTAATGAACGAAGCTTCGAGCGCAAATGTTGATAGCTCAAACTTTTCGGGGGGTTGTTGTGTTTCTGTTATGGAGAGCATCTGTACGTTCCTGTCGTTGCCTTCAGATGTGTCTGTGCATCTTCAAAGCGATTGGGTTATGTAACCTTCAGAAAAACGAAAAGGTTTCTTGTTCCCTTTTGATGTTGCTAACTTTGAGAATTCTTTTTCGTGCCTTTGTTCTTTCGGCTTTCACGAGCAGTTTCTTCTTTCCTTTGAGTGGCACAGAAATTTGTGAAATAAGGAAGAGAACGCGATGTTGTTTTGCTCTCCGTCATTTCCATCCTGATTCCTGTTTTCTTGATTTCTCTTTTGCGCTGAGGTTCTTATACGACTCGAGCGGCTGGAAACACGTGGCCCTCTCGAAGGATGACCTTTCTCGTCTCACGCTTGCAATCGTTGGTTTAGGGCGCGCAATATTTTACGGCTCTGTTTATACCTTCTTCTTCAATCCCCTGAGCGTCGTTCTCGTCATGTGATATTCGCGCTTGGCTTCGCTTTCTTGCCGACGATTGCAGCGTCATCCGCTAGCATCGAATTGCACAAGCCGTTTTCATCAACAACGCTTTATTGAGATGCTGATCACATGACAACTCCACGTGCGTTCCAATCTAGCATTAGCGCAGCCACCTTGCGATGGACAAAGCTAATTAACCTGCGCTGAATCAGAAATAATTGACAAACTGAAATCTTCAAAAAGCGCATTGCACTTGACTCCCGGCAATTATTGCCGCGTACCTGCGAAACCCCAATCGATTGCTCACGACGTGCGATGTCCACCAACAACTAAAAGTGCTTCACGATGAATGGAACAAGAAACATGTGACGCTGAAACTCAATACGAATCAGTGTTCTTAACAACGTGTTGTTGTTCTGCAGCGTTTACGTTCAAATAACTTTAAAGTTTTTTTTGCGCTGAGAGTTTAATATAATCGCCGTGGCGCCAAGTTTGTTATTGTTGGCCAGAATGCGAAGTAATAATTAGATTTTACTGCAACTTCTTGAGTTCTCCTTCAACTCCGACCGCTGCTTCGTCTCGTCCGTTGTCTCGAGCGATTGTAGAGGTGATGATGATAAAGCGCAATTGGCTTGCCTCGCTGGCTAAGCGGCTCAGATAGAAGACATCGAAGCCCTGCCATCCCGTCGAGTCACATTCACGTATTGATTTGCGATTAAATTCCAATAAAAGCTGCTGAAGAACTCAAAAGTCGCTCAAATTGAAATAAAAAGTCAAACAAAAAGGGGAACAGCGGGCTAAATCGCCTCCCTCGTCATAATAAAATCTGCTCGCTCTCTCGCTACCTCGAACGCGCGTGAAAATATAAAAGCAACAGAGGAAATATCGTAAAACGAAAGAAATCATTAAAATGCAGAAATGCGGAGCATGGAAGGAAAACCTACGACTTATCAACGCGACATACAAATTGGCTTTAAAGAAGATGAAGCAAAGGCATTTTCCGGGCACGCTGGCTTTATGGCGCGACAATGAAATGTAATATTGTGGCTTTCCAGTCGAGCGGGGCTGATGATACGGCAGTAAAACTCTATTGCGAGTCAGCAGATAATACTGAAACTTCAAATTGAAAATTTCCGATCGCTTTATCGTGGAGCGTGATGTCGCTCGAGAAAGGCCCACGCGCCGTGCCTCGACAATCTGCCGAGTTTTCCATAAAAGACGACAGCTGGAAATCTCCTTAATGAGAGCCGAGGCAGTCGTCGCGTCATCGAAGCACACATGGTCAGACACACGAGATCTCTCGGCTGATTCATAAAAACAAATTCAGGTGGTTTTCAATGTGAATAATTTCGCTTGTGTTGTCGGCGCGGCACCGCCGCTAGCAGCGTCGGCAGATGAATCATGATGAATGGAAAGTGCAAGTTTATAAATCAGTCGGTGACATCGAGAGGCTGGTGGTTCACTCCGCTTTTAATTGATGCAAAGCCCACGACTTTATTCCCTCGCATATAAATTATCCGTCGATGGTGCTCGTGTTCCCACTGTCTCTGTCATCTTGATCGTCGAGCGCGGCCAACGCCGAAGTCATTCCCGAAACAAACACCACTGCACATGTCGGTGTCAATCCTTTTCGGTCACGTCGAATTTATTTTCTCCTTCCAACGCCCAAATCTCTCGTAACTCTTCGTTATTCCTTTTCTCTTTGTATCCGCACCAAGTCGCGCGTTGTGACACATCGCGATTTCATTTCGCGAGAATCGCTTTACAGCCGCCAGCCACCGATACATCGTGCCTTGGATCTATGCCAGGCGCCATAATATTCTTTTTATTTCGTTTTGATTTTCTTTCCGTCTCTCTCGCCTGGCTACGTTTAAAAATAATTCGCATCCGAGTCGACACTCTCGGGCTGTTGATCGTCGAGCGAGCTTGGGTGGTGATGTTGTTGGCGAATGGGGTTCGATGTCGCACGATGTTTTTGTTCCTTCCTCATAACATTACTATTTCTGTCCGTTCCGCCTCCGTCCCAAAAATAAGCGTCTTAAAAGAGCAGGCACCTGTCCAAGAAGAGGAGAAAATCGATGTTTTCGTTTTACAATTATTTTTTCGTTGCTCGTCCTGTCGGTGACTCTCAGCTGACAAGAAGATGCTTTAGACAAATCTTCAATTGCACAATTTATCGAAGAGACAACAGTTTGAATGACAGATTGGCAGCGGCGGGAGTGAAAGGTAGAATTTGTCACGTACCATTAGATACACATCAAGTGAAATAAGCGCTCGAGCGACCTGTTCGTTCATTTGTCATCATCTGTTGACAGTCGCTCCTCCAGTCAAAATAGCGACGCAAAGGCCTCGGTCCCATAATCCCATTATGCCCGACGAAAAGAAGAGCGAGACACGATAAACATGTAAAGCATGTGCCAAACGAAAGACCCTTGAACACCGTAAATAAATATTAAATCGAGTGAAAAACGATTTCTGTAAAGTTTCATCAGCACGAGACTAATTTGAAGTTCTTGTTCTTCTTGATTTGGGTCATCGCATAATTTTCAATCAAAAAGAGCCGAGCAATGTCTCGCTTTAAATTGAAATAAACTCTGATTTTTCTTCGCTTCCTTCCCCGGGGTCGGTCGTTGACAATTATTTTATTAGATTTCATTTGTGAGTGTTGGCCTGCGTTCGTCTCGAGCGACACTCTCGAGACTCGATCGACTCGAAATCACTTTGATTTGATTTTCATCTGCAGCGAGACGCGATTCATCGCTCAAATGGTGACAGCTGCAGCTGATTGAAGCCGACGACAGACGAAAAAGAAAAGATTTCTCATCGGCTTCTTATTATTAATTGTTTTTGTTTATTCACAAGCCTCGAGCGATGGAAAAATAATTGATTTGAGGCAACAAACGATTTATTTGAATCGTAAAAAGAGGAGAGAAAGATTTGTTTCATTAAACTCGCTCAATAACAAAAAGCTTTTCCCCCCAAAGCGCGTCAGCGATAAGAACGGAGTTCGGAACAGAAAAAAGAAGCCTTTACGAAAAGGTCAAGGAGATTACATGAAGATGCTACAATGAATTGGTTCTTGATTCAATAATGAGCGATGATTATTAGCAACAAATGAAAGCGGGTTCGCAGTAAACATGCCGTTCCGTTCGTTCATTTGTGATACAAAGTCTCGCTCTTGAATCAGCTGACACAAATTCTGTTGTCGCATTCTCCTCTTTATTGCTTAATTGACTCTTTCGCCTTCTGCTTGAACTTTCGACGTTCAACCTTCCTCGACTGTTTGCCTAAATTTCCAGAGTTCAACCTTGTGTTTGCGAGAGGTGAAAGGGATTATTTACTGTTGGCGAATGACTCTGTCAACCAGCCGAAAAAAATAATTATGAAAATTACCTTTTCGGGAATAATAAAGCGTTTAAGCTTCAATATTTAATGGTGCTCGCATTTTAATGGAGTGGTAATGTGTTAATATAAATCTCATGTGTTCCAACATACATTTCGTCGTCGCATTGCTTTCACCATTCGGCTCCTTCTTCTCCATCGCCCTCCATCACACTGCCGCCGCCAGTTGAAAAATCATGTAAATTAAATAGACGAAAGAATGTGAATGAACTGTTCGCTCCGGATGTGTGAATTTCATTTGGTCGGCTCTCGAACGATCCGGTTTTGAAGTTTTAATTTTCCTCTGCTCGCCTTCTTACGGCTTCGAGCCCACACTCGTTTCGAAACGCTAGTAATTAGAGTAAATATGTGATAAATGAAAAATGAATGATAATTAACCCGTGTGCTTGTCGCTCTGGCTCGCATGAGCCTTCCTCGCTTTTATCACCATTGTGTGTAAAAGTCTGGGCACGGTGCGATACGTTTCCGAGCTCCTTCCGTCATTAGTGAAGCGAAATTATGCAAAAGGCTATAACATAACAAATTGGTGTTAAATGTTCATGCCATTAGGCGAGACGAGAGAGCCATCGAGCAAGGGCGAGAAAAGTTTCCGACAAATTATTTTTCGACCACACGACGACCCGTGCACACTGGAGCTCGATATATTTATGTAAATTTTATTGTTTTCATTACGCGTTTTCATTTTTTTAATGATAAAGTCACACGCCCGATGTGTCGCAGACCGAAGAACTGAAACTCGTCGACTCCTCACATTGACATTCCGATCATCTGATTTCGTTTTATGTAAATGGTACCGGCATTTCATGATACTTTTGTATTAGCTACGAGCGTGAAAAACAATTTTTTATTCGTAAACAAAACAACTTTGTGTCGGTGAGTGCAGCGGAGACTAAACATTCCGCTGTGCATTACTCATTATTATTTTAATTTAAACCGGTATGAATATTTGCATGAATATTATTGCCATTAATTTACGGCCACCGCTCTCGATAGTCGCGCGCCAACCTCATCAGATGTTTGCAGTTTCAAATTGCACACATTCCTCCGACTGCACTCGAACGCTGTTATTATTAACAGACAGAATGTTCGGCAAGCCAATAATTAAAATGGTGTGCGGTGTCGTAATATTCAATAATTTGTTACAAATCCGTTGCCATTGAAATGAATCAAATATTTACACCGACGTTACATTGTGGTCATTCAGCTCTCCCCCCGCCCCGTCGGGTCACCTTTAATTCCACTGACGACGCCGCTCGATTCAACAACTCAATCGGTCAGTTCTATAACTCACCCAACCTGACAGCTCGGTAGTTTCTACTGTAATATGATAATAACGAAGTCACATGATGTACGCGACAATGTGGAAGAGCGCTCGCCTCGTGCGAGTCAAGAAAAAAGTAAATCACACGACATTGTAGCCACAATCTTCCATTCTATCCACCCATTTGTTTGCTGATAACACCTTTGCGAGGTCATAAACAACTCACAAACACTGATGGCTCCCCTGAACACAATCGCATTAAAAAAATTGTAAACTAGAACAACGAAGCCCGCGATTGCCAATCGAAGCTTCTGGCGCCAACGAAAAGAAAAATATCGCTGACGATTACGCAACGTTTGTTTTGATATTTTGCCTCGCTCAATTGTTTTGCGCGAGACTTGGTTGCCATATAATTATGGACTTCAAATTTTTATTTACCCCGAATCATCTGATTTCAGCATGCTCTGTTGTCGTCTCGCGTACTATCTCCGACAAAACAATTTTTCGGCTGTTCGTTTGAGGCGCGAAAATATCGGAGGCGAATGTTTCCTATTGCGCTTTCTTCCTCTTTTCGTGAGCGCCTGATAATTCGCGGTGGTAACGTAGCAAACAAGTTCGTTCTTATTAGCCGCCCGCATTCTCCCAAGTTATTTATGGCGTATCGCTTACAGGTATCATACAATTTAAGTAAATTATTTCTCTATTTATATGATTCCTTGGTTGCCTTTTTATGGCTTACACATGAGTAGAGAGCTTCGCTGTAGGTCTCCGTCTCCCTACACAAACAGCATGTTACTCTCTAAGCCATTTCGCATTGTGCTTCATTTGTAATCCTTGTTTTTATTGCCAATCCACAGCAGTGCATCGTAAAATTTATGATTTAATCAGGTTCGTGCACTTTGGATTCTTTGAAGGGTCGCGAAATGCGAGGAAGGGAGATGAAGTTTAATTGCGAGTCGCTCTTCGGCATCATCGTGTCTTTTTTGTTTACCGGCTTTTTGGGATTTTACTGCGTCGCACTTGGCTGAATCATCAACAAACATCAGCTGACGACTCATGAAAACAACACTTGGAGACTTTAGTTCGTTTTGTTGCTTGCCTTCCTGTTTCGCTTCTCCTCGTGGCGCTCAATGACAATTCAATTTATTTGCTTCTGTTTAAGTCTGGCTACACGCAGCCCCGCACGTTTCCAGCCCTCGTCGCTTACATGACTTGGCTTTTGGTAATCAATCTTTCCGTCAATAAGAAACTTCATGGCGGGGCTGCTTTGTTTATCCTCGAAAAACGCTTTTATCTCGAGTTTTTCTGGCTTAATCAAACACTACCGAGAAAGAAACGCAAGGTGCCCTATATTTGTTTTTATTGCGATGTAGAGATAAACGAATTCGGAAATTATGTCATTTAATATTTTCTTTCCCCTCACGAGAACCGCTCGTTCAACTCCACATTTCAGCTTAGAACATCATTCAATTACTCATCCCAATCGCAATTCGTTGCGCTCCACCTGAGAGCAAGCGGGATGAAGGTGAACGCTTCATATTATTTCTCTTTTTTTCGGGGACGCGTTTTCATTTCTTATCACATTTTAATTAAAGCGGCAATGAAGTTGGTGCGAATGCCGGAGAAGAGCGGGAACGTGGCAATAAACATCGCGAAGTCTCCCTCCGCTTTACTATGACTTTGAATGTTAGATAATTTGTTTTTCCTAAAGACGCAAAAAAATTTAGTCATCGCAATAACAAGCAGAGCAGGCGAAAAAGAATCTCAATTACATAACGAGAACTGAAAGCACTTTTATTTCATTCGAGAGTGGAGGCGAGAGATGTGAATACGATTTCATGCATACGCGTGCTGTAAATGGCTAAATTGTCGGGTGAATGAAATGCGAGTGGCTGCTGCTGCTGTTTCACTGTTGATTAAAAAGCAACGGTATCTCCTTCGAGAAGAGATAATCAAAGGAAAGAGCTATCAACCCCTGCGCGCCCTTTAACGGCATTTAAACTTTTCTTCGAAAGTGAGGAATTCGGAAATGTTTTAGATACGTGAAACTCCAGATGGGAGGGGAGGGAAGACGATCTCGCGGGAGCTATTGAAAAAGACACGAGCGAGAGCGGAGTGAAACCTCGTTTGGAGAGAAAGATAAACAAAAGGCATCGGGATTGGGTAATCAGATGGTTTCACCTCAATAATCATGAATGGAAAGAAGTGGAGAGCAATAAAAGCAAGCATCGGGACGAGCAAGCGACTGAGATGAAAGTCAATTGAGGAATGTTTTGAAAGCGACCACTTAAGCTACATCAAGTGATGATGCACTCTTGAAGACGTTCCGGATATTTCCCTTCTTTATGTGTTTATTTTGATGAAACATAAAAGCACATGCTTTCCAGCGTTTTACGATTATTTCCTTAAGAACGTTCACCATTCTTCGTCTCTCTGTCGAACTTTTCGCTTTTTACTCTGGCGAAAATGAAGAAATTAAATTTTCCTAACGTTATTGTGATCGTAAAATATCTTTTTCTTTTTTCGGATGCGCTTAGCAAGTTTCATCCATTTCGGGGCAGCATTAAGAAGCTTGTTGTGATAAAATCTTCACGACGACAAGAGAAACTTTCAACCCAAAAACTCGTAAAAAAGAATTCTTGGTCGTTTACACGAAAGTCGCTCGTTGAGTGAAAAGATCGAGCAGCATATCTTATGCTTCACGTGCTCGCCTGTGTGTTCTGTGCTTAAGCGAAATGCAATTATATTTTTCAATTTGCCGGCCCATAAATTCTGTGCAGTGCACATAGCAGAAGACGACGAGAGGGAGAAAGAGCCGAGTTGAGTGATGTTCGAAGGCCACAAAGCTTCAACTTATTTTCCTTCGTTCACGTTTGAATTCAACACGATGCAATGAAAAAGAAAACAAAGCGACACAAAGAGAAATTTCTGCTGCACTTTTTCGTGTACGAAATGCATCGAGCTGGTGCTTGCTATTTGGAGCATAACGTCTGGCGTGTTGCTCGACGACGCTCGTAAAAATCTCAGCCCATTACAAGCTGCACATGTAGCTTTCGCACGAAGCTCAGGACTTGTCGCGTTACAAAGAGTTCTTTGGCACATATTTTTCGTCAAAACGATTCGCTAGCGTCAAGACACATCAGCAGACTTCACTGAAAAAGAAAAATAAACAAACTAAATTTGCTCGAGCGGCAAAACAAAAACTTCACGTCATGTCAGAGCACATATGAGGAGCACGATGAATCAAACGCGTTGCTTCGCCATCAATCAATCTCGAATTGCTAGGTTGACGCGCGGGACAGCCGATGTTGAAATGTATCGAGCTTCACTTCTCGTTCTTCTCGATTCTGGAAAGATAGAAAAGAATATCATCGTAGGAGATTGAGACAGCAGCAGCACAAAAGCAATTTACCGAAATTGCATCCAGAAGCGTCTCGTCAAAGTCCTAAGTACGATTGATGCATCGGCTATTTATAAGCTTCGTTTGAAGTTTCGCTTTTGCGGTGTCGCGACGAACAAAGCACGATAAGTCTTCTCTAGTCTCGCTAGTGAAACGAGTCGTGGAATGCTGCTTCGATAATTCCAGTAGCCTTTTGTGTGAAGCGAGCAATCATAGAACCAATTTCATGGGAATGACCTTCAAGCAAGCGGCAAAAATTGATAATATCGTTAAGCAGTGTTTTGCAGTCGACTGTCAAAAGATCATTTACGAGCGGAGGCGAAGAAGAAGAGGAAACTAAAATAGCAGAGTCGAGATTGAATAAAGAAAGCTCACTTTAATCCCACGGCTGTGGAGAGGCGAAGAAAACCCTGGGAACAATTGCCGCTCCATCCAATATATTACAGTCTAAGTGCTTCTCGCTCTCTTCGCCAAATGTTTCCTATCCTTTGTTACCGTTCAGTCTTGAAAACTCTTCTCCGTCTCGCGCTCGGCTCTTTGTCTACTTGCGAAAAATCCACTCGCTCCGAAGCAATCAAAAGATATTTTTTCGGGTCCAAATTGAATTGACATTGAGAATCAGCGAGCTTTAATAGATTTCTATTTTGCTTCATAAAGTTTTGCCTTCACATCTTGTGTGCGGCTTTTTTCCAACTCCACAATGTGAGACGAAAAAAATCCGCGAAATGAAACTACTACGCATTAGATTTTCGTACAATTTTCGCTGATTGATTTCAGCGCGATCTCATTTTTTGCTCGTCGAGGATGAGACCCCAGCCTGCGCCGCTACGGGAGCAGAGTGAACGGTGCTTGTTGAAGACACGCGAGCGAAAATTCGAGTCGAATCATATATGATTAGGGATCAGTGGGTTGCGCTATGAATATGATATTTTAGTAGAGATATGTTGCCAATTGAGCGAAACTCACACTGAACGTTCTGCTCGTAATGCCGTCCATATGTTAGCTTATGTGTAGCATCTACTAGATTTACCGTGAGCGACTTCAGAGCAAAGTCTCAGTGGAAAATTTCGTCACTTCTAGTTCGTTTATTGACATTCCTAAGTCACAGATCTAGCAGATTCACACCCTCAATCCTCATCATTTCGTTTTCGTGCGGTGACTCACGTACACGAGCGCTCGAAACTTTTTCGGAAAAAGTCGCTCAGCGATCCGCTGCGTGTATCTGTGCGTTAATTTGAGCTCCAATCTTCATATTTCACGCGTAAACGTTTCATCTCGTCTTGTGGGATTTTTTTGTGAAAAGCCGCACACATTGTTTAACACCGAACTTTTCGTACATTCCGCTTTCAAGTTAGAAATGTAGAAGGCATTTAAATCTGAAACACATTTCTCCGCCGTTGCGGCTGTTGTATGTAAATGTGTGTCTGTCTGGTTTTAATTGATGACGTGGATCAGCTGTTTTTTTTTCGGGTTACACGTTTCGTGTTCAGCGTGAAGATTATTTTTGGCTGCCTGCTTTTCCTTCCTCCTCACTTCAAACTTTTATTTTTCCATTAAGAAACGCGCGGCGTCTGCAGCGATGAACACTTAACGCGCAAATAATCAGTCTCGCAAGCGACGAGGTTTTTCGCCGATTACATAATCAACTCAACGTGCAGCTTCTTCGATGCAATCTCTCGTTAGGAAGCAACAGCGCTAACTATGCTGAAAAGAGGAAAAATGTGTCTAAGAATTTCATCGAATCTGCGCTCCACTTAAGCCTCGAAGGCAAAGTCGTGATGTTGTTCCTCTAGTCTTGTTGTGCAGCCTTCACTGCCATTGCACCATACATTAATTTGCATTCCACGGCGAGCTGCAGCCCAAGATATGCTTCTCTAGTCATTTTTCCCTTTTCTCGCGCTGCCTCTCGTCTGCAAGCACCGTGGTATGAGACGAGATAAATTGCTGTAAAAACCATTTTTCTTCTTGTTTTTCTGTTTCTCGTATGCGACCGAGAACAGCGAAAGAAGGAGAGCACCCAGCATAATTGAATCAGCGTTGGAAACGACCGTAAAAATGAATGTGTCTGATTTTTTTTCGACTGCAAGTTTCATTCTCGTCGGCTTGCAATTCCTCGCTCTCCTCGTCTCTCTCGCTTTTGTCGCTGGCTGCAATCCATTCGCCTCTATTTTTAATCAATGCCGAGTCGCGTTCATCTGTATTTCTACTATTCTAGTATCAGCAGGCAGGCGAAGCCGTCGGTAGTGTGTGGGTTTTCGTTGTACGACGAGACGAGATGATGATGACGACGATGTTGGAAACCAGCCGAATGAGAGTAGAAAGAAGAAGTTGGAAGAAAAAACTATGATTTTCTAGCTCTGGCTTGCATGTTGTGTTTCGCCTGCGATCAGACGAAATAGTAAAGAAATTCATACGGTTGGAAATGGTTGATGTCTCGCGGTGAAACGCGCTCCGAACCGAAGAAGTATAAGTTGATTCATGAAAAAATTGTTTGCTGTGGAATTTTGATTCATAAAAAAAGAAGTTATTCACCGTTTTGTCGGCCTTTGTTGGGATCGCCGCATTTCGATAAATTGTGAAAAGTAAATAAAGAAGGAGAGGAGCAGCTCGTTTTGGAAAGTGCAGCGATAAGCGGTCGCTTCTATTCGGCTGTGAAAGTTTTCCTTTCAACTTTCGCATTACGCACGGGGCCAAGCCGCTCAAAAATAAACTAATTCGCCAATTGCTTCGATTAATCACAGTAGCGAGCTCGAAAATCCACCGAGCTCGAGTTCAAAAATCTCTTTGTGCGAAGGAAAAAACGAAGCAAGAAAAAAGCGAACCCGAATCAAGTCGTTCCAAAACCGAGCCTGCCTGCTCGCTGTCTACCGAGTAAGCGACGAATAAATACAAGCGAAGAGGGAGATAATTAACCAGAAAATTATAAAAGCATTAAAGGAGTTTCCCCAAAAGTTATTTTTAGTAACATCGTGTGGCGGTGTGGAAGGGAACAATAATAACAATTTAATAATAATTTCTGTGTTATTCGCTGACTCAAGCTGAAGCGAAGCCAGAGAGCATAGTGGAACGAAGAACAGAAATAAAGAAAATATTGGCGGAAAAGAAGTTTCGACTGAGGAAGAGTGAAGCGACTCAGACGGAACAATAGAGACGAAGGGAAATCAGTTGAACAGAAATCGATTTAATGATGTGTAAGAAATTGTGTCATGCTGTGAGTGTTTCAATTATGATTAATAAAATCATCGTCATCGCAATTTAACTCTTCGACTCTCTGACGTCAGCGAGCTCCCCCCGAAATGATGAATCAGGCCACAATTGATTTTTCTCGTGTCGTTCTGCTTCGGCTTCTTTTTTTTCGACAAATTATGCAATCGGGTTTTCCTCTCTCACATCGCGCGACATTTTTCACTTTTCACACAATAATAAATGTGTCGAGCCATCTGAGAACCTAAATCTCTGAGCAGAATCGAGCGCACCCAAGCTTCATGACTGCCTGTTCCTTTTCTCCTTCTGCAATCTCACTGCTCTGCTCTCTTTATTGCAGCCATTCTCCATGCGATAAATTTTCCGAATTCCACGCTCCTTCCATTCCATTTGATTTGCTTCCGAGCGGCGAAGAAGAAATTCACTTCGGATGGCTTTTAATTCAAAGAATTTATTTACCGTTTTGTCGTCGTCACGCTGCTGTTCGCTGAATATGATTTGGAAATAATCAGCCGGAGATATTAAGGAGTGGATGAGACAGCGAGCTCAGCTGATGTTTGTTTATGTTCCTTTTCCATTTTATTACTTGTTAGCTTCGTTCTGATGATACTTTTTTGCTTACATTCAAAACAATTCAACTTGTTTACACTCGATGAAGTTCTCGCTTGTATGGCGCTCTCTCCCCACGTCGTTCTGATTGATGGCATCATGTTGAGAATGAAACAAATTGTTATTGCGTCATCGATTGTGTAACTGACTTGTTTACTGATTCCTATCTTTTCCCTATTGTGTCCTTTCAGATTAAAACGTGAAGAGGGCGGAGGATCGATCATAATTCAAGCAATGGCTCAACCACAGCAACTGCAACAGCAAAACATTCAACAGTCGATGGACTCGCGACCAATGGATCATGATGAGAAGAAAATGCGTCGCCAAATCGCCAACAGCAACGAGCGCCGCCGCATGCAGAGCATCAACGCTGGATTCCAAAGTTTGCGTCAACTTTTGCCACACCACGAAGGTGAAAAGCTCAGCAAGGTGAGTGTTTAATGATCTTTTTACAACATCGGACACCGCAGCGTGTCCTCGGCCGATTCCTCTTCGCCCATATACAAGCGATGAACTGAAATGCGATAGCGAAATCGCTGAGCTTTACAAAGTTACGTCGACCAAACCTAATCAATTTGCAATTCCCCTGCACTCAATTAGCAATTTACGGCATTAGACTTAATCAACTACCGGGAACTGAGAACGCTTTGTGATTGCGAAAAAAAAAATCACTGATACTGATTAAGCAATTAAAGATTCTAGCTCATAAATTAAAAAGTTTTATTGATGATCAAACAACAAGCGAAAGCGAGAGGGAGCGAGAAAAAAGTAAAATGAAAATTCCATCAAGTCGTGCATGTCAAGAGCACTTTTTGCCGTTTGCAACTTTGTTGTGTTTACGAGAAATCATAACAACAGAAAGAGTTGTGCATGGGGCGAGCGAGAGAAGAATGGAAGGAAAAAAAGCTGCAACAGTTTATGATTGGCTTGCTTAATTATGTAAATTTGCATTCCCTGGCGTCTTTTTATTTACTCAGACGAAGCGTCGGATGCACTCAGGTGGCTCGTTTGCATTCTCGGAACAGTCGTGAAGATTTTGATCGCTCGCCCGCCTCTGATCGCACTCACTCATCTGAGCTCAGGCGGCGACAACAAAACGCTGCTCGTTTATTGAAAACCGCCAACAAAAACGGATTATGTCTACGAATTTATTTTATGAGCAAATCGTAAATAATAAATTTATGTCGCTATTAAATAATCGCTTAGCTTCTCCTCTCGACACTCGAGAAGTGCTCAGGATTATATTTGCTGCACTCAGCACTCTTTTTTTTCGGGACCTTGTTTGTTTTAGCTTGCAATTTATTTCTTGTCACAAAAAGCTTTGTTCTTTGACGTTTTAACAAGGCGGTTAGCGCGAGACAAACGCTTTATGTGGCTTTTCTCGCGGTGCAATCAATGCAACATTATTTTTCCGGCGCTGATAATTAGTCAAGAGCTCGAAGGACAAGTGACAACTTGTGCCCGTTCGAAGGCTGCGACTCGCTGTTTATTATTCTGTTCGATTGCGCAATTGCATTTCGCTGCTTTTTCAAGAAGTCGTCGACGAGATGGTGGAACGCATAGCGCAAAATGTTTTGCAGAAAATTGCAATTCTACTCTTTTTGCTCGAAAACAACAAGAAGTCACGTAGGGAACTCATTGAGACGCTCATACAGTGCACAACGCTTTTCAGATTCGTTCATCTCGGTTTATAATTGAGTGGATGTTGCACATTGTTTCATATAATATAAATTTAAGAACGAGATTGGCTAGAAGTGAACGAGTTGTGGAACTTGCATCCTCAACGCCACTTATTTAGAAAACTCTCCCGCTCCATTCATTTGCGATCGAGTGGCTCATCGCTTGTCAAGCGAGTGCACTCGAGAGTCGTGAGCTTCGAGGACAAAAAGGAATGCGAAGGAGAAAATTCATTAAGTATGTGCACACGACGAGCGACTTCGTTAGCTATTGTGCACCTTGCAACAATGTCTTACTGGCTCTGCGACGGCCAGATCGAAGAGAAAAGCTGCAGTTCCAAGCGCGTTTTTTATGAATTTTTAAAACAACTGCCATAAAATCTGATTATTAATACTTGTCGAGCCTTAAGTCAACATTTGAAAGCGATTTTATTTTTCAACCGTCAGCCAATAGCAGAGAAAATCATTAGCTTGACAGACGACATTTCGCATAAATATGAGATTTTTTATTTTCGCATTTTAGAGCTAGGTTGTTGATCCATTTTTCTCCTTCATGTTTTGCACATTTCTAGTCTCAGTTTCTTCTTCTCGCGCGCTGTGTTTTTTAAATGTGCAAAAAATATCGAATTTCTCTTTTCGTGTTTTCGCACCCACGATCGTCGGTTTTCGAGATCGCGTTCGCCAGCCCGCAGAAATTTTCCATAGTTGAAACACCTCGACTTATGACAAGAGTCGTGTAGTGAAAAAGCGGAAACTCGCGATTCTTCACATAGATTAGTAAATATGATGCAGGATGTCACATTGGAAATGAGCTCGGTGTCAGTCGTCGTCTTCCTCTCGCTCGTTGATCGCTGTTTCCGCTTTTCGAGAAATTATGATGTGCTTCGTTTTGCGCAACACGTTCTGCCAACGCATTGGAATAATTCGGGTCGCGGCCGTCTCTCACTCGCAGTCGCAATGAATTCGCAAAAATAACTCGTCGAGTGTTTAGTGATTATGACATTTTAATTAGGGAGCCAAGGCTCAATCAACATTAATGCGATCAGCTTTTTCTCGCGCTCGCGAACCGGGGACGTGCCGCTGAAAGATGCCATTTAAAGGCTGCCGAAAATAAACCTCGAGTCGAGAGAGAGCGAGAAATTGCAGCGGGCGGAATGACAAATGCTTTGAATTTCTATTTATGGCGCGTGGTGCTTTGAACTTGTGCGTTGGCAGCACCCAAATAATCGAGAAATTTCTCGAGACGACAACAAGTTTCCAAATCTTAAATCAATTCGTTCAACCTCCGGCGAGGTAACCTGAACCACACGTTCGCTAAGTGCAGCACACTCTAATGCTGGCCATAAATATTTATTAAGCACCGATATATAAAGCAACTAGCCATAGTTCATGCAGTCAATGAAATGAAAACAAAGTCGAGAGAGAAGCGAGCGAACGGAGTGTAGTAAACAGCTTGTTGCTGAATGAAACACAAAAGACTCTCGTAATGAATGAAAAAATTCAGCTCAGACAAAAAGAGCCAATGAAACTAATAATCAGAGATAGAGTACGAAAAGCTCTTGCCACAATACGCCAAGCGAGCGTCGGCAAAAACATTTCGAGTAAAGTTTTAGTAAATTAAGTTCGATCCAGCCACACACATAGCGAAACTTCATTCTTGGATCGCCGAAGCGATTTGCTTTAAGCACTTTTTGCTCGCGTCGTTAAAGCAGCGGAACATTGCGACAAAAAAAAAGCAAACCCGTCGACATCGCTGTCAATGATTTTGAATGGCTTTAAATCTTTAATGCGATTCACAAGAGAAATTGTTATTTGATGTAGCTAAACTGATGTCTCCGACAATCATCTCGAGACTCTTCTCCTCTTCTTGCCTTCCACTTTTCATTCAGCGAGACGAAACAGCCAGCAAGTGTTTTGAAACTCACTGATTTTCCTCGCTCTCATCGCCTTGGGGATTTTGGAAGTAAGAAGACGACTGCAACCGCTACTCGAAAGCTTGTCGAAGAAGTTATAAATAAAGCTATCGGGAGCAAACACGTCGCTGGGAAAGAAAACATGTCATTAACGATTAGTGAAAATATTCTCGAGTCGCTTGATGCCTCGTGACATGTTTGTCGCGTCAATCGATTCTAAAGCGTTTGGCCACCTTGAGCTCGTCAAATATTTATGACTTTTCCCTTCTGCCTCGCTTGATTTTTCAAACTTTTTTCACAAACTTTTCCTTCCACTCGGCTGACCTACTTTTCCGTCTATTGTTGACAAAATCGAAATACCTAAGACAAGACACACCGAAAATATAAAAGAAAAATCAATCAAAATTAATGCGAGACACCGGTGACTTGTGGGATTTTTCACATCCATCTACACACACGTGTAGAGGGAGAGTGAGAGGCAGACAAGACCTGATCGCTCGTGTCCCTCCTCCTACGTTTTGGGATACACATGTTGTTATTTCGACATTAAAGCTGTACCTGTTAGCATTACCATGTTCACATGCTTCCATAGCAGAACCCTCGAACGGAAGACTGCTCAGCTTTTGATTGAAGCGTTCTACTCTGAAATATGTTCATTCGAGCAGCTCCTTAATCCCTTTCGCCATTTGAATGCTTTGTGTGGTGTGCGTGTTCCTTAAACAACATTCGAACGTCTCCGCCTTTCTTATGCCTCAGCAGTAATCCAACTCGAGTATCTAATCCTTTTAAAAGTTGCTCACGTGTGCTCGAAGAGACGGAAGCCTCAAAAGTTAGCAACAGGAGAACGACGAGCCAGAGGAAGCATGCGATGTTTATAATGCAATTATCATCATCATCATTAGGGAGTCAATCTCGGAGATTTCAAGAGCAGCAACATGTCTCACGACGACGACGACGATGATTATGACAAATGATGTAACCGTACTACGATGTAAATTGTGAAATTTTTCATTCATGAATTTTCGAGCTTCGAATCGGAAGGGGAGAGATTTTCCCATGCGAAGTTTGCTTTTTGTAGTAATAGCGGCACAAGCCGTACAGACAGAGAGAAGCTTCGAAAATGTGTGCAGAGAAGAAAAAAATTGTACAAGGCAACAAACATATGATTCATTCACGTGATGTAATGACTCGAAAGCCCGTCGACGTAAATAAGAATTATTCACCGGACTTGCCATGCACATTCGCGAGCGTGCCGCGTCTCCGAGCTGACGTTACGAGAGGAATTCTAATTACTTAATTAATTAATCTCGAGGGTTAAGCTATTCCTGAGCTACATTTTTGATTGAGCTCGCCGGACGAAGAGTGCAGCTAATGCATTCATTAGTTGCGGCAAACATTTTTCAAGCATTCCGAATGCGACTTGAACTGCCGCAAACTGTTACGTTTAGCGCAACTTCCAGTGAACCTCTGCGCCCCCTTCGCAGCTAATTGGCATGCCATTAGAGTTCGCAATGTGCAATTGCACAGAATTGAAATTTACGTCCCCAAGCGCTCTCTCAGACGCAACAACTTAATTTATTTTCATCACACACAATAATTTTTTTTCGTATTTATTTATTTTTATCGTCGTGCGCCTTTCGTTAACCATTAATTGATACATTAACGAGACACACTCGCTGCACACATTTTACATTGTTTCTCGTCGCTCAATCTCTCGTCTCTTGACAGCCAATGACAACTGTCTAACGATGAAAATCATGTCAATTAAAGCCAGAGGAATGGAGAACGAGACATTAATAGCTCAACGGTCCTCTCTGGACGACTTAACTGTGAGCGTTAATTAAACGAAACGGTTTCATTCATAACTCGCAGAAGCGGCGGCTCTTCAATTGAAAGTCTAAACGTTTTCTAATCATCATCGTGCAATGTGTAGGTTGCCCCATTGATTAGCTGCGAGTCAGCTCGAAGCTGTTTCTAATTTTAAAGTGAATATCTAAAAATAAACACAATTGAGAATTGTGTCAGGCAGCATGAGACACGATAAGTCGCTGTCGTGTGTGCTTTTCTCGCTGAAACAATGGAGTAATCATCATGACTACATGCTAGCGATAAGTCGGTGGATTGAACGAGCTGTAATTATCGGCAAAACATTAATAAATGCCCGGCGGCGAAACGACTCTCGCAATGCCACAGACAAAGGCCTGCTTATGTTAATTAAATTAAAAATCAATTTGCGATCTCGTGTGCCTTGTGATTTGTACCTACACACTCCACGCGCAGTCTCTCTCTCTCCCCCTGGCCATTGTTTCGCTTCAAGTTCCACTAAACGCATGTAACAGCAATGATTGTACTATTTTCCACAAATCCCAATCAGCCCACGATCTGTCTGAAGTCGATGAAGCCGAAGCTGTTTATGAATGAAAAGTTTTTTTCCTCCTTCACTTAGCACACATTCAGTGTGGAGCAGAGTCAAGCACTTTTACATCATCTTTCTCTCGGTTGTGTTTGATAGACTCTTCGCCTCGAGTGATGACTATCTTGGAGAACATTAAAAACACATTTTCTTGCCATATCGCTGCACCATTCGTTGATTCGTGTATTATTACGCCTTCTTCCATTCATCAAAACGCGATGCATTTACCTTATCAATTATGACATACGTTGCGCGATTATCGCGGCGTCTATCAGAGGTTGAATAATTTTGCGCTTCCGTTTTGTGTTTAAAAGCGTCGATCGCCGGATCATCTGTTTCCAACGTACTTCCGACCATCTGATCCGGCGGATAAGCGAATGTGAGAGAGAGAAAAGCTCGCTCAGCTATATTTAGAATCGAAAAATGATCTAAATCTTTTTGTGCACATGAAACACCGGATGTGTCATTAAATTCAATGGAGTTTTTTCTTACTCGCTCTCACTCGCTCGCGGCTGGTTGAAAATAATTTTCATTCATGCCGATCGGTCGATGTGAACGCAACACAGTCTCGCTCGCGCGGGAGAATTCCATATTTGCTCCACATTCAGTTACATTCCCAGAATGTGTAATTCAATAAAAGTAAGCGCTGTAAAGCAGTAGCAGCAGTTGGCTGTGACGTCATGCGTCTGGTGTCTGTTCTGCCAATTGAGCCGTTTGTAATCATACGGTGCCCATTCAGTAGTTTTTTTTTCATCTCGCGCCATGCACGAACGTGTGGGAGGATCGTAACGTTTTAAATTTGTAATTTTCTCACTATTAAACTGTCGTAATTGTAACACAATTTATTTTTCACGGGTGCCATGTGGGTGAGATGCGGAGATCAAAGAAACGTCTGAATGGAAAAGCCATGAAAATCTCCGGGCTGGCATCGTATTACGCTTTATTTCTTTGTCTCGATCGCTGGGATGATAAAAAGTGGCGCGCAACGCCTGCTCACGTCCCAAGAGTATTTTTAGCTAAGTGCAGTCACTCAATGCGACATGACTCGGATGTTTGTTGTTGCTGCGTTGTTTGAACTGAGCCACGGCTCATGACAACTTGTTTATTGATCACGTCGAGTGGAATGCAACTCTTTACGATAATTCGCTTTGCAAATTGTGTGGCACTTTTTCAAGCTCTCGCACGGCTCATTCAGCAGGAGAGGTTCTCGGAAAAAATCTTGGTGAATCACGCCAGTCGTCGTCTCGGCTGTTTCGCGTGAATGGAATATTTCTCGATTGAATATTTGCATCGGCAACCGAGAGAGAGCGCGTTAAATAAATTTATTTTATTGAGCAAAGTTCTCGGAAATTATGACTTCATGATGAAACCTTCGAGTGGCTTACGAAGAAATCGTCAAGCACTCGCAGCGAATTGCGGAGCTTCGAGAGTCGTAAAATTTTTAACCGACTGCCATAAACCAGTATTGGCGCTTAAAATCCGTAACAGAAACGAAAAACGTGACGATTTACTAGTTTTCCACATTTTCGTTGTTTGTGTTTCTCGCTGTGTGATATCATCGCTCCTCGCGCACGGCGCAATTTTTTCCTAGACCTTAATCACTGCTGACCTGAACACTCGATGATCTCTCGGCCCGATCACAAAAACACTTAATCGCTGTTTTCCATCGGCACATGTTGCATTAAGCGCTGCTTTTCCTCTCTCTCCCAAACACATTCTACGCACAACGCCAAAGTTTTTCCACGCTGACTTCTTCATAATTACAACACAACGAGTCAAATCGAGGCAGAGAGCGAGAAGAAATATTGTGCAGGATACAGAAAAAAGCCATCAACATCGCACCACAATAACTATAATTTCCGTTTAATATTTTTTTAATTCGCGCCCGGTCAAAGCTAATGGCTCTCTCACAACAATCGCGGCTAATCGATGCTACAAAATGTGTAATTACTGTCGCTCTCGCCTTTGAGCCCGGGCTGCAGTGTGTTTGTCTAAACGCTGTAAATTTGATCCAATTTTCGAGTGAAAACAGTTGCCCCATCAACCGGTTATAATTTGATATCTCTTGGCGTTCCAACGTACGCTTCATGTAATTTTCTTCTTCGCTCGATGTTCGACATGGAAAGCGAGCGTATGGTGAATGACATCAAAGCAAAAAGTTGTAACCCTCTGAACGAGATACACATTCTGCATCAAATAGCATTGAACTCTGAAGCCGCTCTTCTCAGCTTTCGCTGAAAAGATATGAAAACTATCCATGTTCACATATATGAGCGCGGTTAAACTGTGTCATGACGGAGAGTCCGTGATGTTTCCCCAGCCACAAACTGATCTTTTGAAGCGAGCCAGTGTGTGCGGTGGTGGCTGATTCATTCGTTTGCCAATTGACATTCCGATTTTTGAATAAATGATGTTCGTCTTGACGTGGATATGCGGAACCATGAGACACGACGGCAGCGAAAGATTTCGCGGAAAGAGAAAATTCTGTTTAACTTTTAAAAAACAAACATGCATTACAGCGATTTCCTTTTAATAATTTTTCATCGTGCTTCTCCCACAAAAAAATCACTTAACATGAAACGTCTGCACACCGAAAGTGCTCATGACTTGGAGAATATCTCTCGACATCGCCAAGATCAGAGCGAAGCGACGCACAACATTAAATCTTTCCTCTTACTCCTCGCCTCACCCCCATTCAACCAAATGCAAAAATCATTAATCACTTGCCGATGAGGAGCATGAAGGGCTCTTGATATCTGGTTCAAAAGGTTGCTCGCGTTTCGGGGATTAGCTGCCGCGCGTCTTCTTCATTCTTCTTACTCGCGGGACTCGCGGATTACCAGCCAAGCTTTCGTAATCAGCGGTTGACTTTTCGCTGCTCCGCTTCGTTTTTACTGAGCCTTAATTGGATGCGCTTTTGTTGTTCCTTCTCTTTTCGGGTTTTTACGCTGTCCCGACCTGTCCGCCGCTTCAACGGTGTTTGTCGACCACATTTAAAGGCCTCCGTATGCCAAAGCGACTACGAAAAGTCTCTTTTTTTTGCACGAGCAGCATAAGAAGAAACGCATGAAAATTGAGTCGAGTCTCAAGCTCGAAAGTAGGTCAGTTGCGAATTTGCTTTTGTTGTTTCTTGATCACTTTTGTTTTGTTTTGTATTTTTTTTTGTCTTCGCCACATTCAATTGTTCCCATCGGTCGGGGCTTAGCGTTGAGCGGCGATTCAAGACGACATGAATTAATGATTGTAGATAATTCTCTGCTGATGCTGCCACTGCAGAGCTCTCTTCACGTTTTATTAATAGTTTTCTGCAAGCACTGGCCGCTAATCTGAGGAGCAGCTGAAGGATTTCTCGGAAACTTTTGCGAATCGACGAGGAGAACAGCTGAAGTTTGTTTCTGCGGCCAATCCATCATCCGAATCTCATTTGCTGTTGTTTATTTGGCGAATCAAATGCTCAGCGTTGAAGGCTTCTGGTTCGAGTTCGCAAGCGAGCATAACATTAATATAATGACTCTTTCGGATAAGTTGCCGAAAAAAGGCCACGGCGACTTTCATTTCACGTGCCATTACGTTTGTTATTGACTGAACTCTTTGTCATAACTGCAGTTGACCTTTCGATTGTCGAAAAATGTTTTTGCGCGGCAGTCGAACGAGCGATGTTGATGAGGCGACCTTGCAGGATCACATGGTCGCTGCTATTCTCAAAGTTGTGCATTCATCGACAATGCTATGCAAAATAAAAACATTCTTGACCTAAACTCCGGAACTAACACCAAGCCAGTTCCTTGTTCGCTCCTCTCGTTACTTTGTTTGCATCATTAATTAAACTACCGATCGATGCTTGAAACGAAGAGGGAGCTGTGCTTTCCTCCAACTCGCATCGGCGCGTGTAAATTCCAATTAGCGACGACTTCAAAAACGTCACAAGCAATCAACATTCTTTCTGGTATCAAACCGCTCTCTCTTCGCCGCTCGCACAAATTCTAATTAATTTTTATTATTTTTAATTTGCATATTTTATTAGTTTCGAAGACGCTCGGCCAAAGCACGTTATGCTTCTGCGACTCATTTCTTAGGTCTATCTATAGTTGAACGCATTTCTCCCTCGACTTTCTTTGCCAGCTCCCCTTGAGAATTATTAATTGGCCACAATCAACGTGGTTACAATATCAACAGGAGAGGAGAAGGAGAGAGAGGAAGAAATCTTTTTTGTGTCGCAATCTTTATTAGCATATCAGACGGCAGCGATCAGCAACAGAAAAGCATTTCGCGCTTGTTGCCTTTCGCCTCACCTCAATTTTCCTTCTCTCTCGTCTTCACCATATTCCGGTTGATTCAGTTAATGAAAATGTAAGAATATATTTTCTGAAATTCTTTTTCCACACCTTCTTGAAGAGCTCTGCGCCGGAGTTCTCCTTGCAAACATCATTAAAATGCATCACATAAAGTGCTCGATCGAGGGACGAACTTATAAATTTCGCGCGCCAAGCGAGATCGTAGGTTGGATGGGTGCGAAAACGGTAGTAGTCGGATAGCTGGGAGGTGGAAGCTGCATCGAGCGAAGAAGAATTATTAAGGTCTCGCATCTCATAAGAAATCCGTCTGGGAGAACATGAGAAAAGTTTACAGATCGCATAAAATTACACGGCTTGGCGAATGCCATTCGTCGTCGTAAACGAATCAGAGATGAAACCACACAGAAATCGCCTTAGCGCATTATGCGATGTGCACACAACGCTTCGTCGCCTTGAGACATTTTGACTTGCACATAAACTCTGTTCTTCTATTATTTTTAATTCATTATTGTCTCCATCAATTTATTGTGTGTGCAGCAATTGTTAGACTCTCGTTTACATGCTGGATTGCACAAAATGCAAAGCGACGTGCCATTGTATGGGTTCGCTTGGCGATCTCGTTTTGTGCCGTCTCGTCGTCCGTTGTTCGACGATGGAAAAGTTGCCACAACATAAGTACATTTTTCATTGATTATCAGTTCGTTTTCATGATTCAAGGCGAATGAGTATTAATTGAATGATAAATTATTGCACAGCAAAGAGGAGAGAAAAATAAATAAACAGCGAAATGCGCTCTTTAAGTAAATAAAAGAAGACAACGGCAGAAAAGTCATCATCGTTTATTATTATTATTATTTGTAATGAAGTTCAATTTTAATGATGAAGTGCATTGCAGCGTGGAATGGCGAGAGAGCAAACAGAAGAAGCCTGATTGAATAGCATAAATCCCATTCGACGCTGTGGATTTTGCAAAAAAGAGTCGTTGTCGAAGAAGAAGATTACATTGATATCTGACTTTCCTTGAAAACCGCTCTTCACTCCGCACCAACTCGGCATTCGACGGAGACTTCTTTTCATATTTCGCTTCGTGAAAAGATTAATTGTGCTAAAAAGCAACATGAAGCGAGAGACGACGACGAGCGAATGAATGAAAAATTCTTTCGTGGCGAGCTGCATAAAGACTCTTGATGAAACAGATACGAAGGGGAAACCTTAAGCTGTCAGTTCGGATGATGCCACTAATCCACCTAGAAAAGGTTCATAACACCATTTGTTCGCGGCATTGGTTTGATTTAGCTGCATTCGAAGAAACGCTTCCATAGAAAAAGGTTCATTCTTCTTTCTGCATTCCACTGCAGCTTTATTGCACATTCCGCTGTTGTTGTACTTACTTTAGCATTAGAATGAACGCGAGGTAAATGCGAGAACGTAATGTGCTTACAATGCAAGAGAAGTAATGAAAATTAACGCTGAAGTGAAGAATGTGTTTGCATAGGCAAATACATTGGGTTCGGTTTGATTACAACGGCTTCGGTCTGCATGCTCGAATCATGTGAAGGAACAGAGTCAATAAAATCTCTTTGGAGTCTCCGTCCGTCTGGTGCGCTTCGTTTCAAGTTGAACAGGCTCTCCGCGAACAGGCTAAGGCGCGATGCAAATGAACGCGAAGCTTTCGAGCATGTAAGAAAATAAAATAATGCAAAAGCGATGCATTAATTGCTCGAGATCAGGGGAAGAAGAAGGTTGACTTCATTTAGCATGTCGGACATTAAGAGTGCTTTGGAAGGCCTCCACACTCTTCACTCTTGTCTCTCGACCAAAGTGCACTCATAGCGTCAAGTCGAGTCTGATGAGATGTTTTCGCCTTGTAGAATGTAATCTACATTTTTTCAATTTATTTATTTATTCGCTGCATAAATGCATTTTTTTGTTAAAAGCAATTTACAAAAGCGGCGGAGTGCTTTACATTCTCTGCCATTTATGAAGTCGATGGCAAACAGCAATTCCCTCCATCTGGTCTGGGGAGACTTGATGATGATGTAGTGAGAGAGAGTGGACGCGATCGACAAACAGTTCGAGATAATAGAAGGAAAACATGGATTTAATTGCAACATTATGCACGAATCGGTTTTTAACGATGCAGTAGAAAAGCTGAAACGTTTTCCATCCATGCAATGTTTCTAGCGCCTTTGGAAAATTTATTGCACTCGAAGCGGGCTGAAAGGAAGAAAGACGAAGAAAGAATTATTCCAATTTCCAACACTAGTTGTTAAGCGGCATCAATCTCTCGCCACATTCGTCGCTCTTTAACGAACGAACAACATGTGAGGGGGAGGCGAAGGCGCCCCGGCGAACTTCATTTTCATTATTTATTTCCCATCGCGAGACATGAAAAGAGTTGGAGCGAGGATAAAGAAACGAAATGAAATATTGTGTGCGGCTTACAACTCGATGAAAATCATTATTTGCTATGGCACGACGATGAATGAATGAATGAAAAAGCCGAGCAAATGCAGCGATTGCCGAGCGTGTAATGACGTCTTTAGTGCTCAACTTCACTTCTTCGGAAAGCTACTTGAAGACTTCTAAACGAGCGAAATGAAATGCCTAGAAACGGAAAACGAATCGTGAATTAAGTGCACAAAGCGAAATGCGCCACATGAAATATTGTAATCATTGAAAAATGAATGCATAAATAAAAGCATTAACGTTAGCAAATTTCAATGTCTACGGCTCGCAAGTCACTCACACATGTTTGCCGGCTTAATGGATCAGACGGGGTCGAGTGCGGCGGGATAGGAGTGGGAAATGTGCATCGTAGACGAGACATGTAGCCGCACAATGTGATGTTTTATCATGTACAAATTGCATACGATTTATGGATTTGAGAATGCACTTAAATTGCAATCACATTCATAAATGCAACGTAACCCAATTCTCGGTCAATCTCTCTGAAGCTCGATATGTCGGCTCTTGTGATATCGGCAAAGGAGAAAAGCTTCGACCGTGATTGCGAGTCATTCGACTTGACAGAGCCTCCTTGCAATCAATGGCATTAAGAGCGATAAATAAAGGAAAGGTTCTTTTACGTAGGTGGCACACAATGCAGCGTGATGCAGCATAAAAATGTAATATAGCTGATAATGATGCTGATGCATTATGGCGGCGTCGAATTAAAACTCTCCCGGCTAGGCCAGATGACATGAAATAGCTTTAATTAACATAATTTGGTGCTATCATCGTCGAGTTTTAAATTATTGGCGTTTGAATCAACACAATCGTAAAGCAGAACATGAAATAACAATTATGAAGTTTATTTTTTAATGTTCATTGTCGTTCTCTGGATTTTCTTTTCCTCGCTGTGGAAGACTAATTCATTGCTTTTCTTGTCGAATGCTCCCAAAAAAAACTTCCACGCGCGCGCCCACTCTTAAATTAAGATTAAGAAGCAATATGCATTGTTCCGTCGAGCCATTCTTTATCTTCTTACGTCCATTTATCAAATGTCCCCTGACCCGTCTCACGGTGCTCAATGGAAAATTAAGTCGATTTATTTCTGTTTGTAAAGCAATGGCGGGGAGCTTATTGTCGCGCGCGACATTGTCCTCTCTAACAGAGCATCATCATCATAATAAACGCTCGTGGGCCCGCGCGCCTGCTTCTTCAAACCTTAATTATCGTTCTGCTGTGCGTTCTACTCTCCACTCGCTTTCACAAAGTGCCACGTTTTAATAATTATTTTCTATAGTGCAAAGCAGCAGCCGAAGAAACGGCTGGACAGCACAGTCAAGAAAAATTATGAACCGTTTAAAATTGTGGAAATGAAAATGAGAAAATGTAATTAACATATTTAAATCATTTGCTATTCGGTTGACACCGACTGAATAAACCGAGCAGGCGAAGTTTTCGGCGGGGCCAATGAACAGTGAAAATGGCTATTATGCGATCATACGGCGGTTTGTTTTAATTATCATTTTTTGGCAATTTAACAAAAGGTTTATGGTGCATAATTAAATTTTCTTTTTCTCGGCTGTAACTGACATTCCTTCCAGAATATTCCGCCGCTGATTAATAATATTCCATGGCTAGTCCTTTGAACGGTGAAGTTGTCCATGAGCGAGGTAATAAGCTTCCCATATGGCAGTGAAAATATCGTTATTGTTACGCTCACACTCGGCTGTTTGATCTTCTTTTGATTGCAATCCAGTTGAATAAACTCAACGAGAAAATCCGATTTAATTAAATTTTCAATCACGCCGCTCGAAAACATGATACGTTGCTCACTTCTCCACCCAACTTCGGCCTCCCCCTCAAGGGATTCGTGTGTAATCAGGAAAGCCGTAATACGTTTTTCTCGTGTGTTTACCTTCGATTTCAAAATAAATCGCCTTCATCGCTCCTAATTGTTTCCCCAGGAAGAGCTCGCGTGGACGCAAATCGGCTGGAATTATTTTTATTCTCTCCTGCTTATTACTCCCGTCAACGCTTTTTACAATTTCACTTCGAACGGCGCCGTAAATTCGATATAATGTTGGATTAAATACCTTTTATGCGTCCCAATCGTAACATTCCTCTCTCGTACGGTATTGTAGAATCATTTGAGAGTCAGATTGAAGATATCGAACGACTCCCAGCTCAAACATCATGATTTTTTAATGGATCGGTTGATAGGGAAAAATTCTCCTTATCAATTCAATTTCTTCTAGTGTCTCGAGGGTATTTCAACACAGGAAAAGGGAAGAAAGGCGTTTTAAGTAACTGCGAGCAGTTGACATTTCTTCTTCAATCATTAATTTCATGAAGAGTCTTTTTCAAGTGCCATTTAGGATTTTTAATCGAATTAATTTGTATCGTTGGAAATGAGAGCATTGTTAAGTGTGACAAGCTCGCTTGGCATCGGAAGAGGAAGGAAGGCAAGCGACTTGGGTTAGATAGCGTCATTGAGCTAGCGATATCTGAGACAAGAGACGAATGGATCGCTCTTGAAACAGACTGACATAACATTCCAGTAAAATCAATTACACTAAGCTCTTTAGATGAAGAGCTTTCATTATGTTGGATAGTTCTGCTTCCGAATGACGGCCAGCGGCGCAAACTTGTTTCCGCTCGCTTGACCCTCATTAATGAGAGTAGAAATTAATTTGAAACTTGCCACTGATGCTTCAATATTACTCATTAAGCTAGACTCATTTTTCACGGCACAGTTTCCATCCTGGCCATCCGATCTAGACTCGCAAACCTTCCACCCAATATTTCTCATCCCTTCAGTCTTGTCGTGACACACATAAAACGCTTGTAACTGAACTGCAGCTGGGGGAGAGGCTGAAATAACAGTGTTTAATGGGATACTGATTCGGAATGGCCAAACAGCCCCATTTCTCGTACATGATTTGAGCTTCAGAGCATTCTCATCTCATTGATTTTTTCCCTTCGTTTGCCTGGACATGCTCTGCACACATTTATAAAACTAAACGAACCGAGTTGGGGAAAGATCTGCAGTGGAACGAAAATGATTTTCAAGCCATGCTTTTCTCGCAACCAGCCGAAAAAATACATAATTCTCGTCTCGCTCACTCCCATTTTTATTTCCTGTCTAGCCTTTCGGGACGTTATGTACTCGACTGAGCTTTTTTTCTTTCGAGGAAAACAACATGAGAGCTGGCAGATTCAGCCCTCGTTCAACTGATTTACCTGGAAACAAAGGAATCTCGAGTTTCAATTCTCCGCTTTCTCCTTAATTAAGGGGCGAGGAATTGTTTTATTCTCCGCTCACGTCTCTGTGTCACACGAAACGAGCAGAGTAGAAAAGAGTGAAAATTAAATGAGAATGGAGCAGCGACGAGCCGAGAGATATCATCGTCGACACTCGGTCTGGATGTTTGCTTTGATGGCTGTTTCATAATTTTAAGCGGCTGCGAAGTCTTAATGTGTGTCGCATGCCACTTCTTGCCTCTTATATTTTCATGTTATTTTAAGAAACTCCGATGAAAAGCGAAAGGAAAATTGAGGCTCAAGAAGAAAAGCGAAATTATGATGAAAAGTGATTCATCATCTCAGGCATAAGCGGACAATTTCAGCGCGTGCAGAAAAACACTCTAATTGAGGTCGCGTCTTTAGTATGCGATGTTTTCCTTTCCCGTCTGCTCGTCGAACTTTTCCCCCGCTTCGAGCTGAAATTTGTTTATTTAACATTAATTTCACTGTCACCTACTTTACGATCCATCTATCTTATACTTAGCTCTTCTCTCCCTCCCACCCAAGCTCGCATGTCAAGAAATCTCGTGGAAATTTTACGCGCCTTTTTTTCCCTTGCAACGAGAAAACTACGGCCGGGATTCTTTTCTTTCCTCTTGCTCTGTGTTTTTGTGCGTCTGCGGGGAGTTGTGTGCGAGCTGAATTTATGCTTTTATTATCCGCTCCACGGCGATGGGGGAGTAATAACAAAAAAAGGGATAATTTCATGCCGCACAAAATATGGCTAGGAATATATTCCTGGGCCTTACTCCATACGCTAACACACAACAAATACATAAAGAACTCAACCTGAAAGCGAAAAAAAGGAAAACAAATAAACAGCCGAGTCATTTTTCCTTTTAGCTCTGCTCGTGTTATTATTTATGTGTGCAAACGGCTCGATCTTGGCTTGCTTTTGTTCTGTCTCCCATTTCACGCGCGCCCTCAAGCTGAAACGAAATGCAAAAACGTATAAAAGCTCCCCCCACACCCTCCAACGATGATGATGATGGATGTGTTTTATAAGACGCAGAAGAAAACTTCCAACACTTTCTGTTAGTTGCCAACAGTCGGGATAGCTGAATAGCGAGAAAGCCTTCACGAGAAGGAAAGTGATGGGGAGGGCAGGCCAGTAGTAAAGCATCGCTTTTCACGAGGAACATTTGCTCGTACTACGTCGTTCCTTTTTGAAAAGGGAGCAGAGAGAACGGCTGAACATTATTATCCAACAATAAAAAGCGAAGTCATATGACATACCCAAATAAGAATTTTATGGTAGATTTCAAGTTGTTTTGTTGTTGTTTCGTTTCTTCTTCGAGCGACTGACGTGCTCTCTTTCTCTTCAACCTCTCTTTCCACGCGCCCACCCCCTGGGTTCCTTTCGCCCGGCTCGAGAAAAAACATTTTTCGGCTTTTTCGACTAGCTGTATATGAGTTGCCCCGGCAACGAGCGTATCGATCCGAATTCATGGCATGAACATGAATTCTCCTTTTTTATGTTGTTCCTTGCTACGTCGCTTTTTCCTCTTCACCCATCCGCCCGTTCGCTCGCTCGTTTCCATTCGGGCTCTCATTCTTTCCTTTCGCCCTGTTCACGAGTCTTTTTCCACCCACGCCGAAGAGTTTTTCGGTGCTTTTTGCGTAGCTCTACGCATTTGATTATAAGCACACAGACAATGATTCGTTTCATATGCTTTCCTTACTCCCCTTGCTGCTGGGGTGCGAGAAGGGAGGGCCACGGAGACGGAGAGAAATTGCGTTATTTCAATGTTGGATTTTGTTATCGGGGCGAAAAAATCACAAACAAGAAATCAGCCGAAAAAAGCGATCCGGCAGACGCCTTGACGGTTGCTTGTGTTATTGTTGTTTCTCGAACAATCGGTCGGTCGTCGTTCTCACTGTCGAGCGCGGCCTTTCGAGTTGTTGGGGAAGTTTGCGTGATGAAGAAGAATGGTGAAAAGTTTTTCCTTCTTCGCTCGGGCCATGAGGATGTTGTTTTATGATTATTTTATGGTGTATGGCACAAACACAATTGGAGATCATGATGAAGTGGAAAGTTTATTCTTTCCTCTATTTCTGGGGAAGATTTTTCCGCACGTACACGAGCGGCTTTGCTGGGCGATCGAAGTGGGCTTCAGGGAGCTTCGCAACTACAGCATCTCGTTACAGCAAACCAGATGCTTTTTTCATTCGAGATGGATGCTCGGCTGTTAAGGGCTTTTCATTTTTTCGTGTTGGGCAAACAACGAGGCGCAGAGTGGCCACTCTGGGAAAATTATGCGGTCGAGTCCAAAGAAGTCGCTCATATGGTAATCGAGAGAGAAGAGATGGGTGAACCCTTCGAGCAAACACACACGTCGAATGATTATTTAAAAGCTCTGCCAGTTTACAAGCCCATTTTACTGATGATCCAAATATGGAAATCAGAAATGAAATTGAGACGGGAAGATTGCGAGGCAGAGGGAATAACAATGCGCCGCATTCGAAGAGAGCGAGCACATGTATGTATCATGAAATACATTTATGCTCGTTCCAATATGCTTTAAAAGAGAAAACAAGCATCGAGCGTAAAGCAGATGGAAGAAGAAGAAAAATAAAACATAACTTTGTGTCTAGTCGAAATGTCTACTTAATCGGCGACCTTGATTAGGTCGCGAGCTCCGGTGTTTTTCTCCTTCTCTCGCGCGAGCTTCGTAGCCGTTTTCTGCTGAAAACAAACATCGCTGCCGTCGCCGCTGAAATTCACACAACGCTCTGGTCAGCACGTATTTTATTCCGACCCGAGTTTTACGACGAAGATACGAGAATGTTGAGTCATCAGCAGCACATCAGAGAAATAATAAAAATGTTACTCAATCGAGCCTTCAACGGTTCTATTTTTACACGCTCAGAAATAATTAAGCGCAAACTTTTGCCGATGATAATTAATCACGGTTAAAGTGTGAAGCTACTCAGTAATTATTCGTGCTTATCTCGCAACGGAATGCATGACACGATAGGCTTTTACTGCTGCTGCTGTTCTCACCTACACATTTTAGTTCAGCTCACTGAACTGATACGAAAATATAAACACGGCGCTTTGTCCTTGTAACACTTTTCTCTTCTTCTCGCTTTTAAATATACACCGAAATGTGAACAAGAACACGATGAAATGGAAAAAATAATAATGAGGCGACGGTGGGAAATTTGCCTTCATAATAGTTGAAGAGGAAAACTTTTATCGCGACCTCGAAAAGTGAAATTCGACGTTGAAAAGTTCTCACTTTGCGAGCACATGTGCAAAGCACTGGGAAGTCGATTAAAACGGATTATTAGTTAAAAAGGAGTGAAAGCGTGCGGTGGTGAAATGTAACTGAGATGAGCTGGATATGCTGTAAATGTAAATTGATACCGTGAAGCTTTAAGCCTTACGTACACACGCCATTCAAGGATTTTCATATTTTGCTTCGTGTAAACGAGAGAGCGAACAAAAAAGTTATAACTCAGTACTTCAGCCGTAACTAAAGCGTAATTAATAACGTGATGGATCAAGGATGAACTTGTTGTGGAAGTAATCAGACAGCCAGCAACGAGCTCGATAATTTGTGGAAGTTTAACATGCAATTTACATACGAGGGAAATTACGTAATTTTCCAGCACACAAACTTCATGTCAGTCGTCGTCGACGACATCATCGTCGTTAGACAAAAAGGCCAAAGAAAGTTGAAGCGACACCGAAAATAAAATCGAGTTATGCAAATGGATATTCGTAGAACACAATAAACTTCTTTATGTAAATGTTCCAGTTCAATGCTAAAAGGTCAAAACAAAATAACGGCGAACTAACAACGGGCGTGATGGTAATAGTAGCGTGCGGTAGACAGGGAAACTTTTGTGCTGCATTTTTCCTTTCAACAGAGAACTCTCGATTGTCGGGGAGCGCTTCTCCCACCCGCACAACAAAGCTTTCTTCGCCTTGCCGCAAACTTATTTATTCACCAACTTTTTCCCTTTCTACGGCGAGAACTGGCCGAAGGGAAATAATTTTCTTCAACCGCAAAACTTTTCTTTCCAACAAAAGCGACACAGAATTTAATCTCCAGACTTGGAGCACACCAACGTGACCATTCTCATGTAGCTCTTCCCGCTTCTTCGTTCACTCCAGACGCCATATTAAAACATCTGTGTGCAAAAGGATGAGTGGTATTTGATGTTGTGGGTGGTGGCTGGAAAATCGAAATTCATGTTCCATATCAGCCTCACCCTCGCGCTTCTTAACATCCTAGTCCCAAAGATAAAACAAACTTTTTCTTCAGCCAGAGAGACAGAGGCGTAAAAGTGTGGGAAGCCGAAGGGATCGAAAGGTTTTTGGAGGGGTGGTGTGAGGATTGGCTGGGTTATTTTGAGCTTGCGACTTTCATCGGGAGAGCAATTTCTGATCCTGTCTTGTGGGTGAAAAATAATAAAACGAAAATATATTGAAAGTAATCTCAGAAAAGGCTTTTTGTTAGGAAAACAAAGGAGAGAACGGAAAAAATCCTGGAGATGGAGCATAAAAAATGACATAACAGTTCAGTGAACGATCTCAGATGGTACACGCGTGTAACACAAACACAGCGGCACAAATGTTCTCCCCATCGTGGAGGGTTGTAAACCCATTTGCTCATCCCTTCAACTCCAATTTTCAAGCTCCGAAGTGAAATCGGAAAAGCGCCAGAAGGCAAATGTTTTCTTCTCATCTCACTCCCCGCGGCGGATTTTGCTCGCTTTGCGGGTTCACTCATCGTTCTAGGTTCGACTGCCTGCACGTATGTTGGCGCTTGTCGTATGTTATTGTTGTGTAGTCCCCGAGCAACATTAAAATCATTCCTTTATACTCGAACAAGCGACGGTAGCTACACGAAACATCCTCGAAGCGGCGGAGGAAAAAACGAAACTGCACAAGCGCATAGCAATCGATGGCTCGCTTTAATGTGTAGTAAAATTCATAGTATTCATCTGAACCTGTGTTGTATTACGGCATCGGGAAACAACTGTTTTCCCTCTGACGAGGCCATACAAAGCTCCGAGCTTTTCACAGGATTGTTCGTTGGTGTGTCGAGGGAAATGCGACAAAAGCCTGGCGCTGTGCTCTTGGTGTTGGTGTGCATGCGAATCACATGGTTTTTGTGATTATGCTTCCTACGGCTCGCTTCACACCCAACATCCAACAACAAACAAACAGGAAAAAGCGATGAAATGAGACTAAGGACATGTACGGCTCGGCACATGGAGAGGAAAAAGTTTTCCCTTCTCTGTCGCTCGCATTTTGAATTCTTAATGTGCGCCTAGAAATTTCATGATTAATTGCTTGTTATAAAAATTTCATTTTTCATTTGAGCCTCTTTGTCGTCAGCGACGAAGACGACAGAGCGAGATAGAACGAGCGACGGGGTGATGTGGGATGAGGGGCGACGTGTATAGGAAAACGTTCATTTTATTTTCCTTTCGTTTCGAACGAGAATAATTTTCCTTTGTTTACAATTTCACTGCTGAAAGTTATGTAATAAATTTCGTTTATGGCGAAGGTATGCACATACATTATGTCATTGATGACAGAGCACAAGGAATAAATAAATGACAGAAAACATGATGGAATATGAGGCGTCGCGTCGGTACGCTCGAGGGAAGGGAGGTCAGCGTTCGGCGTCAACAAGGAGAGGACTTCTTTGAATTTCCACTCAATTGTACGTCATCAATCCCGAAATATTTAAGCGAGAAAAAACAAACAGGCGGCGGGCGGAAAAAATAAATTATGCATAAATATGATTTTTCTCTCCATAGCAAGTCGACATCAGCATTCACGAGGACGAATGATCATTTTTCACGGGAAACTCGTTCATGTGAGTGTCGACTTTCGTCGCACAACTCGAAGCCAAATCGCAGAGTGAAATAAATGAGTGAAATAATATTTTCGCTTGACGCATTATTCTTTATTTCGAGGAGAGGCATTTGCATAAATTCGAAATTAAAGGGCAACGTCACGTAATGTATTATTACGTAGAGAATCATCTATAGATGATTTTTTATATTCGACGCCTGACACTTCCATCCCTCCGTAGCCATCTCTACCCTCCCCCTATTTGCCTTCAAATTTATTTTGAGGACGAAGAGCATTTTCATTCATCCTTTATCCGAGTAGACGCGTCAAGTCAGTCCTCGGCATTTTAGGCAGCTCCGACTTTCTCCCTGCGCTCCCACCCCACATGCTCGAGTGCGACGAGAATAAATACAGCGCCATTAAGTGTAATCAGTCACATAAACGACATTTTTCATTTTCGCTTATTAATTTTCCTTCGTCTCCTTGCTGAGGATGAAAAGCTCGCACTTCTTCCAGCCGTAGAAACATAATGCGCAAGAGGCCGCAAGCCAATTCTTCTTCCCTTTTCAATAAGATTAAGTGATCGCGCATTATCACAAATGTGTTACGTTCTTGTTGTAAATTATGCAAGAGATTGTAGACGCGAAGCTGGCGGTGTCGATAAATTGAAAGCACGAGGCGAAACAAAAAGTTTGTGGAATTTTTTCGAAACGCGCAAAAAAAAATTATCGAAAAAAGGAACGAGACGAAGGTTGAAAGCACTACGATGTGTGTAAGTGAATTGATAACGAATTGAAAATGCGCCATCGCCGATATTGATATTTTCGGCGTAATCGATATACTTTTATGGTTATATAATCAGCCCGTCGGTGCGATTGAAACAGGTACACACACGATGTTTATTTAATCGATCTTTATCACTTGTACGAGGCAAAGTAAATGACTGCGCGCCATGTGTGTATGTTTTTATTTATTTGTCGCACATTATTGCGCCATGCGAAGCCCTTATCTTCCAATGCTTCGGGAGAGTTATGTGCGTACGTGCAATTTTATCAGTCGTCGACGACGATACGTTTAGCGTTTATGTCTTGTCGATTTCGCAGAGCGAGATCAGCTATTTAGCGAGGTTTGAAAAGGCCCCCAAGGGACGCTTTCTCTCATTTACTCGGAATTCATTTCTTTTCGCTTGGGTGTTTGCTTGGGGGAAGATAATTCAAACAAAGATTAAATGACCAGATGTGACTCTCCTCACCAATGAGGAAAATGATTGGAAAATCATTGGTCTCGCTAATCCTCCGCACAAATTCGACATTCAATATGCGAGCGACGATATCTCTTGGCTTCTTCCTCGCTTTTGCTGTTTGCCCACCATCCGTAATTCCCTCTTTCTCCGACATGTTTACACTACTTTTAGGCCACGGCAAATACAAGAAAGAAATAAGCTTTAATGACGCCTTGAGAGGAGAGAGCGCCACCCACATGATCAGAATTTATAGGAAATTGTTATTCTTTAACGATAATAATCGTTCAATATTACGATTCTGCCTGCTTCAAATGGAGTTTCATTCTCCTTTCAAAAGCATTTTTAATGTTGATTATTATTTTTTATGTTATAGTTCTTATGCTCCGAGACATTTTTATTTTCTCCACTCCATCTCGGTTTGTTTTCTTTTATCGAAAGTCGTCGATTGCGAGCTATGGCTTTGGCAAAACCAATTCATCAAATGCTCGAGATGTGCCAATGAGTGCGATTTAATTTAATGAATTACAAAGCGACACTCGCGCTGTTCAATCTCTCTTCTGTCTGCCTCGTCTGTTCGCTTATTGAAATCAATTTTCATTTTACTATATCGTTTCTCGCAGGCCGGAAAATGTGGGTTTCAAGAGTTGTTCACATTTCTTCTCCACCGCTGCCTTCATGGCTTTTCTGTTTCGTGCACCAATAAATTTAAAAAATTGTTTCTTCTTGATTTTAATTTATTAAATCTCTCTACACATTTATGAAAGTCGCGATGAAGAAGTAGATGATGCTGAGGAGAAACGACACATACTTGTGACAACGGGAGATAAATTTATCTTCTCTCGATGAATGGGAGGGAAGAGAACAGTCTGATCGCTAATGATGAATGCCTTTAATGAATGAAAGCATGAGGCCTGGCAAGAAAGTGAGGACTGCTGTCTTCATGCTACTCGGCTGCATATTGCGTGGGAGCTTTGTTACCTGGCGAAGGTTGAAGCGCGTAGGAGAATCAAATTCAAATTTGAAATTACCTTAACATCCTCGAGCACTCAAATCTGATCTCGTTGCAAATTTGTTTTTCTTTTTCTTCTCGAAAAGTCAACAACAAAATTGGCTTTGTAGGCGATTCATTTTTAATTAGCCGAAAACGTTTGCAGACAATAAAATTGGAACAACAACACGAGCACAAGCTAATCAGGTCTCGCTTTTGTTTGCCCAGCGAGCCATTTGCTGTTCGGCTGCAGGCCAAAAGCGCTGCTTTAGAAACGATGGAGATAAGGAATAACAATACATCTAGTTGCGAAGCAATTTTCCTGCTCTCTGACCACCGACAGCAATCGCCGAGATGAATAACCTATCAAATATTTTATTTTGATTTGTCGTTTTCTCCAAGAGGCGGCCACTCGCTCGCTTCTATATTTCATCTTATTTATAAATATATCTTCGTCTTAATGGTGTGCTGCTGTCCGGTGAGCCCCTTCACGAGCTGTCGCTCTGCCTCTTTACTCCTAAATGATATTAATAATTTATCTGTATTTTATGTGATCACAGCATAAACATTATAAATCAATTTCTATCCCGAATGTAAGAAGCCTAAGCATATAAAACGAGAAAATAAAATTGAACGCGCGTATTTTATGCTCGGGAGAGAGAAAACTGGATTCAGGTTTTAAATCGGCTTTAATGGAATCTCGAAAGTCACTTCACAAATCATCCATTTATGGTCACGCTGTACGAATTCTGAAGCCTTCGATGCAGGGAGGGAGCGAGTTTATTATTATGTGTTCGCATAAATTATGTATCGGCTATCGCCATCACTCTCTAGAACAATAACGTGCCGAGTAGGAAAAAATATCGAAATAAATAATGTTTTATTGTCAAAGCTCTCCTTGTTCGATTTCTATAAACTTGGAGAGATTTCCTTCCATGTCTCTAGCGAGTTTCCGTCTTGAGCGTGCGCTCCGACCACACTTTGTTTATTGTTTTAACAATTTGTGTTCATTAATACAAAGTAGCGTGTAATTTTATTATTCACTAAACATGAAATTGTTGATTTTAGTTGTAACAACATAAAGAAGTTAATCGTGCCCTAGCAAAAAAGCTGTTGCAAGCCCAACAACAAATTGCTCGGTCGGTGTGCTGCGCAAAAATCTTTTGGAGATTCGTTGTTCACGTGAGGAGAAAAAGCTAGAAAATCTACGCATTAGAATGAACTCTTCAGTGGCTTGGGACAAGCGCTGGGCCTCGCACACATTGGCAAAGTAAATTCTCGAAAGACATAAAAGAATTATTAAGATTTTCTCAAGGTTAAAATCTTTTCTGCTTGCACAAAAAACCCATAAACTTTGTTAAAATATTTATCTTTCTTACATTTTATTTGAAGACAAAAAGATTTCGCCAACGAGTGAACACGATGTTTACACTCATTTATGGTGGAGACGAGCTCAAAATTCTTTCTTCGACGACCACAGAGCAGCTTAAAAAACTCGATTTCGCTCAGAAATTCTTGAGAAGGTGAAATATTTACGATCGTTTACCGACGACAATGTTGCACGCTTAAGAGGTTTTGAAGAATCCATAGAAACGTCCGCAGAGGGGCGACGTGCCGTGTCGCAAAGTCAAAAGTTGTTAAATCAATTAGCACATATTCCTTTGTGAGATTGTCTCCCGGGAGCCGACATTAATTAAACTGCCGATGATTATCAAGCGTGAGAACTCTCGAGAGTATAAAGAGCTGACTTTTCGCAATTAACGGATCATTTTCGACATAAAATTGGAAATTTATTGATCTTGTTAAAGAGGCCGACGCTGCCGCGCGATGAGAAAATGCGAATGGAGTAATTGCTAATGAGAAATGAATTTAATAGTTTGCTCATTGAACAGCTTAAAGTCCATTATCATCATCCAGTGTGAATTCTTTTATTATCTCAATCGTCTTCTCTCTCTCTATTTCGCTTTCTACGTCTCGCAAAGTAAATTCTGCTTCAGACAAATCAATATAATCAAACTCAGAAGACGGAAAAAGGAGGCGAAGTCTTCAATTGCCGCGGCTCTAACGAAAGAAGCTTGCAAATGAAAGAGCGCGGCGCGCAATTTTTCTTCATCTCTTTACATATTCGCTGTTGATTCTGATGATAAAAGGTTAAAAAGAGCATTATCATCCATGTTCATCATCATTAAACACAACAAAGAAGAAGGCGAAAGAAAGCACAGATAATAAAATAAGAATCATGAGGGATGGGAAATGATTGTGAAACTGGAAAATGAAATGGAAATAGCCTCGACGATGAGCTACATTGTTGTTTCACTGCTCAATTGCTCACGATGTAATTCTGTTCCCATCCTCTGTCTTCGAAGGGCAGTCATGTGCTAGGCGATGGCAATTTTCATATTTCGCTTGATCTGTGAGCATTAAATTTATTTTCTTCTCCATTTCACGTTGCTGTTGCTCTGAATGCAAAGCGTCCCGAGACCTAAACCTGTAAAGCTTGCTGTGTATGTGCCTCAATTATCCGTTCGAATGCAGAAATGCTGCTCAATAAATCATGAGAGAAACGCGTTGGGGCTGATGGAATTAAGAGAGAACTCGAGACCGAGGAGCATTTTCTCCTAAATTGCAGCGAGAAAATATTATGATAATATTTCGCGTGGAATAGCAAAGAAAAAAGTTATGAGCCGATGGAAAATTATCGAGGCTGATGCCTTGAGCCGTGCAGTAAAATCAAAGAGAGGTTGGGAAGTGATGGAATTATGATGGAGGTGCAAAAAATATTCAACATGCATTGCAAACAATGAAACGATGATTCGATTACTGGATAGCACGGGCTCATCGATTATTATCGACCAGGATTTGATTGCATAAAAATCACATCCATTCTGATTTCTGTGCATCCCGCTGCTGTAAATTATTCTCATTAAGTGGCGCGGCGATAAAGCAAGGCGAGCTTTTATCGCTAGGCGCATCGTGATTTAAATTTATGCGGCCATAGCCTGAACAATTATTTCGCCGCGAACTTAATTGCCGATCGCTGGATCGGGCAGTGATCATTGTTTCACGCGGAGAGGAGCAGTCTATAAGCTTACTTTGTAGGCTGGGGAAAACATTTTTATGTGGCTGTTTGCAACATTGTTAAGTATTGCAAGACGAGAGCCAAGGGGGAGAAGAAGAAAGTTAAATTTATTGAACTGTGAGCAAATTGTTTTACATTTTCCCGAGACGCTTTTATGAGCACTTGACGAAATCACAACAATAAACGCAGCTACCAACGCGTCTTTCCTCCTCGCTCTGAGCCGAAAAACCAAAACAATAAACAACTCAGGCTCGCGGAAAAGAAAAGTTATTTTTGTTAAACTCTCGTGAACAACGAGGCGAAGAGGAAAAGTAAAACTGTAACAAAATGTTTTCTTGGCAAACTTTTGACAAAGGAAGTTTTCCTCCTCCCGCTGCAAATCGACAGCCGAAGACTCGGCAAGAAAGAAAATTCTCCCAGCCTCGACTTCCGAAACAGGCAAAGCAAGCAAAGTAATCATGCATAATGGCAGCGAGCTCAGCACAAAAGCAGCCAGCATCAACATATGGCATCGGCAAGAAAACAAATCCAAACGTTTTACTGAGTAATTTCGTATGCATGCAACACGAGCGAGACGGTCGGTGGCGGTCGATAGGAGAGCGAAAGAGTGAGGAGATTTAATAAAATATAATCAAACAGCTGTTCCGCCGATCGATTGAACTTGTTTCGTAAACTCTCGTCGTGTTGTGCTCTCGAAGACGAAACTTCCATTTATTTTCGGATCTTCCGCCCCCGGTCGAGGGTCTCGTGTTTCGCATTAGACGGAAAGCGATTTATGTGATTCGCCATAACACTTTTTCATATTTACGTGAAACCGATTACACTGCTCCTGCTCGATATGCTTTGCGTACAATGAGAAATTGCTCTACCTACGTGTTCTCTTTGTTCGGTCTCACTTTGACTTCGAGAAATCTGCACGGCGCGCGGAAACTTATCTCCCCTGCCAAACGATCCGTTTCTCGCTATTTGTTAGGCTTTAACATCGATATCGGTATAAATAATCGCGAGAAATCTCGAACTTTATCATGTCTCCCTCCTCCCGTCGTCGTCTGCGTAGCTTCACTTCAACCTTTTTATTTGCGCCGCTCCGAAATCAGCTGTGTGACGTCAATGAACCCTTTTTATTATTTGCTGCCAACCCTCTCGCTCGCCCTTGCGGATAATGGCAGGCAGGCAATATCTGTCTGTTCGGAGGAAAATTCTATTTGTGAAAGGCGACTCTCCCTTTAGCATTGAAAGCATACAAGCGTCGAAATTACATCAGACTGTAATCCATGTAAGCTAAACAGCAAACATAGCAAGCCGTACATGCTTCCAGGAGTGTTTTGTGTATTGACACATATAAGTCTGACGTCATGAGCACCACACAACATGATCCGTGATGTGCATTCAGGGGGAAAACTGTGGAAATTTGTCGACGTAATTTTCATAATTTCGCTTAAACTATTTTCAACCGCGCTGTCGTATGCGAGAGTCGGCAAAGCACATTCAAATTAAACGCTCGTTTGACGGCAAATATTTGCAAAGTGGAGCTCTTGAAAAGCCATCAGGAGAGGTGAAAAACTGCGATTCATTTGTTTTGTTTGTTTTGCTCTACACTCGCACTCGCTCTTTTAGCTTGCACCGCGCGTGTTTTTGGTGTTAAGTCGAAGGAAAACAAATCGACTCGTTGAAGAAGAAGCCTTATCGATAGCTGCAGTTCCACGAAACCGCACTTATTCATGTACAGTGTCAATTAGTTGTCGCGCCATTTTATGGTTTATCGTGAAATGCGAGATCGAGAATCGTTGGGCACCCGAGAGCGCGAACCGTTGACAACATGAAAGGCAATTAATTTGATAGCCCCGAAGCCAATTTGTTCCTGTACAACAAAGGTTGAATATTAATTTGTCCGAAGCTCTTCCCACACCGATTGAATTACACTTTATTTGTGCAAGTACCTAATTATGAAGTAACCATAAATGTTAGTCAGGAGCGTGAACTTCGTCTCGCTTTAATAACGAAGGCACTTGTTTTGTGGGTGGGAATGTAATTGCTCCCGCTTTCCAACGAGACGTAAACATCATCAAAGTGTAATCATAAAAATACCAAGCGTTGCATTCTCGCAATTCCCTTTCGCCCAATCGAGAGTGAAATTGAATTTCATTTTCTTTCTTTTCATTCTTTCGCCTCGCCTGATGCACACAATGCTCCTCTCCCATCGCGGCTGTTATTTTGCGCGAGCCAGGAACTAAAGCGAGCTTCTTTATTTAGAGTTTAAATATAAACGAGATATTTAAATTTCTGTAAACACCGAAATATAAGAACGGGAGGGAGTGAGCACATATGTAGAATTAGATTGCGGCTGTGGCGTGCTTGAAATTATCATCGAACATCAACCTCGAAGCCGAGCGCCGCTTTTTTTGCACATCCGAAAATTCGTATCGTGATGTTGTAGTTTTATATTTAGAACACACGATGAGCCTCCATGTCTGTTTATATTCTGTAATTTAGTCTTCTTCTTCGCTCCCTTGCGTAACCTCGACTCGCTCACTTAAATGCACATCGATGAAAACGTGGAAATGAGCTCTCTCGAACGTGGAAGGGAAAGAAGATCGCGCGCTGCTTGTACCTGGAGCCATAAATTGCGCATGAATGAATTGCTCAATTACCGAAACTGACATTAATTACACATCCCCACATACACAAGCAGCAAAGTTGAAACGAATTAATATTTGTTATATAATTCTAAAAATATGTTTTCCCAACGATGCCAGAATACAATAAAAGGCGAACCGAGCAAAGCTCTCAATTTCAAAACATTTCGATTCGTTTCTTCTTCGCCTCGCTCGTTCATCTTCCGAGCGGCGGGGCGAACAGCTGTTGTTACAAACGCTCGGCTTCTAGCCGTCTTGTATCACTAGCGAACCTTTTTCTTGGATGTAAGGAACACTTAACGTGATGGCTTGAGTTCCTTTGTGCTAAACTCTTTCAATCAAATCAAAGTTCAAGTGAGAAAGCAAACAAGACGATTGTCGATGCCTGCCGGTCAGCAATCGAATCGGGCGTCTTACCTCTTGCTTTCCCTTCGAACCTTCAGTCAACAAAGGCGAAGCACAGCACATAATCACGTATGCATTGTCGACAATTGTTGACACAACAAGTTCATATACCATTTCCCAATCTTTGAGCACATTTCTTATCGACATTAACCGAAAATGTGTAAACATATGAGCGGTGGCTCTGGCACCGCGTTCAAGCAAGTCTGACTCGAACAAAAGTAAACTTTTCAGTCGAACGAGGAAAATTCGTTCACATTTCGTATTCGTCCGATCGACTCTCCAATAAATTTCTTTTTAATATTTTCTCACTTTGCCCTGCTCGCCTTGCTGACTGCTTATGAATTTTCTATGAGGCATTAAACGGAAGGAACAAGAAGGAAATTTGCAGCATAAAGACGGAGGGGAATCTATAAGACTTTGTGTGCAAATTGCTTTCCGAATGAAAAAAAATCTTTTGCCTTCGCTCGGCAGTGGCTCACACACGAAAATAAGAATCGCACGAGAAATTGGCATCGGGCTGAAGAAGAAGTTCAACGAAGAAGTACAGGCAGTCCAAAAGCATGGGCAGAGTAAATTGGCGGGCTCGGTAACAAGCGGCAGAGCGAATGAAAAGAAAAATCGAAGAAGAATTCGCGAGATATTTCGCGGATTTCTGACTGCGTGAGGAAAAAATTTGTTTAATTGTAAAACTTCTAAGTGTGCGTCACCGGGGGAAGAACGCGATCCATTGATGGCTCGAAGCGGCTAATGTGTATGTGACGAAGTTACTCAATTGTTATTTTCGATCATTGCGAAACAAAAACAAGCCGCATGTGTCCCGGCAAGCAATTCGCACAAAGACACGACACGAAGCGAAGAACAACGAAGAGAAAACAAAAAGCCAATGAACGGCTAATAAAGAACCGGCAAAGACTCATGCGAGTAAAGATATATAATAACGGCAGCAGCAATAACCCACAACAATATCCAATTTTGAGCAATTTCGTGCGAGAGAAGCACAACAAGCCAAAGCACTTAACACCACGTGACATGAATTTAAACTGACGAGAAGCGAACGGGCGAAAGAAATAAGTTCGCATGCTTCTTCAGGATCCAAGAGCTGTTGTAAGTTTACTACTTGACAGCCGCATAAATTGGAACTTTTCGCCAAACTTCTATCAAGACTCCTACGCTGAGAAACGCGAGAGTGGAAGGAAAACGCTAAGTCCTCGCATGAAGCCAATAAATTCCCAAGGAGGGAACCTCGTGAACCGCTTCCCTCGGAGCATAAACGTCAAGATGTTTACATTCTCACCGCGAGATTCCACTGGATGTGTGCTTTACATCGAATGATATGTTGCCCTTTTGAGAACTGGAATGCTGCTTGTCGTCGCTGTCTCGAGATCTCATGTTGTAGTTGCGTGCTTACTTATATGACTCCTCCGTGAAGGAATGAGTAAAGCTTTTATTTTCGCAATCATGCTCGGGATGATGGCGGTAGCGCGAATGAATGGAGAGAGATGCGAAGAGCAATTACCATGGTCACAGTAATAACTTTGTGGATGAGGATCATATTCCATGGTTTTATGTTTCGGCTGTGTAAACTCGACGCTCGTCATTTGGATTCTGGGAAAATTTAATTCCGAGACCGACAAAAATTACATGTGATTGCGCTCTCTCGACTCAAGTTTCCCCTTTTGATGCCCGTTTTGAGCGTATCGCTTAATTGGAAACTCTTTCTCTGTTTGTTGTTTCTGTCAAGTATTTATTCACCGGCCAGTCCGGTCTGCAAATGCGTCGTTGAACTCGTTTCGTGCGCAAAAACGCACATGAAGTTTTCACCCAACCTCCTTCCTCGCCCCGACCATGTTTCAATTTAAAAACTCGACGCGACTCGCCACGCTAACGATTTATTTTAACTGATTTTTATTGAAATTTATTACGTTTATTTCCATTTATAAACGCTAAATGAATATAAACAACACAAATGAAAAAAATAAACAACATTTTAATGTCGAATTATCGGTCGTGCATAAAATTAAGTATGCAAAACTGCACCGAACTGTCTCAGCGTCTAGCGTTCTGTTTCGTTTCAAATGCAATGTCTTCTGTTTCATGGCCTCTCTCCAGATCTCGACGCGGCCTCTCTCCAGATCACAACAGAACAGATGTAACAAGCGATGAATCGCCGACAACATGTGACTCTGTTTTGCTAAGGCAAACGGCGCGGGGAAATTCCAGATTAAAACACAGAAAACAAATAAACTTTTCTCTTTCTCGCGCTGTTTGCCTAATGAAGAAAACGTAGAATTGCTTGTGATTGTAAGTGCAAAGCTCGGCCTTATTGGCACAAGATCAGGCGATTTAGCAAAGCGAAATTCCCCATCGTCGCATTTGAATAACACGCGCTTTTCGCAAGAACTCGCAAGTGAGTCTCTGGCTTCGGTGTGAGGCGAAGGAGGAATGAACGACTTCTCGGAGTATAAACATCTTCTTGGGCGAAGGCAAATAGGCTCTAGCACAGACGTTCTAAAGGGATCTCAACAGCAGCCAGCAAGATAAAGTTTTAATTTTATAAAATTTAATTTAAACTTTTGCCGTTCACGAGCTTGAACATTGGATTTAAGGCCGTTCATTAAACTATTTAACCAGATTACAAAGGCAGGGATTTCAACTTCTCGGTCTGCGGTCAGACAATTGTTGCTCTCGACGTTTTATCTCGCTCCATGTTATATTTTTAGAACAGCCGAGCTTATCTCCCATGCATGTGTCATTTGCGAAATGAAAATAATCCCTTCTGGCCTCGGCTGCAAGAGAGAGAGAATCAACATATCATATCGCTGAAGTGCCAGCCGAAGAAAAATAACATTGTTCGTACAACATTTTAAAACTGGAAAAATTATTATCATTTTAAATTAAAAATCTCCATTTACGCGCGCGGTCATAAAAATAAACATTCTTTGCATATGAATAAATGTATTTTATACCATCGCTGCACGATGCAACCAGCGAACAAGGGAGCTGGCGAGATAAGAAAATGTGCATCGACTCCGTCGTCGCATAAGTTGTCTGATGCGTAGGATGAAGAATGCTCGATGTTGGCATATTTTTATCTTCGCTTTCGCGCGCGGGGGCTTTTCGTTCGGGACACTCGACGTCATCTGTTCTGCCGTTGTTTGACTCCGCATCAACAAAAACAACAGAACAGCCACTCGAAACGAGACAAACGAATTGCAATAAAAAATAATAAGCAAAGTTCTCTCTTTATGTCTTTCTTCAGCGAAAATGCTTTATTTTCTGCGAAAGACTCTTTGCGTCCATACAAGGCTACGCCACACAATTTCCATTCGATGAAATCGACTTCAAAAAGAATGATTTATTCTTGAAAGTCTCTTGTCCTCTTCTTCGCCCGCTTTCATGTTGAGAATATTACCAAAACAGAAAGCATTGGATCTGTTACTTTGTCGATTCAATGTTTCTATATTAAAGAATTGCTAGTTAAGCTTGTGAGCTTTCAAAATCTCCTAGTGCGTTTCGATTTTATCAAGCTAAGCTCATAGCGAGCGAGCATATGATGTTGAAATCTATCTGATGGTTAACATAACAGCACACGAACCACTCAGTTTCGATAGAAGAATCCAGCGTCTCTAATTTCACCCAAAAAGAAAACCCCTAAGGTTCTCATATCTCGTGACAGCACTAGGAGAACACGAACGAGTAAGCCTCGCGCGCAATTTCCTCGTTAGTTAATTGGATTCAAATTGGCTGCCGAACGGCTTGTGTAGAATCTCTGACGATCATGACGGAATGTTTACCTCGTAAAAGTTCAAAAGCCTTCCACCGAAAAAGCATAAATCGAGACTTTTCTCGCAAAACAACAGGCACATAAAATCATAACGGATCCAATGCTTTATGTTCGTGTTTTCTTTCACTTTTTTTTCGGGGGTAAATAAGAGTTTTATGTGCAATTTGGCAAGCAGCAAATTGACTTTGAAAGTTTCTTTTTTGTTGCCGTTCTTTCATCTTTTTATCTCTTTCGGATAATATCGAACAAAGAGCGAAAGGAGCTTCTTCGGGTGGAGGGAAGAAGACCATCGATGGTGCTTCGAGAGCGAAGAATTCACTTGACTTTTTATTTCTTATTCATAATGCATGACATTTCTTCGCCTTTCTTTGCCTCTCCAAATGAAATTCGAGAAGATTTTGCCGACATTCTTTGTTCCAGCATCGCTTTCCGATTCCGGACCAGCGTTGGTTGCCTTTATCTCCTCTGCGTCTTCTCCCGATTGCCTCGGAATGAAAAATAACTTCATTTCAGATTTCTTGAAAACTTTTCTTTCTCGCCATCGTCGTCATCTCTGCGGCAACACATGGACGACTGTTGTTGGGCTTCGGGAAAGAAATCCACGCGGAATGTCGATTGGAATTTGTAATGTTGCCTTATTTATCTCTCTGTGTGCCATTCACATGGGCTGTTGGCATTTCATTTTCCTTTTTGCGAGCAGAGACGCAAATGAAATATTAAAACTTTATCGCGCGGTTGCCGAACCCGAAGGAAACTTTGAGAAGCATAAAAACGTATTCGCTGTGCCTAGTTCAAGTTCAAAAAGAGAAGAAAATTATTTTTTTGCAAACGCGAAACGAATAGCGAAGTACAAAGCATTAGAAATTGATTCCGCTTCATGTGGTTCGTGGATCTTCGTGAAACGCTTGATTAATGCGAGACGAGCCAAATCGATCGAGAAACTCCACATCAACTCTCCAAATTATTTTGCATTTTCCCGGGAATCGCAGAAGCGGCTCAGCAATGCTGAACTCATCGGTCGATTGGTGGTCGACTGATTTATTGCGCGAGAGAACAAAAATGTTTTGTGAGTCAAGCAAGCGCTTGTGCCTTACGCAAATTGAAATCTGCGCCGATGATTTCAGCAAGCGAAACAAAAACAAAACGCCGATGAATAATAAAACCATGAGCGTTTTATCGAGAAGTCTCGCGATTTTATTGCCACGTTTCGATCGAGCGTGGCGTCACTCTTTATCGGGCACACATGTTAACATATTTCCAAATATCAAAGTTTCATTTTTGCATAAACTCCGGCTCGACATTGACGCAGAGCAAAAGGTTCCGCTGAACTTGCGGGAATTTGACACTTGAAACGAAAATCGCGCGATACGCGGAATGGGAGCAATGGCGCGTCGTCTCTCTCGCTTCGGTTTCAATGTCGTAGAATAAATAAAGCATTCTGAGATGTTATAAACTTTTCCCTTTATCTCCCGATTGTTTATTTATGCTAAAAGCGACGCTTCGGAATGCTCACGAAAAGTTTTTTTCATGCGAGGATGAAAGCAGCAAACGCTTTCGAAGTCGGATGGCTCATGAACAGGTTCACATGAACTCTGCAACGCCTTCGAAACGAAGCGGGCAAAATAAAATTCCAATCGGACAGCTCTCCAAGTCGACACTGCTTGTGTTGTGTGGTACGACGACGATCATGTATGAAACATTCCAAAAGAGTCGAAAAAGCTTTTTTTTCGTGGAGAGAAGTTTTAATTGCGCGCCAAGCCAACAACCGAACCGGTTGGCTGTTGGGCTCGTTTGACGATTCAAAGAAGCCGAGAGCTACTCGACTAAGAATGCCGATCTAATCGTTAGATTCTTGGCTTTCTTGAATGAATCGAGCTGTCGACGGTGTGTGTGAGTCGGTCCGAGATGGAAATTTAATCCGAAAATAACGCATGTGGCCATTTAAACTGCCACCACCACTGACCGCAAGAACAAAGTTCTCGGTACGATTCTACGCTCCTCTGGCTTCAGAATTTTTCTGTTGTTTGCGGCTTTCGTGATGATTCTCCGCTCATTATTCTTCATTATTATACGATTTTCTTTTCGATCTCTGGACTCTTTAAAGGGAATCATGGTGCGTGTGTACTCACAGCCCAACTATTTCCATTTACGCTTCTCCGTACAACTCCAAATGTGTAGGTTATTGTTTGGGCATTTAAACATTCTTTTTCATATTGTTTACGCACAAAAATGGGTAAATTTACAACTCTTGCCTCGTCATGCTATCGGGGCCGGTGTAAGTCAAATTGGTATTTTCAAAACTTGTTACTTTAGTGAAGGAGACAGAGGGAGAGACGGAGAACGATGAAAATAATAACAAACGACGAAGAAGAATAATAATTATTGTTTACTAAAGCAGAACAGATTGGTATCTTCATTATGAAGTAAGAGTTCAAGTCGCGAAGCCTTCGCGCCAACAGAAAACCGCGAAGCTTCTTCTTCAACCTTGCAACCGAAAAATCTTCGTTCTCGCTTAATGCTACTCTGGGCGCCAAAGATTTCCTTTACACAAGCCTAAATGTTTCTTCTTAACCATTTCTCCACACCCGGAAAGAACGAGTTCGTTCCTCAACTCTTCTTCCTCCTCACATTTTGGCACTGAAGAGCTTTGCCATGATTTTCCCATGAAGTCAACACACAAAAGCGAGCTAATATTAAAACCTGAGCGCGGGGAGCGATGAGATGAGTGGTGTTGCACAAGACATATGGCTCGTCTTATGTTGTTTTGTTACAGAGTTTGTTGAACCGCGAGTCGCGTCTTTGAAACGTTTTTTTGTTTGATATTTCGTTTTCGACTGTTTTACGTTTGCCTTCATCAGCGATACACGTTTTGATCCATCACAAGCTGCTCGCGGCTGAGACTTTCGCAACGAATCCAGCGAAACCAAAGTTTCATAATACGATTTTGTCAACTCGACTCTTTGCTGCTCGCCCAGAATGGCAACAGGAATAAATAAATACCTCTCGAGCCGATGGCGAACGCGGTGCAGAGACAGAAGAAAAGAAGTTTCTCATGAAGCGTCGTCATTGGCAAATATTCGCTTCATCTCCATAGCAGGTTTTGTCAATTACGAGGCGAAAGGGAGAGACGAAGAAGACAAATTAATCGGCTATCATCGAGCGCAACATTGTACAAGAATTTTGACAAATTTCCTCGAGGAAGATTCCACTGCTTTTTTTTTCGTTTGAACACCATGTGACACATCACACATGCTGGCTGACTGATTTGAGGTTGATTACCTCATACGACGAGAGATTTTCGGCGAAGGAGAAAAAGCTGAAAATTTAATTATCACCACTAGCTTGAAAGATCATTGAAAACTTTTTTTTTTGCTCACTCGCTCGATGATCCGGTTGCATAACATTCGATTGACGTCACCATCATTTAAGATTCAGGTTGAAATACCTATACATGGTGCAGTTTCAGTTGTGAGGGGTCGAAAGAGCTCGAAAACTCGGAAAAGCAATGTCGGTGATTTGCACTCGTCACACAGCCAAAACCCAGAACTCCCTCAATGTCGACGACGCTTTTACGATGAAAACATTTTTCGAGTGGTTTATGTGTAGCAAAAGCGCAGCGGGTCGTGTAAGGAAGTGGGCGAACTTGTACATAGTGAAAAACTCATGAATGGGAAAAGCGCAGGAGAAATAATTGTCGGGCTTTCATGAAACGGAGTAAGAGAGACGGCGTGCGAACGAATGCTACCAGCATGACAGACGATAAGTTATTGATTTTTGCTATTCGGGTCGGCATGGAGCAGCATAAAACTTTATGCTTTCGTCGTAGCCTCGTTTCAATGCAGTTTCTCTTCCTTGCTCGCCAGACAAAGCGAGACGGCAAATCGTTTCGTACATGAAACACTTCCCAGCTGCAATTTACTATTTCCGCTAGTGTTTGTAGTTCGAAAGGGAGAGCTTTCGAGAGGGTAGAGGGTGTGAGGCGCTCGCCGCTCCCTGCTAGCAAGAGTGCGATTTAATGAACTTTTTGCAGTGCGCCAAAGCGTAGTAAAATTGAACTTTATGCTAGCGTAAAACGGCAACTAACACAGCGAAACGGATCTGGTGCAAGTGAACTGATGATTGCATAGCGTAGAACAAGAAGAAGAAGGAAAACTAGGTGCGGCATGGACTGCACATGGCTCGCTCATTTCTGAGTGGAAAACTCCATGACGGCAAAAGTTTTCCTTTATCCCTTCACCCTTCACCTGACACCATAATTCACTCGAAGTAAAGAACGCGAGTAAGAATATTAACGTGAGAGCCTGAAAGCGGTGAAAATTCCACCGCAAGTAGATGGAGGAAAGGCTAAATCGGATCAGACACAAATATTGGATTTACATTAGAAAAGGGGGAGAAAAGTTTTACGCTTTTCCGGAAGAGCCAAAATAATTCTCCAACGCAATTTTCCTCGTACAGCTGAAGAGGGTTAAGAAAATGAGCTTCGCTTTTATGTCGGGTCCATCTTACGTCTCGTTTCCTGCCATCGATTCCTCCATCTCGCTCGTACGCCAGCAGTCTCCCCAGTTCTCGGGAAATAAACTTTATGGCGAGGGGGAGTCGAAATGAATCATCTTTGAATGGGAAGGTTTAATTTCTCGAGTGACTCGACGGAGAATCGAGGGAGAGATTTTTCCCACCCGCTCAAGCCTACACATAAACAGCTGGTGTATCGTGCCAGCAGTTCCATTAGAGGGAAAGAGAGGCAACGTCGAGAGACAACGACATCATAAAACATCCTTGCTTCCCACACAGCATTCGTGTGCGCACAAAGACAGAGCAAAGCTTTCCCTCCAAAGCACAACGACATATAAATTAGCTCCGGCCCGTCTCCCCTTTCCCGCCAACACCCAACGCAGGGTAGATTTTCGAGATAAAAAAACAATTTTGTAGTACAAACGGACTCATGACGATGATGGTGGAAAGCATGAAAAGTCCGGCAAACCCAAAAACCTTTTTCATTTTCGTAGGAAAATGATTTTTATGGGAGAAGAAGAACACGCTCTTCGTGTGTACGGGAAAGTTCGTTGAATCCAATGATTGTTTGATATCTTCTTCTTGGCTCGCTTCTTTGAATCGAAAACGAGCCGTGATTTTGTCTTTTCACGTTTGTTTGTTGTTGTTGGTGGCGTATAATTTGGGAGACCGCGGGAAAAAAGCAAGCGATACTTAAGTCAAAGCCAACGCCCCGCGAAATTCGTTGATGGACTGCGAGAGATGAGGAATCGTGTGTGTACGTTTCTATCAGATGAAGCGAAGAGAAAGAAGTTGCTTTGTTGGTCGCTGGCTGTGTTGCCGAAAACACAGAGCGAGAACATGAAAGCAAGAATTTGTAGTTCATTAACTTACCGTAATCCCACGAGCTTCTTCTTCGTGCTTCTCTTCTTACCTTCCACGCTCGAGCATTCTCGAGATTTTCGTCTATTTTTGAATGCCATGGAGTGGCTTTTTTGTCGAGAGTAAGAGAGAAACACAACTCAACACACAGCATCAAAAATTCATTCTTCATCATCGCTTGTCTTCGAAGACAATCATCATCTCGAGCAGACCGAGTCTTTATCCGCCATCAAGCCCCATTACTCTCGACTCGCACGATTGATGGAATTTCGTGGGTTCTCCTTCTTCTTCTCCATCGTCGTCGTCAATCTCATTTCGACTTCTCACTCCATCGCGCTTTCCATCGATTTATTCTAAAATTAGAAAGTCTTGTGTCAAAACCATCAAGACGATAGATAGGAAAAGAGGAGGAAACAATGAACCAATCCAAATCCCCGAACATCATCTCGACGAGCCGAATTTAATTTCGAATAAAAATTATTTTCATCTGCTCATTTATTTACGATGATGAGACTTCAAAAACTGAAGAAGATGTTGAAGTCTTCGAGAGAGTGAAATTATTCAATTACACACAATTTCTGTACAAACATTCATCATCGCCACCGATGAGGATCGTGATGAGCAGCAAACGTCGAAGTTAGAGAAGAAGTCGAATAACAAAAAAAAGTTTTCATATGTTTGAGTAACAAAAAGAAAAACAAACAATTGCGCAAACTGATAAAAGGCATTTTAATTAACATGAAGCTCATGAGATATCTGCTGACTGCTCGCTGCCTCATCTTGCTCCGACACAATGTTTGTATAATGGGAAACTTCGTTTCTTCACTCGGGGCCCATCGAAAAACGTTGTAAACATGTAAGTGAAAAACATGTGAGCCGAAACATGTGATTCACAATCGACAACAGTCGTACATATGTTTGTCGATTAGGGAAAACAGACGGAAAGAAAAACGAATATTCATGAGTTGAGCTGGAGGGAAAACAAGCCCTTTGGTCACTTTGGTAGAGCAGGCTCGGCTCTTCAACCCCCCAACGATCAGATGATAAGACTCGCTTATGTTCTACATATTTTTTCCTTCTCTTTTTTCGGGAACGAACGATGAAAAGAAAATTATGTGTCTGCGAAGAGAGGAGACGAGAGCGATGTTGTGTGTGCGTACGCAAGAAAGTGCGAACGGAAAAATGCCGAAGAAAGAAAAAGCTGATTTTTGTTTTGACGGGCGCGCGAGGGTTTTGTGCGTAGACGAACATGATGTGCCTTTATTCCTCTTCCGTCTTTTTCAAATCCACATGCTTCGGACAATTTTCTCTCCATCTGGATGAATGCCCTCGTTCGGCCTCACTAAGCAATCGACGGCGAGCAGGTTCAATTGTCTGTCTAACTCGAATCGCTCGGGCCCTAAGCTCTATCAATCGAGCAGCGAAAGTTAACGATTTCTCCTTCGATAAAAAAAATTAACGACATTTAGTTTTGTGGTTGACAAGACATGCAGAAGAAGAGGCTCGGGGTTCTATGCCCTCCTCGGCTGCCGACTTTACCACGCAATCTTAACAACAACGAACGCACTAGTCCGGAACGCAAGTGTAGAGCGAAAGGAACAAAGATAATTGTGTGTTCAGCGATCGGGAGGTAGCGAGAGAGAGAAAGCGAGAATCGGAAAACTACTTTAATGCTTTATGATGTGGAAACGTGGTTCATTTGACGTGTAACAACCCCCCACATCAAAACAATATTCCCGTAGTCTCCTACCCTAAAAATCGATTGCGATTCAATAGCGGGAACCACAAGCACAACAATCAACGGGTAAACATATCAGGCGGACGAACAAAAGCGGGAAATTATGGAAAACAAAAAGCGCTCGATCGCTCTTATTGAATTAAAACCATGGAAGCCTGAAACAAATTCCTGAATGGAACGGTTGTATTTATAAAACTGCTTATTATAGCCGCTCATGCTCAACTTTTGCGACACATCGATAAAATATTTAGTTTATGGCACTTTAATATTTCTTTTCCATTGTGTTTTCCCTTTTTTCGCTGTTGCACTCGAGAAGCATAATTCGATAAAGCGGTGGCGTTTTGTATTCATTGCTTTCCATTAGCGTACACATGCGGCTAGGTGGGAGCAGGTGCAAAATGCGCACCTTTGTCAGTGCATTCGAGCACAAATCATGAAAAATTAATGAAAACATCAAAATCGATGGAAATTCAATTAAGAGCGCTGTCGCTGAAAGCCACTCGTAGTCGAACATGCAGTAGTACAAACTTGGACATGAACTGTCCCCGATTTGGGAGAGTGGAAGCTTCTCCATGTAGTCGACTAGGCAATTAAAAATGCTCATTGAGGATGCCTAAATATGGCGCGGCGGACTTTTCCGCTCGCCGGCTAATGCAATTTTTCCATTTGTCTCCAACTCTTTTTCCCTCTGCCGATGTCGCAGTGCCGGAGACAACATGATACAAAAATTATCGTGCCGGAAACAGAGAGAGGCGAAAGACTGCAAGCACTTTGAGCCAGTAATTGCGACTTCCCCCTTCTCGCTCGTTACAGATTCTATTGCATAATAATTAATCATGAATGAAGTGTGGCTCATTATTGTTTCGTGCTCGAAATACAGCGCCCCATACAACACAGGAATGCTCTTTCCCTCATCATCGAGTATCGTCGTGTGTACACACATTTTTCAACAGCGAACTGAGCTGAATCGTAAACTCGAAGGCGAACGATGATAATTGCATTGAGAATTGGAAAATAATGCAATAATACGCCGACCAATTGGCGTCTGCTACTCACGTGAATCGCTACTCACTGACTTGTGATACTAATTAATGAAATATTAATGGAACATGCTCCAGCACACGTGCCCGCTCTTCACTCTTTCTGCTTGCCGTGTAAGTCTGACTAACGCTCGCATGTCGATCTCAATTACACATTGACAATTCTGATGTCGTCAGCATCATCGGGGCGGGTTGACTTGCATTAGGCTGGCGTTTTAATCATTTAATTGCGCAACCATCTCGTGCTTCTCGCACGCCTGGAGTGTCTCCGTTCCTGCTATAAATAGTCATCAATTTCGTCGCAGATTGAAGTTGATGTCGTACAAACTCAATAAAACATTCACGACTCTCGCTCTCTCCCCGGCGCTGCCGTTTGCCATTCCGAGCAATAATCGAAATGCATTTTTGTAATTGCACTTGTCCCCTTCTCTCACTCACTCTATGTTATCTACACAACTATTTTCATAAATAATTTATCAAATTATTCATTCCCAATTAATTCATTCCCCATCGATGTAGCGATTCGATTGATCTTGATAGTGCGGCAAAAAATTCTGCTAGCTTGATTGAAGCGAGAGCGAGAGAAATATTTATCGTGCTTTGAAGTCTTGTTCCATTCAAGCTATTTCGGAATTGCATGTGATTGACGTAATAGGGCGCCACAAAATTTTACAATCGTTTGTACGTGTTTCGTTTCCCGCGCGCGCTCACAACTTAAATGGAAATCAATTAGAAGAACACAGCGCCGCGGCCGATCTCCATTGATAAAGACAGCGAGAAGCAGCACACAAGCAGGCTAGAAATTATCACTTCCAATGACTAATTTCGATTGGGGTCGCCTTGATGTCAATCTGCTGTCGAAAAAATTAGCTCCCTTGATTCATTCACGGAGCGCAGCGTTCGCTCGAGACGATTTGTTTTGCTGATGCTTTAATACTATTTCTGAGGCGGCAGTGAAAATAATAGTAATTTTTCTCATGTCTCGTGGCAGTTTAGCCGCCAATCCTATTTATAATCAAGAGCTGCTCGTCGCAAGAACAATTTAAGGGGAAGCGAAAACATGACCAGTCTCAATGTTAACATTTCGTCGTGTTTTTGTTTTCGTCTCCCGCTTAGATGGGGCGAGACGAGACTGAAGTCGTTGAGCCGGCCCCCCTGTCGATGAGGCGCATTATCGAGTGGCAAATCTTACACTGGAACTAATTAATTTTAATAGTAATTCAAATTATTTATGGTAATGATTTAAACAGCAGAATTCAGAGCTCCACGATGGAGCACGATAACGATTGCGAAATGGAAACTGCAGAGTGTGAAAATGCAATTACTTTAACGATTCATTCTTCGCAGTTTTCTCTGATATTTTCTATGATTTCCTTAGCGAACGCAAGAATAACGTCATTGAAGCCAGCGACGTCTTGCCTGGCTGTCCGCTTGTTAATTAGCGATAAAAGAAGAACGTTAATTAAGTGCAATTATATTTAAGGCTTCGCTGGCTTAATAACTCTTGCAGATTTTTGAAAGCCAACGATCTTCATTCAGGTTCTGTTGCTCGCCATTCATGAGCACGAAAGCGACTCTCGGCTCCATCAGACCTTGACTCTACTGATATTTATGAATATTATTTTTAATTTGCCTTAAGTGGGAAGGGAAGAAAGCGCCGAAAAACAACATAAAAATATTGTTATTATGCCGAGAGTCTTGCAAATGACTCGGGCGAGAGAGAGCGAGCAAAAAAAAGTAATTTAGCAAAGTAAATAAAACTTTACAACCATTAAGCTCATTACTTCTTTCATCACAGCGCTGAGACTTTTTCTTTGCCGTTCTTCATCGCTTTTATTCCTCGCCGCGAGTCAAGTCTATGAATGTGAAATGAGGAATGAAGTACCTGCGAACAATTTGACAGATAATTCGCTCGAAAAAGTTTTTCCACGAAAAAGATTTTCCGACGAAAACAAAAACAGACAAAGTCAGAGTCATGTTAAGCTCTCCGTCCGCGAGCTTTGATGAATTGGCTCGAGATAAGAGTCGTGAGCCGACAAAGCAGAAGAAGATGGACGAGGCGAAGAGGGAAAAGAAATTGCATTTTACACTTTTGCGGAATGTTAATCAGTTGCTGCGGGGCAGTTGATTTTTATTGCAAATTTGTTCTCTGGCCGGTTAATGAGATGGAAATATAAATTAATTGTAGCATAAAGAGGAGTCGGTCGGCTGGGCCGCGCTAATTGGATTGTCTCTGCTATTTTATTGTTTGTAAAAACACCAACTAAAGTTTTATTTCTGTTGCAATCTATTTTAGGCCGCGATACTGCAGCAAACGGCAGAATACATCGACAGATTGGAACTCGAGAAGCAGCAGCTGTCAAATCAGACTCAGCATTTACAAAGATTGGTTGACTCGCTGGGCGGCAGCAACAATAACAACAACGACTGTCCGCAGCAGCAAATTATTCAGCAAACTATTACCTCATCACCATCGACTGGCGGCGCCATCAAGAAACGAAAACTAGATCAAGTGATGACTGTACAGACGATTTCCGATTCGTCCGACGAAGGGCTTGGCTCAATGTCCCCAGAGCCTGTGTCGCAGATGATCTTCTCGAATGGTGCGAGCACTATCACGAAAACTCACATGGTGAGTGCAACCAGCGTCACAACCATCAACGTTAAGGACTACGTAAACCTTCAGAATCAAATGGAGACAGAGAGGCGCCACCGCATTCAGCTGGAAGAGCAACTGAAGCAGCTAGAGTTGCAGTTCTACTCGAGCCATCAAGCGCCAGCGCAAAAGTATCATCAGATTCAGAGTCAAGACGAGACTGACGAAGTCGATGGACACGTCAATGCCGTAGTCGAGGAGAAGATTATCCTTCGTCAGGCCGGTCAAGAGGACATTCATTACATCGGATCTGTTCCACATCACCCGCAGCAGTACGTTGTCGTGAGCACAAGCACGCCCGGCTCATCGCCCAAGCACGTCATCATCAACGACGATGATGACAACTCCCGCACGCTATCGTCCGACGAGTTGCACAAAGACGAAGTCAAAATGGTTCGCCAGAAAATGAGTCCGAAGCATCATCAACAGCAACAGCAGCCGCGCGAAATCAGAATTCCCAGTATCTTGGAGCAAGCAATCAAAGCTGAGCCGAAAGTCGAAGTTGAACGAATTACCTCGCCGGTCATTCAGCTGAACATGATTGAAGAGGCTAGCATTCAATCTCCACCTCGCAACAGCTCCCCGTCGGTCAACATCCGCACGACCTATCCGAATAACAACCAACGGCCGAACTTGGAAACGATCGTTGAAGCGATCAGACACCTGGAAGGCGACGCTTTCGATATGGATGACGGACAAGAACAGACGACGAAACTCCACCAGTCATCAGCCACGCAAGATATGCCACTTGCGCTAACAACGGGAAATAAATATCAGCAGAATGGCGCCAAGGACCCACAGCCATTCCTCAAGTTCCGACACAATGCGACGTCGCAATCCGGCTTGCCAACCTTCTCACTGAGTGTGCCATCTCAACAACATCAGCAGCAGCAGCAATATCAGCGACCTGGAGTGATCGTCGTGAAGCAAAGCTCCTGATTAAATCATTCTGATAAGCCATCATCGATGAAATCAAAATTATTCATGAAAATGCATAAGCAACAGCTGGATAAGACGAGGAAGATGGTTAAGTAAGAAATTCAACAATTCGCTACCTTTACGGGCTGACCTAAGATGAAAAACAATACTGGGTGACCTAAAACACTGAAACACGATTTAAAAAAATATTAATTGAATTAACTAAACTACTTAAATGTACGAAGTTCATAAGCTCTAGATGTAATCATTGACCAGAAGCGAGCCAAGCTCGACTGCTCAGTCATCTAAATAGCGAAATGTCTCGGTTTGACCTTTTTAGATAATTTTCAAGTTTTTCCTTTATGGTTTTTCCAAAAAAAATATTGAATGAATTTTACTAGAGAAAAGGGAATGGAGTGTTGAACTAGAAAGCTTTTCATAGAATCTCTCAGTTTTTGACAGTCGATGAAGTACACATAATTAGATCTTAGAATTCACAACATAAAACTGACAAAAATATCAACAAAAAAAAGCTCTAAACCATCGCAATTAATTTGATCATTTCGATAATTGATGTTAAGTTCTTTTACGGTTAGGCAATTAGATATCTAGGCAGGATTTAAAATTACTTTTAATTACTGAGTTTAAGCTTTCGCGGAACTTTTCTGTCATTCGAAGCTTTCGTGAGCTTTTTCCTTATTTGAACAAAAAGAAGAATCAGATTGAAACTTTATTGCGGTCAAGAAGAATTCTAGGCAAGATTGTGCTTCAACGATGGAAATTGAAAAAGGTTTTTCTTACTTTTAAATTAAGACTTTTCCTCCACATCCATTCAATGGCGAATGTTAGACGAAAATATTGTAAATTTTCCACGTTTTCTCCGTCGTCATCCAACATGTTTTAAGTATCTATCTACTTCAATGCAAACAAAATAAACTCTTCAGAAATCATCAGCTAGATCGTACACAGTTAATGTCAATAATTTCTATGAAATTGTAATTTAATTATAATTAATCTTCAACCCCCCAACGATGCAAAACGGAACATTTGCCCCGAATTAACAAACCTATTTCATTTGTTTTATTGATGATGCAGCATAAGAAAGATTTAGTTAAGTTGCTTAATTAATAGAAATCTTTTTAAACTTTATTTCGTCAGTGAAGAATTGGCGAGAAGAATTAAATTTGTTAAGTCAGAAGCGACTCTTGTCTCTTATTTCAAGCGACTCGGTTTGTCGACGTCGACACACGCAGAGCTATAAATTAAGGACATGCGGAATGTTTTGCCGTTCTGCGTGCTTGGCTTCAATTCAGAAACTTCGGAGTTTGTCTTGGAAGCGCAACTTTAAGAATGAAATTTTGTTCCTTGGAAAGATTTTTGTCTCACCCACGTTTCGATTTTATGTCAATAGGAATGGACGATAAGATTGATGTACATAGTCGAAATTCTTTTTATTTTAATTCATTAGAATGCTAATTAGTGAAAGACGATTGAAGATGAAGTAAACGGTTAGACTAGAACGATGCAAGAGTAGTTTAGGAAAAGAAAATAATGAAACTCGGCACGAATGAGTGACCGACACATGAAAGCTTCTTCTGCCCCTAGAAAGTTTGTTTTCCCTTTGAGTTTGCTTTGATGACGATAGCGAAATGAGTGCTGGACACCAACTGGACACTCACAGAACGAGAAAGACGTTTGAAAAAAAAGAAAAATAATTAGAATTCACTCTCTCTCTTACGTTTTCATCCCTCGAAGTTAGTAAAATGAAGAAATCTAAATTAATTGGATTAATTGACCTTGTATACGCTATTTAAAGAGCGCTCGTGGAGTCTCCCAAGGATTGATTTCCTGCGAGCGCCCAAATCGAAATTTACGTAGTTTTGTTTCTTCTCGGAAAATTTTAGAAAATTTCCTTCTACCTCTTTGAATCCGGTTGATGTTGTAAATACGGAATGAATTTTCCTTCTACCTTTTCACTTACTCTCACAGTTTTTACTTTGAATCTTTGAAGAAGATGAAAATTTGAATGGAGTTCTAATGAAAATTAGTCTTGAGACATTTTTGCGGAAGAAAATTGTAAGTAGAGTGATGCAAATGATGAAGTAGAAGCTATGGACAGTGTCCGGAAACCAGCAACCCCTGCCCTTTACACACATACACACACTTACGAACATAAACATTTGAGTTGAAACTAATTGGCTTGTGAATTTTTAAGAAAATGACGAAAAATTGAAAAGGAAAGTGGAAAAAAATATTTTTCGGGATTAAGAGGAAGTTTGTTGAGTAAATCTTTAAGGTGTAAGGCAATCTATTGGCGTAAGGATCCCTTTAATTTGTTATAAGCCTACGTATCATTTCGAATGAGAAAGACAAAGTTTTCTCCCGCGGCATTTAGTTGACACATCAAATCTCTTTTTCCAAAGTCTCATGATTCGGGAAAATCATAGTTTTCATTCACACTGAAGCAACACAACACTGTTCAACTGCAGACAAGATACCAAGGGCGACTTATCTCTTCTTTAAATCGTCAGGATCTCTCAGGACGGTTCTGAATTATGTAGCCTTTCGTACTTTTCTAACCCAAACATTTCCCACAAGGCGCAACATAATTTACAATTATTCTTTAGCTGTGGCTTCTGCTAAGTCCTCTGCAGAATTGCACATTAACTAGCATTAGCCATCGCTTCTGGGAGCTACTCCGAACAGACATCAGGTTGATTGGCAAAGGATTGAAATATAAAGTTGATCGAAGGAACATGAAGAGCAAATTTTATGACGAGAAAACAACTTTGTACCTTAAACGACAAAAAGTAAAATCGAGAAAACAAAAACATAAAATATAATTGTTTAAGTGTTTTAAAGACTTTTCCGAAGATGAGCGCATCGTCGCGTTGCAAACAAACACACAAATCTTACCTCAAATAATTGGCATAAGGGCTAACATTCTCGGAGATTTCTTATCGAGTATCAATAATGTGAAGAAAAAAAAATTAAACCAACCATGAAAAATTGTGTTCTTCTATTGACATTAAAGTTTTAAAGAGAAAGAAACTATTGATTGACATAAGAGAATCATATTAAGAAGATATTTGACATAAACAATTAATCAAGAGTCGCCAGTGTTTACAACAAATTTGTACAAAATCTTGCAAATTCCGAGATCAACGACATCAGATTGTTGGGGCAATCGCAACAATTCGATCCCAACTGATTTACTGCGTTGACGCGTTTCAAGGATTTTCTCAATTTGCATTGCAAGTACAACTTGAATAAATTAAAGAAGAGTACAAACCTGATAACAATTATGTACTTTAAAGATATTTCGCAAGCAAAAACAACAATTGCAACATCAACAACACCTTAAAGCACCGAAAACTTTGAAAATCCTCTCGAGAAGTCCTTCAGAATCCTTTGCGGAGTTAGACGATTTTCTTGCGAAGCCACTTTGCTTTTGGGGAAAGAGGAACTTGTCTAACTGTATCAGTTCGAAATTTGCTAAACTTTCACGGATCATCTTTTCGACGTTTTAGTTTTTGGGGGGAAAGAAAAATTTAAATATAAAAAAAAATTATATTTTGGCTTGTCAAAATTTTATCAAAATTCATTTTTATAAAATATGTTTTGTTTACGTTTCTTTTCGATTCGATTATCATTTTTGGCGACACTAAGCGGAAAAAATTAAGAGAAGAAAAACGAGAAAATATTGAGGGAAAACCTTACTGTGATTGTAATATTAGAAAACATTTTTATTATACCCGGTTAATTTATTTCTTAAATTAAAGAGCTATGTATAATAGACGAATGGTATAATATTAACGATCATATGTAAGTTTGCATAAACACACGAAATTGTGACTTTTGACGGAGCATTTTCTTCATTTCATTTCGGGACTTTCAGTTGATTGTAAATAAGTTTTCAATTTCGTTTTTATTTTGAAGGTTGAATAGCAAATGCTAGCAAGAGAAGAAGCAAACAGCAAAGCAAATTTCTACCGCTAAAAATTAAACGAACCCGTAGATTTTATACAAGAGAGAAAGATAAAGTAGCGCAAGCCTATTGACGATTATGAAGTCATCAGGATATTGTCCTATTAGTGAGACGTTGAGGGTCAATGATCGAGTTGTGCTGTGTAGAGCGAGATTGAATGAAATTTTCTGTATGGTTCAGAGCTGATTGTAATTTCGACTCTGGGTCTAGTTTGCTCTGGCTAAATCCAACGCACAATCAGATCACTGACCTTCAGCATCCGCCTGTTTGATATGTTTTCGAAGGCAAGAAGCGGAGTTTTCTTCTAATCTAGATTAGGTGCATTTTCTTCAGTTAATGAGAGTCGCATAGATGCAAACACAACTTAGAGCAGAGATAAAGCAGTTGACAAGTATTCGATAAACATTTAGCGTGAAGTTCAATAGTGAATGGGAGGGTTTGATGAATTCCAGAAAAAAGGGACAAATCACCGGAAAGAAAATATTTCACAATTTTCATTTTGTTTTCTCGTTAATTGTGGTTCAGATAAATGATACACTTCAATTGATTCTTCTTTCATATAATTGTAATGGATGAGAAAAAATCGCAAAAAGAAAAAATACCTTTTGCATAATTTAATTGAAAGGAAAACTATATTAATTATTGTGGAAAAAAATAAAATAAACATTTTATTATAATATTAAAAAGCTTTTCGTTGTTGACTTATTGTACCAGCTAACAACTTTCAGGAAGTTTGTTCCAGACTTGAGCTCGTGCCAAAAAGCTGTTTTATCAACGGTTTCACTTTTCAGAACACATGTTGCCCCTTCATCTTGTTGGCTGTTTACGTCTACGTGGATCAATGCCAGTGAATCATCAGATATTTGCTCTACACATATTTTTTGCTAGAAAGCACAACGCGAACGTCTAACGGTGGAAAGTTTTCAAACATTCTAGCAGAGCTGGCCACATTCATTTGCTAGCTGAAAGAATCAAGAGAAATGGGTTCGGGGCAGGGGATGGAAGTTTTTGGTTTTTGGCAGAAACTGCTTCCGGCTTCCGCAAAAACTTCTCGAAAATCGAGAAGCTGCTTCCCGAAAATCGAGAAGCTGCTTCCAGTTTCCGCAAAAATCATGAGCTTCTGTCAGCTTCTGCTTCCACTTCCATCCCGAACTTCGGGGCTCAGTGGTAAAAATGAATGACAGAAATCCAGAAGTTGAGAGGGAACAATAAGGACGACAACCGTTCTCATGATTCTTCATACCCTTCGTTACATGTATCAAAAACATATATCTTAAAAGTTTATAAGTCCAACAGATTCCTTCAACAGCAGAATCTTTTTTAAAAGGTAAAACTATGTATAATTTTATGGTTTGATTTTGAAAAAAAATTCAAATGAAAATTTTTATTTTTTTTTAAAAAAGTCGAAAATGATTTTTTTTCAAAAAAATCTTGAGATGAAATTTTTAAAGAGTTAGATTTTTTTTGAAAAAAGGGAGTTCAGTGTGGCACGAAGTGTTTGAACGGTCCATTACGTATTATATTCTTGCAGTTACAACAACAACCACCGTTTTTACTCCGGGTTCATCTCGAAAACGCGTCAAAAGACTCGCAATCTCTGATAATTGCGTAATCGCACTGCACATGTTTATCGCGCAGCTCGAAACTATTCACTCGTCGTGGCGGAAATCCGAAGAGACGTCGTTTGCCGACAAATCCCAAACCTGGTGTTATCGTGCGATTGAAAAAATTGCATCTCAATAAACAAGTCAAAAGTTATCAGTGAGATAAGTTTACAAGTCCAGTATAAATACGTGACAACAACAGACCACAGTCCAAAGTTTTTCGCCAGTCGCTAGTTCAATTTAGAAGATGTCGAAGGTACGGGAAACGAAAGAATTTCGCGTGACTGACATCACAAAACCTACGAGGATTCTAAAAGTGTCTGAAGGCGACCATGAGCCGCTATCGGTTCCTGACCTGCTATCGAGAGTCACGGAGAATTACGGAGAGCACCCAGCGTTAGCCTATCAGGATCATCAGACAAAGGCCTGGAAGTTCGTCAGTTACAAAGAATACAAAGAGAAGGTGGAAAAGTTTGCAAAGGTCTTCATCAAGCTCGGACTTAAACGGTTCGGATCCGTGGCGGTTCTCGCATTCAACAGCGTCGAATGGTTCGTCACTGAGCTGGCGGCCATCCACGCTGGGTAAGTTGTCGCATAACTAATATCAACTAATTGCTGATGCATTTTAATTTTAGAGGAGTCATAACCGGAATCTACACGACCAACAGCGTCGACTCCACGCTCTTTGTGTTAGAGCGCTCTGGAGCTTCGATAGTCGTCGTGGATGACGCAAAGCAAATGGACAAAGTGCGTGAGATCAAGAAGAAGATGCCGCATTTGAAAGTTGTTATTCAGACCCGCGAGCCTTTCGCCGAGGAGTTTGATGGATTTTACAAATGGGACGACCTCGAGCTTATGGATACGTCCGATGTAGAGGAAGAATACCAACGGCGGTCGGCTGATATCCATGTGAACGATTGTTGCAGCTTGATATTCACATCCGGAACAACTGGAAGGCCGAAGGTTTGTTCGTACTCGTCTCTTTGTTTGCGATTGGAATTAATTCGTTTGCCATTTTAGGGCGTGATGCTAAATCACGATAATTTGACGTTCGTGTCGAAAACGGGTTGTGAATTTGAAGGGATGAAGGACGCAGCAGAAGTCGTGATCTCTTATCTGCCGCTATCGCACATCGCAGCACAAATCGTCGACATCTACGCCTGCCTAACCGTTGCCGGAACCATTTACTTTGCCGAGAAAGACGCTTTGAAGGGATCGTTGCCAAGGACTTTACGCCAAGTTCGTCCGACGAGGTTCCTTGGCGTCCCACGTGTCTACGAGAAGATGCACGAGAAAATGCTCGAGATCGGTTCCAGTCAAGGTTTCATAATGCGAGCTATTGGCAACTGGGCGAAGGGAGTAACGTTGCAGCATCACCTTGATAAGATGGCAGGCAAGCCATCCAACTCACTCCAGTTCCAGTTGGCGCAAAAGTTTGTCATCAGCCGAGTGAAGCAAGCGATGGGCTTCGAAAGATGTTTAACCTTTTGCTCAGGCGCTGCACCAATGAACGTTGATACGAAGAAATACTTTATGAGTCTCGATATGCCGATCACTGAGATTTTCGGGATGTCGGAGACGAGCGGAGGTCACTCGTTCTCAACAAGAGAATCTCCACACTTCGATACGATTGGAAAAGGTTTGCCGGGCGTTATGACGAGAATCAAAAATCCCGATGCGAACGGTCACGGTGAATTATTGGTCAAAGGGCGACACGTGATGATGGGCTACGTTGGAGACATCGACAAAACGTTTGAAACTATTGACGACGATGGTTGGCTAAGCACCGGCGACATTGGATACATCGATAACGACGGCTATATCTTCATCACTGGACGGTTGAAGGAAATCATTATTACAGCGGGCGGGGAGAACGTTCCGCCTACTCACTGCGAGATGCTGGTGAAGAACGAAATCCCTGCGATCTCGAATGCTTTTCTAGTCGGCGACAAGAAGAAGTTCTTGACGATTTTGATCACACTGAAGACTCAATTGGCTCCTGACACAGGAGCGCCTTTAGATGAGTTAGCGCAAGAGACTTTAAAATGGATGGAGCAGTTGGGACTCTTCCACACGAAGTTGAGTGAAATTCTCGCGGCTGGGCCAGACCCGGTCGTCATGAAAGCGATTGAAGATGGAATCAAACGGGCAAACAAGAACGCGATCTCGAACGCGCAGAATATTCAAAAGTTTGCGATTCTGCCTCAAGATTTCACGATCGCGACTGGCGAGATCACACCAACGATGAAGTTGAAGCGGAACTACGTGGCCGAGAAGTACAAGGACGTCATTGACAAGCTGTATCAATGATTCGAGTCGAATGAGTCGCTAGCTTCATCTGTATAAATCTTATCAACCTATCCCAATCTCATCGTAACGCATTTAGCTTAAAAATTAAATAATCTCTTTGTTACTCTCGTAGATGAAGATATCTCATGAAAATCGCCTTCGAGACACTCAGCCCAGACCTCAGTCGAACGACTGACCGCGAGCACGCTTAAGGATGTTACAGAGATTGCGTTGCAGACTCTTAGCTATTTCCCGCTTCCACTTCCTTGAAACTTTATCGTTGGCATGTTGGCGTCCCCTGAACTCATTAATTTGGCTAGCTGTCCTGAAGGCGTTGGGCAAAGTAAACATAAGTGACCCTATCTATCACCAAAGTAGATAATCTCGAACGAATTCGTGGCACTCGCCGGTAGACCTCTCATCAACGTGTCTTCGTCTACCGCGCGATTGCCCAGCAATCCCAGTCGTTCCTTTTTCTTGAACCAGTCATTGAAAACCTTGTGAGACTGATTTTCTTTCCGATCAAATCAGAACCTGTACATCGATGAAACAAAATGAAATAAAGACAGTTTTCGAGGCTTGATTTGCAGTTCATCGTCTTATTGTATTAATGATTTGTAACTTTCGCAACACTCCGTTGATTAGTTGAGACCTAAATAGCTTGCACATAATTCACGATCTTCGCTCAGCGCTTCCCCCATCGATGATAATTGGATCTCTCGTTTCCTCTGTCATTGAGCTTGTGTCTGTTACTGCTAACAGGCGATCGCTCGCGGTTTCGATGGGATTGATACGGAGATCTTGATCGAGAGCGACGGTACGGCTTGCTGCGGTTCGAACGATTTTCCTCTCTGTGGTAACGTGAGCGATCCACGTAATGTTCTCGATGAGAGCCAGCGTTGTCAGAGCGAGTCGATGCGTAGGAATCTGCTGAGTTTTGAGCGGCGCCGAACATTTGAGCTCCGTAGTTCTGCATGTTTGAACCAGTCGCGAGCATGATCAACTGTTGTTGGATGAGCTGCTGCTGCTGAAGAAGAATCGGTGACATATCGACGTTTGCAGCGAGAGGATGTGTGACCTGCTGTTGGTTCCCTTGCTCGCGACTTCTATTCCCGTTGCGGTTTCTCAAAATGATTTCCTTTCCGAAGAGTTTGGTTCCAGCGAAGATGTTCATGGCGTAGCTAACTGACGACAAATGCTTGTAAGTAACAAACCCAAAGCTCTTCAGTCGCCCATCCTGATCCTTGGGAATAGCGACACGTTCGATTGGACCTACGAGATAAAAGTTATGAGCGAAATTCGCGGCAGCAACGACAACAACTCACCAGCTTGGAAAAACAACTCGTAGAGAATCGCCTCGGTCATTTTGTCGGCCAGCATTCCAACGAAAATCGTTCGGTTGTCCCTGTCGCTTCCTTCAACGTCGCCGAAAGCCATAATTAAATAAAATACGAGTTTAAAACAAACAGTCTCGGGGTTGCAACTAAGTTAGCCAAGTCACGAAGACGAAACAAAGTTAATGTTTTTGCCATTTACCCGTCTCGAGATCACGCCGATGAGCCGTGATAAGCTGCAACTGTTGAACCTGCATGACGATATTCAAGCAAAGCTTAGAGTGGAGAGATGTCGATTATTTTGAGTTGTTAGTTAAGCTCTAACTGCGGCCAACATTTCAAATGAATCGACCGAGCGCTTTTTAGCCAAAGCGAGTTGTAACGCGTCGAGTGTTTACCCTTGATTCAACAAATTAATATTTGCAATTTTGCGACGAATTAGGAAGAATTTGAGTTCCATTTCCGTGTAGTTTTGTTCGTGAGTTGCTCCCGAGTCCGAGGAGACCTAAATGTTGCAGCGGGACATAAGAAAAGTTGGATAGAAACGATCAAATAGAAATGAAATGAATGGTAATTGATTTCCTCGAATCATCCGCTCGTTCTCCTCGTTTGCGTGTTTCCAGTGGCTTCAATGCACTTAAGCTATTGCGAACGTTGCATTAAACATGTTTAAATTCAGCGCAAACCGGAGAGATCGACAGAATAACGAAATAATATTTTGTTTGGTTCACGAGATCCAGCGACATATTTTTTCCACATTCGTTTCCCACCAAAAATCATAACAATCACCAGCTGTACCACTGTGCATGGCTAATTGCTTTTTTGCTATTTTAGTTTTTAATCTCAACAATCCGCAAGATTTGAACATGGTTTGGATGAACAATTCTGGCAATACGGGACTTCCGACCATCAGCCAAGTGACAGGTGGTGGAGGCAATCCAATGATCCTCGACGAGAACAGCATCACTTACTTTAATGCTCAGCAGGGAAACATCGCGCAACAGCAACAAGCACTTGCTGAGATGAACCAGCAGTTGCAAGGAACGAACTTCATGAGCGAGTTCCAAGCGAACACTTCCGCAATCTCGAACGCCAATGATATCTTTGCGCTACAGCAGCAACACATGCAGCTTCAGCAGCAAATGAACCTTGCAGCTTATGGCAACATGGTTAACATGAACAATTTGCTGGCCAATGGCAGCGGAATGATGAACGAGGAGGAGGAAGAAGAGGAAGAGGAAGCAGTCGACGGTGGCGAATATGACGAAGAGAATTCCAGTACTAGCGAGTTCACATCTCAGCAGCAGCAGCTATTCTTCCTTCAACAACAACAGCATGCTCAAATTCAACAACAGCAACAACTGATTGATCAGAATAACATTCAACTCAACGATGCCAACTACTTTCTTATCAACAATCCGCATCTTTTCAACAGCAGCGCAACTTCAGATGACGGTAGCCCAATGATTATTCAGCAGAGTCCAATGCAGCAGCAGATCATCATGACAAACAAGCAGTTGGTAACGCAACAGCATAGCGTGAATGATATCGCGATGGCTCAAAAGAACAGCAAAAAGCTGAAAGAGTCACATAAGATTATGCCGGTTAAACGGCCCGGACTGAAACTGAAAACGCCCATTGCTTATTTCGGAAACACCGATCCATCAGTGATCCCAATCGAGAAGAACGGCATGGGCGTGTGCGAGAAATGCGGTGCCATTGGAGTGAAACATGCTTTTTATACGAAGGAACGACGCTTCTGCAGTCTGAGCTGCGCTCGAGGATTTGAATTGATTGCCGGAGAGCAAACAACTCCAAAAGGCCGAAAACAACAAACTCATCCAACGTACAAATTCAAAGCAGACCAAGAGAAAGTTGAGCCGACAGATGAAGGTCCTTTAAAGATAGAACAGCCTGTTCTCTACCACACCGTTATGCCTCAAGAGCCAGTGCCACAGATCATAAGACCACCCGAAGGTAGCGCACAAGGAGATCGACACCAAAGTATCAGGCGAAAGCCGCCGAGTCACTTGACCGACTCGTTTGACTGGAATAAAATCATCAACAAAGAAACCTTCTTCTCCGCCCCCGTCACGAACTTTGCTCACGCTCCGGGCTATGAAGTCTGGTCTGATATAGTTGTGGGAATTAAAGTTGAAGTCGAAAACTTGGACTTCAAAGACAGCGAGCATAGTAGTGGCAGCTCATCGGTACCTTTCTGGATCGCTTCTGTCATTAAGATTCATGGCTACAAAGCTAAACTTCGCTATGAAGGATACGAGAACGACGATGCTCATGACTTTTGGGTTAATCTTTGTGCAACGGAAGTTCATCCGGTGGGCTGGAGCGCGATGCAAGGCCGCCAACTTCATCCGCCGATGAAGATCGAGTCTCGAATCAAAAACATGAAGAAGTATCTGCTCAAGTCGCTTCACCATGCCAAAACTCTGCCCGGCAACTTTTACAATAAACTGAACGACAGCTTCCGATCACGCTTTGAGACCGATACGAAAGAAGGTTTGATTCTCGAAGTCGTCGACAAATGGTCGATTTCACAAGTGAAGCTGGCGCGAATCAGGAAGATTGTTGGAAAGCGACTGCTCGTTCAGTACTTCGACCTGTCAGGCCCCGATTCCTTCTTCTGGTGTCACGAGGATTCGCCGTTAATTCATCCAGTCGGCTGGGCCACCACTGTCGGTCACAAACTTTGTGCGCCGCCAGACTACGTCGAGAGAATGAATCGTGAGTTGCAAGAAATTCAGATAGAAAATCGAATGTTAACTAATCCAATTTTTCAGTTGCTCGCGAAAGAATCCTTGAACCAAATGATGACGACGCAACGATGGATCTATTCAAGCTCAACTTCCTCTACGAAGAATACTTCGACTCGTCACGTGACGACAAAGTGACAGCTTTTTGTGAAGGCATGAAACTTGAGGCGATCGATCCGCTCAACCTCGCGTCGATCTGCGTAGCAACAGTCATGGAAGTCCTCAAGTTCGGCTACATGATGATTCGAATAGATTCCTACATTCCCTCAGAATGGTTTTGCTATCATGAGAAGTCGCCATACATTTTTCCAGTTGGCTTCTGTAAAGCGAATGGAATTCCTTTAACACCTCCAATGGGATACAACGCTAACAGCTTCAACTGGAATACTTACTTGGCGGAGACCAAATCAATCCCAGCAATGGATCAAGTTTTCCATCGGTTCTCTACAAATCACGGCTTCAAGGTATGTTGAAGCAAACTAAAATGAAACCATTAATCTTACTGGCTTATCGTCACAGGTTGGAATGAAACTCGAGTGCGCTGATTTGATGGATCCCCAACTGATTTGCCCCGCAACCATTTCTAAAGTCGTGGGTCGCCTTCTTAAAATTCACTTTGACGGTTGGGACGACGAGTTTGATCAGTGGCTAGACTGCGAGTCGCCAGACATTTATCCAGTCGGTTGGTGCGTGACTGTCGGTCATCAGCTTCAAGGGCCAAAAACGACAGATTATAGTCGGAACAACCCAACCACAATCAAGCTTTTACCAAAAGGAAGCGCAAAGAAACAGAACAAGAAGGGACCGAAGCGAAAATCTATCGGGAAAGACAATTACGTCATGTCGTCAGGTGAGTTAATGCCACACGCAATCCAGCTTCACAACTTAATTACCTAATCCACTTAAAGGTCCGAAACATTTCCACGCTTCATCATCATCGTCCTCGACATCGATGACCAGCCTTCCCATCACGTTCATCAAACAAGACAAAAGTAGTTCGGAGTTTGGAAGCTACGCTATCAAGCAAACGCTGCTGCAGCCTGGGCCGAATCTCTACGGCGGCGGAATCATCAAGACCGAGTCCTCGGAGAATAGTATTATCAATAACTTTAAGAACCTCCAGAAGAATTTGGAGTTTATTGAGCAACAACACGTCGGCGTTCGATCACAAGCCTCTCATTTCGACGATGACGACAGTGAAGATGATGCGTTGCACGATGGAGCGATGTTCGACAACGATGACATGGACAACATCGAGCTCTCGCCTATCGAGTGGGACTGTGATGACGTAATTAAGTTTCTGAATGATAACGACTGCAAAAAGTACAGCGCGGTGTTCGAGAAGCATAAAATCAACGGCGCGAAGTTTCTCGAACTGTCACAGAATGATATTTATGCGCTTCTTGGAACGCTTGGCCCGGCCGTCAAAATCTTCAACCTGATTCAAAAGAAGAAGGCGCCGCTGCAATGAGCACTGATTGCCGAGAGTGAAGTGATGATAATCAGGATATGAAATTCTTTTTTTGTCGGCAACGTTGCGTCCCCTGATTTCTTTCCCTCGGTTTAGTGATTAGCTGAAATTTCAACTGAGAAATTTTCTCCTTAAGATTAGAGTTTCGATGATAAGATTCCAAAACCTTTTCGTTTATTTCATTGATTTGAAACGGATTTTAGTGTCATAAGGAATTTTCTAGCCGATAAGCTTCCGACTGTTTTCCCTTCTTGAGTTTCCTCTCGCATAAGATGAGAATGTGAATTCACCGAGGAGCGATTGATGCGAAATAAATTTTTATTTTTAAGATGAAATTGCCATAGCCGATCGAATAGAAGAAAGCGTTCATCCGCTGGAGACGACGGAGCGATTTCTGCTCCATTTTTATCACAAATTGAAAGCGAAAACTTCAAGGACGAGAAATCTTTTTCACGCTCCGTTCCGCCCGACCCCACTCAACCTATAACGCAAAAAGTAAACAAAACGCAATTAATTTTAATTGCAATAATCAGGGAAATATCATGCCGAGTCACACACAATCCCAAAAGAAAAATATAAATCGTTTGCCATTACCCGAAATCAAAAAATAGGATGAGAGAAGACATTGCAGAAGTGCGGTCTCAACGCTTAACAATAAGAGAAGAGGATTCGTTTCCATATTTTGATAAGATGATGAAGCTTAATATGCAGAAGAGTAATTTGATATCGATGCGATTGCAAGTCACGTGACGAAGCCGCAAACCTTCAAACCCCAAGAAATTCGCTCGTCACGCGAACTGCGATCGCCCCCGAGCTCAGTCTATCTTCGTAATGTAACATAAAAGATAATTAGCGATTAGTTGTCGATTCATCTTCTAAGATTACAAACAATAACAAAGCATGAGCAAGAATTAGAATTTTTAAGCTAATAAATGGAGTTTAATCTATTTTTATACAAAGAGAGAGGGTTGACGTTTAAAGAGTTGGCGGGAAGCTCGAGAGTGTGACTGATTGAAGCACATTTTTCTGTTCGTAAATCGCAATGGAATGATTTTTCATTTTGCCCCGCTCGTGTTTGTTTGAGATTCAATTTGTGCTGTGCGAGGGTTTGATCCCGCCGCGGCAGAAAAGTTAAAGGTGAAAAATTTGTAACAAAGAAGGAAATTGAAATAAACTTTTATATGAAATGAGTTGAAGCGACTTATAATGGAGCGAAAACCAATTAAACAGAGGTGTCATGAACCGGGCGTCGTGATTGACAACACATTTTGCAGTTTTATCACGGCTCGTGATTATGGCGAGTTGGAATAACGAAGTTCAATCAGTTTAGCCACGCGCGGTTTCGACATCAGTCGGTATAAAAGGGACGATTGGACTTTATTTTCGATTAAAGCTTCAACAGCCCTCATAACAAATAAACAAGTGAAGTGATGGAGGCCATAATATTCTGGATTGTGCTGCTCTACTTGTTGAGTGTTGTCGTCGATTTTATAGCTGCGGGTGGACAAACAGGTGAAAATCCAAGTGTGCGAAATCGGACAGAGATGAAAAGCTTCCTGATTATGTCTCGGTCACAAAAGTTTATCTTCCGAGAAAGTTTTTCCGACAGTGCTCTCGAGAAAAGAAGACGAAGCAGCTCGAGCTTCGCCACAATTCATTAACGAAAAACTTTTCCTTTGAACCAACATTTGTGGCTTCCCCTTGAAGTTCTCGACGCTTTATTAAATTACGCTCGTTTGTTTAACGATTTGCTTTCAATTCATTTCCAGTCCCATCGTTCTTCCCATCTCCCTCCTTCATCTCGGTTCCAGGATGCTGAGGGCTTCCCTCGCGCCACTAGAATCATCCGGTTGCAAAACGTCGCGCTCTTCAACCAACTTTTTACTATTTGACGCTCGGAAAATTAGCCGTCGTGAAACTTTCGTGACTAAAGATGTCACGACGTCTGAAGTTAGTTTCGATCTGAAAAGTAATAAAGTTGAACTTTAATTTGAATTTATCATAGTCTTAAATTAGCCTAAGAATCAGACGTTTGATGTTAATCCCTTGAGCTTCCTGTTGGACTCGAGGAGTGACTTGCTGTTCATGAATTTTTCATGCCCACTCCTCTAGTTCCTTCTTATCTTTACTTCTCCTTCGAACAAGATTCTTTCGATAAGAAACAAAAGCAGAGCAACCGCTTGAAAGAGAGCTTTTTGGCTTCATCTCGTCCTTTCAACCTCCCAAATTCATCAAATATTTATTTTTCGGGTTATGAGTGGAGATAAAAAATTAAATCCTCTCGTTGAAGAAATTAGAACACGAGAAAGTCAGGGGAAATTCAAACAGAAAGATAAGAGATTTCATCTGGTTTGACTTGATCAAACTAACGAGGATTTTCTGGCCTCAAGTGTTCGCTGTGTTTCGCAATTTTTTATAGAAAATTTTATGAAATTTCAGCATTAAAATGTTAAGGTTTTCCATGAGCTTTTCTGAGAATTTATCACTTCATGTCCAACCCCTCATGACAAGCTTATGGAAAGCATAGAACATTCGGCTTTCCTTAGATTTTTCGGGCATCGCTTTCATCTTCGCTCATTAAGATTTTATCACCAGCAGCAGCGAGAAAGTGAAAATTTGCCTCAAGTTTACGAGAACTACAGAAAACTTTCTCGTCCGCTTATCACGTCATTGGTCTTTGGCCTTTGTGCGAGAAGCCTTGAATGGAATGCTCGACTTTCGCTGTCGGTTCTGCCGTCACATTTAATGAGAAGTTAAGAACATTTCTCATGTAGGCTTGTGGCTCGCTCCAGCGCCTACCAAGCATCGTAACGCCCTTTTGCGGCGCAACATAAATCGATAACAAAGCGAACATAAATTTCATTTAATTGATGTGAACTCGAACTTTTCAGCGTTCCGCCAACAGCGAAGATTCCGCTTGTTCAAATAACAAGAAAATTTATGTTTTTCCTCAATTTTCCTTCGAATTTCCTGCTTTAAATGTACTCGAGCGTTCGAGTGGTGAATTTATGAATTTCCTGCTCAGTTTGGAGTTCGATTTTAAAGCGGGACGTTCATGTTTGCCAAACATTCAATCAGCTTCATCATCGCGATGTCGCTCGTTAAAAGGCGTCGTAATCAACCGACGTCTCTCCCCCCATACACCTGATTGATTGCCCACCACGAGCCAACAACACGTGTGAACAAGTCAGATGTTTGCTATAAAATTTAATCGAATCAATCTTGGCGATGGCTTTCAACTTCGAAGGGATAAACCAGTATTTAAATATATTTCAATTCAATGGAGCGACGTGAGCGTTTGTGTTAAATAAAACATTCGATGATTACGAAAGATTAACATTTGTTGAATGCGACAACATTCCCAAACGTTCGCTATATAAATAAGCGAAATGTTTTTGCAGGTTTCTCGATCCTTTGTCAAGTGCCTGAGTGATCCGCAAAAAATTCAAATGCGAGATGTTATCGTCGACTCGTTGCTTTCAAATAAAAATTGCGGCGAAGGAAAAAGCGAGTGAGCCGGTATCAAAAGAAAAGCGTTTAAAAAGATGTCATAAATGAAAAGTCGACATCGCTTTGTGCTCGCATCTTCTGCGTTTTACGTTTCCATGTCTTTCAAGAACCTTAAAAAGTGTTTGCTTTTAATGACTTGGATATGAAAAGTTTTGATTTTTCGCAGGAGATAGCAAGAACCTGTTTACTGGGAAAAGTGCCCGCTCAGTAAATGAGATGGCTACCCGACGACCCACAGAATTCAAACGGAAGTCGAGCGGAAATGAAGAAGTTTAAAAGGAGAACTTGACACTTTGACTAGTTTGAACCACCTTCAGATGTCATGGGATCGATAATTTATCGACGATAAGGGAAAGCGAGCGAAGGGTTCATTGAAACAATGCAAAGAGAAGTGTTGATTATCTAGCCATTGTTGGAAACTTCTGTGTCGAAGCTCAAGGACCGTCGAGCTAAATTTTCATCAAAGATATCTCGGGGATTCAAAATGAGAAGCGAACATCAAACAGCTTATAACACCAAAGCGAATGGAACTACTTACAAGTTCGCCTCGGTACAAAAATAGCATCGAGTGGGAAACAATTCTGATAAGCACGTAGCTCGCATGGTAATTGAATTTGCTGGTGGTAGATGCTTGCGAGAGATTAAGGCGAAACTTGTTCGCAAGTTGTTTCTCCACGAGATTTAAGTTTCCTTCTTGCCGAGCGAGGATAAATTCAATTTACATGCAAATTCGCAAGGAGGTAGATCCAATAAATTAGGCCGCGCCTAATTCTTTTCAAGCTTCGAATTCAATTTCCTGAGAGAGTTCTCCAGTAGCTTAAAATGAATCCCCGAAGTTTCCCCTTCCTTCTAAACCACTTTTGTAACAAGATAGAGTGAAAATTTGTATGACAGAGAAACCTTCAATCTTCGTTGGGTTATAATGGAACTGTGGAATCAACTCGCATGCCAAACATCTCTCGTTCAACTATTTTTAATTTATTAAGCGCGTGCAATTTCTGATGCGAGCGAATTATGAGCACATGTGCAACGAGCAAAGCAGGATGCACTTCTTCACGCACCGTGAGTTTAATTTATTGTGAGGCGTGAGCAGCTCTGCGAGATTTTAATTCAGTGTCGTGTCAATGCGACGTTTACTCATTAGCACGACGGCCTCATAATTGAATTATGGATTTTCGCGTGTGTGAAAAACTCGAAATTAATCACTGCTGTTGTTTAGCTCACTCGTAAATTGCATGTCTCGAGTCATCAATTTTCTTGTCAGCGATTTGTTAATTAGCATTCTTGAACGGCGAGCACGAAATTAATTAAACTGTCGTTCAAATGGCGCGTGAACCTTTATTGATTCCTGCACGGCGAATTGCTTTCACAGCCCATTTGATTTCTTTCAGCGGGGACTTCTGATGGAGTTCGATGCAACAGGAGGAAAATGTAAATAAACGACTCAATAATTCACATTTATTTGACAGTCGAAAAATATCAAACTTCCGAGTGAACTTGTTGAATTGAAGAAAATGACATTTTGAAGGCGAGAAAGCTTGAACTGTCGAAGAATTGAAAAGTTTTCGAATGAAAAATCAATCAATCAAGATCAACTTTTCTCTCAGGCTGAGAGTCTCAGCGCTTCACTTTCAGGGACGAAAGCCTTCTGATGATCTCCATTCAAGTGACTTCGTCCCTCAACGTCCTCCACCGTCACATCGATTCATCATTTTCCGATGCAAACATCTTTGGTGTTTCTACTACACAATCTCGAGCCATTGCTGATCTAAATTAAAAGGAAAACTTTTTTTAATTTCTGGCAAGAATTTTCTGGAGGATTTCCTTGAAATTTCTAAAAACATTTCGTAAGATTTTCTTGGCGATTATAACAAAATTTTCCTCCATTGAAGTTACATTACTTTGCTCCTCTTTTGTGGATTTTCCACGAAAAATATTTGATTTTCCTGAGTTTCCACAAATTTTCATCGAATGTTTCGTAAATTTTCAGCACAACATTTCGATATTTTCTTCAAGATTTCAAAGTTGATTTCCGTGAAATTTGTTTCTAAATTTTCCATTTTGGTTTCCCGAATTTTCCACCACATTTCATCAAACAAAGTTTTGTCAATTTTCTCTGATGTTTTTCGATTAAAAATTGAGTTTTTGTTTTGAAGTTTTTCAAAGTTTATCTCTTTTGTCATTGTATTTGTACCGATTTCATGGAACTACTCTAGTTTATCGCATTGAGTAACTCAAGTTTCCCTCCAAATTATCTTGAAACAATTCACTCAAAACAACTTTAGGCGATTTCACAGAATTTTCTAAATAAATTTTTCTCAAACTCGCTGGAAACAATTTCATTGTAGCCGAAAAAGACGAGGAAACGAAACTTGTTCATTACAGAGATTAATTGAAATTGATGTTGGAAGCTGAAATTAGATTCGGACTTGAGGAAAAAGATCTCGAGAGTTTTGAATTTTGATTTCGTTGCCAAGACGTCGCTACAAGCTTTTCGTAATTATTCAGCAAGACAAAGGCTTTGTCGAGCTTATTAAAAAGGAACTTGAGTCGCTTCGTAACACGAACCCTTCTCAAGCCAACACTAAGGAGTTAATGGTGTGAATGAAATTCTCCTTGCGGTAGTGCTTTTGTCGCATGAAATTATTAAAGCCACTCGAGCATACAGCCGGGGGAGCGTCTTCAAAAATTCAGCAATCCATTATCAGACCCTCATGATGAGGGCCTCATCTACATGTGATTTCATTATCTATTCCACCAGAAAAAACGCATTACTCGGCTCGGTCTGGTCTCTTACCGTCCCTAAGATGATGAATCTACGACCAATGCCGGAATGTATCGCTAGTGATTGATGAAAAATGATTTCCTTCTCTGCCTCCCCACGTGTCGTCGATTAAGCTCAACAGCTATGCGGAAGTTCGCCTCTGTTTGCCTTCAAAAAGGAGTGAAAATTAATGTCTTCCATCTCATGACCAGGGTCCATTTTTCACAATTCTGCCTAGCAGATGGTTCGCTCGCAACGTTTCATAAACTTCCGACAAAGCGTAGTTGAAGTCAACTGGCAAAAACTTTGCCTCCGCTCTCGAGACTCGAGTGAACGAAACTCGGTGCGCTTGCAGACATTCTCGAGTGGATTGATGAAGATTGCGAGTGGAATGACGGAATGAAGTTTCTGATGACAGCGGCAAAAATTACAAATTATTGTTTTCCTGCCAAGGTTTGCCTTTGCCCTCGTCGAAGGAAAACAACCCGAGACATGAGTTTTCCGGCGAGTCAGCTCGGCCTGAGATGGGAAAATATTATGCAAATGGAAAAGGTCACGTAATCCAAATAAAAGATTTTATCAATCAAGCAGAACCGATCGCTGAATCAATCACACAATCACCTGGCAAACATCCGGGCGAAGTTATCGACATTGCTCATTTGCTTGAGCTGTGAACAACAGAACGTGCTTAAATCACAAAAGCCAGGGCATTTGTTTCGTGAAGGGATTAGCGTTGGGTTTGAAATAATTCCAAAGCTCAGGTGGCTTCGAATCGGCAATGCGAACCTTTTTCTCTCAAGTGGAATTTTATGCTCGAAGTTTCAAAGCGCACGAAGTAAAACTTAAAGGAATTAAATCGAAGCGACGATAATTGAAGCTGAAAGTTGAAGAAACTTTTGAGAATAAGACGCTTTGTTTCCGGGTGGCTTCAGACTTGATGAATATCGTTGCAGGAAAGCTCTCGTAAAAGCTTCATACTCGGTTCGTCATTTGCCGGTACTTTTACAGTCGCCTTTTATGTTCTTTGAGGGAAATGACGAGAGCCTAACGGTTTGGCATGTTCGCCTTGTCCGCCATAAATCATTTCGTTCACGAGCTCACACGAGGACTTAATCAAAGCGGCAGCGGAAGGAAGGAAGTCGCTTTAATAAGCTCGGCAGATATTGAGTTACTTGGATATGAAAGGACTCACAGCGACGACTTAATCTGCATTCAATGACCTCACCGGTTCGATTCGAGATTTATGGGGAAAACATAGACTGTAAGCCGAACGTGGAGGACGCAACGACTTGTTAGACATCAATTGATGTCGCTTCGCCAACCAAAACATAAAATTCAGCTGCGCCAAGTCGAGACAATAAAAAGGAAATCGCCGAACTGAACTTGACGCGAAACGACTTCGTGCACGTTTGATGGTTGAATCTCTCGGGACTCGGCGCTTTGTCACGAATTGCCGCTTGAGCAACTCGGCGATTACGATTCATCGATATTCGCTGCGTGAATCATCGAGCACGGCATGGAATCTTTCGCAAATTGAGTTCGAAAGCGATCGATAGTGCGCCAAGCGAACTTTCATTGTTTTAATCATTGCGACTTTTGTCAGAATTTTATTGTTCTGATAATGTTAACAAACTTCCCGGAGAACAAAGTGTTCAAGCTTTCTTGCGCTTGATTCTGACTGTGATGCAATATGGTAGTTGTTCGAGGGTTCATCGACTCAGTTGGATAAACAAGGGCATACTCACTGATTGAGCTTTCTCTGCAATTAAGGAAATGGCTTTCGCATGGCGCTAAAATCTCGCAGCGAGCACTTCGACTTCTTCGATTCTTCACCCTCGTCTCGCTCCGTTTCCAAATCGCATTATGAAGACTGTGAAATTGGGAATTCTCAGTTGTCTCATAATTTATTCTCCGCGCCCCAGCAACTCACTTGTTTTCTTGTCATCTCACGAGGGGTGACGATGAGGAACAAGAAGTTCCATCACCCCGAAGTCGATTGCTGTTCACTCGAATTTATTGCGCAACTGCCTCGGCCGAATTCCGTCAAATCGCTTTGATAATCTCGAATTGTTTCGCTTCTGGTCTTAAGAGACCCAAACGGTTGCAGGCCGTTTTACTGTTGCCGCTTCAACCGTGATTAACTCAATCGCTCCGATCCATTTGGCAGTTACCGGCCGGTCGCAACAATCTAACTAGGGCTTGGCAGCTCAATCCACTTCGTTAAATTCCTTCTGCATTTTGCACGAACGAGGAGAAAGAACTCGCTCCAGACAATTAACAAGTAAACTGTTCAAGGGCGAAAGAGTTGGAGGAACAAGCAACGTCGTTAATGGCAAAAGGAAAATCAATTGTGTAATGGAACACCTCAAGGGATTTTCCGTTGTTCGGCTTTTTATGTAAATAAAATTTGTAATTTCCTCTTGGCACGTCAAAAGGCAAGAAACAGGAAAATGAGTTATCGGAAGGCAGCGAACGCGAAAGCCTTTTCTCGGTGGGACAAAGAAGCGGAAGAGGTGCGAAGTCGATGCTCAACTGCCAGGAGTTTTGGGGAATTCAGCTCTAAGGAGAACAACAAAGTAAAGTCATTAACCCACAGCGGCTCCGGTGAACTGTTAAATCGATAGTTTCAACTATTTTTAAATTGAGTTCAACTCATGTTTAATGTTCTCTCCACTCGGAGTTTCGCTGCTCGTTCGAGGGCGGTAAAGACTTTCACTGATTCGATAGCAATTTGTTTACACTTCGTCCCTCCTTAGAGTTTTGTTTAAACGCATGATTACAAATCGAGAGCAGATGCTCGCTGTTCAGACGAAGATCAATCAATTGTATGAAGCGTTGTTTGGGGAAATTCTCTCAATTGTGATCAACATAACAACATGAGTCTCGAGCAGCATCTTGAGCACTTTAATCAGCTCTAAACAAACAGCAACCCTTTGAAATTTTATTAACTCGACGTTCCCACTGTCGCTTCGAACGCATCGCTTGCATCGCTCGTTTACATCAATTCATCACGGATTTCCTCAAATTCCTCTTGATGATGGATTCTTTTCTCCGCCAAACCTTCAGCTGGTCCTCGATGCCGCCATATGCTTCTCGTCGAATAATTAATCTTGCTGAAAGATTCTTCCGCCTGCAGATTTCCACGAGAGAAAAGTTAATTAATGACCCGGATTCCTTGTTCTTAAATGAAACTGTGTGGTTGGCGGTCAAACCTTTCAACGAAGTCTTCTGACGTATGAATCTTGATGAATGCGCGCTTAATGAGACCGTAAGGATCGTAATCTGCACTCCAGGCCGCTTTCCGCACCAGATGCTCGTTCAGATTCAACGTAGTGTCGTAGAGAACTTTTGGATGCCCTAAAATACCCCGACGCTGTCCGATCAACACCAAGTGGCATTCCGGGATGATAAATTCAAGCTCGAGATGGAACAAATATTTGCTTGAGCTAATCGGCATTGAGAGAGGTTTAAGATCCGTGCTAAGCTCAACGACTCACCCGAAATATTTCTCCAATCCGATCTTGAGAACCTCGATAGTTTCTTGCGACGGCGGAACGAGTAGCTCGGCCATAAGCGGCGACAGTTGGTGGCGAAAGTTCTTCAAAGAGTTTTTGTACGCGTTGCGCCCATGCAGAATCTGAAACCGAATTGGGAATTTAATCAATCACGGCAGGGTTCGGCGTCGAGTTCTCACTTGTCGCTCTCGAAAATTGAAGTGATAGAGGCAACGTGTCGCTCGTACCGAATTGAAGAACTCCGTTCGGAATAAACGGTTCAGTTCACACGCTTCAGAAAAAGAGGAAAATGTGAAAACATCAGGCAAATCCGAGGAATTTGAAGCCAACGTGATGCGTTGAAGTGATATGGAGACTCACAAATCGCATTAAAAGCTCGTCTGTGCATCGCAATAAAAGCGCACTGAAATGTGAAATCAATCATCGATTCGAAAAAGAGCAAATCCTTGTCGGGCGTCGGTCTCGATCCCTTGTCGTCTTTGTTGCCCGCCAGCAAAATCTGAAACGGAATTTGTCAGCGTGCGACAAATGCGTCAAAAGAGCTTCCACAGACCGTCGAATATTCCCTGGCAGTCAGCAAGCGGCGATCGCTCAATCGCTTCGACAACTGTCGCTCAACTTCAATCGAGTAGTTGTCTCGAATCAGCCCGCTTGCTGTTTTATCGCGACGGATCAACAAATACTCAAGAACCAGCAGGTACAGATCGATGTAGAAGATGACGCTGTGAAGAAATTTGTCGTACTTGGGAGTGTGGAAAAACTCGATAAGCTTGACCGTCACTTGGTGGTTGTATAAGACTAAGTTTTTGATATCTAACAACGTCACGACTTCGCTGTCATAGAACTTGTTTGGCCGCAGGAAAACCTCACGCAAAAGCTTCTCTTCGGCCACTTCGATGTAGTCGGTCGACTTCAGACCCACATCATCCAAACAGCCAAGCTTGCTCTTTGTTTGCTTATCATCTTCATGCGAGTGGAATTTCAATTTGGCTTCGTTTTCGCCCCACGTCCAGTGGCCGTTCTTGAATTTATGTCTCTTATCGCGGCGGACTGGCAGCGACGACATTGTGCGAGAGATTTTTCGGTCGTACTACCGAGACTGGAAATTTTGGGATTGAAACTGCAAAGTTTACTCTTCGATTTAGAATTTATTTGGTTCCTTAAACCTAAACATGTTTATCTGATGTCAGCGAGAACTCTTGCACATGCAACAACTCGTGTACCTTCGCCTGCTCTAACTGAGGATGAAATGTTATTAGAAAATGAAGTGAGTCTTCGATTATCTTTGCCTTACGTTCAAGTGTGACGCCTTGTGCTGCGGGATAAGAGCCGTCAACTGGAGCTTGGATTGCCCAAATGTATCGATTGCCTGCTCGGACTGGACAGCTTCCTGGAGCTTCCAAGAAGTGGCATGCGTCTTCATAACCTGGAGGAATGTCAATCGGGACTGGAACAGGTCCCAAGAACCCGGTCAGTGTAACACGGAGTGTGTTGAAATCTTCTAATGGCTGAAACTCAGTTCTGCCTGTCCACACTTGGTTTCTGGTCAAGATACATCTGTCGGCTGTGCAGAAGTCCGATTCGACCCACAGTGGCTGTGGAAGATTGCCTGGGCAGCCTGTGAAGGCAACGCGACCAGCGGAAGCAACTGTGATGAGTGCTAGCGAAAGAACAACTTTGGTCAACATTTTGAAGTGAACTGATGGAAGCAAGGAAAGTTTTGAAATATTTATAGAGTGGCTAACATTACGCCCACAAAGAAGAATTCTTCTATCTATAAGATTAAGTTCACTGGCGATAAGATAAGAAGCCTAACAATAATAGAATAATCGCGCTTATAAATATCTAAGCACGCCGTCATCAATCACTTGACCAAGCACTCCACAAATTTTGTTTTGTGTTTGTTGGGGATTTTATTGCTTTAGGCTTTCAAGATCTTAAGGCACGCGAGTAAAAATAAAACGAAGTGATAAAAAAGTTGAGGCTTTTGAGCTTTAGATTCGACGCGCGCTTGATAAAGCAGATGATTTCTATACGTCAAGGGTTCGTGTAATGCTGAAACTATTGGGGATCCTGTCAGGCTGAGTCGTGTGGGAATCAAACCGCATGCAAGCAATAAAAGGAATTTCTGTAGTTCTAGAATTGAGCCTCGATAAATTTCCACGATCGATTCAAGGCATTTCTAACATTCAACCGACATTTCTGTCATCAAACTAATCAACTCACATTAATCTGTTCGAGAATTGCTGACTTTGTCATCTAGTCACGGAGCTTTCACCTTGGATTGGAGCTTCCATTGTTCTGGTCACCGACATGTTCGAAGCTACTTTGACGACGGAAATAACAAACTGTCTAGATTTCCCGCAGGAGCAATTCAGGCAATTCTCCCAATTAACTGAGAGATAACGTTTGACCTCTGACTGTGGTTCGACATCCATTCGTAGTCGAAAGCCTCGCATAATGAATTTTCCAATTAGCACCGGCTCTCTCGCTTTAAAGTTTCCCATGAATACTAAATGACTAATTGAAAATGAGATTTAAATTAAAAGCAAAGTTGACATTAAAATTTTACCATTTTCACTCGTCGACAAGTTGCGAGTGGCGCGAATTGAAGGCCAGGTCGAGAATGATTTTTTCATGCTGATACTCGGAAACGCTCCGACTGATTTCGTGTTCGCTGGAGTACTATGAGACAGCTGCTCGTGGCACGATTGAAAATAGATCAATTAACGAGAAGTTCAAATTAAAATGTTTCCTAAAATGTTTTCAGATTGTAGGCGGGAACAGTACACGAGCTTCAATGCTGGGTTGTTGTCTCAAGCGACGGATAACAGGCAAAGCTCTGCTTAAAAGTTGCACGAGCTCACAGAAATCACCTTGACCAAAACGACAACTCAGACATAAATTATTTGTGTGAGTTTCGGGGTCGATTCAACGACATAAACTTGGTCGAATATCGAAAGAAACAAAGCTCTTCAAGCAGAACACTCGCATGAAACGAAGGTAAACATTTGCTTAGGAATAATTTTTCCATCCCTGGGTAATAGACGAGCTTATGCAGTGAGAGCCTCTGTGCAGGAAACGATAATGGAGATTCGAGGCGAGTCGTAACGTGAGCAGAGCAAGACTCGCTATAAATCTGCACGGCTGATTCGGGTCTCAGCTTGACTGCGGATCCGGTTGTCGATACCTGAAGTATAAAATAAACATTGATGTTTCCGTTCTCAACGATCGGAACCTCGAGTCCATAGGCAGTTGAGTTTCCTCGTAATATCGAGCTAGCTCAGCAATAATCGAATTGTTTTGGCTCGCCATAATTTGTGGCGATGTAAATTGGCCATTGTCATGAAGTAACCGGCGTCGAGGGCACTCATCCTAAAGTCCTGAAATTGAATTTTATTGCGAGAACCTAATTTATTCATGAACGAGAACATTTCGCCCGCTTGATTGCTTCGTGAGATTCCACAGCAAATTGAATAAACTTGAGTATTTCTCGCTCAAGCCACATTCTTAGAGGCATTGCCGTCGTCATCACAAATATTCGCAACCGACGAAACGTCAAGAAATGTCAGAAAACTTTCAGCAAAGTTTTTGTTTGTAATTAAATTGATTGCAATGACAAGCTTGAAAATTGGCGCAAGCTGAGGCAAAGTTTTTGCTTATTGTGGCCGAGAAAAGCTTCAAGCGAGGCTTGCGTAGGAATGTTTGGAAGCAATTAAAGAATTTTTTCTCTGCGAAATATCCGGAAGGTTCACTAGATTATTTTTGAAGTCCTTACGGATCCGCATCCCTTTTGATTTAATGCTTTTTGTTTGCCGAAATGTAAATAAAATGAAATGACGCAAATGTACTGAAAGCTTCGGCTTAATTGTCTGTGTAATCTCTCGTAATGAAATGATCCATAATTAAGAGTTAAATGAGGCGCGTTAATTGACGCATGTTAAGCATCCCCCTCGATATAGCAACACAATACGGAAAATCAATAGTTAATCAGCGGTAATTACACCAGTGACTCCGACAATCGCTCCTCAGCATGAAGAAATTAAACGATAGATATTATCTTAAAGGATACCGGATGAATAAAACATATTGGATTCCGTTGAGAAACAGCCAGCGAAAGATGCAGAGCTCATCTCAATGCAATTCCATGTTGTCAAGCGTTTCGTAATGCTAGTTTTGATGATATTTTAACTTCCGGGTTCCAGTAAAGTTTAGTAGCCATCTAATCGATCCCTGTTAGATAGTTTTAGGACATCACTGCACTCACCAAACTGTAGATGGCAAAATTGACGAGTCAAACACGGGCGACACTTCCGTTCGAGAACAATTTAGTGAGATATTAAATGTGCGGAGAGCCTTGAACGAACAAAAGCGTCGAATTCTAACAACAACCACGTGACAGCTTCAACGAAGAGTAACTTGACACGCCGAAGCGTTTTTCCGCTTTGATGTTTCACACAGAAGCCGCGCTTGACGGCTTACAGACGAGGATCAAGTTGTGGTTTCGTCAGGTATTTTCTTTGAGGCTCGAATATCTCGATAAATATTTCTTTATTTACAATTTTCTCGTTTACTCTTCCAGCTACAGTTTAACAATTATTTGCACTTCAAAACTTTGCCCTTCGTATCATCATGACAAGCTACGGCCAGAAATGATAAGTTAAACAAGAATTTCGTGAGGCAAAAACTTTGGCAACTTCAAATATTTGAGTTAAACTCAGAAAACGAACGGAACAGAAGCTCTCGAGAGATAATCTACAGATAAACCAACAGTAAATGCAGCATGAGTTGTTGGAAACGAAGGCGGTGGACGATAAAATTATTGAGAAACGTAGCTTAGTGACTGTCGCGTGGCGTCCGTGAGCGATCTTAACTCCGATGAACTTGAAATCTGTACAAGCTGAGCAGAAGGAGACTAAAAATACTGAATGACTTCACGAGGGCGGACGCCGTGGACTGCGAGTCAGCTGTCACGCTTTGGTTGGAGTGCTTCATGGCTGCCGGCTTGTCACCTGCGGGAAGAAAGAACGAGTTTGGTTCAATTAGCGGCTATTTAAAGCTAGTATGAAGCGTTTGCGATTATTTCTGCGCTTTTGGGTGTAGCCAGAGCTCTAGTGAATGGAGCGCGGACACGAACGCATAATAGAATATCATTTTGACACAATTAACAGGCTAATAATCGCTTTGGGAGCCCCGGGGAAGAACCAAGCGTGTACTCACCTTTCAGGACGTGGACATTAATATTCGTCGGTCGAGTGTTGGATGGCGCACATGTATAATTTCCAGCGTGTTTGAACTGAACCTCGTGCACTAGCAAAATGCTGCTTGCTCCAAGAACTTCGTCACTTATCGTGAAGCTGCTTTCGATGAAATTAGAGCTATCTAACAGCTGTGACTTGTCTTCTTCACTTATATTCTCATCGTTTAAGATATTTGGAGCCGGCGATGGCTTCGGCAACGTTAGCACCGAGTAGCCGTCTTGAAGGTTGAAGTTCACCATCTTATCTTCGTGATACCTGGCGAAGTGCAATTGAGTGAAAACTATCGACAGAGCGAGGCCTCGACAACATACCAGAAGACGTAAGTGGGATTTTCAGTCGCTTGAATAATTTTACATTCTAGTTTTAAGGTCGAGCCTTCGTCAATGTGGACGTCGGGCATGCCAGCTATCTCCGCTACGGCTTCCACCACGGCAACTTCTATAAATATTGATTCAGGTGGGTGGAGCGAGAGGTTGCATTCATAAATGCCCTCGTCGTCTTTTCGAACCGTCTTGATGCGGAGATTCCAAACGCCTTTGTGTCTAGCGTGTTCGACGTGGAATCTCTCATCACTGCTGTAGGTGGCGAGACCGACTGGAAAACATCAATTAGAGTCGGTAATTACAGGAAGAGAGCTGTTAAGCGAACCTGTTAGCAGCCTGTAATCGCTTCGTCTTATCCATGTCACCTGGGGGAATAAAGTAACGAAATGTGTTCAATCTGTTGTCTAAAGTTGTTATGGTGCAAGTTACCGTGGCCGGAGATGACGCTTCAACCGCGCACGGCAATGTGGCTGTTCCGCCAATTTGAGCGGTAACTTTTGTATTATTCATCGTCTCAAAGGTACTGTAAAAGCTAAAGGAGTTGTGGGACTTCTGATTCTTCCCTCCATCTGAATAAAACGTTTAAACGTAATAAGAAAGGATTATGCGGAACGAGCGAGCGTAGCGTGATAATCACCTCGATGTGGCTCGACTCCTGCGAAGCTCAACGTGAAGAGCATAATCACCAACAAGGCTTGTTGATGCTTAAACGTGGAGCACTCAAATGTCATTTTGCATCGCATCTACCATCCGCGTAATTATTCCAATTCTCCTCGTTTCCGTCGTTCCATGATCCGTGATTCTTACACAAAGTACTCAATTATTCAATCTGGAATCTGAAGTCAAGACGTTGCTCATTAAGATTTCATGATTCCTGCCGCTCAACGCGAAAACAAAGCTCTTTCTTTCCCCTCCGAATGGTTGGATCTCTTATAATTCATAATTCTTGCCCGCGTCGTCATAACTCACGACAAAAATTTTATTGAATATTAAAAGTCCTCAGAAGTTTTCTTCGTTACGGAATTAGACTCGAAAAAAGTTTAATTCTTGTTTAATGGTAGCAGGTGTAGGCTTCCATCAGAAACATAAATTCCCTGACGAAGAAAACGAAAAAATCTTCGAGAGTCGAGCGCGTAAAAATTGTAATTAATTTTGTTTTCGAGAATTTATGACGTTTAAGACGAATATGATTTAGTGACGCTTTCAAATCGTCTTGCTGCAGTCAGAGAATGCTTTGTTCTAGAGTCTGTTGACTAGATGTTTATGAGAAGATGCGACTAGTTTTAGATGGGAAGAAGTTACAAGATAAATGCTTGAGATAGTTACGCTTTAATTCAGTTTAAGGAACTCCGTAAAATAGTTGCAAGCAAGCCATACCTTGATGTCCTGTCTAAGCTAATTAACTTAAAACTCCACTTGCCGTTTTATGTCTTGCAAGCCTCCAACTCTAATCTAGCATTGAGAAATCGCTGATGTAATTTAAACTAAAGACTAAACTCTCCTTGAGACAACAGGCAGCAGCTTCGTTAAAAATGAATCGCGATCTGATAGCGCGTCTGCCGGCTCGCTTCTAAAATTACGGTTTCCACCTAATGCCACACATCGTGAACGCAGTGATTTATTTAATTGGCAACTGAAGTTATAAATTTCGACAACAAGAGTTTAATTCAGTATTAATGTTCCTCATTTCCAACCGCTGAATGGATGTTAAACATGTGTAAAATCGGAGAGTATCTCGTTAACCGTTCATGAATCTCTCATGCACATGTCTCGGGCTCGTAATATGAGACACAAAAAAGAGCTTGACATAAGCAGGCACTTCAAAGCTTTGTTAATTGGTGGAGAAAAAACATGACAGAGAAATTTGTAGCCTTTGAACGAATGGCAACAAATAAATTGTCAAGAGCGCAAAAAATATTTTCGCCTTTAGCTGACACTCATCGCTTCATTCCTTCTTGAACTTCTCATACATATTTTCCAGAATTCAAATAGATTTGAAAGGGTTTGGCTCGCAAAAACCTTTTCTGTCGTAAAAACATTTTTTGGGGGCATCATAAACATGCTAGCTCTAGTGCCGACCTCGCTTCTCAAGTAGCTCCGAGCTGCCGTCTCTGAGGCTTCCTCGTCAATCATGTGAACAAAATGTTCGCATTGTTGTATTACACAAACTGGAGTAACTCGAAACTAAGCCTATGTCACGGCAAATTAAACGCAACTCACTTCAACCTGAGCGAAGAGTTTAATCCTGTCTAATCCAATTGCGAAAGATTGATAATCCGTGAATAATCCCACAGCAAAACTTTTCGATTTCTTCCTTTTCCTCTCAACACTTTCAGTTGTTCAATAATTCATCTTTTGATGTCTCAATCAATCACTTTTCTTCCTACTTTACATGAATTATTTTTCTAATTATTTGTATGGATCACTGATTGTTTCACTGCCACTTCTCGTTTTCTTGACTTGACACCTCGAACAACGGAGCACGACTGAGCGCAGCAAATACAAATGTTCTGTTTTCATGGAACACATGTTTTCGGCATTTGCCGGATGGATTTTGAGAGTCGGAAAATCTTAACGAAGGAAGAGAGTGAAGCGTGCGAGTCCTAAGAGAGTGAAAACTCGCTTCATGCGCCTCCGAGTTTTATTAACCCACATTTCTTTCTTTCTCGGCTTTATGCAAATAAGCGCGACCGTAAAAAAGCCTCAAAAATATTATCGAATCTTGATTTATGGCCAATCATCAAACTAATTACTCGCTCAAACATTTCCTCCCCGTCGCAGCCACGAACGGCTGGCTTATCGATCCGAGCCGCTTCCTTGATCCGAAAACAATCCAACGTTTATTCATCATTGCCATTCTGCCGTAATAAAATATATGTAACAAAAGAGGATCGACATGCCAGCGAATTACCGAACTTGTCGGCAATAAATATTTATTTATCTCATTCATGACTGTGGTGTTTAAGATGTTTAGATATCCACAGCGCAAATGACTCGTCGGAGATTATTTTACGAGCCGAAGGAAGAGAAATATTTGCTGACATGCAATCTGGTCTCGTTCTTATTGTGATTTTCGCTTATTGAAAAATATTTGATGACTTTTGGTTTCTTCTGTGCCGCATCGGATGGAACGAGCGAGGTTTAGCGACAAGAAGTTTATTGAGGAAAATTGAATAGCAAGTCCGTCGAAATTATGTCAAGTGGTTTGCGATACTTTGATTATCATCTCCAAACGAACGAAATTTATTGAAGTCGTAAAATCGCCAAATCTTTTAAGTAATTGCTGGCGATTTAGGTTGAACGAATAAAAATGGGGTGAAAGGGTCGTAGGGCTAACGATGTTAGCTTGGCCATTGAACTCGGTTATCAGCAAACAAACTTCTCAAGATTAATTGCTGCCACTATGTCAAACAAACTGAGTCGTCAAGAGTCAATCAACGACGTTCAATTGAACAAGACAATCTGATGATGGGAAACTTCAAAACTCAACGCATGTCAAGAGATGCGACTGAATAAAGTTACAAAGGGTTTCTGTTTGTTTAGAGCTGATTAAAGTGCTCAAGATGCTGCTCGAGACTCATGTTGTTATGTTGATCACAATTGAGAGAATTTCCCCAAACAACGCTTCATGCAATTGATTGATCTTCGTCTGAGCAGCGAGCATCTGCTCTCGATTTGTAATCATGCGTTTAAACAAAACTCTGAGGAGGGACGAAGTGTAAACAAATTGCTATCGAATCAGTGAAAGTCTTTACCGCCCTCGAACGAGCAGCGAAACTCCGAGTGGAGAGAACATTAAACATGAGTTGAACTCAATTTAAAAATAGTTGAAACTATCGATTTAACAGTTCACCGGAGCCGCTGTGGGTTAATGACTTTACTTTGTTGTTCTCCTTAGAGCCGAATTCCTCAAAACTCCTGGCAGTTGAACATCGACTTCGCACCTCTTCCGCTTCTTTGTCCCACCGAGAAAAGGCTTTCGCGTTCGCTGCCTTCCGATAACTCATTTTCCTGTTTCTTGCCTTTTGACGTGCCAAGAGGAAATTACAAATTTTATTTACATAAAAAGCCGAACAACGGAAAATCCCTTGAGGTGTTCCATTACACAATTGATTTTCCTTTTGCCATTAACGACGTTGCTTGTTCCTCCAACTCTTTCGCCCTTGAACAGTTTACTTGTTAATTGTCTGGAGCGAGTTCTTTCTCCTCGTTCGTGCAAAATGCAGAAGGAATTTAACGAAGTGGATTGAGCTGCCAAGCCCTAGTTAGATTGTTGCGACCGGCCGGTAACTGCCAAATGGATCGGAGCGATTGAGTTAATCACGGTTGAAGCGGCAACAGTAAAACAGCCTGCAATCGTTTGGGTCTCTTAAGACCAGAAGCGAAACAGTTCGAGATTATCAAAGCGATTTGACGGAATTCGGCCGAGGCAGTTGCGCAATAAATTCGAGTGAACGGCAATCGACTTCGGGGTGATGGAACTTCTTGTTCTTCATCGTCACCCCTCGTGAGATGACAAGAAAACAAGTGAGTTGCTGGGGCGCGGAGAATAAATTATGAGACAACTGAGAATTCCCAATTTCACAGTCTTCATAATGCGATTTGGAAACGGAGCGAGACGAGGGTGAAGAATCGAAGAAGTCGAAGTGCTCAAAGCGAGATTTTAGCGCCATGCGAAAGCCATTTCCTTAATTGCAGAGAAAGCTCAATCAGTGAGTATGCCCTTGTTTATCCAACTGAGTCGATGATTTCTCGAACAACTACCATATTGCATCACAGTCAGAATCAAGCGCGAGAAAGCTTGAACACTTTGTTTTCCGGGAAGTTTGTTAACATTATCAGAACAATAAAATTCTGACAAAAGTCGCAATGGTTAAAACAATGAAAGTTCGCTTGGCGCACTATCGATCGCTTTCGAGCTCAATTTGCGAAAGATTCCATGCCGTGCTCGATGATTCACGCAGCGAATATCGATGAATCGTAATCGCCGAGTTGCTCAAGCGGCAATTCGTGACAAAGCGCCGAGTCCCGAGAGATTCAACCATCAAACGTGCACGAAGTCGTTTCGCGTCAAGTTCAGTTCGGCGATTTCCTTTTTATCGTCTCGACTTGGCGCAGCTGAATTTTATGTTTTGGTTGGCGAAGCGACATCAATTGATGTCTAACAAGTCGTTGCGTCTTCCACCTTCGGTTTACAGTCTATGTTTCCCCCATAAATCTCGAATCGAACCGGTGAGGTCATTGAATGCAGATTAAGTCGTCGCTGTGAGTCCTTTCATATCCAAGTAACTCAATATCTGCCGAGCTTATTAAAGCGACTTCCTTCCTTCCGCTGCCGCTTTGATTAAGTTTTCGTGTGAGCTCGTGAACGAAATGATTTATGGTGGACAGGGCGAACATGCCGAACCGTTAGGCTCTCGTAATTTTCCTCCGAGAACATAAAAGGCGACTGTAAAAATGCCGGTGTAAATGATAAAACGTCGGGAAAACATTTCATGAATATTTTCGCATTTTACGAGACTCAGCCTTCCTGCTAAACATAAAACTCAGTCTCGGATTTTCCAGTCTCGTGGCTCGCAAAAAAATCCAATTAATTCAAATTTGTAACGTGTAACTTGCACCAAATGAACTCGGATTGAAGGTAAACTAGTCACTCACGGGTTAAAATAAATTGAGCTTGAGCTTACATTGAGCAACTTAAGAGATGTTTTCCTTTGAGGCTGTAATTTATCGTCTGCGTACAGCAGGGGAGAAAGTTTGCTAAAGCTTCACGACTCAGAGGAGAAAATCGATTAGAATTCTTCTTTGTTAACGTCACAGTCTTAGGATTTATAGATAAGCAAATGAACGAAAGCGGTTCTCCCGAAAACGAATTCGTCGAGCGAGAATGAGGCTTGCCCTTGAGCATCTCGATCCTTTCAATTAGAATGCGGAATCCTCTTTGACTCTGACCTTCAGAACGGTTGAATAACGACGGAGAAAATAGGATGAACTGAAGCAAAGTAACCTTCAATCGTAAGAAACGGTCTGATCAATATCTAGCTCAACGTAACGCTACGATGCCAACGCGATAAGATTAAATCGCTAACAACCTGGCCTGATTTTCTAGAACCGTTGCCTGTTAATCATGGCTCGTGAATGCAGTCAGGTGAGTTTCTTATTCTCGCTTAACCCTTCTAGTTTATGCTTACAAGCGAATTTTCTCGTTACAGTTTTCTCGTCTGCAAAGCGAAAATGTTCGCAATCGAATTGGCGAATAAAAAATTGATATTTTTATTGGATCATTTCTCTTCCAGTCAATACAAGAGCGAGGGTTCGGGGCGAGGGAGAAGTTCATTGTATTTATTCCACATTCTTGAGCGAAGATTAATGCAGAAATGTGTGAAATATGTTTTGGTTTGGTGAGCGAATATTTTACTTGAATAACAAATGCTTAGCTGGGCAAACATCTAAACCTTATTGTCATCAGTTTGTTATACGATAGGGACGATTTTGTTCTTCTCGATCCCGTGGAAGCAGAGTCAGCGTGTCGAGGGTGTCTAAGCCCTCGCTTAAGATTATTTCAATCAAAGAAGAGCGAGCGCACTGACAGCAAAACATTTGTGTCACGTTCAGGAATTTGTCATGCTGGGCCAGACATGTGGAGGTAGTAGGAGCATTCTTGAATGTTTCTTACGGCCGAATCATGACATCAGATCTAGACGCGCTTACTTTGATAACCTTGCCGCTCATAAATCAACGAAAATTGAGAATTCCTAATTAACGTTTGAAAAATGAGTTGAGATTTTTCCCCCGGCAAGCGACTTGCCTTCAATTACGTTAACAAATAACGCTAACTCCTCTCCAATTCGTGCCACGCTTTCACTCGCGCTCTTATTACCATTTTCACTCTCGTGAAAACTCAACGAAGCTCTCATTTTCACTTTTCCCCCTAAGTTTTCACCCAATCAAATTTATTTCTGTCAAGTCGTTGCGGATGTTTTTGATGTACGCGAAATATCAAAAGAGTAATCAAAGATCTTATCAAACCATCGCCACTTAATGAAGGAGGGTAAATCGGGTTGAGGTTCGTTAAACTCTAATGTCATCACAATCAAAGCCATTCACGTTGGTCACGGTCCAGGGAGTTCAGCGCGGCAAACAAAGATTTAATAATTCATAAAAAACGAGGGTGCCGCTGAATCAACTGCGTTCGCATAATTAATCAATCCCACGAGGGTTTCCCAGAAGATTTCTTTTCAATGAGAATTCCATTTGTCAAAACTACGAACAAAGGAACGCTTAAACAGTTTGAGCCGCTCCGAGAATACGAAAGCGATCGAGAACGAAAGCTCCGGCCCCCCCGACCTCACTTCAACTTGCGATTTCGAATCGAGACTTTCTTGTTTTGCTGCTGTCGAAAGCAAAAATAAGAGAAGAACCTTGAAAAGATTTTCCTCCTTTCTGGCTCCGTGCGAGTTTCGCTTTCCTTTGAAGCTAAAACTTTTTGCACTCAACAAAGCAACAAAAGAGCTCACATCTGGAACAATAGCGAGGCAAAGTTTTCTGACATAACAGTGAGCTTTTACATATCGAGATCCAACAGCTTTAGAGTCTAAGCACGTCATTGAAGCCTTTTAATTTATTTCGATGCCGTCAGAGGTTAATTAAAATGTATTTTCGCTATGGCGCTCGTGTTAGAACTGAAGTTCGAGTGGGAGAAGAACTAACACAAGAGCCGTCGAATTGAATTGAGCGCACGTAACGATCTCAACATCCCCGAAAATCCTTTTGAGCTCTAATCGATTTATTTTTGTTTCAATAAACTCCTCATGCGTGGGCGTAGTGGAGCTGTCGATAATAAATCATTTGACTGATGTTCTTGTTATGTAATGCGTTATTGGGTTTTAACAAATTTTTACCGATGGGGAGGAGCGTGCGCCCCTTCCTCAGTAATATCTAAATCCATCGAGTGTTGTTCTAGCGGCTGAGTCACGAGACACGTTGAAACATCATAACTTAATGCCGCTTGTCGAGGAAGAAGCATGCCGGCGCTGGATGAAAAAGTAATCTTCCATTGAGTGATTTATCGCTTTGGTGTTAGCGACGACGGTGTCGATTGGGGGGCTTATGAAACGTTGTTCCTTCTCCACCGAACGTCGACTTTCGGTGTCAATTAAAATAAATTTGTTTGGCTTCGCCGCTCTGTAAATTATGATTCAGCTTTTGTTTGTCGTTGTCGACATAGCTCGTATGCTAACATCAAGATGTGGCTTGGTTTCTCCTTAAAACTGGGTGGGAAACCTTATCACCATTCATGTTGAGAAGTTTCCACATTTTCATCTCAAAGTGTTGAGCTGAGAATTTTCATATAAATTGAGGACGCATCGATTGGAAATTCATCATTCCGATTCGAGTTAGGTGATTGATTGGGAGCTATTTCAATTAAACTTACAGTGCAAAGCTTATCAGACGAGTGATTGATTATAGTCAGTGGCCTGCGACTCCTCAGAATGAAGATGAATATCGTGAAATTTATAAATCTGTGCCTGATGGCCTCGTGTCTCTTTCTCTGTCTTAAAGAATGTCAGTCACAAGTGAGTTTGCTCGATAGCAGCCAAGTTTGTTAAATTGCTAACTGAAATTCCATTCGAATGGTTAGCTAACTTTCACTCCAAGCTGGGGGGGAAAGCGATCACCTAACACGCCAGCTCAAGGATTATTCAGTAGTGATGCGTCAGCTCTCAACAATGCACCACAGGCGCTTGGATGCAATCCAAAAGTTGACTCCATGCTGCTGATTTATCGCTTGATTCAAAACGAAGCACAGAAGATGCTCGATTGCAGCAACAGCCAGAAGTAAACGACCTCAAACTAAGCGTGTAGTCACCGTTTCGCCCCTGTGTTTTATCAAATTACTCTTAAAGTTTGTGTAATAATCTGCTATCAAACACTTGTTGAATGAATCAAATAAATTGACGGAGGCATAAAGTCATTGGCAAAATATTTATTCGCTGTTTATCTTACAAAGTTTGCTAGGATTTCAAGACCAGCGCCAAACACGGCAATATGTTTATCCTCGAGCAGCAGAAATCCTTTGACGTCGGAAACGCAAGTGAACTTTCTGTTAACGATTGTGATGGCAGAGTCAACAACTTTGAGTTTGCAGATTGTTTGATCGACGCTGCCTGTGTAGAGAACATTTTCCGTTGTGAACTTCAAGCCGGTGACTTGTGCAGTGTGAACGTCGCACTTTGACTGTGTCCCATGGAACTTAATTTTCTCGCCGTCAACTTCAAATCTCGTAATGAAAATGGCACTGTCGTCTCCAGACGTTCCAATTAGGAAGCTTCCGTCGTCGCATTTGAAAACATCAAAGGCATTAATGCCACTTTGATTGTGTTTCAGTCTGTCGATCAATTTCAAATCATCCGACGATTTATCGTGCAGCCAGAAGCAAACGAAGCCGTCCGTTGCCATTGTTAGCAGGAAATCCTTGACGACGTGAACCTTGAGAATACATTTTCCATAAAAATGCTCTTTAATCATCCGCAGCTCGCACTTTTCATCCTTCGTGAATCTCAGTATTCTCACAAATCCGTCCGAGCACGCGATGTACAGATTGCTCAATTCCTCGTCGTAACAAATATCCGTGAATCGTGTTTCAGGGTCGAGCGTCGAGAGCTTTGAGTTTCCAGTCGTCGATGGCGAACCGGTTAGCTTGAAATTCACTTCTTCCTTCACGAATTTTCCCCCCTTGAGTCTTGTGACAACAACTTGCGCCCGCCCGCCCGCCGAGAATATCACAAAGTCATCGCCGTCCTGAAAATACGTGAAGCACTTCACGCTTGATATGTGGGAATTCACTGTCGCCACCTTCTTGAATTCAACTTCACCGTCAATGGTTTGTATACCTAAGAGCCTCACTGAGGTATCCTCACTTCCAGATATTAAAAGCTTTCCATTGTTAAGGGATTTCATTGTGTTACAATCCATTGTGTGCCAAGTGATGTCTCTCTCGTCGTAATCAAAATCACCGAGCGTGAACTCCACGACGTTCAGTTGTTTCTTCTGGATGTATGTGAAGTTCACTCTTCTATCTTTTTCGGCGAAAACGACGTCCCAGTGACGATGTCGACCACCGCATCGATGCTCGTAAACGATTTGCCCATTGTGATAGATTGCAAAATAATTATCGTTAAAGCCTAGCAAATATTCTTTCCCGTTCCAGTTGCAGACTTTTCCTATCCAGTTCACGGCTGTTTTTTCGCTCCGATGGACTTCGATTGTTGGCGGTGATTTCTCTTGGTTAAGGAACAAAGTTCTGACTATGCCGTCGTTTCCGGTTGTTATAATGAAGCCATCAGACCGCGATTGAATCGTCGTGACGCCCAGTTGACCATGAAGCCTCCAGACTTTCTGAACGGGAGTCGAAGCTCTATCGGCTTTGATGTTCTCGTACACGAACAAGTTGCCAACTCTGTCGGCAACTAACCAAACGTCATCCATTCTCGCTACGGATGTTGTCCAAGGCTCAGCGCTTTTCGGGATTTGGAACATGTTTAAAATTGTGCTTTGGGCCACATTGATGACGAGGCACAATCCGCTAGCGTCGGAGGCGACGATTTCGTCTCGACTGATTGCATGAATAGCTCTGAAGTAATCCAAGCTTATTGCTGTCGACATAATCGTTTTGATTTTAATCTTTGTCGTTTGTTGAAGCTTTGCGTCTTTCTCACAGAAATCGAACACTTTGATTGAGCTTTTGCCAGCAAGAAACAGTCGATTCTTGTGAACTTCCATCGCTACATAACTTTGTTCTGGGTCTGTTTGTTCAATCGTCATCCAATCCTCATTAGGAAGTTTCATGTGAATTTCCATTTTGCTGTCGAGAACGATGAGCGCGCGATTTTCCAAGTATTTAAGCTTTGCGGGAACAACTTTCTCGTCATTGCTTATGAAGAGTTTCTGATGGTTCTCATAAAGTATTTCCTCGAGAAGAAACTTGTTCAGTTTTCCCGCTTGACTGCAAGTCACAATCGTTCCCGTCTCTTCAATGTAGTCAAGATCCCAAATCACCCCCGAAGCACTCACATTCTTCTTCGTCAACAACTCGCCCGCTTCACTCCAAACGCAAACGTTCGAATCTTCTCCGGCTGACAAGAACAGAGATTTGTTGTCATAGCTGATAATCTTCGACACGAAAACCCTGGCAGTGTGGCCGAAAAGCTGCTGCCGTTCGGTGAGTTTGAATGTTTTGCTATCGCTAATCACCTCGAAGATTTTTATGGAGCGGTCATCCGATGAAGTTATCTGTTGATTTAAAAACAGATTGAGATAAGCAAATGGAAACTTTGACTAGAGTCTGAGGTTCTAGTGCGTGGGTGAGACTCACAAGAAGTCACAACAATTGTGAATGAACTTACAAGGTAGTTCTCGTTAAAGTCGATGGAAAAGATGACTCCGTTGTGCATGAACTGTCGGTAGATGATCGTTGATCCGCCAGAAGTCTTCTTCCAAACTATGAGTTCGCCAAGAGCTGTTCCACCGAAGAAAATCAAATCTTGCCAGTTGTCGCCGCTGATGTGCGAGCAATATAAAGTCGAGTTCTCCTCACATCGCAGTTTCTCAACTAGATTAACCTTTTGGTTCTGAATCGTTAGTAAAGCTGCATGATTGTGGGCTGTCATCACCGCAACGCGTCCATCGCTGAGAGTTTTGATTGACGAGATCCAGTCGGACATTTTGACGATGAAACTGTTCCGGAACTCATTGTCAGCAAGCTCAGCAACAAGGATTTCCCTTCCAGCAGAACACGCGATTGAATAAGTCTTGTCGATTCTTTGAAAACAACTAATGGAGTGAATTTTGTCGTATGGCGAGGTTTTGTTGACTTGTTTCTTCACGCCGGTCCTCAAGATCAGCTTGTTACCTTTGCCTAAAACAAATTACAATGATCAATCAACTGGCCATCGTTAATTGTGCAGTTAAATTACCTTGAAGCAACGTCGAGTTATCGAGTATTTTAACACAAATTGAATCGACGAAAGACATCGCATGCGATTCGTAAACATTCAGGCGGAGTTGCAAGGTTTGTGGGCTTGACAACTTCGTTCGACCTCCAATTCAACCTCCCAATCATTTCGGCTAAGTCGACGCAACCTTTAAAACAACAAAATCATCGTCCGCATAAGTTCATTAAATTAGCAAAGATGGAAACAATTGTAGGAGTCAAGGGCAAGGATTTCGTGATGCTGGCGGCCGACAGCACTCATCCACACTCAATCATGGTCCTGAAAGACGGTAAATATGAAGGAAACTACGATTTCTAACCAAGTCGCGGCCAATGATTCGGCAGAAAACAAAATAATGTTTCACAATTTCTCTTTTAGACGAGAACAAGATCTTCAAAATCTCCGACTCGCTGATGATTGCTGCAGTCGGCGACCATGGCGATACAGTTCAATTCGTTGAGTATATTTCCAAGAACATTCTGCTCTACAAAATGCGAAATGGCTACGAGCTCGGCCCGAAAGCGGCCGCTTACTTCACGCGAAAGAACCTTGCTGACTACTTGCGAACGCGCAATGCCTACAACGTCAACATGCTGGTCGCTGGCTTCGACAAGAACGACGGACCGCAGCTCACCTTCATCGACTACTTGGCCAACACTTTGTCGGTGGATCACGGAACGCACGGCTACGGCGGAATGTTCTGCAACAGCATCCTCGACAAGCATCATTATCCAAGTGAGTTCCCTTTCCAATCGAATAGATTTGAATGCTCAACTCGCTCTGCTTCCAGACATCACTCAAGATGAAGCTTACGATGTGATCAAGAAGTGCGCTCGCGAGATCCAGAAAAGAATGATCATCAACCAGCCCAACTTCCACATCTTCGTCGTTGACGCTGCTGGAGTCCGTCGGTTGGATGACTTGACTGTTGAGAACTTGAAGGTTTAAGGGTCGCACTGTCGAATTGGAGCTTTTGTAAGATTTCCACTTCTCATCATTTAATAATTTTTTGTCGAAAAAATAAACTAAAATTTCAAGGAAAAGTTATCGGCAATTGTTGGTAGTGATAAAGCTGAGTTGTGCTTAAAATACAGTTCTCTTTATTTAATGGTGGAATCAACTGATACAAAAATCTTTCTGAGCCCTTAATCGTACAGAAAAGGAAACCAATAAGTCGAAGCACAAGTTACAACGGCTGACACAACTAAAGAAGTTTTCATCACAGTTTTCACAAAACTCGATTTAATCAGATTGATGTCGTCGCGCTATTCAAGTCTTTGATGAAAATCCCTTAATCACTAAATATTCCAAAAATGCGAACTTTAAAACAACAAAGCGAAAATTTATCAACTCGACGGGGGAAGTTCCAAGTGATCAACTTTTGTGTGTGATGACTTTCTACTCGGGGATTTACTTAGTCTTCTTTTTCTCTGACTTCGCTTCGCCCTTCGACTTCTCCTTCTTCTCGGGTGCTGGCTTTTCCTCTGGATGATCTTCGTAGCTATAAAAGAGACAGGTAAGAGTCTAGATTGTGACTTGAACTTGTAATACTCACGCGAAGAGCTGTTTCAGTTCACCACGAACAGCAGCGACTAAGATCGGTGTGGAGACGCAAGCTGGGACTAGATAGAGTAGCGCCGGTTGTGCATGTTTGTAGACGTGCATCACGAAAATCGTAGCCATGAGTCCCATAAAGTAGGCGATGAAGGTAGCGTAGAAATACAAGCTCGACTTTCTCTTCTGGCTGCAGTCAAAGCGGAGAAGGAGAGCGATGAAAATGCCGGGAATGACAATGTCGCCAAGTCCGAGCATAGCAAAGTTGGAAGCGTTGAGTCCGTTGGCGAGAAGATCTTGTGGGAATACTAATTTGATAGGCGCCTCGAAGCTTTTGGCGACTGTAACCATGACATTCGTTCCAAACACCCAGAAGATGTCGTAAACGAAAAGCCCGCCGAGCAAAATGCAGCCAGTGATGATGTTGTTCAAGTGAAGAAGCTCAACTCCGTTGACAGCAAAGGCCAAGCCGAAAAGATTGTTGGCGATCCAATGCTTCTTGAAGAGATACCAGACTCCAATGATTGAGGACAGAATGAGGCAGACGATGTCGTACGATGTGAACTTGTAATCAATGAGATCCTCGTTCGAACCTTTCGTGAACTTTAGGTGGAAGGGAATGTAGGGAATGCTCGATGGAACGAGTTTGCTGATAGCAGGAGCGATTAAGTGTGCAAGCGCCAAAACGCCCAAGACGAAGAAATATCCCGTTAGCAGATAATTGATATATTCCTTCGAAAACAGCTTGAAGAAGATGTAAAGGCCGAAAAGAGCGCAGGAGGCGATGATCTGCAAATGCATAAATTAGTCTCGGACGACACATCGACTCCACTCGTTAACTCACCGGGAACATCATCGCGTCCTTTTTCGTCATAATGTCAGGCTTCTCTGTCGACTCCTTCTGCTCCTTCTGATGGCTAACACTCCTTTTCGACCCGAAGAAGATCGGCAGCAGAGCCATAATCACTAAACTTCCATATGCGAGCGCCATCCCTTCCGGCGACGCTGGAACCTTCACGTTCGCATTCTCGGTGATGTTCTCAGCCGCTTGCTGTACAGCTTCAGCCACTGTGTCTGCCATTTCTTTCAAATTTCTTCAACAAAACTTGCCACAATCGCTCTACGTGTACAATCTTAGCGAATTGCGGGACGAAAGATTGTGACGACTCGAGTTTGTGTTGGTGACGAAGGTTGCGCCGAGTTGTGGATTGTTTTCCACATAATTTTCAATTAACATTGCTGCGAGAAATAACTGGATTTGTCTGTGAAAATTAGGCGTGGGAGCTCATAAATAATTCGGCTCGAATAAGATGTCGTTCAAGAAGGACTTGCGGTTGGTTGTGAAGCCTTATTACTTGGTAAACATCTTCCTAAGCTTCACGTACATTATCGCGAAGAAAACTCCGATATTGTGCGAGAATCTGCACGGTTACCTGTTCCCTCACGAGGAGATATGCGAGTTTGATGGCCGCGAGACGGAAATCCTCTTTTTCCTTATGATTGTCGTCATGATCCGGTCGAGGAAAACGGGAAGGTAAGAAGAAACTGAAATTAGGTCAAACCGAGGCGACAATTCTCAATTACTTTAATCTTTTTAGTGTGACTATGATCAACTATTTAACATCTTCCTTCCTGTACACGAAATTGGCAAATCTCATTCTCTGGGGCTACTCAGATGTCAAGTTGGGAATTGCGTACGGCGTGATATTCGTTCTCGTCGCTTTGCTGCTGCCCGAGCCAACTTACAATGGGCCAGAGAACGTCGTTTACTTCAGAACACCGAACAGTTTAGACGAAGAGCTTGAAAGAGACAAGCGAGTGACATGGCTTGTTACCTTCTACACAACTTGGAACCCGGCGTGCGTCAACTTTGCTCCGATCTTCGCGCAAATCTCGAATGAATACAAGTTGGACAACCTAAAGTTCGGCAAGGTCGACATCGGAAGATTGCCTGACATCGGCAACAAGTACCACGTCTCTGACAGCTCGATGAGCCGTCAGCTTCCCACCATCATCCTCTTCAAGAACGCCAAGGAAGTTGTTCGTCGGCCCTACGCTGACGCGAAAGGAAAACTCGTGAAGTTCTTCTTCTCTGATGACAACATTAAAGCGGCCTTCGACCTCAATAACATCTACAAGGAGTGCAAAGAGAACCCGATCAAACCACTCAAGGCCGTAAAAGGCGGCGAGAAGAAGACAAACTAAGCAGCACAGCTTTTAACTCGCATTTCTAGTCGATAGGACTCATCTGCATCGTCCCATTGAAATTCAAAAGACCCGCTGACAAAGACGGTCACACATTATTTGTTGATTACAGTAGCTAACTAATAAAAGCAATGATTCGGATTTAGTGCACGCGACGATTTTCCCTAACGGCTGAGGCTTTCGAACCATCGACACAACCTTTCGGCCGTCTTCACCTCACGTTCTTTCTTTTCCCAGCTTTTGTCAGCGAGAGTTGTCAAGTGAGTTAAAAATAATTAAAAACTCGGTTAGTTGGAACCTTTTGAGCGGGGATATTTGATGGAAACTCGTGATAAGCTTTAGGTCTATTCGTTAGCAGTGGAAAAGGCTCAGCAAATCAGTGAAAATCGAAGAAAAATGATAAATTTGTTTCGATAAATTTTTGTTGCCATTCCTCGATCGAGATTTTAACTTTTCACGGTTATTTAATGGGCTGATAATTGAAGGAATGTTAATTGAACTTATAACCATCAAAAGAAAGATGATTCGGTGTCGTAAGCTCACGAATTTCCATCAAACCTAATAAAATGTTAGCCTGAAATTAAAGGTTATGTTGTTGCTTAGGTTCCACTGCCCAAGTTCCACAACGAAACAGCTTCACCTTCATTTATTAACTAACATCTTTTCTTCTCTTTGTAGCCAACCAAACGTATCAAACATGGCTGATCACCAGGTGAGACATTACTCGAATTCACGGAACCAAAGAGCAAGGAACTGTTAACATCTTACGGATTAAGGTTGGCTGCGGGTTCACTGATTCCACCGATCTGCTTACCAGTTCCTCGCTCTCATAGAACCATAAGTGATGATACAAATCATGACGGTCTTCCTAGACATAGCTGCGGAGAAAAGTGATCCAATTTCAATTGACTGATACCTCGATTGCACATTCTTCTCTGCGCTGCTGATCTTTTTCATCTTACTAATCAATTCTATTGTTTGTTTTAGGTCGAGCGCGCTTTCCAAAAGCAGCAAGGAGTTAATCTTAACCGCAACATCAAGTTCATTGGCAAGAAGCCGAAGCCAACTCGTCTCCACCGCAACATTGGACTCGGATTCAAGACCCCGAAAGAGGTAAACGCAATTCGATGGTTCAACAGTCCAAATCAATCTTGTGTGATGATATTTATCATGACGGTCTTCTGACTACAACGGGAGGAATGTCTTTGGTTTTAACCATCTCTGACTGAATCCTTCAAATGGCTCTGTGTTGCCTTCGAGTTCATTTGACTAACGTTAAGTTTCTTTATTGCAGGCAATCACTGGTCATTACATCGACAAGAAATGCCCATTCACCGGTATGTGCTCCATCCGTGGCCGTATCTTGACTGGAGTTGTCCGCAAGATGAAGATGCAGAGAACCATCGTGATCCGTCGTGACTACTTGCACTTCGTCCGCAAATACAGCCGTTTCGAGAAGAGACACAAAAATATGAGCGTTCACTTGTCACCTTGCTTCCGGTAAGTTGTCACGTTCTTGTGCGATTCCAGTGAACTAACTTTGCCTTTTCCCCAGTGACGTTGAGCTCGGAGACGTCGTCACAGTCGGTGAATGCCGCCCACTCTCCAAGACCGTCAAGTTCAACGTGTTGAAGGTCAGCAAAGTGGCCGGAGCCAAGAAGAAGTTCCAGAAGTTCTAAGCTGATTCCTCCATCGTTCGCTATGTACGATCAACATCGGTTACATCAGTTGAATAAACAAAAGAACATTTTGTAATTAAGAACTGATCAGAAATTGTTTCACTTGTCGCAATGGGAGTTGAAGATTGCAGGAGGAAAGTCATAAAGCTTTGACACAGCGTGAAAGCTTACGAGCGCCATCTTTCCAACAAGCGCTCAAACATTATTTTAAACTGCAACATAAACTCGACTCCCACCACACTCAGCATAAAACATGATGATGAGTTAATAATTGATAAGAATTATCTCATTTTATCTCGTCATCCTCTCGCTGTGGCAATTAATTAGCAAAAATATTTGAATATTTCAAGCAGCATCAGGTGGAAGCTTTAGCTCGTGAACTTTCCATACATTTCAGTTATCACGCACAGCACAAGATCATACAATTTTCGTTCTCTCTCGTCAGTTCTGCTCCTAAGCTCGGACTTATCGGGTCGGAAATACTTTGGCTCTCGTGACTTTTTTATTCCGCATGATAAGGACATAAAATCTCGAAATCTCGGAAAATTCCTTTGATGGGTGAAGGAGAAAATTAAGTCGGAAATTAAATTAATGTTGTGAACTCTGCTCGAACTTGAATCAAAGAAGAAGTGGTGCTCGTGTTTGACAAAACCGTTTTAGTGGAATAATAAAAGATTTCTAGATCTGCTAGCTGATAAAATGTAAACGCTAGCCGCGCTTTGAACGCATCATCAGTCATCGGTTATTCGACGACTGTAACGTGGAAATTAGATCACTCGAGGAGTGGTCCCAGCAGTCGACATTGGAAGCGCTCTGAATTATGAATCGTCTCAATATTTGCCTAGCACAGTGAACTTCTAGCTTGATCGAACAGCACAGAAAGTATTGAATACCTCGCAATCCTTTTGACGAATTAAATTCGCCCCCACAGCGAATTATAAAATAAATTAAGTCGTCAAATAAAAAGCTTTCCGGCGTGCAAACAAACCGAGAAGGGAAATCGTTTCTCCCGAAAAACTCGTCTGGGATAAAATTTCATTCAAGAACGTGCGGCGCTTCGCCTCCCATATCAAACAAATTAAAATTTCCCAAGCGTATCATCAGCACGCATTAAAGACGAAAAGGAAAAGGTGTCCGTGAAAGAAAGCTCCGAGTGTTAGGTGGTAAACGAGCTCCTTGGAATGAGAAACTTTTCTCGTCTGATGTTTTCATCATCGTGAATTTTTATTGTGTCGAGAAGAGGAAAATGTTTGCCGTTAATCGGAGGATGATGTTAAGTCAGTAGAGACTATCGCCGAACTTCTTCCGTAAGGTGTATTAAGGATTTGCTAACGGCTGTGTCACGAGCGTGGATAATTTATCGTTTGTGATCACCGCGTGTGATGGAAGTGAAACAAATGTGACAGTCGAGCCGCAGAAATCCCAAAGCGGAAATTTGATTTTCGTCTGAAAATATTCCAACGTTCTACTTGGAAAATCAGCTTCATTGCAGCCACAAATTTCCCTTTCGCACGTTTTTTGATCCCGAGGAAGGAAGGAGAGTAAGAGCCAAAGCAGAAATATTTCCTCGTTTTAGTGGAATGTGGAAAAAAAGCAACTAATCGAAATTCCATCGCACAGTATTTTGTTTCCTCGTGAAGCGCAACGGAGACGTTAAACGGTGAACGAACATAAGGATAATATTAAGGAAGAAGCATTAACAGGCAATCACCATGAACTTCAATAAATTTAGGTGAGGCTTAGGTTCGTTCGCGAATCCGTGAAGGTTGGCGACTTAAGGGACTGGAAACTCGGCACGTCTTAATGGATGACCGAACCGAATGAATTTCACATGAGCTCCAATGATTATTTACGAGAAGATTGCTGAGGGGAACGTCTTTGATGCTCTTATGGGACGTTGATCTTACATATTTCAGTGGAAAGACATCTACGTTTACTTAGACAACTTTATAGCTGCTGCTAAATTATTAGAGTGACAGAGATTTATGATGAACTTCCATGCGTCGAAAGCATTTCGTTCAATCACTTTCCGCACCTTGGTAGCATTTGGTGCGTGTCAATCAAAGACGATACAATAGGCAAAGGATAAACTTGGGTGAAAATGCGTAATCCACGAAGGACAATATTTTAATTAGGACCTGTCCTCGTAACGTTGCTTAGCTTTATCAGAGAGCAAATTGCTCCAATTTACTTCTAAGGCACTCGCGCGTAAACAGCGAGCAAAGAAGAAGTTATTATTTTCTCTTAGCATTTTATCACAAATTAAACATTAGAACACGCATAATTGTACGTCTCGTTCGTTGCTAATGATAAGGAGATAAGACGTATCTGTTTTAGGAGAGAAAATATACATAAAAAGTGCGTGATGGTAAAGCACATAAAACATCTTACAGCTGAATTTTCCATTCTTGCCTCGCGGAGATTGTCGCTGAAACATTTCACGAGTTTAATCTTTCGAGACGCGCTACATGAATGGAGAGCTCTGCAGACATAATCGAGCACTGCGCTCTCCCAATAAACTCAATGCTCGAATCTCATTCTAAAAGCAATAAAAGTTTCATTTGGTTATTTTCGTAATATCGCACAACAGAAAATATCAATCCATGTGCGACCTTGAGTTAGGAAATTAAAAATTGCCAGACTTTAATGCGTGTAGACCCTTTATTATGATTACTACATGCTGAATGGGATTAGGCTCAGGCGGGCTTGTTGAATAGCTGGAAAAATAAGTCACGAGCTTTGAGATTTCAACTTCATATCAAGGACTGAAAAGTGATTATTAACTCTTGAGGACAATCGAAAATTACGTCACACCGAGTTTCGATGGATAAGTGAAAGTCTAGGATCAGGGATAAATAAGATTACGCCTCCAGATCATCACAAAGTTCAACCGCTATTCGTTCAACCGCCCTCGTTTAGCTCATGTACCATTCATGCGCCACAATCCCTCATTGAAATCAAAGAAAGACATAAATTCCTGGGTTTATAGAGTTGACGTCTGATGTGTCGATTACAAACAAATTTTCTCGTTTTCCTCAGATTATTTTCACTCACAACATCTCTGGTGCTGATGATTCTTTTGACGAATGTGAGTGCAAGTGAAAGCACTCACGACAGGATAGAGGTGAGTAGTCGTCTTGTTCATTTAATGCTAGGCTAAATATTTAATGCTTTCAAACATTTCATATCACAAATGAATGGAAGCGAATGACTCCAACGATCTATTTTTGGAGAAATCATTTCCAAGCGTTTCCCAATCACACATTCTTCTGCCTCGACTAAGTTTTGGCATTGAGAGAGTTCATATGATTTCTTTGGGTTATTAATTAGCTCACAAAATGATTTATGGCTCAGTTACGCAAACTTCGCTTATCGATGCATTCACTAATCGGAGCTTCCATCGATTTTTCAGAAGCATCGAGAGTGGCTGAAGCGTCGAACGGCTGAGAAGATCTCAGCCGGGTACGTCGAGTCGTCGGATCCATATCAGAAGATCAAATACTTCAAGAAGTTGATAAAGTTTAAGAACACGAACGACCCTTCGAGCGACGAAGTTTCATTTGTGCCGCATTTGAATAATCAGAAAAATGTGATGCAAAGCTCGAACAGCGACGCCAGATCAAACAATGATGACGAATCGACATCGACGACAGTCATAATTGACACCGGAAGCAAATTCGCTTACGATACAATTATCAACAATGGAGAATTTGTTTTCGCAGCCAATAACACGACCGATTTAGGCAACGTAAACAGCAATAACCGGGCGAGAAATACAAAGCCATCTAATGAAGTCATCGCCGAGCAGTCATCGACAGAGCGTCGTTCAAACATCGTTAATGAGAACAATGAAAAACAAAAGGCCGCGCTTGATACTCCAGGCGAAGTTATTAAAAGTCAGATGGAGGGCTCATCAAAAGAGCATATTGGCAAGAGCACGACGGGCGATGTTGACACAAAAAGCAATCGACAGACGGAGAGTTCTAAGAACAAGATAAGTGCTGTTGCAAACAACACTTCAGCCGAAAAGAGTTCCAACGATTTTGAAATCCGGCGATTTATTTCCGAGCACATCAAGTACAAGGAGAACAACGTGACGGTTAAGAAATCATGGGGCAAGTGGAGCCCTTGGAGCAGTTGCAGTCGCTCATGCGGCGAGGGAGTCATGTCGCAGTCCCGCGAGTGCAGCGAGAAGATGTAAGTACCTACATGAAAGCTCTTATCACGAACGAAAACGTGAAATGCAAACTCAAGAACTTCCTTTGAGATAAGCAGCTCGTCAAACTCGCTTGCTGGCTTCTTTACTTACGCTCGCGGTGTGTTGAACCCGAGCAAGCAAACTAGTTTGAAGCTGAACAGATTGCACAAGTTTATCCGTCAATAAAACTGTCATCGTGTCATTGCTAAGCAGGCAACAAAAATATGCAAATTGGAATTTATAGCATTTACACACAATGCGGATCGAGAAAGAGTTCGTCGTCATCATCAAATGATTAAAGGGGAAAAATGGGAATTCAATTAGCCACAAATTAAATGCGAGTCGCTTTGTTGTCGCGCTCACTCAGAGTAACCAGACCACAAAAATAGTTTCATGAACATGCCCAAGAAATCAAGAATCGGAAAAGTATCAATTGATTGTAAATCATTGTTCAATTGTCGAATGCTCGGATCGATTGTTCGAGAGCATAAGTTGCACAATGGGATTAGAATTTCCATGAGCTTCGGGGGAACGAAAAAGTTTTTTGCGCAAAGTTCGTGACCGTAAAAAGTTTCAATTGATGATCGAGATAAATTTTCCGCTTGTCATAAACAATTAATCGGCCATATTTTATCATTTTCGGTGAAGAGTTTAACGAATTCCCTAGAACAAAAAATGTTTCTAATCTCTTGAGAAGCGGCCGTGGCTGCGTAATGACATCATCGAAGCCGCGCTCTTCAAGTTACGCACATGTCAGACTAATCTCGATAGAGCATCGTTTCGTCTGGCACTCGATTCAATTTGGGGAAAATTAATTGTGTTTGATTTTTATTGGTAACAAATTGTCAGTCGGAAGCAGCTGAGAGCCGAGGGAGATTTGTAAATGAGAAATGTAAAAGGTCAACGCGACGCGATAATCGCTTTGGAATTGTATTATCAGGAGCTAATTTAATTCAATTTACAAAACGCCGCAAGTGAACATTTGTTAAGGCATGATTGCGGCACGATTGCGTGAGAGTCGAGGTCGCGAAAGGGCAAAAGCGTCGTTAGATCCCCGCGATTAATCCCAGCTTCGAGCTCACTCTCTGTTATCATTTGATATTTGCTGAGCTTTCGGTGATGTTCTGCACATGTCAGCGAATAATTTGATAGAAAGGCTTAGAGACATCGGACTCGCTGCGTCGACAAATTCTGTTGAGCTTTGCGGTCGAGATGAACACGATTGAATTATTTACACACAATTCCTACTCTCCGTTCCCTCTCACACTCACTCGCTCGAGTGCCAATAAATAATTCAATCAATTTTATTGGGAAACAGGAGCTTGGAGCTTCTTCAAGCTTTATGGCGTGTTGAGAGAGCGATAAAAATTAATTAATTCTAATTCCCAATGAGTTTTACGATCGTATTTTGCAACAAGCGGCGATGTTATGCGAATTTATATCTGCTCTGCAATTTATGGCGCATAAGAGCGACGACGATTAAGGCTTGAAGTCTTCCTTTGAAACAGAGACAATGTGTTGCTGAGGTGAATGGAGCCGTTTGTAGGGCAATAAATGTGCTTAACACTGTCTCTCACATCCAACCCGAAAAAGAAAGAAACTAAGCCACATCACAGTGATGATGACAAACAGGCATTAAGAGAGATTAAAGCCTTCAAATCATATCTCGCACTGAGACGGAAGACTCGCTGGTCTGGAGATTTAAATGAGACAGTGAGACTCTTGTTTGTTCTTATTTTCATCTTTATAATCTTGAGAGCTCTTATAGGGCAATATTGAATACCTCAGCATGAGCGCTGAGGGGTCTTGAGCGTCTCGATAGAAAGAAAAAGTTTCTGGTCATAATTACAGCGCTTAAAGTATTGAAGTTCAATCGCATTGTTTAGTGGACTCAGTCACTCAATAACTTTTCGACTCTTGAAATCTTTTCCGTAGCTACAAGAACGGCAAGAGAATCAACATAACGACCATTGCGCTCATCGAGTGTATTGGATTTTACAAGCGATTCCGTATTTGCAACGAAATGGTGAGCAGATTAATTAACAAAGAAAGGGATTATGTCGGAGCTTAATTGTCCCATAAATCTAATTTCTCCTGTCCTCCCCCTAGGATTGTCCGAAGTCAGACGTAGATTTCAGAGCGCAGCAGTGCAGCGAGTTTAATAATCAGTCATTCCGAGGCCAGACGTACAACTGGGAGCCATACATCAAAGGTAAAGCGGAAATGACTCTCGCATGAAACTGCTAATAAACTCTCGTTTGACTTTTCTAGACGACGCTGAATGCGAGCTCAATTGTCGTCCCGTTAATCAAAAGTACTTTGCACGGTTGAAGGAGTACGCGGTGGATGGAACTCACTGCGAGAAAATCCAGAACCCGCCGAAGAACAACATCACGTACGAGCGCGGAGTTTGCGTCGAAGGCAAATGCAAGGTAAGGACGGAGTCAAAGGCTCTTTTGTAAAGCTTGTAACGCTAACCAATTAGCTCTGACGCCTAATTAAATCATTAGCGCTCGCTTCGAGAGCGTAAATCTTGAAAGATCAAATGCTTTTAAAAGATCTTTAATTAAAATATCGGCTTACACTTCATCAAAATCTTCATCTAATTAAATTTAATTAAATTGAAGAGAATTCACTGCTCGCTTGCTTGCGAGTCAACAGTCACAAAAAGCGCCAGAGACTTGTTTAACCCTTTCTGGAACCTTTTAATTCAATCCAGTCGTAAAAAAGGTTTTCAGAGTTTCACACAAAAGAGAAAGAGCGGGCGAGATTAAAATGATCTCGTTAGTTTGAACTTGTGTTTTTCACACTTTTCCTCGAGCAAACAAAATAGTTCTCGTCTCGAGCACAACAAGGCGATTAATGGGAAATGGGATTTTGATGAGAATTTAACGTTGATAAGGAACGAAAAAAAGTTTGTCGATTATTCCACTCAGCATGATTACAAATGATTACAAAAAATGAAAACATGATGATTCCGATAACTTGAGCGGTTCAGCGAAGTTTTTCGGAAAAAGCAAAACAACATTAATCACTATCAACACGTCGCGCGAGCTCTAAAGCGACTTCATTCGAATTATTCACACTCATTTTGGGACGAAGTTTAAAGCGGCGAGTGATGAATAATTATCGCCAAGCAATCAAATAATAGAAACTGGTTGATCTGTCAACGGCTTCAGAGTGTCTGACAGTTAGGACTGATGATCAACGCATGAATCAAGGCCTTAGACTAAAGCTTCGTGCATTATCCGTCCTGCTTGTGGCGGAAACGTTGAGCGAGTATTCCGCGAACCAAGTCTTTGACCTCAAAAACTTCTACTTAACACGAAAATGCATTCTGGCGATCGGCATAGCCGCTCTCGACTCAACTAGTTCAAAACTTGTTGAATAGAATGGCCTTAAGCCAAGAGACGAAGCGAACATGTTTTAATCCGGCCAAATGTATGTCAGAACCATTGAGAATCAATTGTGCACGATTTGACATGAGCTTAATTAAATTATTTTTGAGTGAGTGCTGAAAGTGCGAGCCACATTCTTTTTCAAAATCCCAAACTGTGCACATTTCGTTTCTAAATCGTTTTCATCAGCGCTTTCGCTCTGTCCGCTTTGGTCCATTCGAAATGCATTGGAGTAACAAGCGATTACGTTGAAATGATTTTATATCAGCGTGAAGAAGAGTCTCCCCCGTTGCGATTTTTCAAGAGAGATGACTCTTTATTAAATTAGAAATGAAATTGTGAGCAAAATGTTGTCGCTCGTCGCTGATAAATTCGATTAAAGGACGGTCTGTCGTCCGTAAATAACGCGATGGCTTGTGGACGTTGAGGTTTATTCGAGATTGCAGAGCTAAGTTGAAACTGAAGGATGACCGAGCATATTGCACAGCTTCCCACCAGCTCTCCATTCAATTTGTAATCTGACTTGTAAATCAAAATTGCATCAAAACAGTCGATGCAAGAGCAGTTGGAGAAGCGATGTCGACAGCGAGCTTCGTGCTTTCGTTGGAGTCTGCGCCTTTCTCGCAGCATCGCGATACAGAAAGAGATGGCGCATCATAGAAATCAAACATGTATCGTGAGAGCGAGCAGTTCTCTCTCAAATCATTCGGGCACGATGGTGCGATTCGGATAGTTCACGGATTTAATTTTATGCCACATTGTTCCTATTCATTAGATTTTAAGTGATGGATATCGGAATCGCCAATTCTGCGATAAATTTTCATTAAATTGTTCGTTTGATCTACGACGTTGACCCCCAACGACAATACCGACTGATGATCAGCGTGTCAATTTTTTGCTCGCCATTCGCATCGACACAACTCACACACATTACATTCTTCTACTCTCGGTCTTTGATTTAATCAACGAAGCAAATAAATCGAATGAGATGATTCTTACATTTTTTGTTGACTTTGTTCTCAATCTGTAATTGATCGTTGTTATTAATTAGATGAGAAGAAGCTGTCGATGATGCGGAGATGTTCGGCGTTCAAGCGAGCAATCCAAGCCTCTCGTCTAAGTCATCAACGTCTCGGCTTCCTCAAACTGTTATCGGCTAAGTCGGAGATGAAACAGCGAGCTCTCTTCGAGCGTCATCGGTGTTTTATGCATGCACTCAGCGCTTTGAAAATCGTTTCCTCGATTCACGCTAAAAACTGAATTAGCTAAGCACTAAGTAAGCCTGGGCATCTGGCATGAGCAGACCAAGCAAATATTAATAATTTCACAGGCATATTATTGTGAAAATAAATATTTGTTTTGTGCTATTGCATTCGCCGTCCAGCAACTCAATTGGAGCTGAGTGAAATCTTTTATGTTTGCTATTATGTAAATCTTGATCAAATTAGTGGATGTTTGTAAATATTTAATATCAAAACAATCGGGAGAGAGAACCATAAAAAGATTATGCAAATTTTCGTTGGATTGGAACTTTAAGATTTTATGGCTCGGGCATAAAAGTGATATGTAAATATCAAGAGCGCTTTTATAACTCTCCGCTCAAGACGTTTTCCAAATATCGAGCTCGAGTAATTAGTATTCAATGATGTAAATTGGAATTGCTTCGTTCCAAAAGACTCGCTCGGGACAAATGTTGCGGGGCCTTAATCTGTCGTCTCCTTTGTTCATGTCTCGAGCAACAAAAGTGGAAACTCATTTGCGTCCTGAAAGGATGAGCAAAACAATTGTGACTAGTTGTGCCATGATAATTTAATTCATGGCAAGAGCCATAAAAGTTTCATCAGCTCGCAAATTGTTTTCCGTCTTCGTCGATGAGACACCGAGAGCGGTCTAATCCTAACCTAGGCCTCGCTTTATCTAATTGATGCATCATCGTCCGCAATCAGTTCGATAGACGAGTATTTTATGTATTTGATATGCGAAAATCGTCGGGGGATATTTGTCATCTTGGTCTTGGCCTGCCTGCTTTGCCTCCTATCACGACGAAAAAATAAACTCCGAAATGATGAGGCGAATTTAAATTCTTTTCCTTCTCTCCGCCGCTTCCACCCGAAAATAAACTCGGCGCACATTTTTTCCGACTCTAAGCATTGAACATTTTCATCATTCACGTAAAAAGCTACATGATAATGTATGTTGTCTCAGTCGGATAGTGAGATTCGAGCAAATCAGATGAGTTTCAGTTCGTGTGCTTCGCTTCGGAGAAGAATATTTCGCAAAAGAGAAAAATTCTTGCAGTGAATTTGCGGAACTTTGAACGTTCAGTTGATGGACCGAAAGTGTTTTGCGGGAGGTTGTGCGGGAAAAGTGATTAAATTGAAATTTATCTGTTAAAGTGAGCGACGGGCGAGTTCCGGTCAGAGAAATTGTTCAGAAATTATATTTTAATTGTGATAAATCGGCGACAGAAATTTGCATTTTTATGGAAATCATTTGAGTGCGAGGGCTGGAAAAGCGCCGCTAATGAAAATTCATAAATAATAATTGGAGGGCTGATAAAGCGACAGGCGTTCTGAGTGTACGAACCTCCTCATTCAGGATTAATAAACAGACGCCTCGTGAATCCGCAGGGAGATAGACGAGCAAACTTAAAACCGATTTCACATCAAATAGACATTTTATGAGCTTCCCATCTTTCTTCTTTTCTGCAACGAACACGAGAATGGAGAGGCGAAGCCGCATTAAATCTCTACACGATATTGTTTAGAGAATTTAAATTATCTTGAATTCTCGTAAATTTTAATTTGAAAACGAAAAATGTTTCTAGCTCGACCGCAAAACTAGAAGCTCAAACAACTTTAATGGAATTTTTGATGCTTCGCTTTCAGTCTTCCTTCGCCTTCGTCTCGAAGATAGTTCCATCCTTGTCAAGAGTAGAGCTTCTTTCCTCCTTAAACTCGTGGCAGTCAGAGACGGATGGTTTTCGATTTTAATAACAAAGCAACACTGCACTTGAGAGAAGGGGAACGGGAAAAGGTTAATTACCAAACAGATTTTTGTTCAACATCGTCAGATAAATGGTTTTTGGATGTTTGCTCTCGCAACAAGCCGACGAACTGATAAAGAAAGAGCAAGTGCGGCGCACCATTCAACAACGAAGCTCTACGCACTCTTGTGAGAGCTCGTGTATTTACCTTTCGATGGGGTTTATCTTCAACGTTATTGTTATTTATTCTCGTTGAATCGTCTCTTGAGCAAGCACTCGAAATTCATCCCAAAAACACCGACGATGAACATGAAGATAAGTTAGAGCGAAAAAGCAGAAAGCTAAGGAGAGCTTGAAATTATGCGTGCCGCTGCCTGCCAACAACCGGCGCACGGAAAACGGAAGCCGAAAGTTGTTTTAAAAATTGTAAACAGCAGCCCTTAATAAATAACGTCAGCGAAAGGGGCTCGTGCGGATGAGAAGATCGCGTGGAAGCAGCAAACATTATATCCGTAATTTATCTGCACTTGCTTGCTCTCATCTGGCAACCGCACGATAACTCAGAAATCAAACACAGAGCGTCTGATTCAGTCGAGATAATTAGGGAGAGCTACTTGGAAAGGAAATGGGGAAAATATTTCAATTATTCTCGCAGCACATTCGAAACATTTGGTTCAATATTTCATTTCTCTTTCTCGTTGTAAGAAATGTATCACAAGGTTTGTTTGTACATGTTGCCATCGCTTGGATGTGCTTCATACGCCAAATTGCTTTGCTGGAGCAGACAGATTGTCGAAAGACGGAAGCTTTTGTTGAGAGCGAGGCTTAGGCAAGGATTGAGCAGCTCCACTGGAATTCGTGCCGCTTGATTCAACAGAAAGCAGCGGCGGCAATCTAATGAAAGAAGTGAACTTTATCGTTGAATGTAAGGGAGAATCATGGAAACTTTAATTTTCTCTTGAAGCGATCCGTACGCTTTCACTCGTGCTCGAAAACAAATTAAATTGCTTTTGCGAGAGCAGCGGGTTGAGAAAGGGAAAAGTGATATTCACATGCAACTCTTGTGTGTTGTGCTCGCACTCGGCACGAGAGGAAGGAAAAGCTTTTGGAGAAAGATCCGAATCTGAAAAGTTCTGAGCCCTTCCCATCGCTTTAGGGGTTAATCATAAAAGAAACTTTTATGCTTTTTGGAAGAGTCGTCGCTTGAATAAAGCGTCGAGATGATTTCATTTGCGATTCATATTTTTCCAGCTACTGGAAAAATTCTCATGCAAATTGAGCCTCGTTGCATCTTTCATGTGGAGCTGTCGCGTATGAAATTCAGTGAATCTCAGTGTCTCCCACCCGCCCACCAGCATCGTTAAATTAAGTTTGGAGCGAGAAAAATTCTATGAATAATTTAGTTTCGAGAATTATGAAAATTGCTCCATCATCTTTGTCGCTTTTTGGGAAAACAAACTTTGCCGGCAGAGAGAAAGATAATTTAATGAGAAAGTGCACAGGCTGACGAATGAAGGAAAAACATCAAACATTGCGACAAACGTAACGAATGAGAGTTTAAGACTCTGCTCGGAGGCTCATAATGGCGCATCTGCTTCTCCGTCACTCAGCTTCAATTTACAAACAAAATACGCTCTCGAGGATTTGTCGACGTCGAGTTATCGGCTGGAAGGGGAGGGAGCAGAACGAAGCTCAAAGTCGACTATGAATCGAATGGTTTTCTTTTCAATCATCGGGCGAAGAATTGAAGAGTGGAAGAAAAAGACGGAGATAACAAACACTTGGTTATTGATTTCAAATTTAATAAATAACGTGTCGACAGTTGAATTGATGTAGAAAAGATTGTGCGATTTTCTTCTTCGTTTGCTTATTGCTGAAAAGGCGAGAATGCGAAAGGAAAGAATTCATCACTCACTCGGTCGAGCAGCACACATGCGAAAGAATTTCAGTAATTTTGATAAATGCCTCGATAATTTGTAGGCGCAAGTTATTTCTATTTACGTTTCCAAACCATTAGAAAAGCCATAAATTTTCCAACGATATCCGCAACGATCCCAGAATCAAATCGAGACCTTTTCCTACTCTCTCTTTCTTGGAGATGGATTGGCTGATTGAATGGAATCGAATGAAGAGTTTAAGAGTCGTTCTTTGCATGATGCTGTCTCCTCCTTTTGTAGGCAATAAAACTCACAACTTCCCTCGATGAAATTACGGAATCACTTCGCCTTTCATCCCGCAAGCTGAATGAAGAATTTGTAAATGCTTGCGAATGAAAACGTTGAAGCTTCCATCAGATTATCGTCATTAAAGATTAACAGATTCAACTTCCTCTCCACTCAAATGCAAAGCATCGTTCCGTTTTCGTTTCCATTCAAAGGCAAAAGTGATTTGCGTCCATCATACTAGAAGCTTTTTTGCTCAAGTACGGGATTTGTTTAACAAATGAAGCTGCTGCTCCTTCCACCACTTGCATTCAATCGTTGAAATCATTCCTGAAAAAGCTCAATGATTTAATGTTTTGCAAACAAACCCGCTCTCATCTTCGCCGCTACTGTTGTAATGTGTTTCCGAGCGATTCTCGAGCAAGCTAAAGAATGAAGCAGTTAATGGAAAAGGAAAATAATTTTGCTCTTCAACGGATAAGCCCTGCAAAGTATGCTGAACCATTTAACTTTAAAGCTTTAACGAAAGCTCGATAGAAAATTGTGTCGAAAGCTGAATGAGAAACTTAAATGATTGCACATTCGTTTGCACCATTTGACGACTAATTTGGCAATTAGGAGTCTTCAAAGCGAGTGAGAGAGCGAGTTCGATATCCGATAACGCCACAGAGCATTCGAATAATGAAAACTAATGAATCGAGAATTCACTAGGCAGATGAATCCCTAAACACGTTGGCACTTTGAATGATTCAGAAGAGAGATAATTGTGCAAATTGGATGGATAAATACGAGAGAGGGCAAGCGACCAGTTTTCAGGTGACGCAAATAAACGGCGGGCAATCGGACGATCGTTATTACCAGTTCCGAGTAATCAAAATATCAATTTTCAATTGAAACCGAATTAGCATCGGAGACTCTGCTCTAGATTGAAATATTTTTCACGTGTCGACAAACACAAACGAGGGCAGCTCATCCTCTCCACTCGGTGCGGTGTCGATTGATGGTCCAAACACCCAATCAAACTATAAAGAATGATGTGTGCGGTCAAGTTCATGGCAGTTCGCATACATTACCATAAATCATTAGTTCTGTGGGCACCGCAGGCATTCAGCTTTTCATGTGTAGTTGGCTAGGCGAGTGTGTGTACATTGGATTTTATTATCCGGAATCAAATAAATTTAGAGAGAGAGACCGAAGCCAATTTTCGAGCATAAAACGATTTTATTGAATTTTTACGCCCGGTCGAGGTTCTACCTTTTCACTATTTATTCATTGGAACCTCTACCTCTCGGCGAGCAAACATTACTCATTACTCATTCGCAATACTCGCCCCTACCCAGTATCACATATACCGTACACACAGATGCTGCGAGCACCACACGAACGGCTTCCATGCAAATAGAATGTTTGATAGATATTTTTCCAATTCTTGCGAATATAAATCTCGATGAAGCTAGAATGGAGCGGAAGAGTTATTATTCATACTTTCCGCACATCAGGCTCCGTTCGATATTAAACTTGAGCAGTGCTTGGGATAGCTTAGGTTTTCGAGCCAAAAATAACAAAGGAAAACTACTTTAAGTTCAGCTGAAGTTCGACTTCTAAACGTTCTTTGCTTCAGGTAATTGCAATCATGTGCTACGGTTCGAGTCTAAGCCATGTCCAAGCACTGGGGGACTAATCCAGGATGGAAGAGAGCGAAAACTCGTTCAACGCACATCATATGGGGTGGGATGGAAAGCTGTTGGAGGAAACTTCCGGCTCAACATTCAGTTCATTCCACATCGAAGCTAGCTTTATGTTTGCTTTGCTGTTGTCATGAAGTTTATTTTTTGCATTTTCCTGATGTTTTCATTTTCGAGCTCTCGTGTGCAAGGAGAGAAAAACTGCTGGGGTAGATAGCAAGAAGCAGTTTGCCTTTCTAATTTAAAATAATTTCTCGGCCCGACTGACGTGCTTCTCAAGCACAATTTCAATTTCTCTCTCAAGTTCGCCCGAATGCTTGGGACAAATAATCGGTGAAACGTACGCTAGCTCTTCCCTATGTCATGTACTTATGAAATATTCAGTTGATAATATCAATGTCACATGATTATATTGGACGGGACACATACAATACAACTTTATTATAAGGACATAAACGATTCGGTCTTCCTTGCTCTCTCGCTCCTGGACCGCTGCCAAGCTGTGTGTGTTTTTTTTAATGCTTCATGAATTTTCGGGCGGTTCAACTGATAAATGTGTCTTGTTGAAGTAGGATCGTAAAAAACAAATTAAAAGATCGTACATCATGTCAACCCACACGCGAGAGCGACTCGCACAATGCGTGTGTTACACGGAGTATCAAATCAACAAATTGCGGCCATCATATCACCTTGCAATCACCTACTTGCCATTAACATCAGCGCACGTTTCGACAGAAAGAAGAGTTTGTTAGCTGCGCGCTCTCATTGTTCACGGAGAGGGCGGGAAACGTGCAAAAAATATTCGTAGCGCGATTGTTTATACGTTCAACTTGAAAGCTCGCTTATCAAACATTATATGAGCGATGGAGGTGCGTAACTGTTCATGTGAACACACGAGTTCTACAACGAGACATCAATAAGATTGAAATGTTCAAATCATCGCCGCCCTTTGACAAGAATTGTGCGAAAATATATCACCATGACGACTTCACATTTGTAGAAATTTCTATTTTCCTTCGTTCATTTGTTCGTTCGTTTGTCTCAAAGCATTTCCTGCTGCGGCACGTTTAGTCGAAAGTAAATAACTCGGCAAGGATTATTGAAACTTTCAGCATGACTGACGAGCAAAGATGTTTCGAAATTTCTTTTGATTGTGTTTGAGATTTGAACTTAATCAAAAATTGCGAATTAGAAAAGGTTGGATCTGTGAGTGGCGTCACAAGTGAGGCTGATCCTGTCGTCCCGTCAGGTTGTCAAAAGGCGCTTACTCAAGTCAATCGATCTTGATTAAACAGCACTATTAGTCGCATAGCAGTTGACATTTACGCTGGTAATCATTTCTAGACATTCCTCAGACTCTTAAGAGGTTCTCGGAAAAATTTGTTTCATTTCCGAAACAGAAAAGTAGCGAGAAAAGAATGAAAATGTTTTCTGAGAAAGCTACCGGAGCATAAATTCAGTCAATCGAATCATCTCTTAGCAAATTGTTTTCACAACAACGCGACCTGTTCCTTCACAACAAAGTGTTCGGGAGTCAACACCGACGAATTCCTCTTACTCGAAATTTATGATCTTTCCGCTATAAATTCGCGCTGCCTTATTTTCCTGAAACATTTCACTGCTTAAAGTGAGAAGCTAAGTCTTAATAAACTGTCGGCTTCATCGCCTTGCTTTCCAAGTAGCGTTTTCACTCTATTGTCGTTTTATTAAATTTTCATTTCCCTCTTCTCGCTCTCTAACATCAAAACATCGGCACTAATGAGTTTATCTACCGGCTCGTAAACACACATTCTCACTTTCTTGAGGTTGGTGAATTTAACGAGCGACTAAATTGATTCTGAAAACTCAACGGTGCTTAAAAAATACTCTAAGGTGATTAAGACTTCATCAAATTCTGAATCACGTTTGCTCCGTGTGAAACTTCGCTCTCTGGAGCATAAGTTTCCGCCATCGCATGCATGAGCTTGCATTTAATGAGCAAGCTTTGTTCATGATTTATCACTGGAGCCACCGAGCTATATTGAATTAAGATTAAAGAGTTATGATATCGCATTCATGGGCAAAAGTTTCGGTAGCACCTGCGCCAGGCATTGTCACGTTCATCTAGGTCAAAGTAGCTGAAGGTGAAGAAACGAGTAATGAAAGAGATTATGAAGAACGTTGCCCGACGGAGAGAACGGAAGGCGGATGAAAAATGTCTTTGCGCCGCTCTGTTGTGTTGTGCCATAATAAATCACTTGTCTAATTCTCCAAATCCACACTCAACACGAGCCTAGGCTCTTATTCCCTCGACTCATTTATCTAATTTGTCATGCCGGTATTCAATTTATTAGGAAGTCGTCGGAAAATCAACTTTTGATCAAATTACTAAAGCGGCGCATTCCTTACAGTCGACCCTCCGCTCCTTCGTCTTTCTCTTTGATGCCCAGGAAATTCCCAAAAGGCACAAAGTTGTACGATTACAGAGGAGGCTGCGGTTAAATGAAATGCTACTGAATTCCTAATTTAAATTCTTTCTCCGGCAAATTTCATAATTGAAAATGTCTACAGCAGTTTTATCGTTGACGGCAGAGTAAAATTTGTGAAGGGGAAAACCAGTGCTATGGCTTGACTCAAGCTCGAGTTCACCCGAACGTGAGCTAAGCCTCAGCTACTCCACGTAGAACTCATAGTGGCATTGTGGTAGAGTATTGCTTCGGGTTTCACCGTAAATGAAAGCCAAATAGTCAACTTCAAGGCTCAAATATCACGAGCCTTAGAATCGAAAATTGGCTCAAGAGGAGTCCACGTTACACACATTCGTTGCCAAGCACCGATTTGCCATCTACTTCTCAGTGCTCTTGGTTAAACTTTGTTCGGTTTAGAAGAATGAATAAACATCCGAGATTGAACGATTTTACATGAGACTGGTTAAGGGAAATTACAAGCGAACGTCGCCACAAAGCACAATGTTTCCTTGGTACCGAATCGTAAAGTTTTATGCTTTTATGCTCTGTTATTTTTACCGAACGTGCTTAATGTGTCGCACGTACACGACACACCAATTTACAGCAACTTTAGCATAAGCAAACATATGTAACCTCGCTGCCACTGCTGGCATGTCTTCTATATTGCTCCCGTTGCCAGCTCGACAGCAGCCATGTACCAGAAGGGTTTATTTTTGCACAAGCTTTCCCCACTAATGGTGTTGTTAATTAAATATTCAAAGCCCTCGCGAAGTTTTCCTGTGTAAGATCAGAGGGAGCATCAACAGGGAGAAGCGTAAAGTGCATCTTTGATTTTGAAGGAAAAAGTTTGCCGCGCTTTTAAATCACAATTTGGGAGAGCTTGAGTTGATTTTTGTGTCGAAAGATAATATTGTTCCGCTTACAGTTTGTTATCTGCGAAGCTTTCAGCGTTGATGTAAAGTTTTTCAATCTAGTTCAAAGACGGATGAAGCTTCGATAAAGCTGAACGAAGCCATTGAAGTTAAAGCTGTTGTCTGAGAATACTTTCTTCGAGCTCCCCGATTACAATGACATTTAAAAAACTTTTGCCAGCTTATAGTTTGCTGCAGAAAACTTTACTCTATTCGGAGAATTTGCTGCTTTGCAAACTTGTTTTCTCTCCTCGTCATCGCAAAGGCAAAGTTGATCAGGATGGAGGCGAGGAATGAAGTTCCACTTAATTGTGGAATGAAGCTGGGAAAAGAAAAATAATTATAAAAGCAATTTAGCGATTTGTCTCGCACGACAAACGGATGATTAATGAGACATAAAAATGCAAACTTTCTTTGATGTCAGCCTTTGATGATAAGCAGAAGTAAAATGTTTGTCGCAACAATTGAAGTGAAGGATTTTTCTGACGGAGCGCTCAGTCTTAATTGCAGTGCTTCAACAACTTCTCTGGGCAAAAATGAGAAATCATAATTAAATTCCAAATGAATATTCAGCGAAGCAGTTGAAAGAAAAAAGTTTAATCGCATTCGAAACAACTTAAACAGAGGAAAATTAAAAGAAAACGAGAATGGGAAAGTTTGGACTTCTCACTGTTTTAATCCTGGTGAGTAGAGAATTTTCTGCGTTCTATCGTAATGTCTCAGGGAGAGAAATGAGCAAAGTTCGAAGCAGAACAAATAGCAATCAAGCTACGTTGTTGTGTCTCAAGCATCCGGAATGTCTGTGTCGAAGCGATGGACGAGAACTCGCTTAGCAAGAATAACAGGAAACAATTAAAGCTCCTTCTGCAAGAGAAGTTTTAATTGACATGATTGTTATCAGCGAGCGACGCTCACATCACTACAAATGCCAGCCGCTTCATAAATATCGAAGCTCAACAGCAGGACTTAGCTGTAATTGCTTCCGGAGTGAACTTTCGACCGGAAGCAAAATTGATTTTCCATGAAATGGAAAAGTTTGTTCGCCATGGATGAATAATATCCTTCTCGTGTTCTCATCTTCAAGAGAACCATTTCTTCAGGGCATCTTGCTGGTCAGGCCTAATAAAAAGGGTTTTCTTCGACAGAACCCAATCAACTTGCCCCCTTGTTCGTTCGTGTGTAGGGCAGAGCAAACTTTCCTCGCTCAGTTTGCTGATTTCTCAGATTCTCTAATACGTTTGTAATTGAACATTCGATATATGTAAACCCCCATCGTTTAAATAAATTACGTAATTTATATGCTAAGCACTCACAGCAAAGTAAATAAAGCAGAATGGCTCACATTTCGAGAGAATCTTAAATGCATAAATATTTACTGCGAAGCAGATTTTCACATGGCGAGAGACAATTTATGAATTTTATTTTTATTTTTCCCTCAAGACGAGCAGAGAGCGGTGAATGGAAAGCGTGGAACGCTGTTTGCCTAATGTAGACATATGGAGTCGCATCAAGCTTCAAGTGGCAGCGTCACTTTGTCATTTTCCTCCACCCTCGTCATTGTTTCGCTTTGTCAAAACTCAATAGCGTCGCTGTTGACACTGAAAGAACAAGCGATGCGTCTTCATTAGAGAGAATTGTCGTCTCTCGGCGGAAGATAGATGGGGAAGGACTTAGATTGAGTCGTTGGGATGAATTAATTTTCATAAACTGCTCAGTCTTTTCCGCACCTCGCGCTTATTACTGCGAGGAGCAATGTTGAGCCAACAATGCATGAATTTTCTTTTTTGTTCCCCGGGACAATAAATATTCCGCTCTCATATTATTTCTTCCTCTGAGGCGTTTTATTCATTTCATTTTTCCTCGTTTCGTTCGCCTCACATTTCCCTGAAAAGCTCAATTGTTGTCGGCACACACATTGTGCTTGAGGAAGAAACAACAACAGGAAAATCACATGGAAATGGAAAAGATTTTTTGCCTTTTCCTCTGACGCTCCCACTGCGCTGTTCCATTCACATTCAGCAGTGATAGCGAGATCTAAGGCTTTTAACTTTTTTTTTGACAAGAGATTTTAATGTAAACACATTTAATATGTTCATGATTCAGTGTTATCTGATGTGAAGATTAGCATTTCAATCTCGAGAGTAAAAAGCTTCGCTTCCTTTGCTTGCTTGTTTTGGACAATGCTCTAGAGAACGACAAGGGGATTGCTTTTTGTAAAGCGGCGACGAGCGGGACGTGAAGTGAAACACATGTCAGCTCGAATCAGACAATTTCGCTCGTTTTAAAGAGAAACTTCCACATTGCTGCGCTTTAAGATATTGCGAGAATTTAATCACCTTTCATCGTCGAGAACGGAAAATGTGGGTTGAGAGTCAACTCACTCTGTCTCCCTGTCGTTCTCCTCATGTCTTTCTGACAAATTGCGATGAAGTGAAGCAAAAAATATGCAACACATCAGCAGCGGATAGCTTCAGCAAACAAGCTTGCTTCACACATCCGCTCGCGACCAAGCTAGTTCAATTTCAAAAGCTCTCCCTGTATGTCGAAATTGGAAAAAGTTTTCCTTTCACGCAGTTCTCTTTGGCTGATAAAGTGTCTGTAAATTGCGTAACAGCTCCCGCAGCTCCCAATAAGGAAAGTTTCCAGGGGATTATGCAAATTGCAAGACCGCCAATCGTCTGATAATCTCCATGTCAGTTCCGGATTTTATGAACATTCTCCAGGATGATAAGAGAAAAAGCTGTTTGCTTTTAATTTAAGCCAGCATAAAGTGTAAAGACGAGCGATAATAACATTCTCAGGAGTCCTTCAAGTCTATGTGTAGACGAAAGGATGAGAGAGAAATCGGGGATTTGTCATTTGAGGCTCCTGAAGAAGCATCGAGTGTGAGCTAAATTTTAAATCCTATTCAATCCCTCGATGCTTCCTTCCTTCGCCTCCTCTTCAATCACTTTGACAGTAGTTTACATAGCTGATGACTCTTGAGTTCAATGCTTTTCTTTTCTTTTGTCTGTCTTTTCAGGCTGTCCTTAAGAACGGTGTGATTTCGGGATCGGGCTTCATGAACAGCGGAAACGTTCGGTGCGGAAACTCGGTTTGTCGACCCATATCAGGTGTCTTTGCGAAGAATCCCCTTCCAAATGGCTATGTTCACGTAACCACTTTGCCAGCTGGCGCTTCAAACATCACCATCACCGAGCTTCGCAACAGCATCAATTTTTTGGGTAAGCGCCGCATGATGTTTTCAGGCCTCGAGTGAAAATCTTGTTTCGTCAAATCAAATTAATTTTTCTCGCTCGCAAGCGGCGCGAGAGCAACGTCAATAACTTGATGGAATAATCCACTTTAATTCGTGCATCTCATTTGTCGCCGGGTAAATGTGTTTTGGTTTACACGTCGACGCGTCTGTAAACAAATGTTAATCCGATTCCGAGCGACATTTACAAATTGTTCGACGAGTTATTGGCGTTCGATTAAAATCGATTGGAATGCAAGCGGCGAATTTATTTGACTCGGCTAGCCTATTGGCCAATACCATCAGTGGATTAAATTATTGAGCAACATAAACATTGAGTTCTGTGCATCGTAAAATATCAAATAATTAACTCGCTGACCTGATAGTCTCGATTTTTGTGGAGCACGACAAAGCAGGGAAAAGAGGAAAAAGAAAATATAAACTTAATGGCTCGTAAATTGGATTGACGACCGCCATATATTTTCGTTGGGCCAAGGGGAATCGGAATTAAAGAAAACAGACCAAAGCGACGAGACGAGACGGCACAGCATACGAGCATCCTTCACCTAAACACTGACGTGGGAAATGTAACAAATGTTCGAGATGAACGAGTCATGGAAAATTCTGATAAATTCACGCTTCTCACTCGCATTCATCAAATCTGGTAACTTGGCTTCATGGGGAGACGAGGCTTCCCTCGTTCAGAGCGAGCAACAAAAATTTATATTGATGATGAGCGACGATTCGGGATCACGTGCAAGGTCGGTTGGCGGTGGTTGGCTCGAGAGGGAGAGAAAGTTTTGTTGTTTTTGATGTTCCACAAAATAAATTTTGAGTTCCAAGGATTTCGCTTCTGGCTCTTGTCAAAAGTTTCCTTCGAGAATATTAATCAAGTTGTGGATGTTTCAGCTCTCAAGTCAACTGATGGCGAGTACGTCATCAATGGAAATTATACAGTCTCTCACAGTGGACCGTACGAAGTTGCGGGCACGACGATTGATTACCATCGATTCGATGGCAACCTCAAGGACACCCATCATCCCAAGAGAAGCGACGGCGTCACTGAATGGATCACGAGCAACGGGCCTCTCTTCGAGCCGATACATTTGATGGTATGAATCAATTTCCATAATCAGCGGCTGCATAATTAATTGCCTTTAGGTTCTATCGCAACAAATCAATCCGGGAATAAAATATGAGTATCTACTCCCCACGAGTTTGGCAACGTCCGAGGAAGCATCCGAGATGGATTACTTTTCATCGGGCGAAGACAACCTGCCGTTGAATTACAAGCTGAAGGCGGCCAACTCTCAAAACTCCACGACACCGACCGGACGAAGGAAGCGTAAGCTGGCGTGGAAAGTGATTGGCTTCACGCCGTGCTGTAAGTTTCTTTTTCTCATTCGACCGACACATGTCCCAAGAGCTTACAATCGTTCGTAACCTTTTACAGCGAAAAGCTGTGGGGGAGGATCGCAACAACCAATCATTCGCTGCGTGAGAGGTGAGCCGACCCGGGCTTATTCCCCAAAGAAATGTGCTCATCTGAAGAAGCCCGTCGTCAACGAGAGCCTGATGAAGTGTAACAGTCAGCCATGTCCTGCCTTCTGGAAACTTGGCGACTACAGCAGCTGCCGTTGCGGGGAATTCGACGAAAAAACTAATCAGACGCGTGAAGTCAAATGCGTTCAAGAGTTGATATCAGGCGTTGTGATTCAAGTGAACAGCGGTGCTTGTATCGACGACCGACCGATTACGACGCTTCCGTGTGAATGCGTCCAGCCTGTGAAGACGTCAAAAACCGATGTCTCGTCAAAGCACAGTCGTCAACCATCAGTCGTCCACAACACACAAAGCGACCAGAAAACGAAAATCCGAACGAAGCCGCCAACGAAGAGCAAAAAAAGCGGATCATGGCTCATATCGGAATGGTAAAGTACACATTTTAATCAACTCGAGCTGATTGAATTTAAATTTAATTGTTTAACGTTTTAATTGGAAACCAAATCGAATTACTTGTTCATCAGGAGCGAGCAGTGCTCTTCAGAGTGCGGCGCGGGCCAGCAGTTCCGTACCATCTTCTGCGACAGAAATCCACCCAACACCGAGCGATGCGACGTCAGATTGACGCCTAACACTTACCGCGAATGCACCAGCGATGCGAAATGCGTTGGCGAGTGGTTCATTGGACCATGGAGCTTGTGCGCCGGTGACTGCTTCAACTCTTCGAGATCGAGGACCGTCGTTTGCATCAAGAACGATGGGTTTGCCGAAGAGAGCGAGTGCGATTTGAAAGCGAAGCCCGCAACGTTTGAAGATTGCAAGCCCGAGGAGATGAAAGATTGCAAACCGAAATGGCACTCGTCGGAATGGACGGAGGTTAATTTAATTAAATTTTCCATTCCCCGCTTATCATTTCAATTTAGATTTTCCGCCCGGAAATTCCGGGTTTTTCACCGCTGTTAACCGCACCGCTGTTAATCGCTGTTTTTTCGGGTTTCAAAACAGCATGCTGTTATTTTGAAAAACCGCTGTTTAACCGAAAAATCAAAAATAACCAGAAAACATGGTTGAAGAGGTCAAAAAACGTTACATCGGTTTAAAAGTCTTCAAAATTCTATTTCTCTGCGAAATAAACGTGAGTCTCTTGACTGATTTTAGGAAAAACTGGGTTAGAAATTATATCAGCGGCCGCCAAAAGACTCAAACACTTAAATGCAACCCTCAAATAAGCGTACGTCGCAATCAAATTCATGTACAGAAAACTTCTGCCAAAGGGTTCAAGCATCAGTGAACAAATCCTCAAAAAGTTAAAAGAAAAAATTGACCATCGCCTCAATGATTTAGTAATGTCGCTCATTGAATCACTTCATGATCCTAAGAAAGTTCCATCAAAAAAAGCTCTCGAGTTTGCACAAGAAATAATGGAAAGATTGCTCGAGACTAGTTGTTCTGATACGACTAAAGTTTAGTCACTAAACGAAATATGCAAGTTGAAACTAAGGAGGAACAAGCTGAGCTGACACTCGAGGATGAACTAAACCTGGATATCAGAGCTGCTTATAAAGAAACTGAAGATCGCGGCAAGTTCAGCGCAATAAAAGCCGAATTAAACTTGTTCAGGAATACGGGCAAGCCGACAAACAATCTGCAGCAGCTTCACGATGCATTATTGAGCATAAAACCAACATCGACTGATGTTGAACGCGTATTTTCGTCAGCTAGTTATTTCTACTCAAAAATCCATTCAAGACTCTGAAAAATAGTTGAGCGCATTGCTGTTTTTGAAATCGTATGACAATCACCATTGATATCCTGAATGACCATGATTTCCTTATGAACAAAAAACAGTTTAAAACAGACCTTATTTGATATTTACTGATCATTGTCGAAAAAACCGAAAAACAGCGGTTAATCGCTGTTTTTTTCAAACTGTAACCGCAAGCCCGCTGTTTTTTAAAAAGTGCTGTTTTAGCTAAACCCTACCCGGAATGGAAATTAACATTGTCAATTTGTCATTTTACAGTGCAATAAAAACTGTGGATCGGGCATACAAAGACGGATAATAAAATGCCTCGAGCCCGACGTGAAAGAGAACATGCTGAGAGAGTCGTCAAAGTGCAAATATTCGGAGCGACCAGCTGGCATGCGGTACTGCAACACCCACGATTGCTCAGGTGAACTCACTCGTCTCTGTCTCATTTTTTATTCACTCCTAACCGTTCCATTCCCTCTGGCAGAGAAAACTACCACGTATGATCCACGGGTCGATATGATACAGAACGACGACGATCCGAGCTGCCGTGATGAGTTTCCCAACTGCAGTATGGTCCTCAAGAGCAAATTGTGTGGCTACGCGTACTACAATGAGAATTGCTGCCAATCATGTCGATTGATTTCGAATGAATTATTTTAATTGCATGCAGAGTAACGATGGCAATTCGCTTCTCGTTTTACATTCGACCCTTTGTTGTCATCAATTATTGAAATGTCCCAACATAAAAAGACCCCGAGAAGCGTCAAATAGATTTATGCGAGCAGCATCCCCCATCGTTAAAAAAATGTAAAAGCGATATCAAAATTTCATTTTGCTTGTCGCACTGTTGAGACGAGAGTGTCGGAAATGATTTGGGGTTGAGTTCGTAAATCACGTCACTGTCAGGTTTAAGCGCCTCCTCGTTCTGCTTTAATCTGATCCGTCACTCCGAGTGTCGCGCGCTCTTGACGCAATTTACGAGCATCCTTTAATCCATTTGGCGCGTCAAGTGGAAGCAAAAGCCGTCCGCCTCGCTCAACACTCTCAAAGCCGATTAAAACATCAGGAAGTCAGTCGAAATCTATTTTATTGTTGTTCACAAGCCCCGAGCTATAAAATTTTAATTCATTAAGTTTAAGCCATTGCTAATCCATCGCGCAGCTTTATGCGATTTTAATTAGTTTTAAAAGTGACGCGAGGGCAGAATGATTTAGTTTGTGAACACGCACCGTCAATAATTCGTAGGGTCAATGCTGATTATCTAGTTTGTGTTTCGATAATTTATCATAAAGCGTGTTTAATGTATTTAACACGACGTATCGCTTGCTCCGTAGATATTTTCACAGACGATAAAGCAATTAGCGCTAAGCATCAGCGTCAAACTTTCGTTCATTCGAAACAATTATCAACACATCGTTCATCTCTTAAGTGCATTTAAGTTTAATCTTTTCTTCAAGTTTGCATAATAAGACGAGAGCAGATTTTCCTAGTCTAATTTAATCCTCCCACGTCCTCATCCCTTATCTCATTCAAGCTGCTAGGGTGGCTTCCAATTAGAACAAAGTTGTTGTGAGCTTTCTGTACTCCTCAAAGCTTTGTGCTTCGTTCTGACATTCTGATGAAGTTTGAGTGGTGCAGACGTATTTAGATGTTGGAGAAGCGATTTCAAAGTTCCAGAAAATCTTTTGTGTTCTTAGTAATCTCCAAGTGCATCATCTGGCCTCCTTACCAACAACGCCACCCTCACCCAAAATGCGAAATGTGTAGCAAAACGAACTTTTCCTTCGGTTTGAGTTCAACTAAGATCAAATACAACATTGAGGATTCTCCATTTAATGATAAGCAAACAAATTCTTACATGCTGAACAGCTGGAAATTTGTAAATAGAGAAAACTTTTCTTGTTTAATAAAAAAAATTAAAACTACGTTAAGGAAAGTCAGCGGTCTTTCATTTCATTCCACTTTAATTTCAGTTGAACTTTTTTTCTGCAGCCAAATCGTGAATTTCCGCATCAAACTTTCCCTGCACCTCGCTTCGCCTCCCACTCGAATAACTTAATTACAACTCATTTGGAAAAGTTTTTATGCAGGAGGAGAAATTCATTGAACTAGCAAATTAGCCGTTGGCAGTTTTAATATGATGGCAGAAGTCTCCAGGGATTGTCGCAGCCGCAAATCGATTCATTGTTCAAGTCAATTCACTCTCGTTGTACAACATTAATAGGACTTCTGCTCGATAAATCTGCATTTGCAAATTATTTATCGGGATCGCAAAAATCGTTTGTCTCTTTTTCTCATTAAACGAGAGTCAAATTTATGGCTTTTCGGGCGAGCGGAATAATAATTATGTGTCGCTTAAAGTTATTCCGACTCTCCCCAGTAGAAACGCGTGATTTTTTTATTTCCGCATTAATTGATAACTGCCAACAAAAAACATGAAAATAACAATTAAACGAATCGTTGAGCCGATTTTTCGAGATCCTGAGCATTGCTTTAAAATGATTTTTAGTGGCGCAATCGAAGTATTAATGAACTCAGGCTTCGGAAGAATCTGGTCTCTTCTGTAGACGGCTAGTGATCTCGATTAGCTTAAGCTAATTAATGAGATCCCAGGGTTTCCTTCATTCCTATTTCTAGGACGTTAAGGACCCCCCGTGCACGTGCTTACGCGTTGCGCACTGCCGGCTCACTGTGGACAAAGGATCCCAAGACAACACTATCCATGAGCTGAAGAATCCGACATTCCTTTTTCTCAACTTGTCTAACAACAGAAAGTTTCTTGAATCGGGATTCGAAGAAACTGAAAGACAATCTGGAAAAATGAATTCATGTCATTTCAGTGAATCAGAGCTTCGAGTTGATCCTAAAAGATTTTTATGCTTTGAAAAAGCCATGCAAGCTCTCCATTTCTATAACGGCTTCTAGGTATTTAAACTTCTTCATTTTTTAACGGTTTCTTGAAGTTTAAACTGCTTCAAAACAAAGTCGCTCGCCCTAAAGTTCGATCAACTTTCGCAATTCTCGTTGCGCTGTGCATGTTTTCGTATTTTTGCGCAATTATTTGTTGTGTTGAAAGATGAACTCCGATGAAGACAACTGGCAGACTGTCAGCAGACCCAGGAAGACGAAATCCGGCGAGATCAAGGCTGCACTTGGTGAGATTCTCGACGATTTCTCAATGTTTTGCTTCTTTTCTCAAAGCGAATTTTCTTTTAGAGGAAGAAGAAAATTCCAAGCTGATCGAGTCGATGAGCATCAAGCCGCCGACTGTGAAGAAGAAAGAAGCGACGCCGGCCAGGAAAACTCAGATTCCAGTGAAGATCAAAGCGCCGGTGGAAAATGTTCCGAAAGCGAAGAAGAAATCCGAATCGCCTCCCGGCTTCAAAAGCCTCGAAGCTGCGCTCAAAGCGCTGGACCTCACAGAGATGGTAAAGCAGTTGGAAGCGGCGAGGATTCAGTTTAACAACAACGATGTGATCATGCTTAAGACTGCACTAGCTTTCCTCAACGAGAAAATAAGACTGGGAAAAGTGGAAGACTCTTTGTTCTTCGACAAACCGCTTGATTATCCTAACAAAATCCTGCCCGAGGGACTCAAAGCGATCATCCAGCCACTCATCACAAAGTGCAGCAGTGAAATTCTCAACTACTTCTTCCACAATCTCCTTCAATCCGTCTGCGAAGCGCTGAACAAATCACAAAGCTTCGTGGGCCATTTAATTATGTTGGAACAGATCGCTCATCACCAGCCGCAAGTCAGCATGGCAAACTTAGCGTCGACGGTGATTCTCAGGAACTCTTACCAGAACCAGCCGTCAATTTGTCTTTCGCTGTTCTGGGCGTTGGGATCGGCGGGAGCTCGCGACACCAGCTACGGATTGAAGGTCTGGAACTCAATAATGAGCTCCGTTCTGAACTTCAAAAGCTACACGAAGTACGTCATCGACTACCTTCTCGCGGTTCTCACTGTCGCTGATCGCACGCCGACGCTTGACATCACGGTCGATGAATACAACGCGATTCTGCAAGCTATCTCGTCCAATCCGCGTTACAAGCCAAAAGATTACGAGAGAACAAAACAGAATTGCATCGAATTGTTAAACACAAAAGTGGTCGCAAGTCTCAGCAGTGGAAACGTCAAACAGTTCTTCAAAGCGATTCTTGACATGTCCGAGTCTAAACCGGAACAATTCGTTGACGCTTTCCTCGAAAGTGCTCAGCGCTATCCACAAGAATGTTTTCCCATCTGGCAGTCGAACTTCGATCAGCTCGGCAAGGCGAACGAAACTATTTTCTTACACATAGGTAAGATTCAGGTGACATCAAAGACCAACTATAAACTAACGTATCGCTTTCATTCAGCATCCAATCTCGACAAATTCGACTCGCTGTTGGAATCCAAAGAAGCCTGCGCCTTCCTTCAGGAAATCGACTACGAGAAATGTCCGCGACTGCTGAGGTTCAGGGTGAGTGAAGCACTTTACTTAACAAGCTGCGCTAAAGCTTCTACGCTCAGTAGTGACTAAGCTTCTGGGCTGATCAGTTGCTGTGGATGGGGAAGCTTGAAATTTGAGGATTGGCTAAGCCTCAACGAGTTTCTAAGCCTCAAAAAATGAACTGAAGCTTTCCAACTTCATGAGGACGAAGCTTGAAGAGCAAAGCATAAACCCTGAGCCACGGCAGCTGATCAACCTGCAAGTTTAACGGCCGGCTAGTCTAACCATGCCAACGGACTATTCGAAACTTGCCACGATTGCCAGCTTTGCCCTAACTCTAGTCCAACAACTTCTGAAGGAAAAAATCAGCGACCGAAATCAGACCGAGGTTTAAATTGATATTCTCAGTTAATTAGCGCACAGTGCTACTCGAAAGTTAATTAAAACGATTGAAGACTGTAAGTACTCGACGTGGCAGCCAAGGTTGGCGGTTGAATTGTTGTGATTGTGTGAAAATTTATTAAAAACATGAAGAACGCAACAACAAGAGTTGGCCGAAGAAACGGGTTTGGTAGTCGAGATTGTCTTTTTCGGGAAGAGATTCAACGTCATGCAACGTGTAATGTATTTTTTCCGTCCGAGCCGTGTCGTTCCTTATCGGAGAGCCGGCGGGGTGGATGAAAGGCCGCGAGCATTAGACACTCCCGAAGCGAAGTCATAGTTCCATTCGGTGATGCTCCGCGAAGCTAATTTCGCGTTTTCTAAAACGCCTAACAAACCACTTTCTATTTCCCAAAATTCTCTCTCGGCGAGTCACCCATTAACAGACGGTTTTATGCATGCAAACGGTTTAATAACGAGTAGTTGTAATCGAGTGAGTTAGTCGCAAAACGCGAGAGCCGGATTGCATTAACAGGCATCAGGCTTTCGGAGACGTTCGAGGGCTAGCGACAGCATAGAACTGAGCCAGAGGATCTTGAGTGTATCGAGTTTTAAGCCGATCGCTAACGCAATATTCATCGGCTCCGTCTCTAAGCTGTCCGCCAGCTTCGAAAGCCTGATTCATGCAAATCACCGTAGACAATTAGACACATCATCAGCAAACGGCACTTGTACACTTTGTCTTCTTATCGATTCGCTAAAAATAACAGCGAAAGATGAAATTTCTCTCAACTGCTTTTCGCTATTCGCGCAAGAAGTTGCAATCGATTTTTCGGCGTAGAAAGGGTTTCTCCTACAGTCAACGCTCCGCTCGCGAGATGAACGACCCTTGGCCGTGAATTATGCAATGCGAGGTCGTCACTGTACGCGGCTCAATGTCAAAGAGAGATCCATGCGTTTGTTAATTGATCTGATGACCGCGTTATCTCCAACTGACATAAGCAGGCTTATCTCTGTACGAAGAGTTAGTAGAAAGTGTCCAACTATTATTGTTTGGCTTTTCTCCGAGCTCGATAAGATAACCGGAGAGCAAAGTGTGCGTGAATACGCGCGCTGGAAAAAGTCCAACGTGGTAACTCGCTGTTTGTCGGCGCGTAAGCCGCCGAGATTCACTGATAAGTCTTCGGACGATGTTGCTCAGTTGTTCATGAAGTTGTTCACACGTTCTCCACGTCCATCCATCAATGATTAATGAATTGAAATCGTTCTCTTTCTTTCATATCAACCCCAAAGTCGAGCACACAATTCCTAATTAAAGTCGAGTTGTTAAATTAAATTCACTAAAACCAAATAACTATGGCATCAGCAAACAAGCAAAATAAAAATAAGCAAAAACCACAGGCAGGCGGCAAGAAGGTAAGCCGTTGGCATGATTTTAAAACTAACAATTGAGTTGGCGATATTTTTTGTGCAATTTCATTTTCCGTTTTGTGCAATTCACGACTAACTGGTTGCTTACGATCGCTTTCAGGACATTCCGGCAAAGATGGCTGACAATAAGAAGCAGAAGAAACAGAAGGGTGACTCGAGCAAGTCTTGCAGTGGCGCCTGCTGCAAATGGATTTTCGGATCGTTCTTACTGTTCGGCGCTATCGCTGGTCTCATAGCTTACGACACAAATGTCTTGCACGACGGAAAGTTCGAGGAATCGACAGTGGGACGAGTCCTTAAGCAGACAGGAGCTCTTCCGCACGTCGAGAATGCTTGGTTCGTGTCGTTGAAGTATAGCGCGAAAGGTTACAAGTGGGCTGAAGTGAACGTGCCGCCAACGTACGTCAAAGTAAAAACCTACTTGGAGCCACACTGCGACTTCGCCAAAGATCTTGGTCTGACGGCCGTCAACGGCGGAAGAAACGCCTGGGAATCAACGAAGTTATACGTGGCTGAGAAAACGCCAGTCGTCATCGCTTTCATCGATAAGTACTCGCCCGGTCTGGGACAGAAGATCCACGATGGTATCGCTAACATCTTCTCAGGAATCTGCAGTTTTACGTGCAGTACTTGGCGTCATTCGGTCGATTTCTTCAAAACGAAAGTCTTCATGTAAGTTGGTCATGATTCATTAGAGAAAGTCTACTAATCGTCTCTCATTTTAGTGGTCACTTGTCGCCCGAGAGTCTTGGAAAAGCTTTTAACTCAACGACACAAAGAGCTTTGGGCTATTACAGCTGGTTCCATGAAAAGGTCGACTTCTACGCTAAAATCAATTAGGATTTCGTTCGCCGTTTGCGCCATTGATGGTGTCCATCAATGAACATTTTATCAACATTCTCATTTTCGTTCAGCCAATAATGAAGAGGTCGTGATAAGTCAGATGTGTGTAAAGAGATTCGTTGTTGCCATCACGACTCTTAGCCCTCGATTTCAACTGACGGCGCTTCTTCCATTCGTGGATTTTTCTTTTCTATCTACTAAGGTTTCCTTCTTCTTTTCAAGTACTCGAAGTATCTCCCGCGAATATCTTTCAGTTTTCCCTGCATTTCCATTTATTTCCTAATTGTTCAAATCGATCAACTGTGGAGAGAAAAGTAGACAAAATAAATTTCATTTTTAATGAGGAATAGATTTGATTTTATTTTATAAGATGCTGAATATTTTATGATGACGGTCCAGGCTGCGGGTCGTCACTCGGCTCGCCATCCTTAGACTCTGAATGCTTGTGAGGTTTCTTCTTCATCTCCACATGACCGAAGCAGTGATCACACTCGTCCTCCGACTCCGACGAGCTCTCGCCGAACACTCTTGGCTTCACGTAGACACAGCAGCACTTCGACTTCTTCTTGTCCATGTGCTCGTTGTCAACCGTTGTCTCCGTCCACTGCACTTTCTTTCGGGTTTCAGGCTTGTGTAGTCTGAGATGGAGAGTCGGAGCTTCCTGAAAAGTCGAAACCATTCGAGGTGAAATTCAGAAAAATAAAATATTTATTAAAATTCAAATGCGTCGAGGGGTCAAAGTGATTTTCGGTCATTGAATGATTTTCTGAGTACGCAATTTCTCAATTTTCTCTTCTTCATATCCGAGAACGTTCTTCAAAACTTCATTGGTGTGCTGGCCCAGCGTTGGTGGAGCCGTGCGAGCTGTGTTGGATGCTTCGCTATAAGTTACAGGCGAGCCAACGACTCTCACGTCACCGGCGGTTGGATGCTTTAAAGTCTTCACGATGCCAATTTCTTTCACGTGCGGGTCGTCAAACACTTGCTGCATGTTGTTAACAGGACCGAAAGGAAACGGAGCTTTTTCGAATGCAGTTTTCCAATGTTCGTTGGTTTCTTTTTCAAATATTTCAGTCAGAATTGCCTTCAGCTCGTCGCGGAACTTGACACGCTGTTGATTACTGGAAAACTTTGGATCGATCGCAAGCTCAGGCACATTCAAGATATCGCACAAGTCTTTGAACTGGCCGTCTGAACCAGCTCCGATAGTGAAGAAACCGTCCTTCGTCTTGAAAGCAGCGTAAGGAACGATTGAAACATGCTCTGTACCCCATCGAGAAGCTTCTTCGTTAGCATTCAGATAGTTCACGCCCACGTTGATCAAACAAGCCACTTGAGTCGACAGTAGGTCGACGTCAATCTTCTGTCCTTGACCAGTTTTCTCGCGATGCAGAAGGGCTGCGAGAATCGCGCCATGCGCATAAAGTCCTGTCGCTATATCCGTCATCGCCACGCCGACCTTCGATGGAGTGGACTTCTCCCCGGTGATGTGAAGCAGACCGCCGACAGACGCTGCGATAACGTCGTAGCCCGCTCGCTCCTTGTAAGGTCCTTTCGTGCCGAAGCCGGTGATTGAGCAGTAGACCAACGATGGCGCGATCTTCCTGATGTCCTCATAGCCCAAGCCAAGCTTGGCTAGCTTTCCAGGAACGTAGTTCTCAATGAGCACGTCGCAGCTTCTAGCAAGGTCGTGAATCACTTCAAGGCCATTCTTGAGGTCCACGCAGATCGATCGTTTGTTGCGATTGCAAGCGAGGAAGTAAACTGAGTCGGTCGAGTTCTCCAGGAACGGCGGTCCCCATTTTCTAGATTCGTCACCTGTTACTGGCTTCTCGACCTTGATCACATCAGCTCCGAGATCAGCGAGAATTTGACTGCAAAACGGTCCCGCTATGATTCTCGTCAGGTCGAGAACTCGAACGCCAGCGAGCGGATATTTCAATGGATCCAGAGCCGTCGAGTATCTCGCATGCTGTGCAAACTTTGTAATGAGCCTCATCGTTGAGAAAATTCCACTCATCTCGCAAAAACCACTCGCGCCCAAGACACAATTCTACAGAATTGATAAGATAACTTACTCTCGTGCCGTCATCATGCTCCGTCACGTCTGTGACTGTTGTCGTAGACGTCGCTGGAAGATTCACTGAACTATGGCTACTCATCTCTATACGCTGCGAGAGATCACAAGCAATTCAAATAATCACGAAATATTTTTTTTGTAAACAATCGAAAATTCTAGTACGAGCATCGCAATTTTCCAAGCTCCAAGTTTTCCCAGTTTTCCACATCAACAAAATACATCAACAGTGAAATATGTGAGCAGCTTTTAACGTGATTACTTAAGGTGAAATGACACTCAGATCCTGCTAAGTTGTGACAGACGTTGAGCCACGTGCGCGAAGCTTTTAACGGTTTCACTGCTGCTGGGAAATCCGCGACTCATGAATTAACAATTTGCGGAGCTCGAAAACTTAACATTCGATGTCCCACTGAGATAGATTTGAGATAATTTGGAAGTTTTCCAAAGAAAAGCTATTTCGGGTCAATCGTCTGCGGACCACGTGAGGATATAAATCTGTCATCAAAACTGCATAATTGATTTTCTGTTGTAGAATGCATTTCTGGATTGACAAGCGGTCGAGCTATGGCATCGGTTACAACCGTTCAATGACCCACTTGTCTTATCAACATCGACGAGTAAGGTCAAAGTCGATCGCGACGCAAGTCCGACAGCAAACATCAACCCCGTCTTTGCCTCAAACTCCCGAAGTTCCAAGGGCAAATCAGCAAAGGGCTCCAACCCCTAATGTTCTCCCTTTGAATGCTCAACATGTTCCAGTGATACATTCAGTTTATAATCGAGAACCGGCTGTCAACCATCTCGTCGAATCGATAGACAGCTCAAGGATCAGTAATCACTGGCTACCGATTTATTTGAAGAGTGGAATCTGCATTGCGATGGCCATCACGCTTCTAGCGCTTAAGCTTTACTACGATAACGATATTAAGGTGTTCCATCTGGTCTGGCTTGGTGTTATTCTCATCGTTCTTCTGATAACGTCGATAGTCGTTTCGTCAATTCGCATGCGACGTTCGAGAGATGCGGGCTGCTTTACAACGACGATAGTTGAACCACCTGAAACAAGTCAAACGACAATGCACGACATTCACGATGAGATCGAAGAGCCACCGCCGCCGTATGCAATCGCCGTGAAAACTTGTTCGCTAGACTCGCCGCCACCTCCTTACGAAAAGATCAGCATCATCTGAATTATGTTACGTTGCAAGTAAACTGAGATATTCCAAGAAATAAATGTTGTGTATTTAACGTTCAAGAAAGTTAAGATTTCGTCTTGTTAGATACGACTGGGTCCTTGATATTGTCGGGAATTGGAATGTCAGGATAAATGTTCTCAATCAACCAACCGAAAGGTTTGCACTTAAGTCGCTTCCTCAACTCCACCTGCTCGGTAATGTCGCCAAAGTCTCGCTTCGTATCACCAACTGTTCGGTAGTAATATTTCTTGTAATCGCCGTCGAGCCAAACTTCTGCTAAGCGATCAGTGTTCCATCGATAGTTCTTGCCACCTTTAGGGAACTGAAAGTGGATTGCGGTTTATTGGCAGTTCTCAATTTGTGAGTAATTGCTTACGGTGTAGAAGAATTTCTTTCGAAACATATGAGCGGCATGAGAGCAAGGGACCTGCTCGAGAATGCCACCGCAAAGCCAAACTGGAAGAAATCGATTAACCCAAGGATTCATGCCGAATTATTGGCACAAACCTTTAAAGCTTAGCTCGATGTCTTCTGCCCCATAAATTCCATAATTCGGATCATACATGCCGAGTTCCTTGAAATAATCTTTGTGTATAGAAAACATCGCGCCAAGCATCGTGACGGAGTAGAAAGGCTCGTAAGGATGACTGTGTCGCTTCCTTTCGTAGTCGGGGATGTCAATCCAGTTGTGGTCCATGTTCCAACGAAAACCGTGCCGACCACTGTCTTTCATTCCGGAGTATTTATACTTCAGTGTCTCTCTGTCTAAGACGTCGATCATTGGAATCGCCGACGCGTTTCTGTTTCTCGCGATACGATCAAGAAGCGGCTCTAGGAAACCCGGCATGACTTCCATGTGACAATCGATGAAGACGAGCGCTGGACCTTTGGCGTTCGAAGCTCCCCACATGCGACTTAACATGACTCCGTTGCGTCGTGGTGATCGAAGAAGCTTCACAATTGGATATTGCGCGATGTAATCCTCGAGAGGCCTTTGCAAGTGATCTAAAAGAAAGACATTTAAACGTTGCTTAGAAGCTCAAACACAAACCTCGATCTGAACAGTCGTCAACAAGAATGATTTCCTCGAGCAATTCTGGTGGCGATCTGTCCAAGACTGAATGCATCGTCCGAAGAATCTACAAGGAAAATTGTTAGAAAGCAATCGAGCCAACTGGCGCCTTACCATTGACCAAGCTTCGTTATGGAAAATGATGATGACTGAAGCTTTCGGCAAATTCACATAAACTTGTTTCTCGCAATATTCGTCTCGGAGGTCGGGAAGCGATCGACTGAGTGGAATGAGGTTTGACACGAACTCATTTATCGAGTAATCTCGCCATCCGTCTTCGATCAACTTCGTTACGTCGTCCGGCAGGACTTTAGGTAGTTCAACTCCTTCTCCCATCTCTCCAGGATTTGTCAGGTTCAATCGTCGTCGGAATTCTTCAATTTCGCTCTGACGTTTCAGAATCGCAGCATTCATTATCGGTTGTTTAGGTTGATCGAGCATCGAACTTAATTTTGACCTCCAAATCTCTTGAAGATTTTCACTTTGCACATTTTTCAAAAATTTCGTTTCCCACGTCGCCAGATAAATGAAAACGAATGTCGAGAAAATCGCGAACAGAAGAACAAACTGAATGATCGAAATTCTTTTTCGGGATCCGAGGAACATCGCTGCAACTTAAAGAGACAGACACGTCTTCACTCTAAAAGTTTTCATAGAAAAAGAATTATCGAACTGAGTTCGACTTCTGAACATAAATTTCATTGCAGTCACGACTCTTGCATTGCATTTATTCGTTGGAAATTTTCACGAGGAATATAAAGTTTAAAGTGTTTGTATTACAAAAGTTTTAAGAAGGTAGACCTGATCAGTTTTTCTTATCTAAAGTATTATGAGATTCGTATAATTTTTCGGAAAGGTAATTTGATCTCGTGTTTTTGATTGAGCTCAATTCAATATCAATCTAATGCAATATAAAGTTTTAAGATGCGGAATAGTTAGCGAGAGGCTTCTTAGGTATTATTGAGAAGCTGTTCGGACATAGCACAGCAGTTCACGAACTGCTTCAAACGATCCCGTCCGATGTCCCACGTGACGTTGTAATCGACTGACAAGAGACTCGCCATGGCCATCGGCTTGTCGTTTCTGAAACCGCTCAGATCACCAAGACTGGAAAAAAGTGGATTACAGTTCAAGCTTCATCCTGTAACTTTTTTACTCACTGCTGTAAGCCATCCTGGTTCGCGTAGTTCTCCTTCAAGACTGGTTCTCCGAAATGGGGAAAGATGACATGCGTCTGATAGTTGAAGCCGGCATAAAACAAGAAGAAGTCCGGCAGATAGCGCTTGAAGTTGTCCATCGTCTGAAGCTTGTAACTCTGAAGAGTACGGTTAGGGTTGAATTGAACGTTCCAGCCTAAAATTTGACAAGTAAATAAATGTCTCAGGTATGGAAATTACTCTCGTAAGTTCTCACTATTGTTATTGCTGTTGATAACTTGTCGCTTGACGCCTTTCTGAACCTTCTCGATTGAAGGGAGCAACGACTGCTTCTGGAGGAAAAAGATGACCAGGATTTGGATCTGTAGCTTTCTCAACTTGATGCCACTGATTGCCAGCCAGATTCGAACTGCATGGTACAGCTTGATGGCCTGATGCTGAGGCTGAAGGTTGAAGAGATGCATCATCAACTCACAGTTTTTGACACCGAGTCCGTCAGAGAAAACAATGTCGCCTGAAAAATATCGAAATTCTAACGAGATTCAAGGATTTTATAAGCTACTTACATTTGAGATTTAATAAGGGCTTGTAATACGAGAAAACCACAGGGACGGTGGCCGTTTCCAATGCAATCCGCACTTCCCAATTGGCGCATTGTCGCAACTTCTTGCTGATCTCGCGAACAAGCCGTTCAGCTACCTGACGACTTTCACCAGTGAAGAACGAGCCGTTCACATCAATGTAAATGTCTAGGTCAGACTTATGATTGCCCAGTCCCATAGCGCGAGAGCCGTACAGGTGAATTTCAGCCCTCGGGAAGAAATTTCGCAATTCGTCGACGATCATTTGATATTTTCCATCTCTAGCTAGTCGGCGGCCGTTTCTTCGAGCGTTGTACACTTTGTCTTTAGCTTTACCTAGGAAATCCAAGAGCTCGTTGGCTGGGAATTTGATGGCAACTGGCATTTTCACTTTTATTCGTTTGTTTGTTGGCTATGGCGAAATTGGAAACTGATTTGGATATGCAGACGAAGTTTTGATCTGGAATAAGGAGAGATTACAGTAACGCACTCACTCAGTTGTCATGATGACTAGTTAATATGAATAACAAGATAGGAAAAAGCCCAAGAAAAGCTTGAATAAGCGAGATGGAAATGTTCTAGTTTTGAATTTCCCGCGTGATTATTCAAGACGCAAACGACCGTTGACGAAAGGACGAAGCAACCGCAACTCGCGAAAAATCTTCTCGCCAACAACATTAGTGATTTCTCAGGCGCGACAGCAGAATTAACAGCAGTTCAAGCATATAATAATCAATCATGGCTCTAAGATTCCTCAAGCACTCGAGTGATGTCGTGGCACCGGCGTTGAGACGCGTAAGTAGCCAAGAAAATTGGAATCTTTTGCTGTTACGTAAATCTCAATCGGAAAACTCATTTCGTTTATTTTAGAACTTCTGCTCGGCTTACGAGATGCAACACAAAAATCCAGTTCAGAAGAAGGTCGCAATGATCCCGAAGGCTCAGTACGGAGGCCGTCACACGGTTACGATGTGCCCGGGAGGTGGAATCGGCCCTGAGCTGATGACCTACGTTCGCGAAATCTTCCGCTACTCTGGTGTTCCAGTCGACTTCGAAATCGTGGACATTGACCCAAACAGCGAGAGCAACGAGGTCCTTGAATATGCCATTACTTCCATCAAACGAAACGGAGTGGCGATTAAGGGAAATATTGAAACCAAATCCGAGCTCACTGGAATTGTGTCGAGAAATGTTGCCTTGAGAAACGAGCTGGATCTTTTCGTCAGCGTTTTGAACTGCAAATCTTACCCTGGAGTTCGATCACATCATCAGGATGTTGACCTTGTTATTGTGCGACAAAACACAGAAGGTGAATACGCAATGTTGGAGCACGAATCTGTTAAAGGCGTTGTAGAGTCCATGAAGATTATTACTGTTGAAGCTAGCGAGCGTTTAAGCCGCTACGCTTTCGAGTATGCCCGCCGCAATGGTCGCAAGAAGGTCACAACCATCCACAAAGCCAACATCATGAAGCTTTCGGACGGCTGCTTCTTGGAAACTTCCCGCCGCATCGCCAAGGAATATCCAGACATCGAGCACAACGATATGATTATCGACAACACATGCATGCAGCTTGTCTCCAACCCTCATCAATTCGACGTACTCTTGACCACAAACTTGTACGGCTCGATCTGTACCAATGTCATTTGTGGACTGATTGGAGGAGCTGGGCTGCTGTCAGGCCGAAACTATGGAGAACACTACGCCGTCTTCGAGCCAGGAACGCGTAACACTGGAACAGCCATCGCTGGAAAGAACATCGCTAACCCCTTCGCCATGCTCAACGCATCAGTAGACATGTTGAACCATTTGGGACACAAGCAACATGCCAACGCCATCGCGGATGCCATCTACCAAACAATTGTCACCGATAAAATTCACACTGCTGGTGAGTTAAATTTGTCCCATCACAATAAGACGGAAGAGCTGAACATTTGATAATCTTTTAGACTTGGGCGGTACCGCGTCGTCAACCGATTGCATCCAGAACGTGTTGAAACACTTGGCCGAGAAGCACGTTACGTGGTAAGTTAAACTGATCCCATTGAAAAGGTTTCAGGTGTTGGAATGATTTGGTTTTAAGCTTTCGTGAAGTGTCTGGTTAAAGGTTTCCTCAAAAACCCGCCGGAGTTGCTTGCGAGCATGACGCAGAGTGAATGAATGACGAAACTGAGCGAAATCCAAACTGAAAACCCTTTAACAACCAAGCAATATTTTGACCCTCTTTCTTCCCTTTCGTTTCATAACAGGCACGGAAAGCCCATTGATTAAATGAATTAACAGAAACATTCCAATTCTTCAAGAACTAACTGCAACCAAACCGTTTGACTGTTTTGTTTCAAAAATTTCTGCAACTAATTGACATTCCATTGATTAATAAGACTACCAGGAACCTCAAGCTACCAAAACGATCTCGATAAGTGTATAGATAGAAACTCATTTCAATTAAATTTATAGTTACGCCCGAACATAGAAGTTTAGAATAGAATAGAGCAGCGACCTTTTTCACTACCATGACTTAAGGAATGACTCAAAGCGGTATTTTTCTTGTTTTCGTTAAGGAAATCGCCGGAGAAGAAGAAGGAAGAAAGGACATTTTGGCGATTTGCTTAAGCTCCCGAGATAAATTTACAGTTTTGTGAGTTTTGCTCGTGGACGTTCACTTTTATCACATTGTTTCTAAACCATTTTCACAAGCGCCGAGCGCTCACTTGAGTGCCGAACACAGCACTGATTGGTGATAAAAGATCAAAAGTAAATCGTGGAAATGCGCTGTCTTCAAGCTCTTCATTGATTCGACATGTTCTCACTCAAAATTTGTTATTCTTTTAGCGGAATTATCGGCAACACAAGTCCATATCTCAAGTAAACCCTCCCCATCAACGATAAATAAATTCCAGCATCTGTTTGTCGATTTTATGGTTGTTGCTGTTATTGTAAACATCGTCTAACTCTCCCGAAGCCTTTTTACGATCATGCCAACAACCAATTTGCTAACGAACGAACTCGAGGGTTCACGAAATTTTCGAATCACGTCGCATGATCCTAACAAAGGTGACAACTTAGCATGTCTATTGTTGATCAAACTAACGACCCGGAGGCTTTGCGGTGTTAATGGTAAAATAAAATCTGAGTTGACATCATCCCGCCGTCTAATTTAGTAATTTATCAACCACTAATTATTTTCTTATCTTATTCTTTTTCTTCCTTAATTTAATTTGTGGCTCCTGCAGATTTTATTACGAGTCGAATTGTTAAAAGACAATAAAAGAAAATCTGTTCGAACGCCACTCGAGCGGCCGTCGCTCAAAGTAATTTCACCAAATATTCGACAATTCATTGTACTTACCCTAAAGTCAAAAAATTATTTATTTCTCTGTTGCAACTTGCAAACTGTTTCAATAAAAATTAGTAAAATTTGAAGACGTTCCGACTATTAATTTGAAACTTTTCAGAACGATTCGTAAGCAACGACGACACAACACAGACTAAATGGATGAGCTACGACGACACTTTGAACGCGGCTCTCTTTGCAACGGCATCAGTTTTCAATTTGCTTATTGAGCATAACAAAACATTAATTCATTAGAGAGTCACAATGTAGCTGCCATACAATTATGCTCGTAACTTGAGCCTCGGATTGTTAACGTTGTTAGTCTTGAAATGGCAACGAGATGGACGAAGGCACTCGTGAAATATTTTTACCATACGAACACACTTTTGGGTCTAGTCGCGGTCTCAGTAAAAGAAGGAGAAGTGAAGGCATCGAAGGCGAAGACAATCTATGCGATTGCTTGGAGTTTGCTGTTTATCGTCAAGTATTACAACGCATTTGTCCAGTCGCATTTTGAAAATGTGGAAGTTTACTTCACCAAGAAAGCGGTTGGCACCACACTTTACCTTGAATTTTTCGTTCAATTCATCACAGCAACGTTGATCCTTATAATCCAACGAACAAAGCAACGAGAGACAATTGAGCTTTTCTCAAGTCTTCAGAGGATTGCAGCGAGTAAAAGTGGTTGGCTCGATGGTTCGATCGGTCGCCAACTTATGGCGGCCTCAATTTGTGGAGATCTGGGAATCCTGTATCTTATTATAGCTTACGTATTTTACATGTACACTGACGGCGTCGAAAAATTGTTCAACTTGAATCTATTCAACAATTCGCTCTTCAACTCCTTTATGTTGACTTATCCCATCCTCGTAGTTTTTCGCTCCGTCATTTTCCTATCGTTTTGCATTGAAATCCTTCGAAATTTCTTTGTTGATTTGAATGCAAAAATCGAGAACGAAGCAATGGAAGCGTCAAAGATTTCGTTTGATGCTGATCGAGCTCAGAGTGAGATCGAAGCTTTTGGACATTTTTACGACGAAGCTTTGAAGGTTTTAAGGCTTTTTGAGAAGGTTTACGGATTCACCATCGTGCTACTCCAGTGTCACTGCATGATCATTGGGATCAATCAAGTATTCTTCGTTTACGAGACAATTGTGATCAACAAAATGCAGCTTGAGTTGGCAGTTTCTGTTTGTTACATTGGCTTATACTTCTGGCAACTTTGCTTGGTAAACGAAGAAACTATAGATTGGTAATTTCAAAAAATTTAATTGCAATCCGTAGATTTCTAAGATAGCACAAAAGATTTGTCATGAAGGAGAACGGGCGAAGCATCTGCTGAATCAGTTTAGCTTTGTAACTCAAGCGCTGCCATCAAAATTGACCGATGAAATTGAGAACTTCAAAGTTCACATGGTTCTGAATCCAATAGCAATTGAAATCTGTGGAATGTTCCGTCTCGACAATTTTATTCTCTACGCAGTAAGTTTAGCAAATCTAGATGTGAATAGTTTGTCGACACAATATCATTGCAGATAATGTCGTCGGGAGTTCAGTACCTCGTAATGTTAATACAATTCGAGATGGCAAGCTAGAAGAGTTGCAACAATTAATTTTCTACTTTTTGATTAGACATTGAACTGTAAGTTTTCCTTTGAATTGATTGCATCAAACATTTAGCCAATCTACTCCTCTTAGTTCTTCTGGCTCTTTAAATTACTCCCAAGCATTGCTTTGCCTTTCACGCTTTTGCTTGTAGTGATTGAGAACGGTTTCGAAGATGAACGCAATAGCCGATACCAGCAAACCGAAGCCTAGAATGATGTAGGGTCCAATTAAGTGTGCCGGCGTTAGCTTAATTGGACCAATGCTCTCCTTATGCCTCGAGTGTGCAACGGCTCTTTGGATCTTGTTGTTGGAGTTTCTCATGACAACATCGAGCTCAACGAACTGCTGAACTCCGCTCTCAGCCATTTGCAGAATCAGCTCATCGAGTTGCGCCATCAAAGGCCAAGTCTTCGTGCTCATAGCGACACACAGTTCGTAGTAAATGTCGTTCAACATAATTTGGTAGTTGTTGACAGCCTGTTCTGTCACATACTCTCCTATCGCATAGTGACCATAGCTGAAACAGAAATGAGTGAGTTTGAGTCAAACCTAGAAGTTCAACTCACGGCAATCGCTCGATACTGAAGCTAAAGTCTTGCTTTATCGCATGTTGTTCGAGAACTTCCTTCGAGAACGTGTGAAACGTGGACAGCAGTTGTACAATCATCGGCTAAAAACATTCGTGTTCTTATGAATTATAGCCTCTGATTTGCGAATCAATCAATAGAACCTGAGTAGCGAGCTGAATCGAGAATATCCAAGCGTCGTGTGTTGATCCTTGAATTAATAATTCAAACATTTGTCGACCAAAATAGTTTGAATAGCTCACCCCATCCCATTTTACTCTCCGCCAACTCCTCAACCGTGTCGACAGCTTTTTCAAACCTTATGAACATTTGATGAGTATAAACGTGGTCGATGTTTTATGTCTTTTTTATCGACTCACCGTGGAATGGTTAGAACACTCGAGAGGGCCGAGGAGTAAGAATTTCCAATCATGAGACCGACAATTAAAACCGACGTGAAGAAGAACATAATTGACAGCTGTCGAAAGCTTAAAACATAATTTCGTTGAAGTTTCAAAGTTAATCACTGCCTTGGCTCTCACTTAATTTTCACAGATTGAAGGACGAAAATTCCGAGCATGTTAAGGAAAATTTCGGAAATCGTTTCTTCTGTCGTTTCCTTGTTTCTCGATGTCCCTTCTACGAAACCCTGAAGCTTTCTCAATGCCTTGTAGAATATTCCACTGAGAAGATACGAGCCTAGAACAGCGAGCCACAAGTTGGTGGAGAAAGGAAGCAGAGGAGTCCCGATAGGATCCAACAAACTAAAATTCTCATCGATTACTTGAAATCAGTTGAAGGCAATTTAAATGTTACCTTGGCTTCGGGGTGATGCAAGTGATTCCAGTTCTTGATATTGGTTTCGAAAGAGACAAAAACAAACTTTCGTGGTACCAAGAGTAAAGCGCCCCAACACCAATCTTGTCAAGCGGAAAATTATGAAATAAATAAACGCACATTTACGAAATTCAACAAACCTCAGCGCGTTTTTCAGCAACAGCACCGAGAATTCCGTTGCCTGTTCGGTTGTCGGCAATCTCGCCCCATTCTCCTGCCTCATCTGCATAACATTGTCGAATTATTTCGTTTTATAAACGTAAAATTCAACGCACCTAAAGAAATCAGCAAAGAGCAGTTGAGCTTCTTGCAAAACTCGATGAACAGCCAGCTCTCGGTGCCATCAATTTCCAAGGGCGTTTTCAGTAATTTTTCTTTAGAATTGGCTGCCTCGATCGGCTTGTGAGGTCATATAATTAATCTTTTGGCACTCACTAAAATTTATATGACTTACGACTTCTTCCCACAAAACGTAAGGCATGTAGTTGAACAACGCCAGCACGACTTCCCTCCCCTGCATGTTCAATCGTTTTTCGGGAAACAAGTCGAGAACAGCGAGCTTTTCAATTAAATTATCTTCCTGAGATATTCTCGTCAGAGTTACCAGTTTAGAATTGTCAGTGAGACCAACGTACATTGTCGTCGAGAGATGAAAAGTTTCATTTTTGTAATCGACGAACAAAATGTTGGGCAAATCTAAGCGAAACCAGATAGTGAGAATATAAGCTGAGAACACTTGAAATTATACCATCAATCGCTGCTGGGTAGCTCGCTTGAGTTTCGTCAGTCACTCTCTCCATTACGCTCTGATAAACCACGACATGTTTATTGGAGAAAACTTGAACGCAGTCATCGTGAACTTCATAGAAATCTGCGAGGAAGTTCGGGAAAACTTCATCGTCGATGACAAAAGCTTGGCAACCAGTCTCAACTCCTTGCTTGTAAAGCTTTCTCGTGTCTTCGTTCAACTCATTAAATTCAAACAGAAACACTTTAGAGTCGAAGAACGAAGGCTTGAAGAGAGAGCTCTTTGAAGTTATCACGCAAATTGCGAAGAACGATGAGAAATATTCCGAAACTTGAAAAGTTTCGATCGCTAAATTTCAATTGATTGAAAAATAATTTTTTTCTTACCAACAAAATGTAAAACACTCGAGAGCGACTGCTCAAAGCTTGTGTTGCTATCAACTGTAGCGTTCATTTTGCAAACTTGTCTGAGGAAAATATTCAAGAAAATTTTCTTTTATAACAAGGAGTCCAAGGAGAGTCACGAAAGTAAAATGAATTATTAAATTTTTAAATCGCTTGTTTGCGCTGCTAGTCAACTTTTAAATTTTCAGTAAACGCCTCCCTTGTTTGAGCTAGATGCGAAGTTTTCAAGTTCTGTTTGGGTTGAGGTGAAAATAATGAATTGACAAAGATTAATCAAAACCCGAACGAAGAAAGGTCGACATTAATCATAGCCTAACTAGTTTTCCAAGCTGTTGGTAATTGTTTCTCAGTCCCAAACTTTCAGTCGCAGTTGAAGGAAGGAAGAGTTTTCATAAAAATGCGAAACTTTGCCAATAATTTTGCTTTACTTTCGATCGTTTTGTTCCTGTTTTTCTTTCACGTCCATCAAGAGCACTGCAGTGTTTCTAATTTCTATCTGATTTTAAATTCTTTGAAACTTTTATTGGTGTCGTTTCTTGCAGTTTGGGGGATGTTTGATTTAATGGCTGAAGTGGCTCACCTGAAATATCAAGTCTATGCCATCATCATCTTGGAAGTTTCGTATTTGAACGTCGTTTGGTTTTATGCTGTAATGAAGCGGACGAACATCGTTGCGAGCTTTGCTGCTGTTGAACTATTCAAAAATCTTGAACTTCCCGATAAACTTCCTGAATTGTGTTCTAAAACTAAGCGCAAATGCTGATTCGGGTTTGGCCTTTTTCAATGTTACTTCTCCTGCTCTTCCGTTTATTCTGCAATTATAAATAATGTTCGCTGGAAGGGCCTTTGCTACATTTACGTGAGGATTGTAATCAACAGCTTCGTGGTCATATTTTGCTTCGTGTCAGAGTTTCTTTCGCTTTGTGTGGAATTTGTGCGCAAGAACCTTGGCACAAGTCAATGCGACAACGGATTATCAAAAAGCTCAAAGCTGTGTGAAACTTCGAAGCACAATCGAGACTGTGAGCTTTCTTCATCAACAAATTTATCTTCTCGCTTTGAAGTTCCGTCAATTACTGAGCGTGATAATTCTACTTCCTCTGTTGTTTCCATTGCTTTTCCAAACATTGGAGGTGTTTATACATCTGAATGAGTAAATTTCTCGAGCTAGTGAATGTCATTTCAGGTTTTCTTCAGCTTCAAAGTGATTTTTGCCAGTCCGAAAAGTAGTAGAATTATCGCTGAGCTTGTTTTCTCACTTCTGTTCAAGAGTTTTCATTCGTTTTTGCTAATTTACCTGTTTATCTATTCACCTTTCAAATCCTTGCAGCGAGATCCAAACCAAAATAGCTCAAAATGTTTAAAAAAATTCGGCGCATTTGATAGCAATTCAATTCAGAGCAAAAAATGAATACAAATTGCATGAGATCGAGTTGTTAAACGAATTCGATGAAGCTTTTAGTGAAACTATAAGCAATAATTTGTTGTAAAACGATGATCGAGCTTAATGTATAAATTCGTACAGGTTGACTTCGCGCTGCTGCAGCTGGAAAGTGCTCCGATTGAGTTTAACATCTTCGGAATGTTTGTTTTGGATCACTCGGTTCTGTTTTCTGTGAGAAAATTTAAGTAAACGATAGATTTCGCCGGGTGAACAACAATTTTCAGATGATAGCAACGGGAACAGAAATCGTGATAATATGTATTAATCCAGTTCGACTTGTCGCAAATATAAAAGATTTTAGAATTAGTTTTGATATATGGTTTCTCATTAAAGTTTAAATTCAGTTGTCGTACTGGGTTCACATTTTATTATTATAGTGCAAAATAGTTAAGTTTATCGCTAAAACAATATTTAAGGGTTTGAACGTTTTTTGCGGCCTTTGTTGCATTCATTACTAGCACACGCTTTCCTAATCTTTGGCTTTTCAGATGTTTTCCGTTTCCTCTGAACTTTTCGATGCCTTCGTACGTTTCTTAAGTTTTTTAGAAATTCTGTCCAAGATTCCAATAGAAAAGATCGAATCAGCTTCATCTTCCCAATCAATTTTGCTTTCAATTTAACCTTCCTTATGTTTGCATACTTTCGGTTCAGTGATTTCTCAAACTTAGCAAAACTCGGCTCAATCCTGGCAAAGAGAAGTTCGAACAGAAAAGCGGAGATTGCTATGCAAACAGAAACAACCCAAACGAGGAATCCCGCTTCTAAGTGTTTAAGAGTTAAAATTTGTGGTCCAGGCGGTTTATGTAAATGCATGAATCGCTTAGCATTTATAAATTTATACATATTATCATGAATGTATTGGATGAACCCACCGCTGATTAATTGCTGCAGTTTGTCGTTGAGAACTTCGTAAAACCTGTGAAAGCTTGGTAAACACATCACGGAAATCTGTGTATAGACCGGTTCTGAAACAGTCCTTTGAAGAATGTCACCGTTTGTGTTCTTTGAGAGTTTATCCAAGTGTTCATAGTCCATAGCGAAAACTCCTTCAAATGAATCGTCGAAAATTTTGTGTTTGATAACATCTTGGTATTCTTCGACACTCATGAGATTCAACGGCGTTCTGCGATAGAAAAATGAATTGAAATGTTTTATGTTTATCAAATATTACCTATGCAAAATATCGTCCGGAAATATATCACGCTCATGCTTCATTAGACAAAGTTTGTATCCTTTTTCAATCGAATCTTCGAATGATTTCAGTTGCGGCTTCCTCTTGTCCTGTTGCATAAACTCGAACATTTTCCCTTGCCAGGCTGTTCGGATGATCAAACAGTACCAAATGAACAGAACTACCAAGAATCTTGCAAAATTTTGACGCGGTAAAACTATTTGCGAAAGTCCAAATAAAATTTGAACGACATTGAGTGTCGGATTCGAAACGTTTTTTCCAATCGTAAAGTCTCTGATGTCTCTTCTCGCACATCTGCAGCAAATTATAGTAGCGAAAGCTACAAAGAATGTCAGGACAATCAGAAGCCAAGTGAAGTCGTCAAATGGCAGAACAAGTTTCTCGTATTGATTGTAGAGCTGGCCGGGTGGAACTGCTAAGAAAACTGGACTTTCAAGACACAGTTGCAAAACATTGAACGAATCAATGAGATCCATGGTAAGTTGTTGCATACTTGTAAGTTCTATAACCAAATCTACAATCAGGTTAGAATCATGGTAATATGCTGTCGGCTCGCTGTTATTTGCATAAACGTGAACAACTACCGGTGTCTCTTCATAACTAAAGTTCAGGTTGGTTGCCAGACTATAAACTGATTGTTCTAGGAAGGTTTGTTCGTTTGAAAAACTTTCAGTATACTTCCCGCTAGTAACGATCACTCTGCTTCCGAAAACTAAGTGACATCCATGAAAATTGAAGAATTTTTTGATCCAAAACTCTGAATTCATCCATTCGTTGCTTCTCTTATCGAAACTGTTCAGTGTGATCAATTGAGCTACGCTACAATCCTCCGGAGTGTACCAAACGAAAGTTAAAAGCTCGATCGATCTTTTCAACTCTATCATGAAGTATAGCATGTGATTAAAATTGGAATCCATTTCACTAGGCTGATGGAGTTGACCTTTTCTTGCAGCCCTCGTTGTCGAATCTATGTGGGCGAAGACTTCAAGATCTTTCATCGTCATTCCTTTGCAGTAAATGAAAAATTTCAATGATTTCGCAAATTTTCTTGAAAAAATGGCGTAGTGTAAATATTTGGAAAAATGTCTTCGCGATTCGAATAAAAGGAAACCCGACTCGTTGTCTTCTCGGATAGTGTCGTATCATTGAGAAAAATGTAACAGTTGAAACGGATGCTTGATGGCTGATAGGATTTGATCAAGCTCGGGAATTTGATGATTCGTACCATGAACCTCGACTTGAAATCGTTCGTTTTCGTCTGATAACTTGTCCATTATTTTTCCAACCGCGATTGTAAGCGATTTTCCTACGACACTTTTTTCACCAATCAACAAGAAGCAGAAACACAAAATCATGAGTGATTTCATTATGAAAATTATTTTCTGATCTCTAAGAGATTTCACTTCTCAATTGAACCCAATGTCACTTTGAAAAGCCACTTTTTTCACTGAAATGTCTTGACGTTATGGAAATTAAACTCTCTTGACTGGAACAGTTTTCGATATGTTCGATTTTATCAACAAAATAAATAATAACTAGATATTCGAAAAATTTATTGATCGACACGATATTCTTAAAAAAACTTTTGACCTTTTTAATGACGAAAACTTATTATAATTCTCTGGAATTCTTGATACAGTGCATCTTGCATGCAAATATTATGCAAAGGTGAGTTGTTATGCAATGACCACAACATGACCCAACGACGAGCGGAGAAGAAACAACACAGCAAAGACGAAACAAATGAACTCGCAAGCGAAACAATGAGCCAATCAATCAATTAAGTGATGCAAAAGCGATGTCTTAAGTGGAATGGAACAAAACGCTGTCGATCGATTGGATCATCAAAACCGTTACAATGGAAAATCTTTTGTGCCAGCCATAAACTGCAATTAGCAGTCCCGTCGAGTGCACCAAAAGCTTCGAACCGATTGAAAGCTCGCCAGACTCGACTGGAACGATCCAAACGTCCGAATCGATCGACGTTTCTCTCTTGCGCTCTCATTCAACTTTTCTCCGCTCAGCTCAAAGCAACAACGATCGCTTGGAACATTTCCACGATCAGTTGATTGTTTGAGCTTCGCGTGTCAAGACCGACTAACGATTTGTGCTGCGAAATCTGATTGAAACGCTCAGTGAATGAAACTAAATAAAGAAGCGAGCGGAAAATATTTTCGTAATGCAGAGAATGTGTGTCAAGCCGTGAGCAGCGACTGCAAGCGCACGCGGTGTTGATAGAAAATCGCGCGAAAATTTAACGCAGCGCGAGAGGCGAAGAAAAGTAAAAGTTGAAAGTTGTCGAGTGAACTGCTCTGGATTGACGCGAGGCAAAGTTCCTGGAGAGCGAGAAATTTCTCGTTGACGGTAATGAAGGAAAAGCTTTCTACTGAAACAATGTTGTGTGGTTGATCATGCTGTCGGTTGGCACGAACATCGTCAAGCACTCAATGCGATTTCTCAATCGCTTCATATCCAAATGAGCTTCCTCCGCTCGTGTTGCTTTTGTTCGATTCATGGTGATTTGCTCGCTTAATTGCCGCTTTTCTCAAGCACGTTCAGCAAACGCTTTGCGTCGAGAGCTATCCGACTTAGAAATTCCTAGCGATCAAAGCAGTCAATCAAGAACATTTCGGCTGAAGAATCTCAAGGATGCGTCGAGCACTTGAGGCGGGCAAACAAAAGATTTCGCATCGCTTCGATGTTTGCTAGGAATTTAAAACGCGCCAATTGTCCAAACACATGACGCAACCGCACTTGTGTCCATCGCATCGCCATAGGAAAACGAAACGTCAAACACAGCTGGATCGTCGGCTATGCCTCGAATAAGTGATTTTGCATCTCAAACGGGCAACAATGGCAAACTCGTCGCTTGTTATCATTCAACTCGCGAGTGTGTTAAAGACACGGAAAATAAATAATTAGGCGCAAGACAAGCAACAAAGACTCGCCTCCATTGTTCGCTCGGCAGATTTTTCTCATCCGATTGTTCCTCGAGCTGCTAAGAATCGCAAGTTGATGTCGCTCGCAGTGTTTCCATTTTAATTATTTGAAGCCAACCGCCCACGCGCGAACTGAACTGGGAATCAAATCCACTCGATGTGCTGGATTGTCATAAATCAAGCTTCATGTGAACCGTGATCGCTTTGCATCGCGTCCTTCGACGGTTCTGTTAAATGTTTGACTTGCAGCCGAAGCTGTGAATGTTTTTATCTGCTTCATAATTGCCCGTTTCTCACGTTCGAGAAGCGTTTGCGAACAAACGACGCTTTAGCGTCACCATCGATCGTCGCTCGATAATATTTAACGCTAGTTGGCTTCAATTGGTTTGCGGACAAGCTTCGACGACGACTCGAAAGCGCTAGGCGATGCTAACTGGAACTGCAATGAATTCAGTTTCCGCTCAATGCCATCGCGATGTCTTTGCATTGACAACTTTATGGGATGTTGTTGGAGCTCGGGTGAAGGCGAAATCGCAGCCGTGGCTTCCATGAGTCGGTGGAATGACTCGTTACATTCGTTTGTTTGCAAAACAATCTTGTCGGGCGAAGAAACGTTTCCGCCTCCTTTCATCTATCACCAGCCGAGTAGACGAACACATCTCTCGATGGTCTTCGTTCGGTTGTTAACTCAATTATTGACAACAGAACAACAAAAGGCAAGCGATCATGGACACGGAATGGCGATTAAAGTTCCATATTTACTGACGATCTTGAGACGTTCAAATGAAGAATTGTAGAAACGACATAAAGTATCATCAGCCAAGCGATAAAAAGTTTAATGTTTGTATGAGCTGAAGAGCTGCTCAGCTACGATTTGTTTTAAGATCTTCGTGACCTGCGCTGCGGTTACGACTCGATCGCTCATATTTAAGTTCTCGCGAGAGGAAGTGGAATCCACGAAGGTGCTTCGCGTCTTCCGCGATCCGACGTTCAATCTCTAAATCACGAAACCAATTCAATTGTCGTCAGAGGCACTTTATCTCCATCTGCAAGCCTTGCGAGACGCCTCGCTGCACTTGCACAAAACAAGAAATCGATTTTCGCCTCTCAAGGCTCACGTCGCCGACAACACACGACGATTACGAGAATCACTTTGCCAATCTCTCCCCGAACATCGCTTCCGATCTTCTCCTTTATGCAATGCAGTTCAGGTTCACCTTTGTCGATTTTGCTCGCTTGCCTTTTCGGAATTCCGAACGGCGAACCAGTTTTGGGGGAACGTATCAAAGTCGTTGAAGTTAAACATTTCCAGCAACGACGAAACTCCGCATTTAAATTCTGCAAAAACATTTTGTGAGGCTGCGCAAAAAAACACGAATTCTTCTGGCTCTCGCTGTGATTAATGTTGCGCTGACGTCTTTGGCGCAAGTGGAATTTGGACTCGCGGCGATAAAATCATTCTGTGAACGTTTCTTGATGGAGATGTTGCGCAATCGGCGCGCTGTGACAATCGCTTTGAAACGGTGTCAAAGAGACTTGCTGCAAGCTCTTATGATTTATGAGTCTCCGCGGTCCTTAAGCGATCGTAAGCATGAGAACGCGCGAGAATTCAATTGTTATCCGAGAGCTTTCTGCTCCAGTTCCACAATGGAAATCTTCATCTGCAAGCAATTCATCATTTAACCATGAGATCTCGTTTGAAATCGCAGACATTCGCCGACCACATAGTCCAACGTGAAAAAATGTTAAAAACATTTTCGAATTTGTCATAAATTATTAATTCGTTTGCCTCCGGCGGGACTCGCTTGTCTTGCTGCTGCCCGAGTTCGCGCCGCGCAGAGATGAAATCGACTTGAGAAAGATTAACAATTCAAATTATATTTAATTTCTCATTGAGATCTCGAAAGCGAAAACGCGCACTCGCCATCAGAAGCTCTTGAAAACAATTTTTATTTTAATTTCCACCGCAAAACAAAACTCCGGCGGCGTTAAAAATTAATTTTGCTTTTGTTTTGGGGCCTCAACTGCTCGCTTGATTCGTTTATGCAATTGAGCGTCGGGGGAAAGTTGAAGTCGAGCCGCATGTCTGCGAACTTCTTTCTTCAATTCCCTCCAGCTTATTGTTCATAAATCTCTTAAGATGTTAAATTAACTGCATTGCTGTACGCTTTGGGTTCGTGGCGTCGCGTTAATTGTGCCTTTGTTCGAAAGTACTTGTGACGACTCATAAATCTTCATCGAGCTCATGGGGAACTTTACCGAGTTATGAATTCGAAGCACGTTGCTTCGCTCTGCTTGGAGCATAAATGAATTTTAATTGAGGGTCTCACGAGAACGAAAATGTTGTTTTGTCAAGTCCGGAGGAGACGAGCGGAAAGCTTCGTCAGACTTCACCTGAATATTCACGAGATTTCCGAAGCAAAACGGTGAGGCTAATTTAATAAAGAGGATGACTCTCGATTCTCTTCAGCGCTTAGCAATTATGATTTTCGATCTGCAGCGATTAAAGCGAACTATTGTAAATTGCTGACAAGGTCGTGGTGATTTCACGAGGTTTAGCCGACTCTCGTAATCGTCCAGCGCAACCGAAAAAACGTTGATGGACTATCATTTAATTTGATGAGTTATTTTTTCCTAAATTATTCGGCTTCTTTCAATATGCTCAAGTCTCTTTATTGCGTTTTCCACAGATTAATTGAATACGAGCAGGCGAGGAGCCGGAGCGACGAGCGAAGCGAAAATGTTCCAAGTGACCTTTCGGCTGCAGTAAACATCGGCCGAATAAAGACATACAGCAAGTTTAATGATGTTTTAATGGTATGTGAACCGAGCAACAAGCGTGGAGTTGAAAGTTTACAATTGAACAATCATTCAAAGTCATTCAAATGAAAAACGTGCCGACGAAAAAGCTCAAACGCCAAAATGTAGAGCATCGTTGTGAAAATTGTGAGAAAAAATCGAGAAATAGTGAAAAGCGAGCGCCTGAGAGCGAAGAAAAATTTCCATTCCCATGATGGGATGGCCAAAGACGATGAAATCAATCAGCTATCTGGCGCTGTTGGTTCTATTCATCAATTGTAATCGATTGATTCATGCCTCGCCGACTTCTTCCTCGCCATCCGATGGCGCAACAACAGCAACAGCCAGCAATCCAACAACCATCAGCGTCGCAGCGAATCGCGAGAGGTCAACCAAAGCTTCAGCAGAGCGAATTAAAGGTAAGTTTTATGGTCAATTTACATAATTAAGCACATAACCGAGGAGGCTGGCCGCTGCAGCTTCGATTCGGCTAATAATTGCAATCCAATTTCCTGATCATCATCGACTCTTTCGTCGGTGATGATGATGAAAGCCTCTTCTGATGCAATGTGCGAGAGAAAGAATCAAGAAACATCGGCATGCGGTGTATGATTTGTAACGGCTTTAAATTGGCTAGCGCCGAAGCCGTAGAAAGAAAATCGGAGTGAAATTGTTATTTTCGATCCGAAATGCTTCTGACTCCGGCAATTATATTGCTTGGGCCACATCAGCCTCCCATCGATTGGAGTTTCGTTATGGTTTAATTGACTTAATAAGATGGATAAAAAGATTTATCTCGTCAATGGCGCTCTCGCGTTATTATTATGCAACTCGAGTTTGTGATGAAAGGCGAGCGTTTGAACAGCGACGACGCAGGGACAAGTAATCTCGTTGTTGTTCGGTCATCATCAATCATGCATGTACATGTCAAAGTCGTTTATAAAAACCGTAGGAATCAATTTAGCGCTCCGCGTGTTGCAACACATCCATCTCTCCTAGAGCGATGCTTGAACAGCCTTTCATGCCTTTAAAGTCTTCTATCACGGCGTCGAATCAAAGTCTTCTGAAAGTTGCGGAATAACAACTTTTACTCGATTGGAACATGAAATCGAACGAACCTTCGAAACAAAGTCTCGCAGATTGGTTTAATAGAAAGCATTAACGGTGGGAAGAAAAGCTGACGATCACGACTTGTTGTTGCTGATCTTTTACTCTCGAACCGCATCTGAATCCATCAGCTTTAATGAATCTCACAGCGATCATTACTTAAATTTCTAGGCGTCGTCGACATGACTTGGGCTTTTAGCGCGCTGATTGCGGTGACTGCAGATTCAATTTGCATACGGAGCTCCAGAGCAGACTGAATAGCCATGACCAAGTTTAAGCACACTTTTCGGCTGATATTTGAGCCTCATTAAGATTGAACTTTTTTCTCCATCGCGGACTGATTTAGGAATTCGAATCAAGTGCATTTCAATCTTAGTAATTGCTTTGCCCCGTCATGGGAGTCGTTTTCTTCTCTCTTGCTGCTTTTCTGGCTTTTCATCGAGAGCTGCTGCTGTTCAGTCAATTAAGATTCGTTAAAACGATATGCAAATCACACAAAAACCCAAACAAAAACAAACTGATTCTCTCGTTAAGCTGCTGCTGCTGCTCAACAATAGACGACGGTCGGTGTGTGGAACAACGAGCGTTCTGTGCTACCTAAAAAGCCAATCGAGCGAAAACTGAAAACTTTTTATGCTGTTTGCTTAGCTCATCGGATTTCATGCCTCTTTAAGCTTCTGGCGTGCCCGCTGACTCGCAGGAATCGAGGAAAAACGATTAAAAATCTTTGAAGCACAATAACATGACAAATTGAAATTTCGCATTCAAAGATGTTGCACCTGATTACGTCGAATTGTCTCGTTCGAAGTTGATTGATGGCCGCTACGGTGGGAAGGTTGAAACCCAATTCCAACATTTGACGCTCTCGTAAGAGTCCGTTCCGCTGATTAGAAAACTCGCTCACCATCATGTGAACATTATCTTCGTGTTATGCAACACTCCCAAAACTAAATCAGAAAAAATATTGTAGATTGCCGAGCCGTTCGGAAAGTTTAGGTTGGCTAACTTTATGTTCCAATGGAACCAGCCCACGGTGATAGAAAAATGGAAATGGCAATTTTATTGTAACACGACAACTTGCAAGATGAAAGCTTCATAACGCGTAAAATTAATCATTATTAGGGCTTTTTCTGTAAAAGGAAAATTCCAATTTCGTCCAGATGTCTGCGGTATGAAAGCCTTGTAAGGGAAGAGACCGAAAACGAAAGGAGACATATCGTGGATTCATGGTTGATCGACTTCTGTTAAACATGGAAAAGGAGCTGGCACTGAACCATTTATTGACCATTTTCTCATCAACACTTTATGAAGATTGCATCATTTCTATGATGAAGTGTGAATTGACCTCTAGCCACCAGTTCAGTGCAGCAATAGTTCGCTGAATTTAGAGTTCCAACGCTTTATCATATTTTGTAAGTCATAGAAAATAGGACTGAGCTTTCTCAATTTAATATGAACTGGAAAAATCCCCAAGCTCAATTTCAGATCCACGAGCTCCAAATCATTTCTCATTCATTTCTTTCACTCATAATTCACTTGAAATTGAACGCGGCGAAGGCGCAATTAACAAAGGAAATCGAAAACAAACAACACAAAAAACGCAAAGATTTGTGGGCACGATTTCGAGGCGACACTCACTTTAATGGATCAGTTTTCTCTTTTGTAGATGAAAGTCAAGAAGAAAAATAAATACAAATCGAGTCGCTTTGCTTTGAGTGTCGCCATACGACGGTCTTATGCAATTTATCTCTGTTTGGTTCACACCGAGCCTTTCTTTCTCGTTCAAATGACATCTTTCGCTTTCAATTGGCGAGTTCATGTTTCGGTTAGGGCTTACGTAGTCTTTTGTTTCTGCTGGTTCGTGTCTTGAAGAAGCGAAACGCAAGCTCAAAGTGCAAAAGAAATGTGACAGCGTGATTGAAGGTTTAATGGTAGCTGATTGAGCTGCAATACGGAAATGATTATTCCTTCAGAAGAAGTCAGTGATTGGATATTATTAAACGATCGCCGCACGGCGTAGCTCCAGATGGGGCTAAAAGTGTCGGCGTTTACTTCCCCGTTCGTAATTAAGTTACATTTACATGAACAACTGGCTTCGAGCTTTGACAGCCAATAATTCGATTACTTCTTCGCGAAGGTAACTTGCAGAGGGCTTTTAATTAAACTGGCTAGGGCGCTTGAGGTGAAAGCCTACAATTACGCAAGAAGAGAAAAGAAGACTGTGATTTGCATAATTAGTTCCCTCGCGCTCAGCAAATGTTCACACATTCTTATCGCCTCGAGAAGATCGCCGAGCGGCTCTCGGCAACTGTTGAGTCAATTTCAAGAACGCAAATTAATTTATGAATTGTAAATGTTTATCATTCAAGGCTTCGACGTCGAGAGATGCGATGCAACAATTGCTTGGCGATTGCAAAAAAAGCAACAAACTTAGGATGAAAATTATTTAGCAAGCGAGTTCATTAAGCTGCCAAGTTGCATCATTGACTTCCTCCCTGACTCATAATTAGCTCCATCGACCATTAATCACGTCTTGCAGCCGAATCTTTGGCATTGTAGCAAGGAAAAGCAAATATTTTTTGTCGGTTGTGCTCGGAAAATAATTTGGAAGCATGAATGGAATCCGCTAATTACCACAAGAGCGCATTAGCCATTCGATGCACAGTTCGGCTCGAATAAATCGTGCAAATCGCGCGCTGAATGTTTTTGTGCTGGAAACATAATTGAGTCTCGTTCCGCGATTTCTCGCTCAAAGGAAATTATTTGCGCATGTTTTCAATGTTTTTCAAATGCATTAAGTTCAAGCCGAAAAGCTAACGACGCCTTAGAAATAAATACGCTCAGCCTAACTTTCATTTTTCAAATGCTTTATAAAATGATATTAAATTTCACATTACGCTCCAAACACAGCCAAATGCCAAACGATGTGTGAAGAGCAGTGAACTTTTATATAAGGAAAATCGATTAAAGAGTAGCAAGTTGTATCTTGAGCATGAAAACATCTTCAGCAATTGAGCATCAAAATTGAAATAGTTATGGAATAAATATTTATGCGGCGAGCTTTGGTAACACATTGAATTTAGCTCCAGTTGAATTAGCCACTTTTAGCTACTGTTGACCCATCTGTCAGTTGATGCAAACGCTCACACGCTTGCTTACTTCTAATGCCAACTCTTGCCGTCGAAGCAACCGATCGCGCTCTTTCTTAAAAAATCTTTCTTCATTAATCGCTCACGATTGTGATGTCGTGAGAAAATTTCGTGTCAGCTGAATAGGAAAATTGTTTTATCGCGAAAAAGTTGATCAATTAACGCGACGCAATTGCAAAAAGCATTTCTCAATCGTCGTTGCTTATTTGCGTTCCAAATAATTGTTTCTTGTGCACGTGCGATTGCGAGAATTCTTTCGACAAAGTTTATGTGACTTATCGACAGAGCGTGGACAGAAATTTCAATTAGACAAGTTCAAAGACCTGCTTGCGGTGAGCAAACTTTGATTGAACGCTTATCGATCGTTTGGCTAGTTGCGTGACTCGAAAGCTAATCGATCCAGTCGATCATCCTCGCATTTGCGTAACTAGCAAACGGTTTGCACTTTATTTTAGTCTTAACGACCCGGAATCTCATTTACCTTCAATAATAATCACTCAAAGTGTCGTTTCTCAGCATTCAGCAGTTACTGAAATCTTTGCGCAGTTAAAGTAACAACTCACAAGTGAAAGCGAAAGCCTTTTCTGCGATTTCTCATTGCTGTTTATTAACGAAAGTAAGAGAAACTCTTGAGCATTTTCACATAAGGTGAAAAACGATTCTTCTGAAAAGAAGAAAACAACGCGGATGACTTTCTCGTCTGACCTGAAAGCGATGCATTTCTTCCATTGAACTTTTCTCTCTCGCGCTCGCCGTTCTCCTATCGACACGGCGATGGTATTTGCGATCTCTGCATCTAATTTGCGATAAATTGCTTCCGTTTGAAAAGTAAATTCAAAATGTCAGGATCGTGAGAATCGAAAACGAAAGAAAACTTATAAATAGCTTGGCGTATTGAAAAGCATTTCAATAGAAGGTTCACTTGAAAGTCTCTAACTGCTCCAGCCTTTTACGTGTCCAACCCTTTGTCATTCAGCGGAGGAGACTCGGTGAAATACGCGACGCCAGAAACGGAACGGAAACCTTGTCATAAGCGATTTGCGGCGTATCATGGAACATGTGAATATTCAATCGGATAATTGGATTCGACAATGATCACATCGCGGTTCAATTGCAAGTTCACGACAAATTAAAAACGGCTGCCACTCCCAACGGATTTACAAAAGCCTTACCAGCGACAATGCATGAGAACTGTTCTCAATGAATGACTAATCGATAAACAGTTCGGTGTTCAGGTTAACAGAAACCATTCTAGCTTTACACGGTTAGTCATCAGTTTGCATTGGCATCAGCTGATTAAAATCTTCGAGATAGCAATGAACATGAATGAATGAATTGACGATCTTGAGAGCTAATAATATTTCTATTAATTGCCAATTATAAAAAATTACAAAATCATGTTTCCTTTGTTAACAGCTTCGTCGAATCTTGAAGAGGCTCACCATCCAAATGCCACGCTCTCGCCATCAAGACGCATCGGCAGCGGAAGATCGCGTGATAAGAAGTTGATGTCTGTGCTCAATACCCGACGTCGAGCACCGAATCGATGGCGAACAGTCGAGGAATGCGAACGTAATTGTCGGACGAGCAGCAATGACGAATACTGCAAGTTAAAGTGCAGTCGTGATATGAAACTGATGCGCAATAGCAACGGCAACATTCAGACAGCTTCGAGTGATGCAAATGAAATGAGCACGTCAGAGCTGAATCTCGTACAAGCCGCTGATGAGTTTTTGGATACGGAGGAATCGAATCATGCAAATGTCTACTTCGCCGATCCAACAACGAACAGCACCAGTAGCACTAAACAAACCAAAGAGTCGTCTAATCTCATAAGTAGCAACGCTAAAGTGAATGTGGCCGACAGCAAGAAAGAGATTAGGGACAAAGCAGCTGAGGAAGTTTCTACATCTCCGACTACTCCAACGACGACCGCGGTAACTGCAAAAATCAGCAGACGAAATAAATACTCGCGAACGAGTTTATCGCCATCCGAAGCCAGATCTACAGTGTATCGAGGTCGCGTAAAGTTTTCGCCAAGCAACATGAAGTCGCTGGAGGAAATAGAAGCCGATCCATATTTGTATATCGGCCAGAAGCTTCCCGGCACTACAAGTCGTGTCCCTGACACAAGGCGACAGCCTAATGGAAGACGAACGCCTCTATTTCAAAGCACCACGCCGTCACGTTCGAAGGAGGAGGAGTTGGAAATAATGGAAGTGTCAGTAGCTAAACAGTCCTCGACGGAAAAGAACAAATTTTGGAAGACCAGAAATATCGTGGCGATCAATAATTATATGCGACGATTAAATCCGCACATTCCCGGAAGCTCTAAAGTCACCGTCAACGGTGAACGAGTCGAGAATACGACAAAGCTCACGACTGTTAGATACGAAACGATCCACACGCAACCTAAAGTCACTCAGAAGGCAACGTCGATAACTGCCGTGAACAACCTGGCAGAGGGCATCGTCGACTCGAAAAGTGTCGTCTCGAGAAGCGCTGAGAACGTAACCGAGAGTAGTGTCATTAGCAATCCAATCCCAGCGTTCAAGACAATTTATCATCCGGCTGGCAGTCTCATAATCAATGTGCCCGATGACGCAACGCCGATATTTTTCAACGATCACAGAAATTATCAGCAATCCGATGGAGAAATTGAAAGCGCACCGACCGAAACCGCTGATACAACTTCACCTCTGATCGATGTCGACCTGAAACGTTCATCGACACTTCCAGACATCAATCGACTATTCGAGAATATCACAACCACCAGCCCAGCTTCTGACACAACTAAAACGCAATCAACGCTCGAGAGCACAATTTCTTCAAGCACGACTACAAGCGTTGTTGTAAAGTCGACGGCATCAACTACCGAGCCGTTCATTCCGCCAGCGAAAACTACGAAGAGAGTTTACACAACGATACCGAGAAGAAAATCAACGACCACAGTTTTCCCTGATTACAACAAGACAACAATTTCTACTTTCTTGAGCAACATCTCTTCGAGACGCAACAAGTTGAATGCGACGACGAACGCGCCTCCAATGACGACGGCTCGTAGCGAGATCTCGTCAACGATCGCGTACAAGATCAGCAAAAACACTTCGAAGACTTCTGCTCCAAATGCAGATGTGGAAATCGTTGTGCCGCCGTCAGTCACTCCCGAGTCAGTCACTGCGCCGATTCAGACAAATGTCTTCTATCAAGGCATCTCGACGACCAGTAAGCCGCAGAACAATGAGGTGCTCGTTGAAATGTATCAGATGAACACGGCGACTTACGTGATGGCTGGTCTGGGACTGTTGCCATTAGTTGTTATTCTGATTTACGTCGTCCGACAATATTTATATCGGCATGAGCACAAAGACGGCGACTCGGAGAATTATGGCAATGACATTCAGCCCATTAGCCCCGTTGCGACGCTCGATCAATCAGACGATGGCGGTAGTCTCGAGGGAGAAGAATCAATCATCTCTGAAACCGACTTCAATCGTGCCAACTTGAGGTTTAAAAGCCTCTTGGGCGAGGGAAACTTTGGTCAAGTGTGGAAGGCCGAGGCAGACAACTTGGCAGGTCACTTGGGCACAACGAGAATCGTCGCAGTCAAGACAGAACGTGCAAATAATGGTCAAGGAGGCTTGAAAGCAGAGTGCGAGATCATGCGTAAATTAGGATCGCATTCCAACGTCGTTACTCTGCTGGGCGCTTGCGTTGAACAAGGTATGTCGTGTTAACGCCATTTAGGCTCATTTCATTAATCTCAAACTCAATGCAGAGCCGCACTTAGTAATTATGGAGCTAATGATGCGCGGACGACTTTTATCACTCTTGCGCGCTGCTCGTGGAGTCTTGAACGGCTTGCATCATCCGCCGTCACGACAACCTGTAATGCCGCTTTCTCCAAGACGTTTAACTGGTTTCGCGCTTGATATCGCCAGAGGAATGGAATACATTGCAGAAAAGAAGGTGAGAAAGTCGTTGGAACGGGATTAGAAACTCTTTTTAACTTCTCGTGCTTAGATTGTTCACCGGGACTTGGCAGCGCGAAACGTGCTGCTCGACCACAACGGCATCTGCAAGATTTGTGATTTTGGAATGTCAATTGACTTAGATAAAATCAAGACATCTCAGGGCCACATGAAAATACCGAGAGTGTCGACGTATCAAAACAAATTTAAGTTTGATATGACTGCTCGCGTTTTCGGCGGCCTGAAGCATTACGCAACGTCGAAGGTGCGCAGCGGTGGCGATCAGAGCAGCAAAAACCGGCCCGCTCTGCCCATTCGTTGGATGGCACCAGAAGCACTTCAATATCACGTTTACTCGGTCGAGACTGATGTATTTGCTTTCGGTATTGTGCTCTGGGAACTGGCGACGTTAGGTAAATTGTGAAGACGCTGAATAATTCATGATTGTTGCTTTAATTCGATTACGTTTGCGTTGCTAGGCATCACGCCGTATCCGACGTTTTCGGGTCGCGAGGTTCTCCGCGGAGTGCCAAATGGAGTGCGCCCTGAAATTCCATCGAGCTGCCGCCAAGAGTTGTCCGAGACGATGACGCATTGTTGGCACAAGGACCCCAACCAGCGGCCATCGTTCACTGACGTGAGAAAGTCACTGTCGAGAGCTTTGCAGCAATGGCAAGAAGAGGTCAACACCAATGTCTCGGAATATCTTGACGTTAGCGGCTTCAGCGAAGACTATGAGAATGGAATGATCTACTTCAATCGACGAGTGTCAGAGTTCGAGTGCGAAATTTGACTCGACTAGTAAAATCTTAACTTTCATTTTCCCGCCCCAAAAATCTTTCGAGAAACCAAAGGAAATCAGTATTGGAAAGTTCATCTCACTCATCAAATTCACATTCTCCTCCCCTCAACCTCTAAATTTGATTTTGCCCTCTAGTCTCCACATTTAATCATCAAAAGATTTAACTTTCGGTCATGGCTGAGCAATGTTTGTTGAAACTTATTCGTAGTTAATTTTATTTTTAGTTTTAAATAAAGAAAATCTGTTGAATCAACTGACATCGATTACGTCTTTCAGTTCAACCTTTCAGCGCATTCCGTCATGGAATTCCATGAAACTTATCAAGTTACGTCATCCGAAACTACTGGGAGAGCCGCTGTGATAAGGAATTCCTTCCCACAATGTCAAGAGCTTATTTATGAGCGCCTTATCACGACATCAGCTAGTCTGCGCTGGTATCAATAATTCGGTCTATATATTTCCTGCTGCTCTTATCGTTATCACACACCACGCTCTTTTCCCTCAATATCGCACACGGCTCGATGCTCAATTCGAATCAGTACAAAAAGGTTTGAAACCATCGACAGACAGGCGTGTGTCGATCCTCCTAATTAAACGGTGTGAACATGACAAGTCTGATTAGCAAAATTTGTTTGTAAACACACCTATGGTCGAGGGAGCTCTCGACTGGAGACTTAAATAGAAATATTTGTGATTAGAAATTGTAAAATGGTAAAGACATTTCTCATCTGTCAATCCTTTGAAGTTGCAAAATTACAGTGTCCGAGCGAGTTGTTGCCCGAGGCAAAACACTCAAAAGAAAATTAAATTTAAAGTTCAAGTGCGAATCGAATTGAGCGAATAACTCAAAGGCACGAAACTAATATCAAAAGTGGATGGAAACGAAGCGATAAGATAATGCTGAGTCGCAGATGTGGATTTAGCGCAAGAATACCGAACGATCGCGGGTTTATCTCAAGCCTTCGATTGCAAATTCAATAGACTCGCTAGTCACGTTCTTCCAACTCTTTCGACAGTTGGCATCACGATTGCCTCACTTGAAACTGAAAATTCTTCGAGGCCCGTATTTCTAATCGTTAATCACCCGCAATGAATCACTCACGACGTTATCTCGGCAATAAAATGCGCACACTGCTTCTCCACAAGTTCGTCACAGGATTTTTTTACCCGTGAATCGATTGAGATCGATTTGACTCCAAAGCTGATAACCCGTGCGGTGAATTGAGAGCGAGACGCGGTTCCATGTTATTGTTTCACTACGCTCTTATCGCGTTTACTCTATCAGTGTGATATATAGCGTGTTGGATATCAGCAGAGTCGAATTAGTTTGGCAATTACTTTAGAAACAGCTTAATCTGTCTCTGAATTTTATGCTACCGGCAGATGTCGCCAAGTGTGAGAAAGCATGTTTATCATTTACATAGAAAAAGCTCTACAATCAAGTGATCTCGTGACATTTTCAAAGTATCGTGAAATATTGAAACCAGCAGATCTAAATAGGAAAACAAACAAACCTTGAGTGTTCTCAAGTCACTCCCCGATCGAAGTGAAACCGAGTGAACCCTTTTTAGCTGATACTCTAATTGCTGTTATCTTTGGGCTTTCGTGTAGGTGCGATATCGACTACTCAAACTTATATCAGCATTGAGATAAGCGACGGAGCTTCGATGTGATCGTGTGAACTGCCCTCAGTCGTCTTGAAAATTTCGCGCTTTCCAGTCGCGTAAATCGATTTCTTTCATGTTTCATTAAGTCTTTAAGCTGAGTGCGAATCAAACAAGCTTAAGATTGAATCATTTGTTGTTGAAAACTTTCACGGATCTTCTTTCTCACGGGCAACAATGTAAAGTCGATTGGGTAACGACTATTGAGTGGAAGAGAAAATAAGCTAAGCATGAGTAACGAGGGCGAGACACTTTATCAGAAGCCGAAATTCTGGCGAAAGGTAACTGATAACATGAGCGCAATTATCAGTTCAGAGGAATTTAACTTCACATCGTTATCTCAATCACCGCAAGATAGAATGATCGACGTGGAAATTCATTGACAAACTGTTTCAGGGCAACCGCATAAGTTCGGTCGACGACTCCGTTCGGATTCAAATCGGCGGTCCACGGCTAGATGATGAGATCACAAGCAAGAAGAAGAAAAAGCGAACACCGACCCAACAGAACCGCATTGTGTCCACCAAATACACCGCGCTAACTTTCCTGCCGCAGAATTTATTCGAGCAGTTCCGAAGGATAGCGAACTTTTACTTCTTGATTATGTCAATCATCGCTCTAGTGATTGGTAAGTGGGGTGGACTCGTTCATTGCATTAGACTAGGGTTAAAGAGTTCAAGAACGACTCATAACCACAACGCTTATAATTAACTGCAAATCCTGCAAATGCTTGACATAGAGAATTCACCTTTGACAGACTCGCCGGTATCGCCCCTAACATCGCTGATTCCATTAGTTTTCGTCATCTGCGTGACAGCAGCCAAGCAAGGCTACGAAGACTTTCTGCGCTATCGAGCTGACAACATGGTTAATAAGTCGATGGTAACGGTGATCCGCAACAGCATCGAAATCGATATTCGGTGCGAAGACATAATCCCTGGTGACCTGGTGAGAGTCTCGCGCGATTGCGACGTGCCATGCGATTTGGTGCTGCTCAAGAGCTCGGACCATGGCAAATGTTTCATCACGACAGCCAATTTAGATGGCGAAACAAATCTGAAGACACTTGTCGTGCCGAAAGGTCTGCCCGACGTTGATATTGCCAAACTGCATACTTTAGGGATGATCGAATGCGAGCAATCACACACTGATCTGTACGTCGAACAACCTTTAATCCTCTGGATATTTTTGAGGACTTTTGAGCATCGACTTAATAATAAATTAACTTTTTGCACAGATATGTGTTCAACGGTAGAATCGAACTGCCTCAGACAATTAACAGAATCAGCGTGATACCGACAGACATGGAGCTGCAGACGGGTCTCCACAACATTCCTTTGATGGCTGAAAATCTCTTGCTTCGAGGATCGCGTGTCAAAAACACAGAATGGGCGATCGCCTGCGCTGTCTACACCGGTCTAAACACAAAACTCGCGCTGAATAGCAAAATTACGAAAAACAAAATGAGCTCGAGCGAACAATTCATCAATAAGTACCTCGCTTTCTTCATCGTTCTCCTGCTGGCAATTGTGTCCGTGTCATACTTCATGAAACGCTACTTTGACATCTTCCACCCCGAACACAATTATTACTTGATGCAGACAATCGAAGGCGAGTACGTCGTCTCGGCGTTCCTCCAAGATTACTTTTCCTTTCTCATCCTCTTCAATTACTTGATTCCCATCTCCATGTACGTCACGATTGAAATGCACAAGTTTGTTGGTGAGACTTACATCGTTTAATTGTTTGCAATGATTTGCTTCACGCTTTCAACCCACAGGCGCCTTTTTCCTCGAGTGGGATCCGCACCTCTATGACGAAGAAACGAATCAGCCTTGCATTGTCAACACGTCGGATTTAAATGAAGAGCTTGGCCAGGTTAATGCGCTTTAAGATGTGCTTTAAAGTCATAAAATAATTCGATGCGCTTTCGCAGATCAACATCTTGTTCTCCGATAAGACGGGAACATTGACGAAGAATATTATGATATTCAAGAAGTGCTCGATCAACGGCAAAATGTACTCGCAGCAAGGCCGCGGCTTGCAGGAGATGAACAGAAACTACTCGCTGAAAATCGGGGAATGTTCTGTGAGATTAAATTTGAACTGCAAGTGGAAACTTTTGCTGAATTTTCGATGCTTTTAGAAATCGGTCTATACGTTCTTCGAGGCTCTGGCTGTTTGCCACACAGTTCAAGTCGCTGGAAGCTACGAGGAAGACGAAGATAGAGCTGATGAAGAGATGAGTTTACTAAATGTCGACGCTGAGATTCCGCCAATCTTTCACAAGTCGATCGAAGACTTGAACGACATCGAAAGCATTCACGAGGAGATTGACTTCATTGCGTCGAGAACCACTGTAATGTTCGATCGGAACGAAAGACGCCCGCAAAGTGACATGCCGTCGCAAAAAAAACCAATCGAGAGTCATCACAAAAGACCTCTAAGTCTGTCAAACATTCAGATGCCAAAGTCAACGACATCCGGTCCAGATTCACCGGTAAAACATGTCGAATTTGTGACTGAGAACATGCTGCTAAGACGAGTTCAGCAGCAAGAGTACAAGAGAACTGTTTCACATAACGTGGCCGCGGATGGAAGAGAAACCATGACACACCGGAGAACGCAGTCGAGCATTCCGTTCGGAAGCGCAGGTAAGCAGCCAGAAACTAATCAAAGCGTGAAGTTCCACATTCTGATTTTTCAGATGCAACTGTTGCACCAGCACCGGTTGCAAAACCATCCGCATTTCAGCGATTAGCATCCGTTCGGACGTCGACGCGAGAGTTTTACGCCGCTCCCCAGTACACGCGAGCACAGGTTGTTGAGCGACAAGAGTCAATAGCGCAAAGGCAAGAGCTCGAAACGTTCATTGATCTTTTGGATTACCAAGCGTCGAGCCCGGACGAGAAGGCCCTCGTTGAGGTGTGCGCGAGATTGGGAATAATTTACCTCAACGACAACAACGACATCTACACGTTACGCCTGCGGCTGAAGCGGAAGCCCGACAGCGATCTAATGGGCATGCAAGACATTGAAGATGAGAACAATGACATCGTACAATTCAAGCGGCTGCAGATCTTGGAGTTCACATCCGATCGAAAAAGAATGAGCGTGATCGTCATGGATAAGTTTGGGCAGATTTGGATTTATACAAAGGGAGCTGAATCGCATGTTCTTCCACTCTGCAATACGAAAAGCGCCAACGTTTTGGACTTGACGCAGAAGCATATTAATGATTTCGCGAAAGAAGGCTTGAGAACATTGGCTGTCGCTCGAAGGAAACTCACGAAAACTGAATTTATTAATTTTAATAATGAGCTGATCGAGGCCAACAGTTCACTAACGAATCGAGCGGAGAAGGTCGAAGTGTGCCAAAGAAAAATTGAGACTGGGCTTGACCTTCTCGGTGCAACTGCCGTCGAAGATGCACTGCAAGACGACGTTCGTGATACGCTCGTATCGATACGAGCAGCTGGGATCAAAGTCTGGGTGTTGACAGGTGATAAAGTGGAAACAGCACTTAACATAGCGCTCGCTTGCGGTCACATTCCTGAAGATGCCGGAAAATATTTCATTGTGGACTGCAAGAACGAGGCTCAGCTGAACGGACACTTGGAAGCGCTCGACAGAGAGCTGAAGAGAAATCCGGGAAGTGAGTATGCGCTGCTAATCGACGGCGGAAGTCTTGCGATCGCTCTGCAGCACTCAGCAGTCAAGTTCAGAGACTTGGCTTACAAATGCCACGCCGTTTTGTGCTGCCGATTAAGCCCGCTTCAGAAATGCGAAGTCGTTCATCTTGTTAAGACGAGCCCGTCTAATCCCGTGACTGCTGCCATTGGCGACGGCGCTAATGATGTATCAATGATTCAAGAAGCTCACGTTGGGCTAGGAATCGTTGGAAAGGAAGGAAGGCAAGCGGCACGATGCGCGGATTATGCATTCGCAAACTTTAAAATGCTCAAGCGATTGGTTTTGCTTCACGGACATTACTTTTCGCAACGTCTCGCACTGCTGGTACTTTACTTCTTCTACAAGAACGTCGTGCTGATGGGCTGCCAGCTCTTCTTCCAATGGCATTCTCTCTCCTCTACGCAGTCTGTGTACGACTCTCTGTTCCTTACTTTGTACAACGTGTCCTACACGACGCTTCCCATTCTCTTCATTTCGATAACAGAGAAAATCCACGAAGAAGATAAGCTGATGACGTAAGTTGTGACTAAAGGCTTTCGAAAGTGAAAGTGACTCATTCGTTCGCTTGCAGGCAGCCGTCGCTTTATCAACAAATTGCTGGAAACAAACTGTTTGCATGGCGCTACTTCAACGGTTGGATGTTCATTGGCCTTTACCACTCGGTCATAATTTACTTCTTCTCTTATATTGTGTGGAAGGAGAACCCAGCGGTTTACACGGAAGGCAGAACCGTCAACTTCCTCTGCTTTGGTCTCTTCATGGTCCATAACGTGGTTGTTCTAGTCAACTTGAAACTTCTCATCGAAGCGATCTACAAAAGCTACATCTTCGTTGCGACAATTTGGCTCTCAGTTTTCGGATTCATGGGGACAACCTTCATCTACAACTTGTTCAACGCGTGAGTTCGCCAACGAGTCTCATTCGATCTGATTTTATATTTTCCTTTCGCAGCGGCTACGATATGAACCTCTTCATGGTATACAGCCACTTGATCTCGTCAAGCTTCTTCTGGATTATGTCAACGCTGATTATCGTAGCTGGTTTACTGCCTGACCTCTTCCTGAAAGCACTCGAGGCACTCAACTTCCGACTGCGCACAATCTACCCAGGAAACGAAGCCATGGGAACTAAAAAATTCGGACCAAAGATCGTGCAAACGACTTACCTATGATTGTTCTGCGATTTTATGAGAAGCATGACAACCTGAAATTATTCTATAAAGAGGCAACTGCCTTGTTGACAACGCGCGTCAATTAATTGAAGCTGTAACAAAACAAGTGAAACAAAATACTTTTTAAGTTTTAATCGTTTTATTTTGCTATTTGATGACTCGACCAATTCAGTCTCCAGCGGATAACGACACTTAAAGTGAAGTCCGAGCGATTTAACACTTGGCAACGACTTAACAACATGTGCGATTTACTTCCTTCTTAAAGATTCGTAGACTACATCGCGAAGATCATAAAACAAATCTTAACTACTTAAGCTTGCGAAGATGTTGATGATACCTAACTGCGGATTCCTAAAAGAACGATGGCACGTTAATCGCCATTCCGTGTCCATGATCGCTTGCCTTTTGTTGTTCTGTTGTCAATAATTGAGTTAACAACCGACCGAAGACCATCGAGAGATGTGTTCGTCTACTCGGCTGGTGATAGATGAAAGGAGGCGGAAACGTTTCTTCGCCCGACAAGATTGTTTTGCAAACAAACGAATGTAACGAGTCATTCCACCGACTCATGGAAGCCACGGCTGCGATTTCGCCTTCACCCGAGCTCCAACAACATCCCATAAAGTTGTCAATGCAAAGACATCGCGATGGCATTGAGCGGAAACTGAATTCATTGCAGTTCCAGTTAGCATCGCCTAGCGCTTTCGAGTCGTCGTCGAAGCTTGTCCGCAAACCAATTGAAGCCAACTAGCGTTAAATATTATCGAGCGACGATCGATGGTGACGCTAAAGCGTCGTTTGTTCGCAAACGCTTCTCGAACGTGAGAAACGGGCAATTATGAAGCAGATAAAAACATTCACAGCTTCGGCTGCAAGTCAAACATTTACAGGACCGTCGAAGGACGCGATGCAAAGCGATCACGGTTCACATGAAGCTTGATTTATGACAATCGAGCACATCGAGTGGATTTGATTCCCAGTTCAGTTCGCGCGTGGGCGGTTGGCTTCAAATAATTAAAATGGAAACACTGCGAGCGACATCAACTTGCGATTCTTAGCAGCTCGAGGAACAATCGGATGAGAAAAATCTGCCGAGCGAACAATGGAGGCGAGTCTTTGTTGCTTGTCTTGCGCCTAATTATTTATTTTCCGTGTCTTTAACACACTCGCGAGTTGAATGATAACAAGCGACGAGTTTGCCATTGTTGCCCGTTTGAGATACAAATTCATTAATTCGAGGCATAGCTGACGATCCAGCTGTGTTTGACGTTTCGTTTTCCTACGGCGATGCGATGGACACAAGTGCGGTTGCGTCATGTGTTTGGACAATTGGCGCGTTTTAAATTCCTAGCAAACATCGAAGCGATGCGAAATCTTTTGTTTGCCCGCCTCAAGTGCTCGACGCATCCTTGAGATTCTTCGGCCGAAATGTTCTTGATTGACTGCTTTGATCGCTAGGAATTTCTAAGTCGGATAGCTCTCAACGCAAAGCGTTTGCTGAACGTGCTTGAGAAAAGCAGCAATTAAGCGAGCAAATCACCATGAATCGAACAAAAGCAACACAAGCGGAGGAAGCTCATTTGGATATGAAGCGATTGAGAAATCGCATTGAGTGCTTGACGATGTTCGTGCCAACCGACAGCATGCTCAACCACACAACATTGTTTCAGTAGAAAGCTTTTCCTTCATTACCGTCAACAAGAAATTTCTCGCTCTCCAGGAACTTTGCCTCGCGTCAATCCAGAGCAGTTCACTCGACAACTTTCAACTTTTACTTTTCTTCGCCTCTTGCGCTGCGTTAAATTTTCGCGCGATTTTCTATCGACACCGCGTGCGCTTGCAGTCGCTGCTCACGGCTTGACACACATTCTCTGCATTACGAAAATATTTTCCGCTCGCTTCTTTATTTAGTTTCATTCACTGAGCGTTTCAATCAGATTTCGTAGCACAAATCGTTAGTCGGTCTTGACACGCGAAGCTCAAACAATCAACTGATCGTGGAAATGTTCCAAGCGATCGTTGCTGCTTTGAGCTGAGCGGAGAAAAGTTGAATGAGAGCGCAAGAGAGAAACGTCGATCGATTCGGACGTTTGGATCGTTCCAGTCGAGTCTGGCGAGCTTTCAATCGGTTCGAAGCTTTTGGTGCACTCGACGGGACTGCTAATTGCAGTTTATGGCTGGCACAAAAGATTTTCCATTGTAACGGTTTTGATGATCCAATCGATCGACAGCGTTTTGTTCCATTCCACTTAAGACATCGCTTTTGCATCACTTAATTGATTGATTGGCTCATTGTTTCGCTTGCGAGTTTATTTGTTTCGTCTTTGCTGTGTTGTTTCTTTTCCACTCGTCGTTGGGTCATGTTGTGGTCATTGCATAATAACTCACCTTTGCATAATATTTGCATTTAGGGTGATGCGGCGAACATGAAGAAACATTAATAATGTACGTATGATAAAATTTTCACCTGCAGAAAATATTTTTTTGCGTTATAATTAGAGTGCATTCCCAAAACCTCGTAACTTTAGAACGTTTCGAAATGGTGTTAGTCTAAGTTGGAACACAAAACATCTAGCTTTTATTGTGCACAATCAATTTCTGCAAGAAATATCTTCATCTCTATTTGACATGTTCGAATATAATTCTTGTTCGAAGTCTGTATATTTGTTTATACGTTCGCCTGTATGCCCTAGCTCAGCTCTTCAAGTGCGCCGACTGATAATTGACGTCGTCGCCCATTGTAATCGGAACATTTCACCTGAACATACTAATCATCGGTTCAGTCGTCTTCGACGGGAATATTTATAACATTTTAGCTATGCATTCTGTAGTTTTGAGCTTAATTTTGCCCCATCGATTTTCCCATGAATCTTCTAAAAGAATCTTTCACCTTGACTCAAAACACTGAATGTTCGTTTTCTTCTTTTGAACAATTGTCATCTTTTTGACAAGATCAAACAAACGAGAATATCTACCTTTGCATGTTACACGGCTCATGTCTTTCATTTTATGTTAGTGGAACAAGAACACCTCAGTCGAGTAAACGTTGAGACAACTTTTCTTGTGATATAAATATAGAGCAAAGCAGATGAAATGAAACGATTTCAGCTGAATTTTTTTCTACTAAAACTTCCAGCTCATTTAACTTTCACGTTAAGCCTCGAAATTTTTCCGAACTCATTTGTTTTCCATTCTGCAACTTTTTGTAAAAAATTAAAGTAGTAAAAAATAGTTTTCACACGATTCATAGATTGAAAAAGTACACATAAATGGGTAAGTTGCCTGTTTAGGCAATGTTTTTGTTCAAATCGTGTTAAAATAGTTCTATAAAAATCTGAGCGCCGACTTTAAGCCAGTTAGATTAACTGTAGAAGCTTTCAGCCGACATGATTCCTCTGCTGACGCCGCAATAAATTTCATGTTGAAAAACTTGAACAGCAAACTGATGGAATCAGCAATAAATTCTTGGGGTGTTCTCAGCCACGAATCGACGAACGCATCAACAAAGATATAATGAAGCTCCTCAAGTGCCTTCATGATCCGAAGTCAACTCCTTCCAATCAAACAATAAATTGTGCCCAAGACTTGATAAAACGACTATTCGGCTTGAATTTGTTGGCGAATGTCGACATCGCCGATGCAAGTTATGAATTTTCCCAAGAATTAACGATGGAGGGGATCACAAAAGCTTACGAAGCTCCGAAACAGCGAGATCAATTGGAAACATTGAAGACAGAGTTCTCGATGTTCAAAAATACGGAAAAACGTACTAAAAATTTGTAGCTTTTAAACTATGCTTTACTGACAATCAAGCCCACGTCGAATTATGTTGAGCGAGTTTTTTCTGCTGCTACTTTCTTCTGCACAAAAGTCTGTTCGCGGCTTTCTGACGCTTGTTTGAACGCTCTAATCTTTCTTAAATTCTACTAGTGCAAATAGTGTAAACGGAAATGCAAAATCGCATTCAATTGCGATTGAGAAAATAATGGAAAAGCTTGCAGAAGAAAACGAGAGATTCGGTTTTGAGGTTCATAGCTCGCAACATGGAATGCCTGAGCTTGATAAAATCTTAGCAGCTAACAATAAGTTGCCGATTGAACTGGCATTGATTTCATGGAAAGAAACGGAGCTTTTTCTTGCCTATTATCCAGTTTTTCTGTTATTTCAGTCGGAGGAATACTTTCTTAATTACTTCAAATACGCATTCGCTACAAGTAGAAACGCTAAATCGCCCAAGTTCTACATTTTTTGTAAAGGGTTGAGGAATGAAACTATTGAAAACATCGTCCTACGTGACAAAACGATGAGAATGTCAAGAAAAGGACGTCAAGACATGTACAGTGAGATGGAGCTCAGTACTGTTCCTTTGATGTACTTCATAATAGAGAAGAAAAATTCGATTGAGCTTTCAACTTTCGTTTGGTATACTCCTAATGACAAAACTTGATTCAGTATTGATGGTGGCAACTTTCTTGCGAACATTTTATTTCGATCCGCTGAGCCTGGAGACAACAACCGACGACGAAAGTTGACGCAGGATTTTTTTCGATTTTACCATTTTTCTGTGAAATCAATTGCTCAAAGTTTGTGAATTTATTGACGGCGATCGCTTTAATTAATCATAAAAGTGAATATGAGCAGTTTTTCGTCGTTCAATTGACTACCAGAAATAAAATTCCCGAAGCTCAAGAATGATTCCTTGATAAAGATTTCTATGATCGGCCGCAAGTCTAACCATTTCGTTTCATTTCATATAGCGTTTCATTTCATCTGCTTTGCTCTACATTAGCAGCATAAGAAAAACTCTAGATGAAGCTGCTGGTGATTTTGTGTTTTGCGATTTTATTTAGTGCAAATAGTGTAAACGGAAATGCAAAATCGCTTTCAATTGCGATTGAGAAAATAATGGAAAAGCTTGCAGAAGAAAACGAGAGATTCGGTTTTGAGGTTCATAGCTCTCAACATGGAATGCCTGAGCTGGATAAAATCTTAGCAGCTAACAATAAGTTGCCGATTGAACTGGCATTGATTTCATGGAAAGAAACGGAGCTTTTTCTTGCCTATTATCCAGTTTTTCTGTTATTTCAGTCGGAGGAATACTTTCTTAATTACTTCAAATACGCATTCGCTACAAGTAGAAACGCTAAATCGCCCAAGTTCTACATTTTTTGTAAAGGGTTGAGGAATGAAACTATTGAAAACATCGTCCTACGTGACAAAACGATGAGAATGTCAAGAAAAGGACGTCAAGACATGTACAGTGAGATGGAGCTCAGTACTGTTCCTTTGATGTACTTCATAATAGAGAAGAAAAATTCGATTGAGCTTTCAACTTTCGTTTGGTATACTCCAGGAAAATGCAGTGTAGCTCAGTTGATCACAGTGAACAGTTTTGATAAGAGAAGCAACGAATGGATGAACACAGAGTTTTGGATCAAAAAATTCTTCAATTTTCATGGATGTCATTTGGTTTTCGCAAACACCGTAATTATTACACAGGGAGAGACTATTACTACAAAAAGTCTGCATCGCCAATCTTACTGTGAACAAACGATCTACAGTCTGGCAACCAACCTGAACTTCACTTATGAACAAACTCCGCTAATTTACGATTACAGAAACAGCCTCAGAGGAGACATGACGCCTGAAGTTTATTATCTCGACACTAATGTGATTGTAGACTTGGAAATAGAACTTGCAGGCTGGCACACAGATTGGATTCGCGAACTTCCTAACCGGCACTGCATTCATCTGTTTCTTGAAAGCCCAGTTTTCTTAGCGGTCCCGCCTGGTCAACTTTACAACCAATACGAGAAACTTGTTCTACCATTCGACGACTTTACTTGGTTTCTGATTGTCCTCACATTCTTTGTTGCTTTCGCTACAATAATTTGCTGCAGCTGTGCAAGAAGAGACATTCGAGACTTCACGATTCGGAGAAACGTTTCGACTCTAACGCTAAACGTCGTTCAAATCTTCTTCGGACTCTCACAAATCGTTTTACCGCGTCAAAATTTTGCAAGATTCTTGGTAGTTCTGTTCATTTGGTACTGCTTGATCATTCGAACAGCCTGGCAAGGGAAAATGTTTGAGTTCATGCAACAGGACAAAAGGAAACCTCAACTGAAATCATTTGAAGAATCAATGGACAGGGAATACAAACTTTTCATGACAGATTTTGACCGAGAGACCTATAGAAGAGACATTTTTACAAGGTAACACTTGATTGCCAAATCAATATTACATACAAGTTTTATCTAACGAAGATCTTTTGTTACACTTTTAACTTTTAACTTTCATTTTTCTGTCGCAGCGCTCACCTTATCACCAACAAGGAATACAACGATATAGTCTCGCGCAAAATTTTTCTCGACTCGTTCCAAGGAGTTTTTGTTGTGGACTATCAAACTTTGAACAATATCTCAAGGAACTCAAATGGCTCCATTCTTGAAAGAATTCTTTCGGACCCGATCTATTCACACACTCTCGTGGTAGGATTACCGATCTTTCACAGGTTTTATAATGTTTTCAACGAAAAATTACAACGGCTATTTGCCGGCGGGATAATCAAATACATTTATGATAAGCAGTTCAGACACGTCAACAAAAAGCGATTCGTGCATTTACATCAGTCAACTGGACCACAAATATTGACTCTGCAGCACTTAGAAGCAGGATTTCTCCTCTGGATTTCTTCCGTTAGCATTGCAATCTCCGCGTTCTTTTTCGAGCTTCTTTTTGCAAAGGTTGAACCAAAGCTTGTTGAATTTGAGAAATTACTGAAAAGAAAAGTCGTAAATATACGAAAGATCAACTTGAAAGCAGAAGTGATGGGAAAGATAAAACAGATTCGATCTTTCATAATCGAGAAATGGAATACATTTCGAGAAAAAGTCAGAAATCTAAGAAAAAAGAGGAAAGTCCAAAGCAAACGAAAAATACCCAAAAAGCTTAGAATGATTTCCAATGCGTGGGTTAGACATGAACTCAAAAAGGGCCGCAGAACGCCCCAGGCCCCGTAAGTTTCATCTTACATTAGATAGATTATCAGAACGCTAGTTTAGACTGCCATTAAGGCAGCCCTCCAGCTAAGGAACAGTGAGGCAGAGTCAGTTCCTCCGTGATACTCTCACCCACAGATACTACGATTGATCGCATTGTAATCCTTTCGGGATTAAGTTTCATCTTATTAGTAATATATTTAGTTTTCGCATTCTCACGATCCTGAGCTTTGACATAATTTTACTTTTTCAATAATATTTATTTCGCCTCATAAGTTTTCTTCTGAAATGAATATCATGTGAGTTAAATTAGGTTTAGCTGTTATCCTTGACTCTTAAAGCTTTCTGGCTAAATTCCAATGTCCAGTCTTTTGATTAGATCGCCCACGCCACCTTCGTGTAACACTAACCGTGTTACTTATGTTATGTAACTTAGAGCAAACGTGTCAGTTTAAACAGTTTGGACAGTATAAACAGACAAGAATATCATACGTGGAATAAAGACACCAGAGTAAAAAAAACGTGCAAGATGAACACATTGACGGTTTTGTGCTTCGTGATTTTATTTGGTTCAAAAAATGCCAATGGAAACAGGAACGGAGAATCGCTGTCGGTTGCGGTTGGACAAATAATGGAGAAGCTTTCTGAAAACAACGAAAGATTTCAAGTTGAGGTCCATGGAACGGTACCCGAAGTTGACAAAGTCTTGTCAGCAAATAGAAAGCTGCCAGTTCAGTTATTGAGTTTTTTTCAACGACATGATAAGCTTCGAGATCACAAAGATTCAGCTCTTTTGTTATTTGAAACGTGGAATCTTTTCGCTAACTTTGTAACGTTAAGCACAATAACGAGAAGATTTCCGAAATCCTTGAAATTCTTCGTTTTCTGCAAAGGTTTGACGTCAAAAACAATTGAAGTTCTTGGATCCGTGGATTCGGATATAAGGACATCGAGAAAAGGCTTTTATTACGGACCCAGCGAGATGGAAATGTTCATGCACACGTTGTACTTCATAATAGAGAAGGAAAGTTCGATTGGGCTTTCAACTTTCGTTTGGTACACTCCGGAGGGTTGCAGCGTAGCTCAATTGATCACAGTGAACAGTTTTGATAAGAGAAGCAACGAATGGGCTAACTCAGAGTTTTGGATCAAAAAATTCTTCAATTTCCATGGATGTCACTTAGTTTTTGGAAGCGCAGTTGTCGACACAGGCGGAAAAGTGATTGATGCGAATGTTTTAAACGAACAATCTTACGTTCAAAAATCAGTTTATAGTCTGGCAACCAACCTGAACTTCACTTATGAACAAACTCCACTCATTAACGATTATAGAAACAGCAACGCACCCAACGTCTATTACCTTGACACTAACCTCATTGTAGATTTGGACTTAGAACCATCAAGTTTGCTACAAGTAGATCTAACTGATAAGTTTTATGTCGTGCAACTCTTTCTCGAAAGCTCACTTCTGTTAGCGGTTCCACCTGGCCAGCTCTACAATCAATACGAGAAACTGATTCTACCCTTCGACGAAGTTACCTGGCTTTTGATAATCCTGACATTCGTTGTTGCTTTTGCTATGATAATTTGCTTTAGATGTGGAAGAAAAGACATCAGAGATTTCACGATCGGTAGAAACGTTTCTACGCCAACACTAAATGTCGTTCAAATATTATTCGGATTTGGTCTGCGCACTTCACCACGACGAAACTTTGCAAGATTTCTTACGATGTCGTTCATCTTGTTCTGTCTGATCATTCGAACAGCCTGGCAGGGAAAAATGTACGAGTTCCTGCAACAGGAGAAAAGAAAGCCGCAACTGAAGTCGTTCGAAGATTCGATTGAAAAAGGATACAAATTTTGTTTGATGGATTATGAGCGCAAGGCATATAGAAAAGATATTTTGCAGAGGTAATGTTTGATTTGATGACGTGAAATTTCTAGTTTATGATTTACTTTATTTTTGTTCCACTCTTCTCGATCAATAACCGATCGTTTTTCTATCGCAGAACGCAGCTGAATCTCATGAAAGTTAATGAATACCAAGATGTAATCTATCGCAAAATTTTTGACGATTCATTTCAAGGAGTTTTCGCTATGGACTATGAGCACTTGGATATAGTCTCACAGATAACAAACGGTGATATTCTACACAGGATTCTTTTGGAACCGGTCTATACACAAACATTCGGCCTTGCTATTCCACGCTTACACAGATTTTACGAAGTTCTTAACGACAAAATTCAGCACTTAATCTCCGGTGGATTCATCAAATACTTTCATGACAACGAGTTTGAATTCGTGAATGCAAAACGATTCAAACATCAAAGTGGACCAAAAAAGTTGACTCTTAAGCACTTGGAAGCTGGATTTGTGGTTTGGATTGTTTCCGTTGGCGTTGCAATCTCCGCTTTTTTGTTCGAACTTCTCTTCGCAAAGGTTGAGTCAAAGCTTGTGAAGTTTCATAAAATACTGATGCAGAAATGTGCAAACAAAAGGAAGCATAACTTGAAAGTAAAAGTCATGCAGTGGTTGAAGCGTGTTCGATCCTTTATATTCAAGAAATGGAGCAGAAGTAAAAGGAAACGGAAAATATCCAAAAAGCATACAAAAGGCAGCACACAACACTGTGCCCTGTAGAATATCGAAGCTATATTCTCACATCCTATAACTCTATAACATTCTATAACAGATATTAGTTCAGACAATTCAGTAATTAATACTTGATTCTCTTATCATCGAGATCTGACCGCAATACTAAGATTAGAATCAAAAATATTCGCACGTTCTGTGACACATCAATCAGGTATTCTCTACTACAGTAGAAACGTACCTCGTTTTAAATTGAAGTTGATACTTTAAATTTTAAAAAAAAATTTTAATAGATATCTTCTAATCAATTTTCCTTACAGTACAAAAGTTAACGAACATTTTATGTTCAAACTGTTGCGCGCTTATGTCAAATCGTATAAAAAATTGTAAACAGAAATTAAGATGATTTATGGGATACAAAATGTTGATACAAAACATTTAAGCAATTTAATTAAGAACACGATCGTATATCTGGAGAATTAATCTGAATCAAAGAAAGTGCTGTGGTCATGAGTGGCGACGAAGACGACACACAGAACGAATTACTGAGCAGCGGAGCTGATGATCATGATAAGAGAGAAACTAGACGATCGTGGGTTTGGAAACATTTCAAACAACTTTCAAAGACCTCAGCTCTTTGCGTCATCTGCAACAAGCAGATCAGCCGACAAAATTCTTCAACATCAGCGATGAGCGCCCATCTAAAGCTCCATAATATCTCACAAGAAGCGGGAAACGCAACGCAGTCAACAGAACAGAATCTTGGTCGGATCATCTCAGATCCAAAACGTTCGTGGGTTTGGAGCTACTTTCGAGAGCTTTCGAAGACCAGCGCAATCTGTGAGATCTGTGATGAGAAAATCAGTCGTCCCAATTCATCAACTTCGGGCATGAGCGCTCACCTTAAGAGGCACGAGATTCAAGAAGAATCAACTAATGAAGAAATGTCACGCGAAGAAACTGAAAGTGATTCAACTGAACCCGAGCTTCTCACTGAAGGTAAAGGAGAGGCTAAGCGATCTTGGGTATGGAAGCACTTCAAGCAGCTGTCGAAGACCATGGCGATTTGTTTAATCTGCAAGAAACAGATCAGCCGACAAAATTCTGCTACTTCGTCGATGGGATTTCACTTAAGAATTCACAACATTTTCGAGAGCGAAAGCGCCAAAAAGCCAGAAATTAGGAAAGCTACGATTGCTGAGCTTGATGAACGACCGAAGACCGACAACCAACGCTCGTGGGTTTGGAATTACTTCAATGTGATATCTCAGACGAAGGCCGCTTGTGGACTCTGTGAGAAAGTCATCTCTAGGAGTGGTGGAGGCACTTCAGGGATGCGCAATCACCTTAGACTGTGCCACGATATTGTTGAAGAAACGAGCAAAATGTCAGAGGAAAACGTAGCTTTAGTTCCGGTCAAACATCCATCGAACGACACGGGAAGAGAGAAGCCTTACTCAACGCAAAACTGCTTCATCTGCAACGAAACGCTTGGTGTGTTTGCGAATAGACTAAGCACAACGACTGGCTTCACATTCACTCCACTAAGCGAAGTTCTCGGTGAGGATAATACAAGCCTCATCGATCAATTATTAATTCTCATTGTTGTCTTGCAGAGTTATTCACTGGCTCAGAAATTGGCGAAGAAACAGTTGAACAGTCCTCGATCTGTCAGGGATGTTTCATTACAATCGAGAAGTACGACGATCTTCAGCACCAGTCAGGAGAGATCCAGAAGAAGCTAACTCGCATGTACGAAAAGACTCATTCGTCAGAACAAGTTTTTATCAAGTCTGAGCTGGAAGAAGATGACAATCAAAGCTATCAAGAGACATCAAGTGCTGCTTGGGACCGTGAAGAGAAAGTTGATGAGCCAAGAATCTCGGAAAGCTTTTTATCGAAAGCTCAAAAGCTCGGAATTGACTATAACTATGACACGTTTCAAAAAGCATTTTTCACTGAAGCTGAACGAGAAAGTCAAGCAAACAAGCCACAGAACAAAACTAAAGTTATGAAGCTTTCCATCGATCAAGATGTTTCCGAAAGATTCAAGAGCTACGCTGAGCAGAGCGGCATCGATTACAACGTGAAAGCTTTCCAAAGAGCTTTTAACTACAGCGAGTTGGAAGCCTCGGCTAATCAAACGCGTAAAAATGTCAACGATAAAACACAAATCAACAGTCGGAAAGCTTTTCCTTCGGAGAGGAAAATGGAAATCAGCGAAGAGTTCCGCAAGACAATTGAAGAAAATGGCATCGAATACAACTTAGAAAGCTTCCACCGAGCATTTGGCTACACTGAACTACCCGAAAATGATCAGACTACAAGTGAAACGACAACGCAATCGAAAGGAATCATGAAATGCCAAAAATGTCAAGCGAAATTCAAAAACCGAAGTCAGTATCTACGTCACATCCGATCTCACGTGTTGGAAGGAGCGCCCAACGCTTGTGAACCTTGCGAGAAAAGCTTTAAGACAGATGCTTGCCTTCAAATTCATCTAGCGACCGACCACGATAGAAGCGACGGCCCATTCGACTGCCCAGTTTGCTTCAAGACTTTCCAAGACCGCGGAGCTCTTCGTATGCATTACTACATCCACGCATCCTCGCGAGTGTTTCTCTGCGGGCGATGCGGCGCTACCTACAACCACAAGAAATCATTCGAATTGCATATGATGTGCCACGATGATATCCGTCCATTCCCTTGCACATATCAAGGATGTTCGAAAGCATTTAGAAACTCTGGAAAGCTGAAAATGTAAGTTAACGATTTGTCAAAGAGTTCTAATTCAATTTACCGATTTCATTAGACACATGCGAGTCCACACGGGCGAGAAAATCTACGAATGTCCCCACTGCCCCGGAAAGCGTTTTGCGCAAAAGTACGGAATGGATTTGCACTTCAAAAAACAGCACAAGAACGAAGTCACTCCCAGCGTGAAGTGCGATCTGTGCAACATGCGAATTCAATCGAAGTTTAAACTGAAGCTGCATCTACAGAAAATTCACGACGTTGCACTTGAAGAGGAAATCAGCCGCTAGGTGTAGACGAAAGATTTACATGATGATGAATGTTATCACGTTTTCAATTCACGGAATAAAGATTGCCACAGTTTACTGCAATCGTGTTACAAGATAAGAATCAAAACTTCATTACAGTTTGTCAGTCACGATGATCAAGTTTATCTTTTTGAGTTTATTGCTTCGTCTTGTTGGCTCTGATTTGAGGGAAAACTCTAAGGAATTTTGGTTCGAAGGCGCTCAGAAAATTTTAAAGGAAAAGTTGGCTGACAAGTTGAACACGAACCGAGCAAAAAACATAATTTTCTTCATCGGAGATGGAATGAGTTTTCCAACTGTTGCGGCGACGCGAATGCTTCTTGGTGATGAAAACTCGCAGCTTTCGTTCGAGAAATTTCCTCACTTCGGATTGGTAAAAACTTATTGCACGAACTTTCAAGTCGCAGATTCTGCTTGCTCGGCGACGGCGTATTTAACCGGAGTGAAATCAAGCCGAAGAACTCTCGGTGTGACTGGAAATGTTGTTGAAGCGCAGTGCGAAATTGACGACCACGATCACGTTGATTCGATTCTCGCTTGGGCTCAAAAGTCGGACAAAGCGACCGGAATCGTTACGACGACGAGAATCACTCATGCCACGCCCGCAGGTGCTTACGCACATATTGCGAGTCGATACTGGGAGAACAACGAGTTAATCAAGAAAAACTGTCCCAACTACAACGGAAGTTTCCCAGACATCGGTCTCCAGTTCGTTCACAGCGAGACCTCTAAGAATCTGAAAGTTGCTATGGGTGGTGGCCGGAGGAATTTAATCAACGCAACGGAAATCGATGAAGAAGGGAGACCGGGTGCACGAACTGACGGAAGAAATTTGATTCACGAATGGATGGAAGACAGAAGCAAGCGTGGACAGGCGAAGTTTGTGTGGCACAAGCAGCAGCTGAAAGAGTTTGACGTGGAGAAAACTGATTTCCTTCTCGGGCTCTTTGAGAGCAATCACTGTATGTACAACATGGACATACTTAACAATGATCTGGAGGATCAAGAGGCGACTTTAACTGAAATGACGGTGGCAGCGATCAAATTGCTTCAAAAAGAAAAGAATGGATTCTTCCTGTTCGTTGAAGGAGGAAGAATCGACCATGCACATCACGACAATTTCGCGTTCAAAGCATTAGATGAGACGAAAGAGTTTGCAAACGCAATTGACGTTGCGAGGAAAATGACGAGCGAGGGTGACACACTCATTGTCGTTTCATCTGATCACAGTCACGTGCTGAGTTACAACGGAGATGCGAAACGAGGCAACGACGTTCTTGGGGTTGTCGAGGTTGGTAATCGCTCTTATCTGACTTTATCATACGCGAATGGCCCGGGATATAGAACGAAAATCAGTTTGTCTGGTTTGGATACTCACAACCCAAGCTTTAGACATTCCACGACTGTCCCGATATATGAAGACACGCATGGCGGTGATGATTGCGGTGTCTACGCTTCGGGTCCATGGTCACATCTTTTCGTGGGACATTACGAGCAGAACAACATCCCAATGCTTATGGCATATGCAGCAAAGTTCGGAGCCTTCGAGGAAGACAGACTGTGTCGATCTAACACCAACCGTAGTAACTCAGGCCAAATCATTCTTGTCGTATTCTTTATATTTGGCTGTATGAAATGTAACTAAATTTATCACAACGTAAAATCTTACGTAAGAGAATTCGAATCGTGAGTTTTAATTATCCAGAGAGATCAGATTCGCGTTTTCCTGGGCCACAGGCTTAGCTCCGATAATAATCTCGTCATCAGATTCGTCTTGATTGATGATCAGCGTTTTCTTCGGTTGAATGAGCCGGGAGGTCGATGAAGGGCCCGATGAGCTAGCAGTTGGCCTCTGCGATGGCTCTGATTGACGTTGCACTATTCCGCGTTCGTCCAACAATTCTGTTTGTGGGTTCTGTGATCCAACCCAGTACACGACGCTGTAGAACCCGATTGCAATCACGAAAACTGCCGACGACAAGCTATAGAACGCTGTTAGAGAGTCCCGCTTCTCCCGGCAACACTTGTAAAGTCCCGACCAGTCGCGACGCGTTTTGTTCATCTACAATGAAACAGAATGAATCATAGTTTGCGTTTCGTTATCAATCGCTTTGTACTCACATAGTCTTCCAAGTCAAAGCAAATCTTTCCGTTTCCATCCTTTTTCAATTGTTCATAAAATTTGTTGAGGGTTTGATAATCTGCTACACAATCATCACAAACGGTAGTTTTGCTATCGTTATGATTAGTATGGTTCTTGACACATGCGTTGAAATCAGCCAACGAAGCAGTGAAAGCTTGAGTGTTGTTCGTTAGAGTTTGATCCACTGAGATGTTGGTGTAGCAGAGATCGCAGTTCGCATCGTTCCACAACTTCATGGAATTGCCTAACACAGTGCTGATGACGCTCATTCGGTTCTTGTTGAGATATTTTCCAGAGCAAAACTCTTTTGGATTCTTTGGATCGGGAGTTGTCAGCAGTTTCTCGTACAGTTGCATCGTTAAACGGTAGGCGACAAATGTCTCGTTAAACGTGCACATCTTAAAAGGATCCGCTACATTCATTGCATGGTTAACGAACTCGCCGTTGCATTTATGAATCATGTTGAACATGGAGCCGCAATCTATTAAATTTTCAGCTGAAGTTCGATTGCAGAAGGATTTGGTTCTATAGAGAAATATTCATAATTCCCGTACATTACAATGCAACAAAAATACTTACGAGTTAGCTGGTGAGGAAAACAAGACGATCACCGCGAGAATCGTCAAGATATTAAACTTTTTAAACATATTCAAACAATAACAAAGTCGATCAACGAAATCGTATAATTCTTGTTTTTATTTTATACGATTTTTTCAAAATAAGAATTCAAATACAAAAAAGTCGTTAAAACTTCTAACTAAATCATGTCCGATGATTTTTGTCAGATCACACCGTGATTGAGATGAATATAAGCAAGAATTCGTACATGTGCGCGAGCAACAACAAAGCTGTTTATGTCATTAATATTGTTTTCTAAGTTTTGCAAATTTTCGTTTAAAACGTTTATTATTTATATCCAAGCGAACAAAGATTTCTTAGCATATCTAAACGTTTCATCATTCTATTATGAATTTGGCCACACAGTCTGCTCGATCCAGTCCAGATAATAATGAACCTTCGTGTAAATTGCAGGAATCCCGACCGCGCCACAATAAACTGATCCGAATGAGGTGACACCCACGATCGTGTACATGCAATACACGTCAGGAGCTAATGTCTGAATTGGCCCGCCAGAATCGCCGTTGCAAGTATCTGAAAAGTTGTTTTAATTTTAATTGCAATCAGCGGTTTTTAAGTTACCTCCAGTCTTGTTCGTTGATCCGGCACAGATCATCTTTGACCAATTTATTCCTTTGCCGTCCAATTTATCGTCGTCTTCATAGACTTCGTTGCATCGCGACTGATCGAAGTACTCGATTTTCACCTTCATCAACCGTTCGCTTGCATCTTCAGCGAATCCAGTCCGACCCCATCCACTTGCGATAACTGTTTTGGATGTCAGTGCGCTCGTTTGGGGAAGGCAAATTGGAATAACATAGCTATTGAAGCGAACAGTTCCCTGCAACTTAAAGAGCGCAATATCGTCTTCAGCATGTCTCGAGTTATAACTTGGATGTGTCACTCGCTGAATTATGTTGTAGGTCCAAGTGTTGAGATTGTCACGGTTTCTAACCACATTGCCAAGCTTGGCGAATTGCGCGGTTCCAAGAACTGTATTTGAGCAATGCGCTGCCGATAAAACCCACTCAGAACTGATCAGGCTACCGCCACATTGATAATCTTAAAGGAAAAACTCTAATGAACTCGATGCTTTCCAATCTTGCCATTTACCTTCAGGTGCCCCATTTCTGTAACCGATCAAAGCCATGTGCGGAAATTCCCGCTCGTCAGCTATTTCTCCTCCAACGATCTGCTCGACCGTTTGATGTCCACACACAATTCTTGTTTTGACGATTGGCGGCTCTCCGAAAACGGGATTCGGCACAGTGTAGTTCTCGTAAATATTTTGACCGAATTCACGACACTCTGAGAATTAGATTTCGTATGAAAATTGTTCAGAGATGTTCAGCTACTTACTCCGTAGGCTGACTCTTGTCGGTGATTGTGTGGTTGTCACTACAGCGGCTTTTGCTATCACCGGACAACAAACTGTTCGATACTTCACGTCGCAGAGAGTCGGCATTTTTCTCGTTTTCTGATAATCGCTGAGGACGGCCGGGCAGTCTGACATGAATTTGCACTCTCCACTCTGACCTGTTGCCTCAACTCGGCAAGCTAAGGAAGGAAGAAGTAGCCAACCCAATAAATTTTTATTTTCACTTATCGCCTCGTAATTATTTTACTTTCGGCCTTGACGAGGTCAAGGTTCAATGAAATTAACAAAATCGAAAATATTTTCAAGCTCTTGTCCATTCTGAAAGTGAAACGAGACTGAGATTATTTCTTCGATTGCTGGAACCATAAATATTCGAGAAGACTCTTTATTCCTTTAATACATTTTTATTCTCTGAGCGAAACATAAACTGTCTAATGTTGAATACTTGCAGTGGCGAACTGAAGCTCAAAAGACGTCAGTTGATCGTAGGGTTTATTTTTAAGCTCGTCCATGATCTCCTTGAGAATTTTTGATTTGAGGTGAAGATTGAACCCGTCGATGTTCGGGAAGAACTCTGGGCTGCTGATGCTGGTTGCAATAAATTGTTGAACGGTGAGTCTTTCTACGTTCTTGCACCGCGGACCAATTAAGCTTAAGATGTCGTTGTCAATACAGTTCATCTCAAGAAACTGCAAGTTGGGCATTGCGTCGAAGAAAGCACAGAGAATGCTCGTGTCGTATTCGCACTTGTAGTAATTAAAATCTAAAGTCTTTATTGATGAGTTCTGAACAAAATCCAGCATGCTGACGTCATCGCCGTAATAAATGAAGGTAATTTTGAGCTCGGTTAGTTTGGGCAACTTGAGGATTACAGAAAGTCCTTCAGTGCTACAGCAATCACCCAGTTCAAGTTTGTTCAAGCAGTGCACTTGTGACTCGAGAAAATTCAGAAGTCGTTTGGTATGTCGAAATAAATACGGAAAACCTTTGTCCTTCAGTTTTTCGTCGTTATTCAGTATAAATGTCTTTAAAGTGAACTTTTGATTTCTTAAGCGAGCAGGTTGAAAAATAAATCGAATGTCAACATTCTGCAGAACTAAAACTTCGAGCTGAGAATTATCGTATAAAAGGTCTTCGACGGCCCACTGTTGTTCCTTGATATATGCAACAGATCTCAGAACAAGAGTCTTCAATTTGTCACAATTGTCAAACATTTTCTTCGCGAGCATCACATCAGAGTTATCCAGTTCCAGTTTGATGAGATGCGGGAAATGAAAAGGCCGAAAACATCGAGGCGCGTATTCAATGTAGCCGCTCTCATAAGAAGTATCCTTCATGTGCAGATCTTCCACATACTCTTCAAACACTCCAATGATATTGTGCAAGTCGAACCGGCTTTTAAAGTGGTTCTGGGAAATGAATACTTTCTTCCATTTTCTGTACGACAACACTTTCACAATCTGATCGAAGATTTCAGCAATGTTTTGCAATGCAATGCTTTGATACTCTCGTGGACTTTTCAGATCATGCTCGATCGTTTTGAATTTATATCTGAACTTGTCGTAGGTGTCAAAGAACGGTGGCGGTTTATCTTCTCTGCAAATGTTCAAGTGAAGTTTTCCCAAACATTTCTTCGAACTTGCTGTTAGTTGATACCACAATAGTGATACTAAAGATGATCTTAACACGTCTTTGCTGTTGAAATGTTGGAGAATCAACTCATGCACGTCCGGATGGAGGAGCTTGAAAGGATCATTTGACATATAATGAACACGCATTCTTTTACACAAATATTTTATATTAATTCTTTAACCTTTTTTAACTGAACACGCTGACAAGTTAATGTGGAATATACAAATGTTGGCAGCGCGCTGTGCATTTATGCAAAAAATGCTCCACCGAAAGCTCGTTCATGATTCATATTGAAATTGAAATGAAAGCTCACTGACAAATCTTTTAAGCCAGAAAGGTTTTCAATCTCTTAGTAATTTGATGTTTTGATGTCTCACAAGCTTCATGTTTTTCTATCGTTTTCATTCAAAGAAATGTAAAAAATATATCGCGCGAAAATCTTGGAAAATTTTATTCGGTTTTCCCTGAAGCATAAATCCGATAAAACATAAAAGTATTTCAAATCTTTACGAAGAGAAATTGAAAGGTTTTCTCTTCGTCGCTTGGATGTTTTTCATGTGCGTTCAGTGTGGTGGCATAGAAGATATCTGCGCTTATATTCAGCGCCCAACACTAAACAGCATTAATCGAACAAAACTTGCGAGAGTGATAAGACGTGAAATTTAGTTTTCGCTTTTCGGTGGAAATCATTGCGTTGAAGAGGAAAATCGGAAGAGTTTCCCGTTCAATCTGTCCGTGCTGCTCGTGGCAATCAGACAGTGTAATCCAAGTGATCCAATAAGGAATGCGAGTGAAGTGAGAAGAGCGAATTAAATATTCATAACAAGCTAAAGGAAAATGTCAAAGATAAGCTAGAAATCCTCAAGAGTCAGCGGTTTATGTTGTACATAAGTGAATCACGATGAAACCAACAATAAAATTATCAGGATTAGTCTGTTTTCTACTGCAAATCACCCAGATCCCATCTGGCCGTGGAGAGCTGCTACAAATAAATGTTCAAAATCAGGTAATTGATAAGCATCACTCCCTCGCCGATCTGGCTGATTTTCCCCCGCCGAGGCCGATTTGTTATGCTTTCCTTCCGAGCGACTAAATTTAGCTTTTAGTTTCAACCCTTCTGGGGATTTACGGAGCGAAATAAAGAAAGCAAGAAACAAATTATCTGTAAATGTTGTGAAATAAAACGTGTTGGTAACTCGACTCATAAACGAGATAAACCCACACCATAAAGCACACAGCGTTCCTGCTGCCGCTGCCAGAAAGCTGTAGAGAGCATGTAGGAAAATCAATAACAAACAAACCGAGAGAATTTTTGCTCTGTGCTTTTTTTCATTAGCCTAATTGCAAGTTTACATGATACCGAACAGCACTGAGCGGATGGAGGGCGAGAGGGAACGAATTAAAGCGATACCGTCGCCTTTTGTTTGATCAAAAGTTTTTTGTCACGAGGAAACTTTGTATAATGCTCGATTTAACAGCGTCGAGTTCTGTTCACTAATTTATTCATACGCAGACGAAATTACAACAAAAGTGAAATGTGTTCTATTAATGTTTGCACGTTGCACGCATCGAGATTGCGGGCGAATAACTGCGAGCACGGAAACGACAAGATTGCTTGGGTGGAAAGCTCGCATCATTAAAATCGGCGAATAAATGTCACAACAAGAACATCGCAGCGCGCTTAAAAAAGCATAAAAATTTGAATTCCGTCGATATGGGAAGTTGTTTTCCGCTTTTATCGTTAGCGATCCGAATTTATGGATTTTCCTTCTCGCTTCTCGAATCTCGTCGAGCGTTTTATGCCTTTGATATTTGGATCTTCCTCCTCGCTCACCCTCTGCGACTCCACATCACATTTCCCTCTCGCCGTGAAACCTTGAAAAGGCGCAACAACAAAAACAACTCAACTTTTCCCTTATCATCTCGGTTATAGACTTTCCGACTCCATGCTTAAAACATAATTTCGACGGGAGAAAAAAAAAGTTCCAACATAAATCGATAAACATTTCTGCCTTCGTCTCCTTTCCGCTTTATAATCCTGTAAATGCTTCTGACAATTTTCATTTCGAGTTGTTTAATAATTGAAACACAAACTTCTCTCGTCTCGAGTACGTTAAGCCTGTCAGGAGCTGTAAGACGATTAAACTTTGAAGCGGTGAATTATTTATTATTCTTCAGCAAACTATGAAGCTCCAACGATCAACGTTTAATCTACGGAGAGAAAACTAATCAATCGATAATCCACAGGAGAAGAGTTACGAGATTTCGCCGAGCTGCTCTTCACTTGCTCCCTCAGTTACGTGTCGATGAATATCGGAAATCTGTCGACAAGCATAAGCAAAGCTTTTTGTCGATGTTATATATGAAAAAACCGCAAGCACATTGCAACTTGCTCAATGTCGAAGGAGAAAGGAAAAAACTGGAAACTTAAATTGCAAAGTTTGCTCCTAGTGTTTCCCAATCGCATTGTCTGTTACATGTTTCGTAGACGTTTCTTTAAAACAAAATAAATCTTGCAGTGAAAAAGTTTTTCCAAGTTTTCCGTGAAAATGTTCTCGAGCTCAACTTGTTGCTTCGCCTCTTGCTTTCGTCTCTTTTGCACGAAGGATGTTCATTGAGCTTTAAAAAGCTTTCTCGCTTCGCTTGCACAATACGAACTTTAAGCATTATTAGCGCGACTCAGGCGCGTCTTGGCAACGTTTAATTCTCTGCAAGTCAAAAGCAATTAGAGCAACGTTCCAATTAGCGTGGAGGAGAAATCCGGGTAAAGGTCTAGGAAATGATTAAAAAGAAAGAAAGCGCAAACGAAAATAGCAGAGACGAGAGGAGGAAGACGCTGGCGAGCGCCGTCATAATTTCTTTCGCTTACTTTTGATACAATTTCTTTGTGAATTATGGTTTCAACTTTCTGCGCCCTCGCAACTGTGAGAACGCCTTTGCAATCTCTGACACTTCTCGTCAGCTTTGACGGCTCAAAATAAAATTGTCGACTAATTGATTCACTCAACTTGAGCACAAATCCCTTGCCGTTCCCTAAAAGCACGAACGGAGCGATGGCGATAGAAAAATTTAATATCAAACCCCGCAAAAAGGTCGCTTCTTACAAGAATGTCTCAGGGCAAGGGAGATGGCGGGTAAGAGAAACGACGCCGACGATATCAACACGGAATGTTTCATATTTTAAAAATTCCCTCGTCGCATCAAATGAAATTACTTTTAAAGCAATTCACTCACGTTTTGCTTCCCTTCAGAGTCGACACCAAACCAAAGCCAGAGCAGAGCGACTCTTCCACATTTTCTTCCGCCGCAAAACAAAACAAACAACGAGTGAGCACACATGAACGCCGACAGTGAACAGAGTAATTGTTGTTGTGATAAGATTTTCAATTTAAATTTCCAATTGAAAGTTTGGAGAAGTTTTCTTTTGTTCCCGTTCGGTAAACCCAAGTTGATTATTTTCATCAGCGTTGGGTTTCCCCCTTCGAAGCTGCAGAGTTTTCTTGCGGCTTGGCATCTATGCCAGCAAATTTCTTCTGCCTTTTAGCAACTCCAAGACGAATCGCTTTCGAGTTTTATTGCTCATGGAATTTCATTTTTAAGCATCTGGCTTACCATCAAAGCGGCGGGCGGAAGAGAGAAGAAGAGAATTTTTGGGTGAATGGAAATGAATGTAACGATGCTGATGAAGTATTCTGTAAGCTCAAATATCGAAGAATAATTTTCTCGAGAACTCTCAGCTCGGGGAACTTGAGATGAGATTCCTTTCTTCTTTTGTGTAGCGAATACTGCATTTATTGCATTCCTTTCTCATTGTATCGGAAAGATAGCAATGGCGCTTGAAGCGATTCGCTCATATTCCCCAACAATATCATTGACGTTCTACTCTCGACTCTATGAAACGTGAAATTTACTTACTTTGGAGGTCTGTGAAAGCGACGAAGATGAGACATGAATGTCAGAGAGAACTTCTCGAGTCTCGAGATTGCATTTTGTATTGTGATGTAGTCACAACGACTAGTTCGAAGAAATACTTCCAATTTAAATTGATTTTTCATCTAAAAATTCCTTCAGAATGAAATTCCATCGTCGCCTGAAAGCAACAAAGATTGGAAATTCGACGCAACGTTGCCTTTTGTCTTTCGCAGCATCGCTGTGCTGTCTAGCGCTTCTCCTCGTCACTCCGCCTGTCGAAACCCTTAATGTAAATTGAGATGAGCTTTGAATTCGAATTCGTGTCAACGAGAAGCTCTCTCGGATGTCTTCGCTTTCGTGTTGTGCTTGGTGGAAGCATAAACAGCCAGAAGTAAAATATGTCGGAGAAATTAAAAGCGACAGAAAAGTAAATAAATTCACTAAAGCACGAAGCGAAAGGAAATTTGCAGAACGAGAAGTCAAAGAAAACCGACAGTTTGTGAACGTGAAAATTAATATGCTGTGTATGCAGTCGTGGGTGGAGCAGGAAGTGTAGGAAACAGTTTGATCTGTTTATTTAAGTTCGGAGCAACCGGCAAATGTTTGGCTTGTTACCGTGCTCGTTGGAACAACTGTTAGACTGAATTATCGTCTTGTTGAGTTACATCTAATCACAACAGACGGTCAGCATAACGGTCGCGATCCATCTTGTAGTGAAGGAAAGTTTCCCTTTGCTTTTCCGCTTTCTCCTCTCACCCCGACCTTCCCCATAGCGTGATCAATTACAATTCCGCTATGCCATTCGCCTCGGTCATTGCTTTTCTTTTCCTTTGCATAAGTTGAGTACTTTAGTGATGAAAGGCTGGAGTGGCTCAAATAAGTAGAAGAAAAACAATTTCGCATGGATGAAAAAGTTTTGGAGTGTTAAAGTAGTAAAAGCACTAAAACTATTTCTACACCGGCCATTATTCACGTGATTAATCTCCTGCCATTTAGCAGACCATAATGGAAAATATAATTAGATATTGTGCAGGAAAAGGAAGAAAAACTTTTGCCCGAGAGCCAAAAGCTTTTCGCTTTCCATCTGCAATAGATAACTCGGAGTGTCCGAAATGAGAAATGGATTGAGTTACTTGCCTCGGTGGAGCAGAATGCGACAGTGGTACGTTGAGCTTATATATTAGCGCCACGCCAATATTGAATTTCAATTTGATGTCGCAGTTCGCACTCAATGATGCTCTACGCGACTGTTTTCCTAATGAGATTTAAATGGGCGCCGCTGTTCGATGCTCCGCTGGTTTCGTCATTTGTTGCAGTGAACTTATTTGTGCTCGGTAATTAATCCGCATGTTTTATTGAACGCGAGCGTTTAAAATATGATTTGGTTTATGCTCGTCACATGAAATATATAACACAGCCGCACACGTGCTTTGCGAATCCAATAGCGGTGCTTAAAACGCGAGGGATTGCAAGGATTACGGTTTTTTTGATGGGCTGCGTGCGAGTGCTCGGATGACTAACAATTTTCGGCCTATCTCGCAAGTACTTCGATACGATGCGAATGATGCGATGCTGCATCCGCTGCTCCAAACATGTTTCCCATTAAAACAGTTGATGACCGGCATGAATGCGGTTGCTTCGTATCACATAGTTTTATGGTTTTGCGCTCATGTTACCGTTATTAACACCATATCATTTGATAAACTCGGCCAGAAGCTTCGGTCAGCTGCAGAGCGTCGCTCACGGGGGAAAGCTTTGCCGTGGCCGATCAAAGCGTTCTTCGAATTTTCGTCACGAAACTTTTCCCGCTTATTTGATGCAGACAAAATTCTCATGAACTTTTTTGTTGTTTGCTTTGCAGGGCGGAGAGGTTGTTCAAGAGACAATAACATCAAATATTCATGATGACTTAATTACTCTGGAGTTCCAGCGGACTGATGGCACTTTAATAACTCAACTTATAGACTTTCGAAGTGTAAGTATTATCAAACCTTTTCCTTGTCTTTTTCCCCTTCTTGCCGTTGGCTTTCGGTCGGTCTCGAACCTTTCTGATGTCAACGTCTCTGTTTTGCTGGAGCACTAAATTTAATTTAAATGTTGTATCGTGATATGGATGCGAGAAACAAAACACGACAGAAGTTTTGCTCTTCATGCTTTTGTCGGAATTGAAGCCGGAACAAGCGACAGAAAGAGTCCGGAATTGTTTTTATCGATTTTTCGCCTGCCGAGATAAAAACAAAACGAAAATATGAAATTCTGTGTCGTGTAACATCGGTGACAGGTATGCAAGCATTTGAGCAAAATTAAAATAAATTTGCGCAACGGATATGTTCGAGCAGCCTTTGCCCTCGTTGGGATTAACGCGTCTTCACTAAACCATCCACCTGTGAAATTTAATCGCTCCACGAGAGAGCGCGAGGCTTGTAACTCGTAGTTAATGTAATGCTAGTCAATCTGATATCAGACGCGCTGGGGACCGAAACAAAAGTTAGTGCGTATCATGCAGATGGCGAGGTTCGAGTTTCCTAAAGCGGATAAGCTCCCTCCCTCATAAGCGCGTTGAGCGGCAAACAATACTGAAATATGAGCGCAAATAATTCGCTTCTTTGTTTAGAAAACGGAAATTTCCTTTGTTTTCTTCTCGTTGAGCAGCCTGAGGCCGCTTTTCACGGCCGGAAAAATCGTAAATTCAATATTATCGCTGTTAATGCTTCTTGCCTTGCGCGTCGTAAAGAAGGCTCGCGTATGATTGTAAATTTAGGCTGTTGCGTATACGCAAGAGGAAAGGTTAAGGAGTTTGTTTATTATTCCGTTCGCTGCCTCATCGTGGCACGTAAAACGAAGCTCGTACGCAAGTTCAATTACTTTGGAAGCTCCGCTAAGCCTCCGATCTGAGACTTTCTCCTAAAACGATTGAATCGAGAAGGATCTGCGACCTTCGCTGTCATCCGTTGCTCATCTTTAGATTGAAATGATATCTCGTTATAAAGCTCCCGTCGTGAAAAAATCAATTTCGAACAATATAAATCTCCGTTCCTTTCAATATTGCGCCAACTGTTAACCCGTTCAATATGTTAGCAGAGAAACTAATCTCAGGATGAAGCAATGAAAGGTCGGATTGAAGGAAGGAAATTAATCGTCTTTGCCATTGTACGAGAAAGAGCTTCCATCCGTCGCCGTGAGCTGAAAGGATATATTGAGAAATTTTAGGAGCAGGCGAGAGGCAGCGAGTGGAAGAAGATTGGCATCTTCGCCTCACCGCGACGAGCGGAGCATAAGTCGTCGAATGAAAATTGATAAATTAACTTTTTCCGTGACACTGCTGGCATTGCTTTTGTTGCGGCTCTGCTGTGTTTTATGTATGTCAAGAGGAATCACTCTCGAGATTTATCTCTCGCGGGAGCTCGTTGAAGAAGAAGCGAGCTCGAGAGTGACACTGACGTCTCCTCTTGACAGATTAAGCATTAAGCAACATCGAACGAGAGGAGAGAGCTTTAAGGGCAACGCCGAGAGATGGCGAAATTAACCCGACCTGTCGTATTTGCGTTTGCTGTCAAGTGTCAACCGGCTGTTGTGATTTTCCCCCGGAAATTTGCATCAGAACATTTCCATTCGAGAGCCTTTCCGAGGCCAGTTCACATTATGCACAGCATGCGCAACTTCATCAAACAAAGTTTTAATTAAAAAGGAAAAACGGATAGATTGCCATTCGGACTAGGAATATAATTAAACCTTCTCTCGGTTTCGGGTTTCATCTCCAAAACCGTTTCCATCAATATTCAAATTCAAGTTTTATCTCGCCGCTTCGAACTCTGCTGATGATCGATTTAATGAATAAATTGCAGGGATTTACGATGGCGAGAGAGGAAAACCCTTCGAGAAACAAGAAGGAACGCGTAGAAGAATGCGAGGGATGTCGAGAGCTCTTTTAAATTCCGCTTTAATCTGAATGATAAAGCATTTTATAAATAAAATGAGGAAAAAGCTCTCGCGGTCTTATCCCGACACCAAAATTACAATGGAATGAGTAATGGAACTCGAGCCGTTGAAGTGAACCACGCGCGCTACGCCATTAATGCATAAATTTCACTCCAATCTCACCTCACTTTAAGGATATGGCTTTACACCAACGGCATAATAAAAATAACTTTCTCAGCAAGATAATGGGCCCCGCACACTCTCACGCACGGCTTGTCTCTCCCCCACGCTGTTGATGATTGTAATCGAATTTCCAGCGCGAACTAAGTGGATGATTCAAAATGAAAATTTGTCGTCGCAGCTGCTGTTTGGGTGGCAGACGAAATTGGAAAATTAATTAAACTACATCCGTCGTGCCAGCGCAAAGCTCGACGATTGATTTTCCCGACGTGAATTTTAATATTTTTCCCGTCACTTGCCCGCCGCGAACACTTCGCCTGCGTCCTTGTTATCTCGAGAGTGTGGAAATTTCATTACTCGCATCGTGGCGAGAAAAAAGTAGTCTGCGATGGAGATAAGTGAAGCACGAAAATATTTATTTCATCGATGAAAAAGCGATGAGCGGAAGGGAAAATGTGCTGACAGGCTTTAAGCCTTAAAGTTGCAACTTAAACAGAAAGTTCCTTGGTCGTAAAAAGCGATAAAGAAGAGATTGCCGATGCTTCGATCCACGACGCTATCGTGTCACGTAGGGAATAAGTTGCGGCGCTCGACAGTTAATTGCCAACTGATTGCACAAGGAGAGAGTAAAGTTTATTAACAGGTCTGAGTGGGAGCATTAGTGGAAGCTCCGACGAACCGAAAGTTTTCTCTTCTCCGTCTGCTCTTCTTGAACACATTTTTTCTCATCAACGACTTTTTCTGTCTTTCCTTCCTCCATCGTTTCCACAACAATCATCACCTACTCATCGATAGGAAGCTCTCGTGTTAAAAGCACTTGTGCTGGGTGAGGAGGAACGAGGTCAGAGCCAGTATCAAGTGATGTGCTTCGTAACGAAATTCCAAAAGGGCGACTTCATTACGTCTGATGCCATGGCGAAATTAAGACAGGTATGAGAGTTCAAATCGATCTTGCCTTCTAGTTTATTTTCCGCTTTTTCCGGTTCCGTCTCTTCCCTTACGGGCAAAAGAGCTGGGACGGAAAAAACAAACCCAACATAGCAGAAAAGCAAAAGTTGCCTTTTTCTGCTTTTCTTAATTTTACTTTTGCGGTTCAACAAATTACCTTAATTCTTCGACCGCAGTTTTCTCATATTTCTTTCTTCCCTCCTTCGATGAACGTGTAGAAAAACCCAACCACAATCCGGACGCCGGAGGAGGACCGGGGCAGAGAGAACTACACCATGACGGGCTGGCTGGTGAATTTGGACCGCTCGTCACCCATCTCCCGCCACTTATCAATTTGCAGTGAGGCGAAAGACTCCACATACGTTCGTGACGTCGACCTGAAAGCCTGGTCGGAAATTCCAGGCAAGTAGCGCCAGGTGTATGAATGAAACATGAACGAGATTGGAATGTGATTTTTATTATTTCTGGGGCGGCAATATGATGTTCCGTAAGTGTAACTTTCGGTCGCTCTGACTCGCACTCGAGTCAGACGAAGGCCGGGAAGGATAAGAGCAGAGGAAAAGCCAACAATTTTGCCATGTTAATTGGTCTTTATTGCCACTTTGATTCAATTGCTGCCCGGCAGAGGAAAAAATTCAAACGAAAAGGAATTTATGCTGTTGAGCACGAGTTGGTGAACGGTTGGAGAGGCTGTTTAAAGGGTGAATCAAGCTTCGAGAGTTGCAGTGAAAGCTGCTTCGTTTCCCTAGTTTTCGGAAGAAATCAAGTGCTGCGACGTAGTGCGGCAAGCCAACTGAAGAATTGAGTTAACTAAAGTCGGTTATATTGGAGCAACCAGGGAAAAAAAAATGTAGTGAAGATTCCAGCACGGAACTTTTATAGCTTTTTATTGCACGAGATTCTCTGTTCTTCGAGTGCGGGCTTTGGCTGCCAACTTCTGGTCCATAACTTCTAGACAAAATTCCACTCTGCACACGAGACAATCGAAAAAGAGGAAAAGCTCATCGTAGTTGAAATTTGACTCCTTTTCTCTTTTGGCGATGGAACGATGTTATGCTAAGCTCAGCGTTCCGAAATGGAACAGCTCAATTGAGCCACAGGGAGATAGAAGTTGGCACGGTGATATTTCCTTTTTGACCAGTGCTAGAAACTAAAGCTCCCTCACTGCCGAAAACCCAGAGCATTTGCAACGGGATTAAAAGTGCAAACAAAACGGAAAAGCTTCCATACAAATAAAGCGAGAGCTAATGGCTGGCGAAATGTTTGCACGGATGAGAGGGAAATCCATAGATGTTTGAATTGCAATGATGCTAATAGCTGGACGCTCGGGAAACTATCGAGTGAAGTTTCATTTAAAAAATTCAATCCTAAACTTCTTCCCCCGTCGCCTCGACCGACAGCAAAAGTTCTTATCGCAATATTGAATTGTAAAACTTTCTGTAAACCTGTAACGGCACGTAAAGTGCTGCACGAGATCGAAAATCTCCTGGAACGTTGTCGCATAGCTGACACATTGAAAGCTCTCTGCAGTTAAAGTTCTGCTCGCTCGAGTCCCCGTCGGATTGGAAGCTTCCATTCGATGGATTTTCTGCTTGCTTATTTTATGGTAATTTCTGTTGGTTTTTACGGATTTCTCCAATGTGAGATTTTTTCCTGCCTGCATTCGACAAATCTATTGAACAAACATTTTCGGAATGGAAGAGAGTGGAATTGAGAGACAGCAGAGAAGGGAAACGGGGAGATTTGTTATATGATTGCTAATCCCGAGCGATGGATAAATATTTGATCAGTCGCTATCGAAGCGGAAGAGGCAAATACATTCTGTACATTCGAGACTTTTTTTTTGCGACATCGGAACAATAGAGCCGGGGATTAATTTGTCGATAAAGTCGTTTGGGAATGTTGTTTGCTAAATGATTTAAAAGTCAGCATGTCGTATCACTGATGGAGGACGATGAGAATTTAAACAAACAAAAGTTCCAAGAGAGCAAGGAACTACAAAGTTTAGTCTGTTTGCCAATGTGATTTAACTCTTCTCTGTCTTCTGTCTGTAGGCTCATCGATGTCAATTCTGGAGTCGTCAGTGACACCTTTCCCCAGCGTGCAGAAACCGGCCAGTGTGTCGCGCTGCAACGAAGTGACAGGGATTTGGGCGCCTTGCATTTGTTCGCTCGAGCTTTGCATCGGCTGGTACCCGTGCGGATTGAAGTACTGCAAGGGTAAAGGGGAGAGCAACTCAATTAACAACAATCAGATCAACTCGAGCTATCGATGCGGCATTAAGACATGTCGTAAATGTAACAACTTCAGCTATTATGTAAGACAAAAACAACAATGCCTGTGGGACGAATGACCAACAAGGACGCCAAGCAATCGATCATCGAAGATTAATCGCCATGGAGCTTCGAAGTCAGTATTAAACAGATATTTTCACAAAATCTTCGATTTCAATTTGTTATAGCACAAGAGCGATAACGCTGATGAAATTTATTTGTAATTTACTGATCGTCGTCTCCGCCCCCCTCGCTCTTGTCGCCACGAGGTTGTCATGTAATTGAGAATGTTCTCCTTTCCTCGGAAGGAACGAAAGAGATTCTAGATATCAGCCGACATAAAGCTTTATCATTATTTTCCTTCTTCGAATTTGCCAATCGTTTCCGTTCGTTCGTTTCTTGTCGTCGTCGTCGAGGACTCAAGAAAACATGTTCGATTTTCACGCAATTTCTTTATCGCTTTCCCGCTCTCGAGACTCCAAACAAAGGAAAACAAATTTGTCTATCTTGAAAGTTAGGAATTGGTGCCGTGATGAGTGTGGGAGTGGCGCGGGAGGTAGAAAAGATAAAAGCTGGAAATTGAACGAGAAGTTTATTGTTGGAGAAGAGTCAAAAGCAAGGACAGAAATAATTGGAGGCGCTTTCTTTCATCCGACGACTTTTTTGATGACACTTCACTGTAGTCGAGAAGACTTCTTAACTGATTTAAATTGAAAGAAATTATAACGAAGGAATGGCGAGAGAACGGCGAAGCGTTTTCCTCTTAAACTCGGCATCGCCTGTGTCGAGAATTTTAATTCCGTTTGCTTGTCTCATTATTTTCCCTCGCTTGATTATCCTCATCTCCTGAATTTGCTTTTGTTGAGGCGAGTTTCACTTCCGCAAGTTAAATGAAAGCAGAAATCACGAGCAAAGTCCTTCAATGCAGTGGAAAATTGGAAGAAATGTCCGGAGCTCTATTTACACAAAAGATTAGTTTTTCCTTCTTCGGGCGTTTGTACCGGAGAAACTTCAGTTCGATGCTGAAGAAAAGAGGAAGAACGGCAGTGAATGGAATTGTTTTGCTTCAACGCCCAACAACAATAGTCGAGAAGAAAGAGGAAAAGGTGTTGATTTGTTGCGATAAGCGACTTGGACGGCGAAAAAAACTTTTCCTTTCATTTTCCTTTGAAAGATCCCAGCTAAACTTTTTCCATTTGTGCGAGACGAAGACGCTTGAACCCATGTCGGATGACGTGCGGAATTTGAAAGGAAAGACAGCTCCACATCCTAATCGGGTTTAAGAGGATTCCGACGTAGTCGCCTGGGAATCCATTTACAAATTAAGCTTTAAAGGGAAAGCTGACAGCAATCTTAGCCATTAATTTTCCCCTTGTTCAAGGCTTCATCATCAACTAACTAAGCGGCTTGTCACTAACTAGACAAGCTTTTAAGTTAATTATGTGGAAAATTATGACAAAAAACAAGAGCGAGAGGAAAACTTTATTTCCAACGCGATAAAAACATCATCAACATTGTGCTGATTGTATATTTTTGTACAGAACGAGTATAAAGATGACGACAAGAAGAGCGAGATAAATAATTAATGATAAGAATAGAAAAACAATTTCGTCGAACACAATAATTCTCCCTCGTCCTGAGCACAGCATTTGCAATTTTCCATTTCAATTTCTTCTTGTTGAGTGAGCGCATTTCTTCCCCAAAGGGAGTCAACTCCCTGTCCCACATCTTGCCTGCAAAGTTCAGAAACTGTACATACGACAACAATTCGACTACGACATGAATAATGAAAAAGTAATGAAAACATAATGTGGCCTTAGCTAAACTATTTTCCCCTTTCCTATCTGGCTCCTCTCCGCCGTTCTGACTTTAACAACCGAACAATAAAACCCCAAATTGCAGATTAAACTTCGTCTAAGATAATTCCTTAGTGCTTACTTACATGACAAACAGAAGCAGCGGAAACATGTCGTTCTATAAAGAACCTTTATTGATCAATAATTAATCTTGTAATAAAGGAGAAACGAACAGAAATGTAATCAAGAAAAAACTCTTTTATTGTTTCGCCACTATAAAACTTCCCTCTTCAACCTTCCCGCGCACCAAACGACACAATTTTCCGTTTGTTTTACTCCTTCCCTCGAAAAAGAATCAACGAATGAAAGAACTTTCTGCGCTATCAATCTTTTTAATCACGACACAGAGAAATTCAATTTTCCAGCCTACGGAGTCGCTCTTACACAACAGAAACTTTCGACGATATGTTTGTCAAGTTGAGGCTTCACGATTAATTGAGAAACTCTTCACTCGAACTTCCTATCGTAAGCTGGAAGCATCTTGCTCACCGTTTCCTGAGATAAAGAAAATATTTATGAAACTTTGTGTGTAGCAGCTCATACTCAAGCAGACAGATATTTATTTATATATGACGACGGAGAGGTTGGAAAGCGCTGGCAAAGCGAAATAGGAGATAGAAAATATATATTAGCAGAGCGAGCAACGTAAATTATTCAGAAAACACACAAAAAGTATGATATTAAGTTGGGAGCGAAGGGAAACCCTTTTAATGAACACGAAACACACAAACCGAGAAGAGATATGAATGTAATTTAACAGCGGACCGCTCGCAAGTCTCGCGATGGTGAAGGAGAGATACTTGGCTGGTTGGCGCTTGGAATGCGCTACGAGAAAATTTCATATTGTTTCGCTTCCCACAAGGAAAACTTTTGGAAGATTGCTATCATATTCTTGCCTTGTCGTCTCTCTCTCTCCCTTGCCACTTTCTGCGATATCATGCAATGAGAACTTGTATTTCTCTTTCATTTCGCGACTCTTCGCCCAGCGCGTCCGAATACATTTTAATGATAGCAGCAGGAAAGAAATGCCGAGCGAAACATAACAGAAAAAGAGAATAATAAATGAGATGAAAAACTTTTATATTTGGAGAAAATAAAGAAACGAGAAGAAAATGATCAAAATCATTTTCCGATGAAATCGCCAGCATTTTTTATTCCCACTTTTTCAGCTGCCGCCTCTAATTTCTGCGATAATTTCCTTTCCATTTATTTTTAATTCATTCCTCTGTCTCGGGGTGTTTTTCTCCTTTTCATCTTCTTCTCGCCATGTTCGCTCCGAGGTTGGAGGTGGCGGTGGCAAACGGCAGCTTAATTTATTGCTTTGGGTTTGGCGTGAAGGCTTTTGTCTTAAATTCAGGAATTAAAGATAAAAGACAAGCGGTTACTGAAGGAAGAGGAAGCTGTGATTGTGCAGTTAGGTAAGGTCATGTTGGATTGGAATTGGCAAGAAGGAAGAATGAAAGTCGAATCAAAGAATAGAACAATCAACCCTTTTTGCAAAGCTCAACATCTCGTAATGGATTTTTTAACATCAGCAATTACATGGCGAGCATCTAGGATGAATGAGCCGGCCGGGATTTGTGGGGTTTAGCTCGAAGCTCAATCTTCATTTGCTGCTCATTCTCGACGAACCTTTGTCTATGTGTACATTGGCAACCGGCACGAATGAAATATCTCGGCTCTTCTTTTTTGCCGTTGACTTTCAGGGTGTCGATGGCAATTATTGGAAGTTCACCCGTCTCGAAATCAGGGCAATTTACACACAGTTTCCTTTTTTTACTCGGACCAGAAACTTGCTCAATCGATCAGAAACTGCTGATGGACCTTTTAGGCAAATATATTCGATGGCATTAATCTTTCGCACATCGCTAGCCTCCCACTGGGTACGAAGAATGATGAGACTGCCCTTTGTTTCGCCAAGCACAGCAACATCGGCTGGGAAAATGTTTATGACGAGAGAGAAATCGTAGACAACTAGCGCAAGAATTCGACCGCAGCCATTCTAACCGAATTGCCATTTACGCTGACAAAGCACAATTTGCTGTAACTAATGAGTGAGGATTTCGAAGAGAACAGCTTAATTGGCCGATGTGGCTTACTTACAAAGCCTCTCGTTCGTTTCGCCCTCATCTCTCGCTTCAGTCTAATGACTCATTCTCCTTGGATCAACACACAAAAGGCGAAGGCCCGAAGGAAATCAGAAAAAATGACACACAATTTCTCGGGTGATTCCATCAAATGTGATTTGGTTTGTTTCGGTGTTTTCCTTTCCGGCTAAGGCGAGGGAATCTCTTTGTGGCTTTGCTGTTTGCACTAATGTAAACATAAGCTCCGGGGCTCTTACGAAGCCCGGGATATCCTTGATGATATTTAATGTTTGTGTATAAATTACTGACGTCGTAAATAAAATTATGAACTCATAAATCTCGTGAGTACCGCCGCCGAAAACTGTCTCCTCGCATGACTTCTGTCGCTACCGAACCGCCGAAAATGAGAGTCTGAATGGACTGTGACATATGCGAGAATAAACGGAGAAATTCGTCATTTCAGGAAATGTTTTTTTATTGATTTATTTATGAGGAGTTGGGATTGTGATATAATACGCATTTATTACATTCCCAAGGCTTTCCGCCTCCTCCCATTTTTCTCGGGCATTATTATTAATTTTATTATTTCTAGACCCAAATGTTTGAGTTGGTGCTGCCGGAAACAAAGCCCCCACACAAAGCCGTGGCAGGAAGGGAAGATAAGTTCGGCAGTTGGCGAATGGATGAATGGGAAATTTTCTTATGAAATAATAAAGGCAAAACGCCGACAATGTTTCCCAGCCCATGGAGGCAACAAAAACGAGGAGTTTTATGTTTGTTAAAAGCCCATAAATTAAAGGGGCCCGCTTTCATGGCAGAGAGAGCTTTCACCTTTTTCGAAGAAGAATTTGTTCGCTTTCATTATTTTAAAAGCACTTCACCTTCCATAAACTCTTTGTGTGTTGGGAAGCAGTGCTTAATGTCGTAGAGCTCCTTGCTTTAATCCTCAAAGCATTAGCAACACTGTCGAAAACTTCTCTCCATCTCGTCAGAAGGAACTGCAAGCTGTAAATTCATTAAAGCATCGGAGGAAGATTTATTCGAGCGAAAAGTCGATGCAATTGATTTTAAAGACGCCGTGAATTTATCACCAATCTGTTGCGCATCGACGAGACGTCGACGAGATTGCGGGAAAACAAGTTTCTCTCCGTGAAACTGAGAAGAAATAATATTTTGGCTTTCGAGCGACAATTCGTTCGACGCCCGGTTGATTCTTAAAAATAACTGAAGCTAGTGAACTGGAATTTCCAAGATTGTGCTTCCGAGTTCGAGGATTTTGCTGCTGCCGAGACGCGCTCTCCTGCCTCGAGGGTAAGTCGAATTGAAAATAAGACTAAAAGTATTCGTCAATTTGCTTCTTCTCGCTTCTGCTAGCATCAGATCATTAAATAAATTTATTTGGAGCATTTCTATTCGTTTTATCTTCGTCGTACGCTTCTGTTGTCGTGAGAAATTGGGCGAATGAAGAATTGGAAATCCCTTCGTCGATATTCAAAGCACGTTTGGATGGCATAAAACGCTCTGAAAACTGTAAAAGATCGTTCCAAAGGTAGTGGAAGGTATCAGGAAGCTTAGCGCTCAAATCGATCGATGAAATCGGATAAGGATAGAAAGTGTTTTCCCAAGACGACGCCTCGGCGATAAATTAATATTTTATGCACGTTGTAAGGCCTTTAATCACTTCCAATAGTTCATCCTCTCTCTTTGATTCTGTCGGTATCTTCCCGCCCGTTTGATTTCCGAGCCCCATTGACCGAATTCGATTTCAATCAATTTTAAGAGATCGAACAAATATTTGACGTATCGGGTCGTTAGAGCAAACGCTGAGGTAGACAAAAGAAGAAATCGAGTTAATTAATCTAATTGATAGTAGACCAAGTTCGCTCTATCACAGTTCATCGTTGCTCGAGATCAATTAGGGAATGAAATCTTCACATGCTCAAAGGAAATGTCTCTCAATGAACTCTTAAGCACCATCATAATCATCAAATGGTTTTTGCTCGTCCTCTAATGCTAAGTGACGCTTTACCTATCTAACGAACCGGTAAATGTTTCACGTGAAAGCTCGACGGGAAGAAGCTCAACATTAATTAAGAGAACCGCCGCCGACTCGGCTCGGCCGACCGAATCGAATGATATTAATGGACGATGACGGTGGGGTCATTAATATCCTTTATGGTTTTTATGTGTGTCCGAAGCGGACTGCCGAATGGAGCGGAGAGCAATTTATCCGAGAAATTTATTTTAGTCACGTTGGTGTAGAAGCATCGTCGCTTGAACTGTCCCGACAAACAATGGAATGCAGTTGAGGCGATGAATTTATTTTTCAAGCTTGACGTGAAAGTTTAGCCAGGCACCAGCTTGCACTAAATATCCCCACATGACCGCAATAACGATTTAATTGCTACGTCGAGGAGAGCTTTTGACTTTTCGTCTTCCCTTTCGACAAATTCTCGTTTCGTTTGACGAGTCGGCTGGTACTGATGACCGATGCGTTCGCAGCTCATTGATCCAAAAAGCGCTGATGCCAAACACATCACCATAAAAAAGGCGATTCATCACATTTATTTTTATAGATTGCACTCGCATGTCGGCCGTTCATCTCCACTCATGCAGCGATTCGACCGAAAAATTTATCTTCATTTTTGCGCGCTCTGACCCGCAATTAAAACTGTGGCCAAACTCATAAATAGCACACGCGGAGCAGAAATTATTTCTCCATTCCGCAACGGACGCTGTGAGCTTCCATTGCTTCCAAAATAAGTTTGTTCACTGGTCTGACAGAAAACTGTGTAATAAAAAAGTCCAATTAAATTATATGGCACTCAATTTTCACATATATCACTTAATCACTCATCAATCACAATGCCGCATAAATATTTAACGCTTCAGTAGCTCTCAGTCGAACAACACTGTCACCGTATCGATGGTTGACGGTTTGCGGCGAGAGACAATGCGACTTCGTAATAATGGAAAATGGCGGTAAATATTTTATTTAATTGAATAAAAAGTTTCCAGCTTCGTCATTAAATGACAAGTGAGATGAACTTATTGGCATTGATTGGTTTTATATTTCGGGTCGTCGTAATTATCTCCGATTCCAGCGTGGCAAAAAGCGGTTTGTTGTGTTGCGTGTGCGAGCAGCGGACATAAATAACAGGCAGATGATGCTCCGTAATTACAAAAACTCTCCAGGATGTTCAATTTTGCTGCCAGCAACGAGGCCTTCGTTGAAGAAAAACGAGTGAATGCTCATCACGAGAGGCTGTTCAAATATTTTTGCTCCTTCCGGATAACTCTCGAGTGCAGAATGTTTACTCCATCAAGAGTTTGCAACAAAAATCCTCGAGTTTTGTTTCATAAATGTTTTTTCGGTATATCGATATTTCTTCAAGAGTGCGATAAAAGTTGATGCCGGTTGATCCCATCGAGCTGAAGAGATTTATTGCAAATGTGTAACTCGTCGATGAAATCTGCGTGGGCGTTGTTGATGCAAAAAGTTGTTTTATTGCTAGTAACATTGGAGCATTTTTTGCACGAAAGCTGCTTTATGTATTTTTTTTCCCTTTTGATTAAAATCAAACAAACTGTGGAGCTTTTTTTCCACTGCTGTGTTTGCGTATTCGTGGAAAAAAAGGAAATTTTCATTTCCGTAGATTTTCGAGCGATGCATTTATTTCCATGTCAGCTTTCAGCTGTGCAATCGATCAAATGGGAATTTTTCATTAAACTTCTATTTGCGTTAGGGGTTCTTCAACCAGCGGTGGGAAAACATGGAATAAAATGTAGCGAGTTCTATAATCAATTTGCTTTGAAGTGTATGGTTAGAGCACAGCAAAAAATAAATTGATCCAAAGCAAAAATGAATTAAAATATTTTTATTTGCATTTGCTTCAGAAAAAGCTTCAAACATGTAAGTGGGTAACATGCAGAGAGATGACAGCCACGAATGAAGTCCTTTTGAACTCAAAATCAAACAGAAAAGCTTTCGGTAAAAACTCAAAAGTTCAAAATATCAAAACTGGAGCCTCCTAAACTCTCAACTGAATTGTTACAAATTTGACTTCAATTTCAAGTTTCAAACTAAGATCATCATGAGTTTCACGCCAATTAGGCAGAAGTTTCAAGATTCTAAAACAATTCCGGGCCATTGGACTGGAAATCATGAATCATATTTAATCCCTAATTCAGATCACTATGATTGCGAGTTGCATAATAACAGAGCAGTGAACCGAATTTCGACTTCAATTACGCAGTGCGAGAATTTCACAATCAAGAATTCAGCATTAAGTTTCATGATAAGTTCTTCGAGCGATTCCATAGGATCATTACGGTCGATGTACGTTTGCCTCCCGCTGCTCAAACGTCGAAGTGGGTTAGATCGCATGAAATCTCCATTTGGAAATTACTAAAGCACAAATTTATGCAAATTGATTTCCATTAGCGCCGCGCTAACGGCTTCGTTAGTAACAACGAAATCATCAAATTGCAAAGCTAATGGCAAATTTGATATCAAGTGATTTGCTTACCGCCGCAGATAGTTTTCGCTGTGCTTGTGACGAGGCCGACTCGGGTCGATAAATTAAATTTTATGCTCGAATTCTTGTGCTTTCTCCAAAGTCAGAAATCAAATTACCTCGAAACGAATATTTATTTATCGATTACTCGTTTTTAGGTCAAACACTGAAAGCCATTACGATGCTTGGACACTTTTTATGTTCACAGCTCTGTATCCTCATCCAAGTTCGATCTTTCTATCAATTTGAGGTGAAAGAGATTATCGATTAAGCATCAAAGTGAGGCGAACGAGTCCAGGTCTAAATGGGTTGATGGATTGAGGTTGAACTGGGATAATTTCGAAACCAAAACACTTTTTCATCTGAGAGTCGAAGGTTGCTCATTCAATTAGATTTGGATGAGCTCGAAGCAGCGGCGTCTGTAATTTCACCCTTGTTCTAGCCTCCAGTGCATTAGTTGATTTGTTCTCCATTAAAGCTCTAATGGATTTAACCACGACCATCAAAGCAAAAACGTTACATCTATCTCTGAATTCGAATGGAAATTTTCCAGGAAACTGTTCGGCTTAATTTAAAAGCAATTGCAAAATTTTCAATCAATTAATTTGGAATTTCAAGCGATCAATTTGTCATCAGAAAAGCTATAATTAAATAAGAGCTATGTCATCGATAATTCAATCGATGGAAAGGTTTTGAAAGTTCATAACTAGTTTGTGACGAGAGATTTTATAGAGCAAGCTGAAGCTTTCCTTGGCACAGTTAGTCGACTTCAACTTCTTCACTCGAGTTTTGTTAAAGCTTCCACACTCGAGCGATTCTGGTTCGTTTCCGCAGCCAACATCCGTTCAACCCGGTGAAGTTTGGATCCAGATTTTACTCGTTTCTCCTCATATATTTTAATGAGTCAACGAAGCAGCGTTTGCCGAACGAAAACACGAGAATTTCATTAAAAATGAACCCATCAAAGAACAGCCAGCTAATTATAACACATAATACTTTTATAAGCTTCAACTGCTCTAACTGCTCATGACTTTTATGGGTTTTCAAATTATGCTTTCGCTCGTGTTTATATAAGCTCGTTCCGTATGAATAACGTTTCGTAGCTTTATTAAATCGTTTTATGAGGATAACATGTGCTTTTAAGATGAAAGAAAACCCGAGAGCAATAAAGAAATTAAGCAATTTCAAAGGGCTGAATCACTGCTTTAAGATTAGACTAAATTGACTACGAGAACGAGATCTTTAAATCTTGTTCGGAAAGGCAGCGCGAAACCCAATGGAGTGAGAAAAGGAAAGAAAAATTTCTTCAAAGACATGACTTTCCACTTTTGAAGTCTCTACGTATTTATCTGAAGGCTCAAACTCTAAAGGATTCGTCTCGAACATGATTTTTACATTTTCGAATATCAAAGGCATCGCGGGTCTTCCTTTACGATGTTGGAATTGAAAACGAATGGGGAAAATGGGAAAAACATCATGATGATTATAGTGATTTGGAGTCTCGGGACAATCGCAGCGAGCGCTTTGAGAATCTTCTCTCGCACGCTTCATTTAATTCGTAAACACTCGTCGGAGAACTGGCAAATTATGGAAATTCGTAACGAATAATCGTAAAGCCCAATTTAAAAGAACCTTCTCGGGCTTCAGAGTCCGCACAAACACCATGACGCGACACGAGGCGAAGCGCCATGAAAAATTCATAAAAGCATAAAAATCGTCGAGGGCAGAACAGCGAGAGCGGAGATGAAATGAAAATTCATTTTGCTGTTTTTTCATGAAGTAATTTCGACTACGTTATGGAATTTTTGCTGAGACGAGTCGCAACTGCAGTTTCAGAACACTCGAGATACGATGATGAAGGCGCGCTGCATTCATTTTTTGCTTTCATCTTCCGGAATTATTTCATGGAGCGTTCAACGTCCATCAGTTGTTCCTCAGTTCTAAACGACTGCTTCATAATTAATCCTCAAGCATTTTTTCTCCGCCTCGAGTGACACGAGAATTCTCGCTAGCAATCCTTGTGCCGTCGTTGATGACGAACGAGAACTTAACACGGTTTAGCTGTTTGTCTTCATTCACATTTAATGTACAGTCAGTAAACAAAATTCAATTTCGACTTCTTTCAGCTTAACAAAAGAAAAACATTTTCTTCTTTCGCGACGAGAAAAGCCACAAAAGTTTTCCTCGTCGAAAATTGGCAGCCAACATGAGAGCAGAGAAATACAATTTGTGGTAATTCAATCGCTTTCAGCTTGCCTTGTTGCTCAGTTGACACATGTTTCGGGTTCACCTTCAACAATAGTCATTATCATGTCAAGTAGAGATATTGAACTCTGGCAGTTTGCGCCTTTCTCGCGACTCGCAGCTAAACGGATTGGGTGTTGGGGCGAAATCGTAAACGACGCGAAGCTTTTCCTTTCAGTCGTTGGAGTTCAATGTAGCAGAAAATCTCGCTCGCTTTCTCCTCGCCTTCGTCTTTTCCCTTGTCGGGAGTAAACATCAAATTAGAAATCCAGCGATTTCCATTCAAATAAATAAATTTAAGTTTGGCTCACGATTGAGGGGTCGGACGGAATAAATTACGAAAGCGCGAACGCGTAGCTTTGCCTTCAAGGTGCTCTCGAAGGAGGAATTTCTCTCCGAGTCTTGCTTTATATTCACGCTTGAAGCCATGTGATATGTAAATTGCGAGTACATAAATTTCGCAATGAGATTGTCTTTAGAATTTTATTTATTGGCATCGTTAAATCTGCTCCACTTCGTCTCCCTCCCATCTTGATTTATGGCTTCCTACGAAACCTTTCTCGAACGTTGATTGAGACGTAAACGTCGCTTAACTCCAGCAGATTTATCACTTCCAGAATCATCATTATCCGTTACTCGCTGGAGGTGTCGAATATTTAAGTCTTTTAATTTTGATAATGAAATTGAGTGAATTGCACGGAAGACTGAGCGAAGAACAGCGGAAGCAAAACATGAAAATGCAATATTTATACCATAAAGTTTGTTCCCTCCGCTTTCCTTTTTCGCCAACGAGCAAAAGTGGAAAATGAAAATTTATTACTTCGTTCTGATGCTGTTCGTTCTTTACATGTTCGTCTTCATGGAAAAATAGCGAGGATAATAGCGCATTATGGCTTCTTCTTTAAACGGAGCACGAGAGGAGCGTGGAAGTATAAATTTTTCACTCGCGATGTATGACTTTTTATTATGATATCTTTTCATTTATAACACTTTATTTAAAGTCTCGTTTTCCGAAGCTTCCACCTTAGCTTGCAATTTATCATCGCCTTTGCTTCGTAAGCTTCGTCTTTATTTTCCGCTCAAGAGATTTAATGTGTTTTTAGAGATTTCAGCGCGGATTGAGTCGCACTGATAGCGCTTCGTCATCAAACTTACAACGCTTCCGCTCCGAAGTATCATCGACGAAGCTCAAAAAATCCTTGAGTCGGAAAATCATTCTCTGTAGACCAAAATAATGCAAAGTTGATCCAAGATTCGAGTCAGGGGTTCATTTCTAATTGATGAAACGAATAAAGAGAGAGTGGGCAGACCAAAGGCCAATAAAACTTCAAGAAAGCTTGTAGCAAGCTTCAAACTCTCAAAATTTTACTTTCGTATAATTTATTTTCATTAGGGTTCAGCGTAAACTTCAGCGTCGAGGGACGTTCATCATCCGGATTTTTCAACTAAACTTTGCAGACTACAATGCAACAATTTGATGAACTTTTATTTCAACCGGCGAATTACGAAATGAAAGCGATATTTCTCGCAATCCGCGAGCGAACAAACTTTTTAATTTAATTATTTTATAATTATGTTCTCTGTTTTCCCGCCCTCTCCTCTTTCATTTGAAAAGTTTTTTAATTCTCCATTGTCTGCACGATCATAATTTTTATCTCTTCACGTTCGGATGAAAAAAGTTTATTTCAAAAGTCATTCCTGCTTCTTGTTTCTTCCTCTAGCTTCGCAATTTCGTCTGGCAGAAAGGAGGAGCTCGCTCCAAAGAAAATGAACACAACTCCGAAGTACTCAGATGATATTAAAATATGAAACATAAACTATCAGTGATAAACACGCCATTCCTTCTCTCTTTGCATAGTTTTCTTTTTGTCTTTTGAGAAATTTATGTTGAAAGTTATGCCATCGTCTTTCATCGCGCTCTTTATCATCGTGCTGTTGTTTCAATCTGAATATTCTCATCTTTGAAAGCTTTTCCTAGCCGCTCCGATAGAAGATTCGGAGAAATCTCCCGCAAAACCCGAGAGATGCTTTGTTGGCTTTGCAAAAACTTTTCTTTAACAAGCAAAACTTTTCACAAACGAAGCAATTCCTCATCAGATTTTATTTCTTCGATCAATCACAGGGCACAAAACTTTTTCAACTTTTATTGCTAGATTTGATGAGATTGGGGATTTAATTTTAATTTAAAGCTGTTTGAAATTCTGTAAAGTTTCAATTAATTAGAGCCAGGGCCGCCAAGCCCCTTGGTTGTTATTGGGATCGTCGATGATTAATTTCTTCTCGTCGTCATCTTCATCATCGTCAGATGTGTCATCGTGAATTGAAATTGATCGTTGCGGTGGCGTGTCGTCAACGAGTTCTCGCGCAGATGCAGCTGACGTTGATGGAGACTCCAAGCTTGACAGTTTGGAAACAAAGTTGAAGGCACTTGTTCGAGGCTCCGCAACTTTCAAAAGAGACGTCGACAGCGGATCCAATTGCGGTTTCACATCGGGCAGAAGAAAAGTCGAATGTCCGATTGGAGAGAATCCCAACCGTTCCTCGAGCGATGGCCATTCCATCTCTCTATCTAGTGACGTTGAGAGCAAAGGAAATGGAATGAATTGATCAGTGGGGTTGACGTTCGAGAAAGCAATCTCATGATGCTGACTGAAACTTGCTGGTGGATTCCGACTCTGGAACGTTTTCATACACTCTTGTGTGATGTGGTCGATTATTTGCTGCTTCTTGTTCCCTGGAGATTCAATCTCGTTGATGAAGTCAATTGTAGTTCGAGTGCAATCCATGAATCCCATTTTAAAGCTACGGAAAAGTATCGGCTCCATTGCTGCAATCATTGCTTGTCTTCGCTTCTTCACATCCTTCAAGTGCTTCACAACCATTTCCAGAATGTCGGCTTTCTCCAAGCGAGCGTATCGCAACGGCTGTTAAAGAAAATAAATTTTCAATTAGCTGAAGCTTCGAGGAGAAACGTCTGTGTGTCATTAAATTCGCAATCAGCGGAATTTTCCCCACGAAAATCAATTCCGCTCCAGCGTGACTTTTTTAACGACACTTTTCAATAACGAGTTTCGAGTGCGCAATGGATTTGTCGATAAATTTTATTTCAATCCCGTTGAAGTCACATTGCTTCACTCAGAGCAAGCTTCGTTAATAATTGAAGGTTCAAGCTCAAGGCAGAACTCGCTCTTTACTCGAGAATCAACAAAGTATCAAATTGAATTATGAAACGTGGAAAGAAAAACCTCCACCCACGAGTCACTCGTACATGCTATCGCCCTCTCCCTCGACAATGCTTTTTAATGACATCGTTTTTCTCTTGTTATGATACGAGCTACAGTTCAGCTTCGGCAGCGGAACATTTTTTCATGAATCTAAAATTCACGACATGAATATATTCCTCATATATTGACATAAAATATTATAATCAAGAGATAAAGGCTTGGCAGCGAGCGCAAAAAATCGAACTCACATCACGTTGCTTTATTGCTAACAAGAGGCTCTTCAATTCATCGAGGCTGTTATTGATCCGATCACGTCGGCGCTTCTCCAGTATCGGCTTTTGGTTTTTGTAATTGCCCTAAAACATAAAAACCGTCATTGCCCTGCCGCATAAAAGCGCAAATTGCGTTCGCTAATTGGCTCACTTTACGATTCAACGACACGATATCCATTTGATCTGTATCTGATCTCGACTCTTCTGAACTTTTGGGCGTTTTGGTCATTTTCACTGCACTGCCTCACGATCGCACTCTCAATAAACTGGCTCGATGTGACGTCTTCGAGCTCCGTTTGTAAACTGATGTGAAGGAATTTCGTGGGTCTTTCCTGCGGGAACAAGAAGACGGCACGGAAAAAAGTTCTCATGAAAGTCGACCCCTTCCTATTTACTCGTTTCCATTCATATTCCGTGCCCTATAAATAGTGTGGGAAAAAAACGCTGCGCTACGCGTGGCTCTTGTTTTGTTGCAGTCTCCGAAGGTCCTTCTGCATGTGAAACAATTTTTTCCCCTCTTCGATTGTCGTTTCCCTTCAGGTAGTTTTTTTTTCACGGCCCTCTTATAGGAAGCAAACAAACTTGTTCAGTGTTTGTGCATCTTCGTCATTCCCTCATTCTCCCTCGATCATTCCTACACACTTCATGTTGAACGCTATCCGCATAAGCATACACCAACGAAATGTTAAAATTCCCACACTTTTGGTTTTCTTTTTGACAAATAAATTTCAATACCATCGCAATTAGATCAACATTGCGATTCCCTCGAGCAGTAACTGTCGCTGGTTTATCTACTTGAACATGTTTATTTGAATTTCCGAGCGCTTTACGATCGAGACATGTTTATGCTCGGCCGCCACTGTCAGCCAAAGATTCTCACGAAGAATAACATATGGGACAGCGATACTCAGACCGACTGAATGCTCGCTTTGCCTCCTTTATTTACTTCTGTTTGGGAATTATATGTTTAAATGCGTACACTTGAAGATTTAAAACCTATGGGAAAAAAGTTGTTTCTTTTTCCTGCCAAAGGTTTTGAGACGCAAAACTGATGAAGCGATTTTAGACAATAAACAGAATGAGATGAACGAAAGGTTGACGGTTCGAATAAAGCAAGTTTCAGGGTTTTTAGTTTATCTTCATTACTAAGCCTATCGCTGTGGAGACCAGGATGATTATTCTCCACTGAATGTCAAGACCAACAGTTTATATTGCTTGAGATATTTCTTGAAGCGTTAAACAAGCAATTAAAATTGCCATGGCAAATATTTTCCAAGCCCTCAATCTTACGATTATGCTGATGATGGTTTAAAACTTATTTTCATTTCACAATTTGAAAAGTATGAATGGATAATGAGCGCGGAATTAAAATGCAAATTGAGTTTTACTGGCTTTTTCTCCCACTAATTCGGAATGATTTGAGAAGGAGAGGCTCCCCATTCCATAATAATTCGATAAAGCAGACCCACAACCCTTTCGTCTATCTGTAGCGAGAGATTTTCTTATCAAATTTAATTAAATCGGTTGAGGAAACAAATGTCGACTTAGCTCAACGACAAATCCGTTGCGAGCAAAAAGGTCATTTTCATCACAAAGACGACGTAAATTGAAATTAATTTTAATACATTTCGACATTAGGAGCGGAGATTGGATTTTCTCATAAAACGTCTGACGTTTCCATTTTATAATCCGGAAAAGTTTCATTTATTATGTCGTTGCCATTGGTCTGCAGCGATTAAAATGTTCGTCTGAGGAAATACGGGCGAGGGATTAAATACCTCGAAAGGTTCCCAGGAAAACTAATAACAAAAGAGATTTCATAATTTAAACTTTTCCACAATGCTGAGCAGAGACGGAGCTCCGGAATTGGTTTAGAAACATAGCTCGTTCGTGGTGGAAATGATGTTGTTTTAATTTGGCACAGAGCCTTGTCATTTATTATCGTTGAGCAGGCGAAAAAAAAGTTTGAAAGCTTTAAGATGCTGCAGAAACACTTGGAGAATTTTAGCAAAGCTTTGGTTATCTGAGGACGATGACAGCAAGAGTTTTGTTGTGGCTGCGAAAGGTCGTCATGAAACCAGATTGGCCCATATCAAAGTTTTGATTTCATGGATTGTCTTGGTTCCCTTGATGTGAGTAATTTTGTGTGCTGAGCTTTTGAGGAATTGAACAAATTCTTTCTTATGCAAATCGTAAAGATCCATCTGATGATTGTCGGGACTGTTTCCAGAGGCTTGTGAACTCGCTTTTGTCTCGAGACGTCGCCGGCACTCGGTCTCGGATGTGTGTATGAAAATAATCCGATTGGGTTGGCAGATAAATTTCTCCATGAGGATTTCCAAGTCTTGTCTGCTAATGACATTACACACAACGACATATCCGTTGCGAAGACACTCAGGCTTAAGCAAAGTTTCTTGGAGAAATCCCCAGAAGCCCATTTTGTGTTTCTCGGACAAAGATGCTCGCTGCTCGTATTGAACGTTTAGATAATCCAAATCGATGAGGATGAGTCCGAATTCCTTAGCCATGAGGGCGCCTTGTGTTTTCCTACCCGAGCCGATTCTACCGACAATCAATGCTCGAAGCTTCCAGCCGTCTTTGATCATCGTCTGCGGCTTCATCTTGCATATGTTTTGATAAATGTAATTTAACCGATGAATATTGAGGGAGTTGTCATCAAGTGGAATGTCAATAGCATTATGCGGCTTTGAATAACAGTCCTGAGACGAACATGCTTCGTTGATGTTTCGAGAAATTCTCAAAATCTTCTTGTCAGTCATCGCGTTTTCTTTGAAGTTGCAGATGATTAAGTGATGCTTCTGTAACAAATTGCTTTTCAGGAACACTTCAAGTCTCTTCAACGTCTCCTTCAGATCGATTTGGTTATTGACGCATTCAATTAAAGGGAGACGATACTGGGCCGACGTCTTCTTCAGCATTCTTGATCCCTGTTCAGCCGAGTTGACAAATTCCAGCATCACAACGTTCTTCACATACTTTTGAGAAATTTCTTTCAACTTCCAACACAAATACTCGACGACATTCTCCGGCCGATCAATGCCAACTCGAACCATCAATTCACCGACAATCTCGAGAATGTGATGCCTTTCCAGATAATTGTCAATTTTGAGTCCATAAAACAAAGTGTTGAAGACATTTCTCGAGCCACGCGCTGCTTGCAGCACTCGCTGGATCTCACAATGATTCATACGAGCCAAACGTTGCAGAATTTTGACAAGCCGAAAGCTTTGCACTCACACCGGCAAAATCAACGTTTATCTAATCTGACGTTTATGTTCGAAACGACTGCTTTGGTTGTTTTCAAATCTCTCGCCTATTCTGTTGCGGGCAGAAGATTTGCAGCAGATATTTAAGAAGACAGTCGACGAATTAAAACAAAACGTGAAGCTGTTTGGATTTCGTTAAAGCAAACAAACAAACAATCATAGAAGAGCTTTTGTTATCAGCCTGCGACGTACAATGAAAGCAGCTTTCTGACTCTGACGTTTGCTGGAGCGCCTTCGTTTCCCCCGAAAATCCCTCGTAGGAGAGATAAGTCTTAAAGCTGAGTACGACTCCATTGATTCGGAAATCTGTTGCTCTGGAAATAATTCAAATTTGCGGAAGGTTTAAACTTGAATCGACATTCGCATGTAAGGAATTTTGCTGGGGGAATGCTCAATGGTTCAACTGAAGCACATTCACATTAACGAGAAGATTCGTTTGAATAAAATTCTCATTCAAATTTATCAAAGCCACTGCAAGGAGAATCCAAAAGCGAGCGAGTGAACGAAGGAAGCATTCGAGAATGAAATGAATGTGTTTTTGGGGAGAAATTTATTGTTCTGGATTTTTGTTTCCATCTGACACATTTATTACTAGGAATAATATGTTATCAGCACACTTGCAAGCGCTTTCCGCCTCTCTCCTCCCATTTGATCGCACTCACAAATTTAAAACTTTTCACGAGTCGAATAAATCCGACGAACCAAGTCGGAAGATTGATGCTTGTTTGAAGCTCTTTCGTTATCGGCCTTTGCACAATCATTTCTCTTCCTTTCACTCGCTCGGCAAGCTCGAGAAATTGGAACAAATAACCTTAATCAAATAGTTAGTTTTCAGTAGCAACAGTGTACGAACTTGCGACGCTTTTCCAATAAACACGTTCGAGCATAAATCAGCTGTGAATCGGGCTGATCGTGAATTGGGAATCCATCAATTTAATAAATGAAATGGAGAAAATTCGCCTAAATTTATTTATTCCGTTTAATCACGCGATTTATTTCCTTTCTACGGAAAGAAGAATTGGCTTAGTTGACACTCGCTCCCCAGGCTCGTAAATTATCAGAAAATGTTCACAAATGTTTTCTGTCTCTCGTAAAAGCCGAAACTTGACTCAAATTAATGTTAATCAATCAATGGAACATTAATTAATGAGAGCTTTAATAAATCTGCTCTCATCAAATCCTTTCAGTTCACCCCGAGCGTCAAAGAATTCTGACTTGTCGAATCCCTTCGTTGGTGGAAGGATGAGAGTAATTAAATTATCCATTCTGTTTTAAAACTCATTCAATTTGAGAATTGAGTTCCATTCATCAAACATTGAATAAAATTAAAACTCATTAATTCGCTAAGCGGCTTTCTGTTATTTTCTAATTTAGTTCGGAAACGTTACCAACGAACGTCTGCAAATTTTTCCGTTCGAATTTCTGGAAAATGCTTTATTGACATGGCTAACAAACGATCCCAAATAGAATTGAAATTCGTTCTTGATTAAGGAAATGAATTTCAGAAATTTCCTTCACCCAATGTACACATTTTAACGACTGCTCTCTCAGTTATTTGATTGCCTTTCTCACCTTGAGTTGCCTGGAATGCCTTCGTAAGAGTTTAGTAAATATTTTTGTTTCTGCTCTCTGCACTTCATAAATGAAAGTCTTGAGCTCCAAGGAAGGCAAAGGAAAACTTATGGAGCCAACTTTCAGTCCACATAATGAAATGCTTTTTATGGAAATATGAAAAGCTGTTCACAAACTATCATAAATGATGGTGCATGTTGGAAAATAATAAAGAAAGTTCCGAAAAAGTTGCTTCTGCTTCTTCTCTGCCAGCTTAGTTTTTTTTACAAAGAACCATGAACTTCGTCATTACTGGAATAATGTTTGAATCTGGCAAAATTCTCTCTAGTCCTGGAGAGGCAGTCTTTCAAATCGATTCCAATAAGCGTGCAATAAGTTATGAAAAGTATGGGAAATGAAAAGTTTTCTACCAACCAAGTTGAATATAAATTTGCTAACTTGCCTTCATATTCATGAAATATCGATTGAAAACAACATATGTGACCACGTCTCCTCTATCGAAAGCGGAAAGAATTGCAGTAACGAGCGTTATGAAACTTGTGCTTGCTTACGAGTCGTAAGCTTCGAGCATCGTCTCTCGAATGCTGCAAAGAAATAAATCAATTATGTGAATGGTTTGCAAGGGATTTCAGCTTGAAATTGCTTCATGCATGTTTAAGTTTTAATGAGATGGGGTTCGTGATGATGATAAGGATCTGTGAGCAAATTGCAGAGCGACAGTTTTTGTTCCCCTTCGACAACGAACGTCGAGGCACATCGATGGCTCTCAGCCATCCCTGTCCCGCAACTGTATGTGAACAGTTTGCTGGTAGTTATCCCAGGGCAGTTATGAAATATTTATCCTCGATCATTATTAATGACTCGAATTAATGCATGAGATTTACATTTTGTTTTCAATTTTCAGGCAAATAATCGCAGATGAGAGCGATAGCGAGCAAGAGTTGCGGAATGTAATTAAACCACCAGTATCATCGTTATTGATAAAATAATTGATTCACGCACGAATAATGGTCGAAATTGAATTTGAAATATTTATTAAAATCCGTCGCTTTGATAAAACGTAATTAACAAGCTTCCTCCAGCAGTAACGAGCTTTGCAACAAAATATTCAGCACTTATAATTCATGATGCGCCCGGAACCGACTTCAGGCTCCAGCCCTGGCTTGTTCTGATGCAAAAACTTTAATTCGTATGAATCCTCTTACAGAAAAAAACATTTCCATAAAGTTTAAACCTCTGTGCTTGAGTTGCAATAATTCATTTCAGCAAACTGTAAAGCTTCAGCATTTTACTCAGCACAAAAAGCTCCTTCACTTTCGCAACGACAAACTATCGCATTTATTTTCATTAAATCTGCACTCTCGGTGCTGTAACCGAAAAAACTTTTGAATAATATTGTGGTAGAGCCAGCAACGTGGCTGAGTTTTCCACAAGATGATGGCGATGCCTCCACACAATACGGACGAGTGCAATTATTAAAGCGAACATGAGTTATTGCTCAGATGCGAATTCTGGAAAGCGGAGAAAAAGATTTTCCCTCCGTAATCTGCCGCAGTTAGTCTTGATGTTCCCTCCAACTCCTCTTCCGTGTTTTGCAGAATTTTCTCTTAACGAAAGATGCGTGATTGGCATCAAGAGTAAACGGTTGTGGCTGCCTCCCCCATCTCGGCTTGATTGATTATTTAATGGAGTTGTTTGTGCATCTCGTTTATGATTTTCCTTGCCGTCACTTTTCTTCGTTTTGATTCGAAGTCTTTCCCTAGACGTACATACACGCCTTCGATACAATAACAGTCGTGGTTAGAAGTCAATTTAATACAATTTCTTCTCGCTAAAGTTCATAAATCATTGCCTGCTTCGAACACTACATGATTCATCGTTCCAATACGCGCGTCTATCTTGATGATTACTAGCTCGAAATATTTCGTGCAAGCTCTGCGAGCACAGAAAGTTTCACCAGCAAATGAACATTATATCAAGATTACCATTTATTCTAAGCGTTTCCATCGCTCGCAGCTATTTGAGAACGATCATCAAACTAAATTATCAGTTACAATAACTTCAATAGCTACTCGAAGCCAAAACTACACTGGAGTGAAATCAGAGCACAAACTTTCGATTGAGCAACAAAGTTTGTTTGATTCTCACCAACTTAAATCGCTAGTAGCATCAACGTAGCTCACGCTATTCTCTGAGTAAAACTGATTAAACCAAATCCTAAACTGCTTAATGAGTTTATCTTCTTTCGGCAACAAAGGGTTAGCGATGAACTTTTTGTAGTTCCAGATCATCACGTCACGCGAAACGTTGATGGTCTCGGCGATGATTGTGAACTTGATGAACCAGGCGAGATATCGAGGACCATAAAAGTAGTGACACATCTTTTGCAGCAAAGGTTCGACGGGTGTCACGGACTGAAGAATCGCCATCTGGCCGAAGGAGCTCTCGAGAATCATAATCACATAGCCTGGGCCGAGTTGCTTTATCCTTGCAGTGACTTTCATCAGCTCAAACTTCCAGATTTTGACGACGTGAGTTAATATTATTGTAGTTGAGTGTTTGTCATTTTCATCTACGCTCCATCTGAGTAGAAAACCTCATGAATAAAACCACAATCTCTCAGCTAAAGTTTCACTCACTTTGCATCCCAAATATGATTTCCGATCGAGAACCACCTGGAACGTGTAAAGCGAATGTCGGAGCCAGCAACAAAAGAAGGACCATGAACTGACATCAGATGAGCTTAAAAGATTCAATGGAAATTTCAAATCAAAAGATAAACTTTCCAACATGCAAACGAACCCGCAACGAGATGCCAATAAATTGTAATAATTTCGTGACAGTCGAGGTCAAATCATCTGACCGAACTTTGCGAAAGGGCAACTCACCCACATCAGCTCTGCTTTTAGATCGATGACTCACCTATGTCAGCCCCGTTTTCCGGGATATCTTGAATGTGACACTTCACAAGAAACTCGTTGTGACCGTGAAACTTCCAATGCCCTGTGTCAACGCTGTCAACGGCTGGAAGGTCCCATGGCGCTTCGTTCTCGGCGTGATACCAAACGAATATCAATCCGTTTTGCTCTAAAGCTGGCCACTTTTTTAGCCTTGCCGACTTTTCAACTGAAAGAGTTTACATCAGAAAAACAATTTCACGTCTCGTTGATTTCTTACTTTCGGTCAAACCGCTGCTGTAAGGAATTTCCACACATTTGCCGTCTTTTCCACTAAACTTCCACTGGTGAAATGGACATTCGATGCAGTCCTGACGGACGATTCCGCCCACTCCCAAATTGGCTCCCATGTGCGGACAGAAAGCATCAAGAATGAAAACTTCGTTCGACTTTGACGACCGGAACACCGCAAAACTTTCACCAAGGCAACTTATTGACTTCACCGATCCGGGCTTAATTTCCTTTGACTCAGCCACAGCGAACCACCCGTTGGGGTAGGGCGACGGATACTTTTGACACTTTCTCGAGCTCCTACTCTTCGACGAGCGGCTGACATCGAAATCGTTTAAACCCTTTTGAAGTGGTCGACAAAGTTTTTATTGTGTCGTCTTTGCCTCGCAAATATTTCTCTTACCCTTCTCCAGTGAACGGGAACGTAGAAAACATAAATCATCAGAGCCAAAAGCAAGCCACTTGATAAAAGCCCCGGAACACAGCCTTCTTCACAGTTTAATGTGTTGCTAAACATCATGACGACTCAAGTCGACAGCACGCGTTGAAAGGTGAGAATCAACTAAAGTCGTCAGATTATTCAATCCGTTTTGTTCGGAAATTCTGATGAGACGAGGAAATCAAATATTGACGGCCAGCTGATGTTCTGTGTACACACGTGAAGAAAATCTACGTGGCGTCAGCGTTTTGATTTGTTCTTCTTCGCCCACTGCGGTGATAGCCGAATTTGACTTGGTGATTCACAAAGATTTTATCATTGTGATCAAAGCGATTTATCGACTTTTGCACGAGCACTGCAGCAACTAAATGTGCGACAGCTGCCTCGCAGGCCACGGTAAATTAGAAACTATAGGACTAAGCTCCACTGAGGGACGATTATCTAACCTGATAAGATTTCGCAGTTTATGATAAAATTTGACGTCAATTTGTCGATAGCTCGACACTGAAAAAATTATTTTCATTCGCTCCAGACTACTTTTCTTTATTTGGCAATTCAACTTTGACTTGATGAATATCGCAAATTTCTTGAATCCGGCTGAGGTGAAGAGACTGCGACTTCAATTTTAGCAAGCGAAGGTTATTCAGAGCTTCGCAGATTGTTTCCACCATCTCGCAGTCCACGACAAATTCGGAAACTTCGAGTTCTTCTAACCCCGGCAGTGAGTTTGCTATAATCGTAATGAGTGGCGCGATGAGTGTTGTCGCTTCTTGAATGTCTTTATCGTAATAATGAAAAGAGTTGATCGAGAGCATGATGATGGACTGATGTCGTAGGAAGAAAAACCTTATCGATTCCTGAGCCATATCAGACAACTCGGCATTGTTTTGTGCAATGAACTTCAATTGAAAACTCTCAAACTGTTGTGATGTCACTTGAAGGCTATCCAATCCAACCTCGGGACTTATCATCAGTGAAAAGAATTTCAGTTTCGTCCATGATGAGATCAAATCGAAGTCACGATCGAATGAAGCACTAAAGCATTGAAAAGTAAAGTGCTCGACGTTTGGAAACATTTTAACAAAAGCTTCCATTGTGCTTGACGTCTCCTCAATGAAGCCTTTGCGATACTCGAGGGATTTCACTTTTGGACATTGAATTTCACGAAAATGACCAGGACAACAAATGATGAAGCTTTCTCTGGTTGTTGTTGAAATCATAACATTTTCGAGTTCATAATTGTGCTTGAAGATTTGCTGAAGGACGTACGTGAACATCAGAACTTGGTCTCGGTATGGGAACTCTCGAGCTCCAAACTCTCTAGACTTGAGATGCAGTTGAATTGATTTGAGGTGGCGCTGGCTCGTTAGAAATGCAGTTGCAAGGTCCAGGTTCGTCCAATAAAACGAATCAATGGTTAATGACGTTAGCTGGAATGGTGGGTTTGAACACAGCTCCGCATTATTTAACTCAAACTTTGCATATTCTAAACCGCTCAAGTTTAATTCTTTCAAGTCTTTCAGCTCTTGGAAAAATGCTTCCAACTTCGGTATGTGGATTTTGTCATACCCGAAAGAGTCGATGTTGAGTTGCTTCAATTTGAAGGATTTGTAGAACATATGGAGGAAGAACGAATGACATTCCTTCAGTGAGAGGTGAGTAAGGTTCGTGAAATCGCCAGCGTGAGTTTCGATCTCGGCTTGCAGCTCAGCATCTTCGTATAAATATCTGTAGTGGGTGTTATAGGGAAAACAATTCACTACCATGCACTTTTCCAGCTTCCCAAATGCGGCGAGAAACAGAACGAAATCAAATGCATGCCAGGTCAATTGGCGCATTTCAATACTCGTCACTGTATGCGAGAAAATGTTTCGAACTAATTCAAGGTCGCTGGGTACACGCTCATCTTGGTCACTCGTCTCATCAGCTGATCCAACTTTTAAGTTTCGGTATTCACGTTGAGAAGTTGCTAAAACTTGCAACTGATCCATGATCTCTACGTCGGCAATGAGAAGATTCAGTGTGATCTTCTTCATTAGAACTTTAGATCCTCCAACGTACTCTGCTAGACTCTTGCATGTTTCTGTTGTGGCGAGAAGGCTTTTAGTGTCCAACTTATCTAAAATTTCCATCCACACGTGTTCAGGAAGTGACATCCAAATTGAATTATTCATGGCGAAGTTTGTTGTCGACTGGTCACTACTGCAAGCTGTTTCGAGACTGAACAAATTTTGCATTCTACAAATACTTTTCAAACTACACAACCGCAAAAAAAATGCAAGCTTGTCAATACTTTCAAACAGTCGTGATCAACACATGGCTGAGACTCTCAGCCTGAGAGGGTTCCAATGCGTTGCAGCGGAGGTCGAATTTTTGTGGCGGCTAAAGTCTTCTTCCGGTGCTCGCAATAGTGGTCTAGTTACTTAAGATAAACTATTCTAGTTCTAGATAAGGAGAATACCCAGACGTTTGCGCCACAGTGTGTGCCGAACGTTGATTGAGAGTTAAGCAAAAAAAATGCTCGCAATACGAATCGCGAACATTCCAGCTTGATCGTGGAAAATCCCGAGAACGCTTAGCAAAATGTAAAAACCCAATCCCATTCAATACATTAAGACTCAAACTCATGAACTCGATGAGAGCTCTCAGCGTTTCTCGAAAGAAAAAAGTTCTCATTCTTCTTCTTCGAGACAATTCATAAGCATCAATGTCAACGGTTCGGTTTTTGTGTCATAACTCCACAATGAAAAGTTTCAGTCGCCCGCCCATTAATAATTTCTCTGTTTCTCTTAACTTCCCTTCGCTGCTTTCCATCTTCATTGTTGAAACTTCGGTGTTAATGGAAAAGTTTTAAAGTCGCTCCAGAGAGAGTTTGCAAGCAATTATAGCTCGCCTTATGAAACTGTCAAATTTAATCCTTAATTAATATTTATTTCCAGCACGAGGAGTCTTAGCTGTAATAAGAATTTGCTTCTCGATTGTTCCGATCGAATCGATGGTCATGCTGTGAGCATAAATGTCTACGTGTGCTCCTAAAGCGAGAGAATCTGCAAATTTACGACTTCATCAGACTCGAGTTGTGTCATATTAGAAACGATAGTTTAGAGTTAATGCTCGAGCAAACACACATGAAAGAACAGAGCCAGAAAACTTTGTTATGTGATTGATGTACGTACAAAATTTTGCTGATAAGACAAACACAGCTGTGTTGAGCATGACGTGAGGGCTCGAGACCTAATGCCACTTGACTCTACGAGGGTCGGCCGTTTACTCTAGCCAAGTTTTGAGTGACTCAAATGAATCGCACGCTTTAAAGGCATAACTCCGTCCCTGCGTGGACGTCAATTCATCAGACACTAACTTTATCTTTTCCGTTTTAATTGAATTTTCTTATCAGAAAACTAGTTCAGGAGAATGAGGGTCGTTCGAGATAAACCATAATGCCTGCTGACATCGTATCAAAGGGAGTGTCGGAGTCATGCTGTCAAGGTCCGCATGGCAAGCACAACGTTTTAATTAAATGCGGTGAATAAAAGTTCATTTGGCTGTTACTTAAACTTCACCAGCATTTAAATCCCTTAAGACTCACAAACTTTCCTGCGGTAATCTCTGACATGAATCCAGCAATAAACTTTCCGAAATTCTCCCTCATTCAGCTAATTAGTCGTCATGTTTTACATCTCTGCAGCATCGTAAAACGACGAAGTTCATCGAAACGAGACTCGTGGGTGAGCGAACGAAAAGCCCTCAAGTCATTTATTCGATGTAAGGTTTCATTCTGAGAAGATTTAGCCACCCACACACACACTCTAGCTGAATAGAAGGGATCCAATTCAATTTCATTTTTGCACACTAGAATTGAGTGAGGATGTGCATGATCAAATAAAAATATATCGTTCACCTAAAAAGGCCAAGCGACTTTCGCATTTTACAAAGCGATGAGACGTCACTTTGATGCGATACTGTTCAAAGGAATATGAGAGAGGCTGTTGTTGCTTCATCCTCAATGACCGTGCATGAAAGCAAAACGTGAGCTACTGGGAGAAGTTGAGAGACAGCAACAGCTCATTAGTATTCATAAGAGGTCATAATTTCTGCAGAAAGGGAAAACAAACACTCGTCCCGCTTGGAGAAGACGGACGATTCCTTATGTTTATCATGTTTTGACAGCAGTGTCTTCCGCTTGCTCGTAGCGATGAAAAATTTATTTTATGCATAATATATGTGGTGAGTTTGTTTGACATCTCATTTGACCCTTTTTTCTCGGCAGATGGGATCAAGTCATGACTCTTGGAGGAGAAAAATTGAATGAACGAGTTGCCTTTACACGATTCGGTGCGTTGGCAAACTCCGAGATAGCGTTTAAGATTTAATCTCTCCACTTGTACTTGGGATGAACTTCCACTTCGAGAGTTTGTCTTTTTTCTTTCGAAGGCTTGACGACAACTCAGCGACGCTTGCTTGAAGCAACTTTGACTTTTCAACTACTATTGCAAAAGTTTTGGAATTGAAATGAGTTGATAACAAGTTACAACGGAAACAAATTGCATTCCCATCAGCACGTACCAGGACGAAAGGTAAGAGAATTTTATTAGAGAAACTTTTGCTCGCTTCAAGCAGGAGGAAAAATGCAGCGGAAAGCGAGTTTTTGGAGCAGCGTGGATAGCAAAATGGAAAGGGGAGAAGTGATTTATATTCAATTGCTGCGCGGGATTTAGAAAACTTTCATCGAGCGAATTCAGTTTCATCAGCGACCAAGCACTCGGTTTTGATCTATGCTTGAATTGCAAATTCGTTTTAATCTTTCCACCTTGTTCGATGCTGAGCTTACCTGGAATGGGAAATACGAATCGTATAAACGTGGAACAATGTTCAAGCTTACTAGTTGAGCCCTAAGAAGCTTGGTCGACCCGTACTTTGCATGCTGCGACAGTTGTTCAGTCGATAGATAGGACCAACCCCTCGCTTGAGCGATGTCTTTACGTCTTAAGAGTGATGGACTTGTAACATTCCCAGCTCTTTTATATGCCTTAAATGTGATGAAATCCTTTCCAACATTTTGTTTAATCGCTTTACGAAGAGCTTAACAATTCAAACTCGAACTAAACTTGATTGAATTCAGATAAGTTTCCAGCTGCGATGGTAAGTTTGCTGCATGAGTTAGACTCACACTCGGCTGAAGGCGGTAGAAGTTTCTTGATTTGAATTTTGAATTAATTTGGAGTTGAAACAAAAGGCGAAGGCGTTCGAGTTCGTTCATGGAGGGGAGCACGGCACACACAAATCCAATTTGCATTTCATTATCCCTAGGAATCTTTCGACGAAATCTTTCTCTCACTTTCCACTTATTTATGCATTTCGAAGTTATTGCGAGAAATAAAATTCCAACGGAGAAAAATCGAATCATGTTCCGAATAACGAGAAGTCTCTTTCTTTGTAAATTTGTAGCTATATGGAAGCGACACTTTAATGAAAGCGAAGCCACAAAGACAAAGTTTAGTTTCTCAGAAATAATAATTAAACTTTAATGAACTGCGATTATTCGAACTGAATATTTTACGACCATTTTGTTTGTTGCTTCTATCAATTAGGATGTCGAAGAAAAGCTGGTCGGAGCGGATAAAGTTTGAGCTTCTTCCTCCACGATGAATATCAATTAAAGTTTTGCAATTACACAATAATTTAACGGAATGAAATTTTCATCTCGCACTGAACTCATCTCGCTCTGCAGTGTTCTAGTCGAATAAACAAAGAAACTTTTAATTTAAACAAACAAAGTGCCTTCCTTAGACTCTTCTGCAAGTAATGTTCAGTTCATGAGCTCTCAGCAGTTGTTGCACAGCAGTTGCTGCTGGAAAAGAAACAAACTTTCCTCGACTTTTGCTTTCCTTTTTCTGCACGACGATTTATACACTCCGCTCCTTGCTATAAATTTGTTACGTTAATGATAATAATAATTTAATGCTCTCCCAGATACAACGGCACCAGGGATAAGAAGCGCTCAAAGTGATTCATAATGGGATTGGAGTTGACGACAAAACTCACAAGAGGGAACTATGGCAAGCACTTGCACACAGCATCGGTTCATCCAATTTATCGAAATGTATGTTTGGTACATGGCAATCGTAAAATTTATGACGCGATCGTGCAGTAAAAGCTCGAATATATTCCCGATGAGCCATTTGCCAATGAACAATAAAAATGTTTTCTGCTCTCTGCTTCCTCTTCGAATGCTGACTGGATCAATGGGTAGAAATATTTCGCCGACTATGCGGAGCTAGACACCTGTTGCAAGGTAAGGCAAACCATATTAAAATTGCACATTATTATTTTCATAGAAGCTTGGGATCATAATCAACATAAATTACGCTCGCCGTCATATTTCATGTTCTACATCACATAATAAATCTATTCTGCGTCGCATCAAAAAGAACTTCCTGTTTCTCTTGGCTTCGCTCGGGGAAAAATGGAATTTATGTTCTTGGCCTTGAGGAAGCTAATTTACATTTTTTGGTGAAAAGCTCGAGGGGAGTAGGAAGTGCTTGAAGAAAGATTTATAATTTCTAGCCGCCGAGGACGTCGCTGTTTGCAAATAAAACCTCCGTCAAACTTTGATAAACAACTTTCTTAGCAGATTTCACGCCTCAAGTTTCCCAGCAGTCTGTTTTCTCGTTGAAGGGTTGAGGCCAAACAACAACAGTTGCCTGAAGCTTGAAACTTTTTCTCATGACGGTAATTGAGAGCCGCTTGCTCTTAATGGTTCAAGGGATGTAGAAATTTTAGCTAATAAAATTTATTTATCGCGAAAAATCTAGACATTTTATTTGGGGAAATTCTGTTCCGGTTGAGAGGGCGACTGTGACGAACAATTAGCCTGGCACTTCTCAAGAGCCTTTCAAAGTCTTTAGCTAAGTGTAAAAGTTGAATAATGCAGTGGAAGTCGCATTCACACTTATAAAATACCCTCAGTCAGACCACTTCAAGCACGAGCCTCTTGACCGGAGACTAATTGCAAATTTATGTTAAATTGCGTTGGAGGAAATTGAACAAGCATTTACCATGCAATACAAGGCGGGGATAACAGCATGGAATTTGCAGCACAGTCAAATGCCGATGATGAAAGCTCCTGCAGATGTATAGAGGTTTGTAGCTCTTCAGACTTCCACTGTGCACACTTGAAAATAAGTAAATGCATTATTAATGCGCCGTATTGTTCCGGTGAACAGGAGGGAACAAGCGATGCTCTAAATGTAAATTGAAAAGTTGATGAGGCTCTGGGGCTTTTGTGTTGCTGTGGAACTCTCTTTTGCAACAAGCAATCCGTGTTGGAAATGCTGGCAGGGCGAGGAATAAAAAGGTTCTTTCAAATCAAGATTAAAAAGCTCAGGAAAGTTCATGGCTTTGCTTTGCTTTGCTTATGCGAACATTCATATAAGTTTTTGTGTGTTTTATTTTTCAGCGCAAGCCACCGCCGAGCATAAATCATTCCTCCTCGTGAATTGAATGCTGAAATTAAACAAAAAAGCATATTCAGCAGAAATTTATGCTCTTTGGCGCTTTGTCTCTTGCCCAATGTTTTCGCTCTCCCATTGTTCCGAGCTGGGGAAAATCGCTTTAAAATTGTTTAGAAACAACAATTGCGATATTCGCAAGCATAAATCATAATTATTTCTTCCGACTGCTGTAGCGGAGAGCAAGCGCTGGCGACGTCTTCGCCCAAAATAAACTTTAAAGCTGACTTTAATGAGTTGAGTTTTAAGTCTCGAGAGTGCAAGGATTTTTAAAGCAGATGATTTGCATAATATGCTTAAAGCAAGCGAATTACGGTTCAAGCCTCATTAAATCCAGAACCCCGTAAGCGAAGAGCAGTAGCGCTTTGATAAAGCACGTACCTTCACTTTTGCAAGACGTCATTAAATTCTCTGTTCACCATCTGTTAGTGCCGGTTTGATAAGTACGCAGTTTGCCGTTCCGCTGCTCTTTCAAGGGCTCAAGGGAATCGCAAAAGGCAAGAGACTTATGCTTTGATGTATATCCTCCCGTCAAAGTTCCCCTATTTCTTCCGTTTGCAAATCACTTCGTCGTAATTAATTATAATTGCGTCGTTTCAAAAACATCTCGCTCATTATCTTAAAGATTTTCATTCGTCAAAGCTCTTCTCGTTACGATTTCATAACTTGGCGAACTCGTAGTCTCGCTGCTGATAGATAAGAACGCGTTGGCGAACGAAAGCATTCAGTCTGTAGTGACGGCAGTTACCAACTGAGAGGATTTGTTTAGAGATTCTGAATTGGAGCAACTTTACTTTATACAATGTAATAAGCTTTGTGGGTGGAGGAGGAGAGAGAGAGAGAAGACAGAGGTATATACGTGGGGCAGCTAAGTACCAGAGAGCTATTCAAATATTAAAACAATCCAACTCATCTTCACAAACACTAGATCGTATTTCATGAACGAACCTCTCTAATGGAGCGACCCGCAGTAGACGAAATTGTCGTTGATTAAATTAATTGAAGAAAAACCAAATTAATAAGTCGAAATTATTCGAATGTTTAATAATTCGAAACCAAACATCGATAAGCGAGCTAAACTGATAAAGACGAAACAGTTCCAAAGTGGCAGTCATTCAAACCAGATCGGCGCTTTTATTTTCGTGAAATCATGGAATCTCGTGCGTTTGCTGAGGTTTACAAAGAAGTGGACACGTGGTTCCTGATGGGATCGCCGACCCTGCTGATTGCCATCTTCGTCATCTATTTGGTCGTCATTTACGGTGCCGGACCTAAGTTCATGGAAAACCGAGCGCCATGGAATCTCACGCTTTTCACGCGGGCTTACAACATCGCGCAAGTCTTTTTCTGCACTTGGATAATCAAGTGGAGTTACGAGCAAGGGTTCAGTCTCTCCACGCTTTGGACGTGTTTTGATGATTCGACGCTAAATGCAAACGGCCGTATGATTGAATGGAAGACCTTCCAATGGTGGTTCATGTTGCTGAGATTAGCAGAGCTCACTGAAACTGTCGTCTTCGTTTTGCGCAAAAAGCAAAATCAAGTCTCCGTGCTTCATGTTTATCATCACATCACAACTGCATCGTTTGTTTGGCTGTTCACTAAATATTGCGACAGTGAGAGAGACAAAGTTTCTGTGACCTGAACGGAACTAACTTCTTGTGTTTCTAGCTTTCATGGCAATGTTCAGCATCATCTTCAACAGCTTTATCCATCAGGTGATGTACAGTGAGTTAACAAATTGTTGTGAGCACGAGCGGAACTAAATTGTGTGTGCTTTTAGCGTACTACTTCCTTAGCAGCTTCAAGCAACTCACCGGAATGTTGAGCCCAGTGAAGCCTTTGATAACGATCATGCAGCTGATTCAGTTCGTCATCGTTTCGGGGATCTGCATCGCCGCGCTACTTCCAAGCTGCGGCAAATCTAAACTCTTCTACATGCAGTTGGCACAAGCAGGTATCTTGTTCGCCTTCTTCACACACTTCTTTATCACAAGCTACTCGAAGAAGAAGAAGCAGAAGTAAATAAGCTATCAAGATCAAACCGTCATTCTTCTCTTCTAAATAAATGGTGCCAAGTTATAAATTCGTTGTCGTTGGTTTTATCGCGTTGCAGTGCAGTGATAGATAAGAAACGTGTTCACTCCACCTGGAAAGGTTGTTACCAAGTTCGAGGGTTTCTCATGACACGTGTGTTTCAATTCGAGCTGATACAATATTCCAACGCTTAAAGCTTATGATAAGAGAAACTTTCAGTGGAAACACTGCAGTGCAGTGCAAAGTAACTGCAGTTGGCGGCTGCAAGTAATACTCTGCTTTGAATATTCAAAGCTCATCCGCTTTCATGCAACCTCCACCACTTGAAATTCAAGTCGTTTTCTGATTCGAGTGTACATACCAAGTAACAACAAGTCCGTGCAACGTATCAAACTCTCATCGCAGCCCTGCTCCGAGTGATGGATGGATAGACTGAGCTTGCTGAAAAATGGGTTTCTAATGCAATTTGAATGTCAAAACTAAAATCTCGTCCGATCATTTATCACTGGTTAACGTTATTCGCTGCAATGTTATACTATCCTCTAGGTTGGAGAGACAGATGAGACGAAAATTGATCGCAAAGTGAGGAATCTCCGAAGATTCTTCGAGACAAATGATACGGTTTAGTTGACCAACACGTTCAGAATTGGATTGGAAACATCAATAATGGAGATTCGAATTCGATGTAATCTGCATTTAACTGAAGCTTCTCCAACTCTGTTAATCGAACGACAAAGTTTATCGGTAAATTGAGTTGAGCTTCGTGCTGACAACTGCAGACGCTTCGTCTGCTGCCAATTTGCAGTAAAACTTTTCTTCCATTCAGACTCGTTTAATGACCAAAAAGAGCTGCAGTGAAGTCTGATTGGCATTACAGTTGGGCGCAAATTTCGCAAATCGAATTAACGAAGCTATAAAGCACGTTCAGAAAACAGTTTACAATGCATCATGTCGCTTGGTATTTTGCTTGCTGTTGCATTGTCGCTCTCAGTCCTGAGGAATGTTTAACATGAATATTTGAAAGCATAGATCCAATTGCAGAACTAACAGCGCAGGCTGCTGTTCATCTTGTTGCAAACAAAACCTTACGTGCATGGAAACAGCCGCGTTTTGATTTATGCTGTTTGGAAGCAAATGTGCTCGTGCTTATGCCATATTTCAGATGTTTGATGTCATTCGGAATGTCAGGGTGGCACAAAGCTCCGTTCGTTATCTAAACAGCCACCCGGCTATCATATTTCATGGCAGCGACGCTCAACCGCGCCACCCACACCGCTCGCTTGTTTCCATGTGCAGCACTATTGTCTAGTTTATTCTACAGTTTAGCTGTCAGAAAGGTGTTGTGCCATATTTTATGATGTTCCTGAATTTATTATGCGATTTACATCGACCGAGTCAGCTTCATGTTGTTCTAGGCGCCTCAATTCGCAACCCCAAAAATGTTCTCGATTATTTTCAACAATGGAGATAAATTATGTTGCGCATTTCACAAAATTGTACTCGACTTCGGCTCTCGAAATTCCTGATAGCTTCGCAGATTCGATAACCGATGAGGTGTCTACTAAGTGGCTTGTTGATTCGACCTTTGATGTTTATTCTCCTCAGCATAACACTTAGTGGCTTTATTGCCGTTGAAGCAGCGCCAACAAAAGCAAGAGCTCTGCCTGTTATTATCTCATTAAATCGATATTATCCTCGGTTGAGTCTGGCGGCGATAGCAAAGCGCTCCTTAAAAGAACGTTTTATCGATCTTGACATGTGAAACAGCGGCGAGCTTGTGCTCCATGCTTCCCGAACAAATTTACCCGAATAGCGAGTTAAATATTTTATCTCGCGCCTTTCGAGCAGAGGAAGCGCAGAGGAAATATGAATGTACTGATTGAAATTGATGAATTCTGTAGGGAAATGCTGCCGTTGAGTCAGGGACTTTGCTCTCAACATGGCTACTCGATAAATGAAACCCCAGTGCGTACGACCATAAATAGGAGAATTGATTATTCATTTTTAAGCAAACAACAAATGGGCGGACGAATCGAGCATGACAATGGCAGCAAAGGTGAAAATTTCATTATCGATTAAATCAGGAGAAAAGGGCATGACACGGTTCAGGGGAATTTTCGTAGCAACGCTACAAATTCATTGCCAGAAATCCATTCATCATTTTGCCTTTTAGCAGCGAGCGTCATAATTCATCTCGTTCGCCCTCTCCTGCGCTGGAAAGTTTCTTCATCAATCAATTGAACCGAGCACTTTTATTTCTCCTTTTCAAAGTTAACAGCGAACTGCTCTCGACAACTTTTCCCCCGATCAAATTTCCACCGTGCGAGAGAAAGGTTTGATTTAACAACTGTGCTTTATGGTTCCACGAAAAACTTTCAAGCAGCAACGGAAATATTTCTTGAACATAGTTTAAAAGTTTCTGATTACTGCTTCGGTATTTACAACAAATCAAAGTTGCACTCAATGCTGCAATCAGCTAATGACTTGTAAACTGTTCCAACGACACAAAGTTACAACGAGAAACATTTTAATGCTAACAAGTTCAGTGAAACTGGACAATTGAATACATTGATAACTGAGGCAAAAACACTCAGAGTGTAGTTCATAACTTTCAGTGGCTTCCCATTGAATCCCGATTGCCCTAAAGCACGTTTGGCTTTCCAATTGACTGAAAATTTAGAAACGAGCGCGGAAATTGCCTGCTGGCGGATAACGAGACTTCAAAGTACTATTTGAACTTGTATCGATTAATCCACCGGTTGAGCCGAAACTGTTGACGTTCTTCATGCTCGAGGTTTTCGAGAACTTGTTCATGCCGTCGTCGATGTTGCTAATGATCTTCGGAGTCTTGCGGAATTTGTAGTACCAGAACTCGAACGCCAGAGTGATACAAGCCAAGCCGATTCCAACAAAGATGACGATGAACACACCGCCAATGTTAGCGATGGAGATACCGTCCGACTGGTCCTCGGGCTTCTCGCATTTTGCAGAGACGTCGTCTTTCTTCCACCATTTTTCCTTCAACTTCTCCAGATGTCGTTTGTTGAGTAGCAAAAGGATGCTAAGAAGATGACTCACAGTCAACGAACCAGAGACAAATTTCAATTTAAATTTCTCACGCATTGTTGAACTGATCCTTCAGCGGCGACCCCTGCTGAACAGCGACAGCGTAGGGCTTTCTTGAGAACTCCTCGCCCACCATCTGCAAATCGCAGCTTGTCAAAACTTGATAACGAATGTCGGTTGCGTCTCCCAAGAAGGCAAAGCCGGCGGAGCTCGTTGAATTCCTAGAAAGATAACCGTGTTTGCATAATTTATCCCAATTCAACCTAATCTGGCTCTACCTGACTCTTATGACAGCTTCTTCCAACGAATTAGGCAATCCGGCCTCTTTCATTGCCTGCCACATCTTCGTGTATTTGTCGCTCACGGGATAATCCCAAACAGCGAGCTTGGATCGTTCAACAGGTGTCAACGAATCGTTTAAGCTCATGTCTTTCCAGATTTCGTAGAAGCGTCTTTCGATGTCTGCCATGCGCTCAAAGTAAGTCATCGCTGAAGAGCCGTTCAGGGGGGCATAGAGAATTTTGTACTGCTTCGAGAGATCGTCCAATGATTCAACCGGTGTGTCTAAGCGAGAGACAGTAAGAAAAGCAGCCAAGTTAGCTGTGTAGCTCGCAATGATGATGAATCTGTGGAAATAAAATATTCGTGACGTACGAAAACAATTTTTCAGACACGATAATACCCGAAGAGCCACCACGTCGCAGCTACGAGACGTCCCGATAGATTCTTCGGCGCTTCTCCTACAGAAAAAAAGCTCGTTAACGTAACTGGTCATGCATCCGTCATCAACATCTTGCCACTTACCACCGCCCTGAGGCGTCAGCGAAGTCATGCAAAACCACAAGCATTCCTTCAATGTAAATTCTCGTTTCTCGTCGTCGTCCTTGTACTTTTCGCGATTGTTCTGGTAGGAGTAGGGCGAGTATCTGTCAAACACCCACATCAAGAAACTGTGAAGGAAATTTATTGATTGGCAGCTCATGAAAGTAATGGCTTAACGTTTCACCTTGTGAAGAAGTAAGCAGCCAAGATGCAAAGCCACACGTTCGTTTCCAGCACGGTCAAGAATTTGAAGAGTGAGCTAGGCGTGCTAGGAAGAACCATGAGAATCGTAATTCCAACTAAATCATAATAAGGGACAGTAAAGTCAATGACAGTTTCACGCTCAGCCATCACCGACATCGAGCCGAGACCGATGTCAGCTTGCTTATCAATTAGTTTACGGACAACGCCGTTCCATTCGCCCTTATCGTTCATGTTGCCAAACTTTCCGTCTTCGACCTCCTTGATGTCATAATCAAAACCCACAATTTTAGCAATTTCATCAATCAAATCAATGCAATAGCCTTTAAAACCTTTTGGCGCGTTCTCGTCGCGGATAATGAACGGGGCTTGAACGACCGTGTAGATTCGATAGACAGTGTTTGCCGTGAGGTTTTTCATTTCATCGATTGCATTGATCTTGAGCTCATTATTCAGGCCAGCCGTCCAAGTTCCCAAGCTCTTTGTATTGACCGAGGCTCCGGCTCGAATTGTAACGGCATGAATGTCAGCCTCGTATCTCATGTAACTGAAGCCATTGAATGGTTGGTCGGACTTGGGGAACTCGAAGGGCGCATATGACGGCTGCTCGTTGACCTGCAAATGATGGAGAAAATGTTTGTCAACTGTTCTTGAAGTGAACTTTGTGAAGCAATACGTACACCAATAAAGTTCGAGCGCAGGTCAATCGTATGCTCGGGCGAATTTGTTCCGTCATATTCGTCGCACGTCAGATATTTCATGTTTGGCGGCCATAAACCATTCTGCAGGATTGATTTGATAGCGAGGAACGTTCTCAATGCTAAATCGAAGTAGAATGCCGATTCAATTTCAGGTTCTCCCTGTAATTAACGTTGATTGTGGTCACAACGTCATAAATCATCAATGAGATCAAACGAATTACTTTCAAATTGAACGTCGTTTTCATAATTCCCAGACGATCCTTGCTCCTGCCATCGGTCGTCGGACGAACAAACATGACCGTAGCGTTATCAATATTTGCGGTGAGGTCGCCCTTTGACTGGGAGATCGCATGCCATGCAAAGTTTCGTTCGAAGTATTCCTTCTTTGCCGCCTCTGTTGAGGCGTAAAAGCACAGCAGCGTTAGTTTGAAAACAATAAATCAATATTTCTGTGGACATTATGCGTGACCAGCAATTTGGAAAATCACATGAGGGTGTAGGACGGAATGGTCGTGGAAAAGCAGACACGTGTCAGACAAAAAGGTGACAAAGTGCTAACGGACTTTCGACACTTGAAAACTTTCGATGGTGATAGATTAATGATAAACATGAATGAGTGGAGTGAATTATTGGGGATTAAACTAGGAGGGTCAGGAGCGAACAGGAGGCTCGTTAGAGTGCATGATGGAAGTGATGTTCATCAGCTTTTCAATTGGAAATTGGTTGTCACGTTCAACTAGCAGCGTGACAGACGAATTCAGATTCATTGACATATCCTAATACTAATAATCAAGGTAAACTCTCCACACTTACCCAACACTTTTCTGATTGAGTCAAGCGTTCCGAGTATAAAGTAGTTGTTGATGTCCAAGTTTCTGAGTTTCGTAATTTGTTCGCTTCGTTCGCGGTCACCGGCGATCGCAGTAATGACGTGTCGCGTGGGAATATTCTGCAGCAGAGCTTTGTACTTGTGGTCAACTACGAAGGTTTCGTCGTAAAGGATTGCGGCGTTGGTGATGTTCATGTAAACGACGATAGCACGAATGATCTCGGTGAGAATGTCGCTTGGCGGCATCACCTGCAGCAGATAGTTCTTCTTCTTGTCGTTGATGTCTCGCCATTGCCGCAAATCGCCCTCTTGGCCAAACGAGGCACTGACTGTGGGTATCCCGAGAGCTGACGAAACAGATTTCACAGTCTCTGATGAGACGCCGGTCTTAGTCGTGTCGAAAATTACGTGTGGTGGTTGACCGGCTTGCAAGCTCTCGGCGTACCTCGTGCAGATTGCTTCGAGGAGTCCCTTGCTGTCCGTTCGATTTCCTTCTACGGCAGCCACTTCGACGCTAAGTCCTAAGCTCGGAGTTTTCTTGATGTAGTTAACAGCCACGTCAACAGCTTTTTGAGCGATTTCATTCCCCACCTCGTTGATGAATACTTTATGAGCGAAACGAAGGGAACTTTAGACATTGTTCAGTGAGGTTTGAAGTCAAGCTTGAGCATGATTTCCAATCAGACACAACAAAATCAACCAAGGAGCATAAAGGCGATTGAATAAGTTATCAGCAACATAAAACCGAATCACTGCATCACAAATATCCTTTCGTCTGAGCGCCCGAGGGATTCACAAAACATAAAAAATAAATTTCTTCTTCGAAAATTTGGGTCGGAACATTAAAAATTTATTTTCCATTTTCCGATAATCAGAATTGGAATCAAAAGATTTTCCTTTCTTCAGAGCTAAAAATACTTTTTTCATCGCTCCGGTTGCCTTCAGCTTTTATTGGTGGAGATGGATAATTCCAAGAAGAACGCTCATGATAAATTCAAGAAATATATTTGATCGAAATCGAAGATTGATCAAGGGGAGAGGGAAATTATTGCGGTGAACTGAGTGATCTGTCCGAATCGTTGGAAATAAAGCAATAATGAAAGCTCCGTCCAACGGGCCATGGAACAAGCTCATTATCGAGCGCAAAGCTCTGGATCAAAACCTTCAACTCATCTTTCTAGATTAATAATTCGAGCTTCCTTTAAAAGCTCATGGAGCTGCCGGACTACAGAGATTTCCACTCATGACGTTTAATTCAATTAATCTTAATTAAAACTGAAGCGGTTTAATTCGCTCTCTCGACCAAGTGGCGTACTTACAAACGTTAATATTCTGACTGGTCTGACAATTTAATCCGGGAAACAGCGAAGTAAAAATCAAGAGGAGTTTTGAAACCGATTTAATTTTCCTGCTCTTGAAAATTTCCATAGTTGGAGCACACTTGATAATCCGAACTATTTCTCCTTCTTTCCCACGACCGCAACGAACAACTGATCGACAACGAGTGCGCGTTACTTTCAACGTGCACAAGAAATCTATTATTTCAATAACTAAGGCGTGAGGGCAGATCAGAACTCACGAAGCTTTCGCTGTAAAGCTTTAAAGTCACACATGCTACAGCTCTCCATACAATCCTGGACAGCGGATTGTGTTGCTGAAATGTTTCCATAGTTATGATGACCCATGTTTTTCCTTTCTCCATTCACTTTCTAACAAATAGATAAACATTGTAGCTTGCTCGTGTAAATACCGACGAGTAATTACTGATGAGCAGTAAAAAATCGTGCCCGTGTTTGCTTGGGCAGAAGCTTCATTCATATGATGGTCGATTTGTTCATGCAAGAATGGGAAAACGTTGCGTAAACTTTGATAGATTGTTTGCGATCGTGGGAATGCGTCGCATTCTAATCAATTGATTTAAAAGTTTTGCCTTTCATTTATCCAACTGTGAAAATTTAGGGTTTCAATTCGAAACATGTTTGAGTGTCAGAGCAATTTCAAAACCCCAATGTGACAAATAAAACTATTGAGACTTCAAACAAATTCAATTAAAACTTTTAATTTAGCTTTGCCAATGAAACTTTCGCGGTTCGGTTGCAGTGAAACTTATTATGAAATGTTGCCAATCATGAAAAGTATTTCCTACAATTTCCCTTTCGAGCTTTACAGATTTTATGAACATGATATGCTACATCAGATATCGCAAGTTGATATCAGAAATTCCTGAAAAGTCAGTTTAAATATTTGCAAAACATTTTTAATCAGAATCGTTGAGTTCAACTTTGTTGTAGTTGTGAATGTTTCTACGAGAACTTCCCAACTCTGAACTATGTTCAGCGATATGTCATCATAACAATTTACACGCGTGGGTTTTGTTGTAGTCTCTCGAGTGCTTAGCTTTGCCAACTATTCATACTATTCATATTTAATTATGTTTCTGGTGTTTTAATTGCAGAACAGTGATAAACATTCCTCTCTAAAGACATTTTCATCGCACAGATGCGAGTTCGTGGCCCAGGTGCGGGAGATAACGTTGTTTGTTGTCCTCTGATTCGTTTTTCATTCCATCCGAATGCAAAATTCTGAATGCGAAATTCCGTTGAGGATTACTTGAAATCGCGTTAGTTTTTGGCGAAAAACCTGTTTGGGCCGTGAAATGCATAATTCTGCAGCGAAACATAACAGAACCTGCTCGGGAATAATGAAAGAACGTGAAATCGAATCTTATTAGTTCATTGAACGAATCGCTTTGGGTATTTAAGGAGAAGCGCCGCAATGCATCGATTCAGTTTGATTTCGGTTCTCGTGACTCTGCTTGGAATTTCTCGCATAAAGTTACGTTGAAAAATGTGGAGATTAGCAATTGCTGTGACAGTTGCTTGTGCAGTGGTTCTTGCCACGCCGCCTCACCATCATTTGCTAGAAAGTTCCAACAAAGATGTCAGACGGTTCGGGGAATTGGTGAACGAGCTTGTAGAGCTCTTTGAGAAAGGTTAAAGAGCAGAAAACTCAAAATGTGTTGTGCATTGAAAATGTGAATTTGCAGTCACTGGCAAACAAGCTGTGGACGAAGCTCCCGACAACCTAAACGTCATTGGCCCATCGATTGACGCTGACCTGAAGTCAAAGGGACTGTTGTCTCAATCGCTACTGCAGAAAATAAGCACACACAAACCGCTACTTTATCAGAAGCTCCAGAACAAATTCACGACGACGGTCGCTCCAGGGATGAGTAAGTACAAATTTATTATGAAAGCGAGCTGAAATTTTACAAACCTTTCTCGGCACAGCATCAACAACACAGTCAACTACTCGGTCAACTTCTCAGTCAGCGGCGATAACAACGTCAGCCCCGACGACTTTACGGGATGATGCACGTCGATGATTCGAGTTTGGGTAATACATGACCAAACAATTTTCTCCGTTTCAATCAATTGTGTTTTGAAAATAAATGTTTACGAAATCTCTCTGGAGCTTGAAGCTCCAAAGTGTCTACAAATCCTAATTGAACCAATCGCCTATGCTCCTTATGAATTTTAGATTGAAATTCTTGAAAAGCAGAAGACAATCTCATCTTCGTGTGGCTTCTATAAAACAAGGTCTTGTCTTATCTTGGACAGGCGGAGTTCAGAATTCATTTGAGCATCTATGCAAATATTTGAAACAGGAATCATGTCGTGCGCTGAGCTTGTTGTTTAAAATTCATATAAAAGCATAGGAAGAAACGTCGCATTTTAAAACTAAGTAGATGTTTCTTCAAGCTCTTGTGCGAATCTAGTGCAACGTTGGGAGCCGAAAAGCAAACAGAAAGCAGCAGGAAGAAAGATTGCAACTGATTTTTAATCGCTTCCTTTTCAGCTTCGCGGAAATTGTGTCAACGTCAAATGAACAAATGGAGAGTAACAATGCACTTCGTATGTAATGCGACAAGCTTCATAAAGAGGCTTAATGCATTTGGAAATGTCGTACACATTTCCACTCGTTCCCTTTATCTTTGAAAGAGCTTTGTAACCGTCGCTCAGATTGCAGTGCCTGACACAGTTGTGCGCTCGAGTGGAAGATTTCTTTCCTCCTTACAGTTGAATCCAATGAATGAACTTTATTCTGAGAAAAGTTATTTCATACGTTCGCCAACATCCGAAAGAGATTTCAACCGTCCGACCAGAGCAAATTCTCATCTGAAGGATTCAATGGAATCAATTTGTCGATTACCGCTTGAACATCACAAATATGAATTTAATGACGAGACGGAGAGTGCCACTTGTAAGTTTTAATGATGGAGAACGTTCACTGCCGGAAGTTTAATGATACTCCATTTCCCATTCTGCCAAACTAAATTGTTGTAAAACGTAATGTGAGATGATAAAAGCACTTGACGAGGCGAAGTTTAAGACGAAAGGTTGGTGCTTATGTCGGCTTACGCGTTGAAAAACTTCTCCTATTTGAATCAATATTCGAGAAAGCTGAGAAGATTTCAGCCACGAAAGCTTTCACAAGAAGGTTTTAGAAAGAACAAGGGCATTTGGCTCCTCGACGATGTGCTGTACATGAAATTTGTCTGCTCTGCGACGACGAAATGTTAACGAGGGAAACTCAAAAAGCCGCTGGTTTGACGGAGTGTGAAAAGAAAATTGCTTCGTGCATGGCTCAAAAAACTTTTCAACTCAATTCACCCTCGCAATTCACTCATGCTCGAACAAGCATTCATCTTTCCTCTCAACATCGTCGAGGTGTTTCTCTTCACTTCAATGCGACGTTGATTCAAGCTTTACTTCCTCTTCTCGCCAGGTGCTTTGACGACGAACGCTGGAAAATGTGCACAAACATAATGGAGATACATAAACTGACTCATTTGTTTGGAATCACGTTTTTCCATCTTCATTAAATGAGTTTCCTTCTTCCCCTCGAGTCACAGCGACGACTTCCCTCGGCGCCAGCACATAGCACCTCGATCAGATTTGCCAGCAACAAAGTTTCCGTTGTTTGTTGTTTCCCTTTTGCCGACACCTTCGCATTGCTTTCAATTTTTCAATTGAATTTTAACATCTTTTTCCCTTTTTTATATGAACATCGAAAGTCTCTTAAGGTATTCGACGGAAGCGTCAGACCCTAACCCTCGATTTCAATCCGTCCCGTCACCATTCTACACTTTAACTTTCAACCTCCACCCTCCGAGAGTATCTCATTCGAGATTTGAGAATGTTTGCTTTACCTGCCGCGCTATGACGAAGGCTCAAGCACCTCTTGCCAGCAAAACATTGTGGAATCTTAACGTGCTTGACGGAGCGTACCTGAAACTTTAATTAAAATCTTGAAATCCATGTTCTCGAAGAGGGAACAAGAAAAAATCTCGTCTCAATCTCCTCCTCTCTATTGTTATTTGCAAAGAACTCGAGCTGCTGTTTGTTTACTTTCTGCGTTATTTCGTTTAAATAAGTAAATATCCATTGTGGAGCAACCGAAAGAAGAGAAGCAGACAGACTTGATGAAAAAGCTCTGTCGAGAGAAGTGATTAAGGATTTGCTTTTCTCCATTCGAGAGCTCAAAGCTACAATGCGAAGACGTAGCTGCAAAACCTGCAATTAGACTAAAGAAATGCTCGAGTGGAAGGAACTGGAGATTTATAAATTTTCTCCTCGCCGAAATGATTGCTGGCATTGTCTAATTATCGTTGTAGAACATCCACAACATCCTGAAATATTCATTTGACTTTTAATTAAATTCCATCTTCTTCCAAAACATTGAGTTTTTTAATCTAATATCAATTGTGTGTTAATTACAGAAAGCTTTTTCTCGCCGCGTTTGGAATTTAATTTTGCTCCCCACGCCACTCCAAGTGTTCATAGTTTGTATAAAATTGTTTCGAAAACTTTTAATTATTTCTGTTTTGATGTGAAGGAGGCCATTAATTAAATTTAATGAATTCTCTAGCGTTTCGAGAGCACTTCAAATATCAGCACTTCGAGAACACGCCAGACAACGTGACGTTGAACGATATTGCGTGAAGATGTTTCTCACAATTTGATGTCTTGGTGAACTCTGTCGTTTCCAAAGATTTCTTTCAAGATTTCCGAGAAACTAAATGTGAAATATTTTGAGTCGAAAGATTTTGGATGATTCAAATTCGATCACAAATTCACGGGAAATCTTTTGCGAAATAAAATGTCGTCAGGGGAGACGTGACAGTCAAGAATAGGCAACAAATAATTTCATTGCGAAGACTGATTCTCGGAAAGAAGCAGCGATGAACTTGGAATTGTGTAACATTTTCAACGATTTCGAATGAAAGCTTTCACGAGCTTTCAAAGCTTCACATGAAAGCTTTATGAAAAGCTTTTCAATATTTTACAACGAGCTTTCACTCAAGGTAATGGAATTTTGAAATTAAGAACAAACTTAAGTTTCTAAGTAACAATTTCAGTAGCGCAATTTATAGGACAAAGTAGATGAAATGTCCACAATATTTGCAAAAAATTTTGTTATTTCAAAATTTGTTTCATTTCAAAACGCTGATGTAATTTTCACTGAATCAAAAACAAATTTTTCATCGAAGGAATTTTCATTCAACCTAATCCGCCAACGCTTTTCACTCGATTTTCCTAGTTTTCCCTTTCACGCGATATTTGAATGTCAATGAACCCACAAACATCTGATAGGAGAGAATAATTTTCATGGATGGCGTAGGCGAGTCTATAAGAAATCGTAGCACGAACCACATGGCGAAGCCGCTCAAACATTTTCCAACTTCTCTTCGCCCTACTCGTCGCTCGTCTCTCGTTCCTCGACCTTGCTCCTTTCTTCCAAAGTATTTTCAATCTGTGTCAATGTGTTGAGCCGGCAAATGTGAGCAGCGAGACTAACGTTTTCTCGCATTTTCAGTTTGTTCTCTGTGAAGCTAACGCATTAACTCGTCTTCTCGCAAGCGAAGCGGACACAGAAAAAGATTCTGCGTGGAAAGGAAAATGTTTTGAGAAGTTGGAAGGAAAATTCTAAAGTTTGTGGAAGACTCGAAATCAACTGAAGTGACAATGGCAGCCGGAGAAGTTCCAGCTAGGGGGAACATTTTCCGTAAGTGACAAATCTGCCTTGAGATAGAATACGTGATCTTGGTGCCTCGATTTCATGCGTGGGAGTGAAGATTAAATCTAAGGCAAATTTATCCATATGCCGATGTCTTCCAATGTGTACGAAACGATATCAGAACCTTGAAGAGTCGGGAAATCTAAAAATAGCTCCGTTTAAAGTCAAAGTGTCGAGTTTCAATCGAGTGAAGATGAAGCGACGATAGAAAATGCAGCGGGAAAATCTTGAAGGTCGGAAAAGGTCGAACGCTCCCTAGTCTGATTTTCGCGATTGGAAGGAAATTTTCTTCATCTTTCTCACGCAGTGTCGAGTGCAGTGCAATTCATCAGCCGAGTGCTCGGAAGCAGATTGATTTATTTAGAAATTATTCGAGACGTTGACGACTTCTTATCGTTCCGCATGAGGCGGCAGAACATTTCCGATAAGAAGCCTGCGACCACAATATTGAAAGAAATGGTTTGATAACGGAGGTTTGTCAAACAATTATTGGGTGCGGGATATCAGAAGTTATCACATGAACTTGAAACTTATTGAATTTAAAAGCGATTAGCGGCTGCTAATAAAGCGTTAATAAAGCGTTGATACCTCTAATTGCCCTCTTGGTGTCACTTATCAATGTGGACAAGATTAAAATGTGTCGCTTCTATAAATACACAGACGATGTAGAACAGATGGTGGACGTGCATCCTGAAAATTTCATCAGCAAACTGAAACGAGCGAGCGCATGACGAGCGACACTTGTTGAATGCTAGATTTTCTCCTATGCTTGAACTTTTCCTAGCGCTTTCACCGTGACGAGAGCAATCGAAGAAATAACGAAGTTCATTAGGGCTTTACGGTTCTCAAGTGAATGAATTTCTTCCGATTAGAAATCAGCTCGTTGAAGCGCGAGGCGAAGTTAAGAGCTGAGCACTTAAAACCCTTTTGTTCCGCTTCCATTTAATTATTCCCGTTTGCACATCGCGCCACTGTTCTGATGCGCCCTAATGCATTTGGCTAGTCATTGTTCTCTGATTTATTGTTTCCAACTAAATGCTCAATGAGTGATTACTGAAACAAATGGTGTGCTATGTTTCGTCGTCTGTAAACGACGATGTTATAAAATTTTCTGCTGTCCAAGTCCAAGAGATTTATGTCTTATTTGCATATCCATATGTTTCTCTCCAGCCCTGATTCCTGCCCGCTACATTTTGTCGGTGCTTGGATCCATCGCAATGGCAATTATTTATGGATTGAAGGTCAATCTTTCGGTGGCGATGGTTGCTATGGTGAATCACACAGCTGTTAGGCTGCAGAACCCACACGTTGTTGAAGCTACGAACGAGTCCGGCTACAACACGCTGTCGATGGCGAATCTCTCAAGTGTGAGCATGGTCGAAGAGTGCGAAGCTGAAAATCGAACCTCGTCAGGCGTTAATCAGGTGAGTTCTCGTCCATATTGTCATCGTACGATGAGAAGTTTTGTATGCTTTTCGCATCATTGAAAGTTTAAAAGAAGATCGGCAATGTTTGCTTGAGATGCTCAGTTTGAAAGAGATCTTGAAAGTCTAAGCCAGGTCAGCATTGTTCATTGAATACTGATATGATTTTCTATCAAAAAGATGAGCAACCAGTCACGTTCCAATATCGTTTCGGTCAAACGCTGCTCGAGTTTCGAGACATTGAACTTTGCTGAGCTTTTTTGATCGAATCATAATTGAGCAATTAACACTCGCAAGTCAATCGAGAATTTGAATGTTTGCTGAAACGTTTGTTGGCAAGCAAAAATGAAGGCGAATCAATTGACGAGCTAGATCAAAGAAACGTTTTCGTTGATTGAAAAGTGTGGCCAGCATTTCACTCGAGGCCGTTTGAGTTTATGGCGGTGACGCTTTGTCGCAATCGCACGCAATCTCATTATAGCAGTGCGCTCAACACTTCCTATTGAGGTGCGCTTAATCGATTGCGTCGTTGAATGTCAATACGATTGTTCGGGATTATCGTGTTGAGATAACGATTTGGAAAGCCCTCGATCCGCTAATTAGAATTGTTTTGATCATGTTTCGACATCTCACAGGACGGACCGTTCCCATGGACGACCCAAGAGCAAGGAATCATATTGAGTTGCTACTTCTGGGGATATCTCGTGTCTCAGGTAAAATCCCTCTCGTTTTCGCTGTTTAATTTTAACTTATACATACTTGATTTCATTAGGCTCCTGGCGCTGTGATTGCCGAGAAGTTCTCAGCGAAGTGGGTCATGTTCTTCTCTGTATTCATCAATGTGGTTTGCACGCTTTTGACTCCACCAGCTGCTCATATCGGCGTTTGGGCAGTCGTTGTTCTAAGAGTGCTTGAAGGTTTGGGCGGCGGAGTCACGTTCCCAGCCGAACACACAATGATTTCAAGTTGGGCGCCTCCAACTGAACGATCAACTATCTCGTCAATTATCTACGCTGGAACCGCTTTGGGAACTGTCATCTCAATGCTGATGGCTGGAATGCTTGCCGAGTGGTATGGCTGGGCTTCAATCTTCTACGTCATGGGCGGCTTGAGTTGCATTTGGATGGGGCTTTGGATCTTCTTGGTTCAAGACACACCCTCGAAGCAGCCTCTCATCGATCAGGCTGAGCGCGACTTCATCGTCGCTTCGCTGAACACTGGCGGGGGCAGCGGACATGGCAAGAAAAAGATGCCATGGGGAGCGATCTTCAGATCTAAGCCTTTCTACGGCATTCTGATCGCTCACACTTGCTCCAACTGGGGATGGTACATGTTGTTGATCGAGCTGCCCATCTACATGAAAGGCGTTCTGAAGTTTGAGATCAAGGAAAACGCTGTCTTTACTGCCACGCCTTTCCTTACTCTGTGGATCTTCAGCATCTTCATCAGCAAGACTTTGGACACTCTGCGCAGCAAAGAAGTCATCACGACAACAACCGCCCGCAAGATCGCAACTCTCATCGCATCATTCATCCCCATGTGCTGCCTGTTAACTCTCTGTTATATCGGATGCAATAAGATGGCAGCTGTCGTCATCGCAGGAATCGCTGTTACTTCGATTGGAGCAATGTTTAGTGGTTTCTTGTCCAACCACATCGACCTGGCGCCAAACTATGCAGGAATGCTTATGGCGTTCACAAACACTGTCGCTACTCTGCCTGGCATAACCGTTCCTATATTCGTTGGCAGCTTGACTCATGCTGATGTAAGTTGTCATGTGCAACACGTAATGAACTTTATTGATTTCGTTTTTTCCAGCCTACGATCGGTTCCTGGCGAATCATTTTCTTTGTGACAATCGTGCTCTACATTATTGAGATTGTCGCATACATGACGCTGGCTTCAGGCGAACTCCAGCCATGGAATCAACTGGAAGACTCCAAGCTTGGACCGGAAGCTACGCCTCTTAAGAACAGAGAGCAGAGCGATTATAAAACCAGAGATGAAGCTTGAAATGACAATTATCGAGCTTTGTGAATCATGACAATGAATCATCAATTAATGGCAACAGCAGCTTGCAACATTCATTTAATTGCAATTTTACTTTTTAATCAAATAGCTTTTTAATCGAGATGTAACTAGAAAATTGACTAAACTGGAAATATCAACCACTAACCGAGGAGAAAAGCCTGAAAAATCATCAAATGTCTTTCGACTATGAACTTCTGGATGAATAAATGGATACTTAATCAGTCTAAACTATCGCAACTTTATTTACGATTCACGTGTTCCTCGTCATCTTGCAGAAATACATTGGACCGAAGTTTGCGGGTAGAAACGGAATCACCAACTGTCCGTATTTCAATCCTTTTGGATGCTCGAACCTCATGATGCTGTAGAACGGCTGCATAGCTAGAGAAAGGTCGTTGATGGTGACAGTAATGCCGTGTTCTTTGAAGACATTAGCCAAAGCCATGTGAACCACTCCGTCGTTTTGAACGGGGCTTAGGCTGCAGGTTGAATACACGAGAGATCCGCCAGGCTTCAATAGACGAATGCAGTTTGAGAGAATCGCAGATTGAACTTCAGGAATCTTGAGACGTTCCTTCACTCGAGTTGGCTTGAAAATGTTGTCGTCGTCGGTGTTCATTGCGTGGCGATCGGTTGTGCAGGGAACATCAACGAGCACTTTGTCGTAGGCTCCATACTCGTTCGTTTGTCTCGCGTCGTCTTGTCGGATTAGACAGCGATGTTTGTTCCACCCTTGCTCGAAGTCGTAGATGTACTGGTCCATGATCTTTTTGATTCGATTGCAACGGCTCTCCTGAATATCACTGCTAACGAGAACTCGAGGCAAATGCGTTTGGAGCATTAGCAGCGATTTGCCACCAGGAGCGGCGCAAGCGTCTAAAACGTAATCGCCTGGCTGCACGTTGAGCGCGAGTGGAGGTAAGATTGAAGCTCCGTCGAGGTGGAAATGGGAGAGGACACCAGTGGAACACTTTCGTGGACGTTTGAAGGTTGAAATGTTGCCCATCTCGTACGTGTAGAGCTGAAGGTTTCCAGGGATTCTGAAGCTCAGATCCATCTCGATCTTAAGCGGAAAGTCATTCGTGTTGCTGTAGTAGCGATAGTGATCTGATTCGAAGACCCAGTCCTCCATTCCTTTGATCTTTGTGGCCGGGATGAACTCATGGAGAGCTGCCGTGCCGTAATCGGGATCGACGATGCGTCCAAAATCGATGTCAGAGTCTTCCTCAATGACTTTGCCCAGCGGCTTTTTGTAGTCGACATGATCTGTTGCAGATTCTTTAGGCGACGAACTGCCAGGTCGCTGCTCACCGACAGGATAAAGCTCGTCGATTTCACTGCTTCTCATCTTTCCAATCAATCGCTCAATTCTGTCCTCCGCTTTGATGTTGTCGCTGGCAAACACTCCAGAGTTTTGTTCACTCAAGTTTTTCTTTCCAATTTCATAAATTGAGCGAATGTTGACAGCGCCGTCGTTTTCTAGCATTTCCACCGTCTTGTCAACGTCTCCAAAGTTATTCACCATCGCGACATATTTGTGCTCGCACAGCATAGCCAGCCGCATCGATTTCCATCTCTTCCCGTAGACGTTTCCATAAAAATCATCGAAACTGTCGATGGCTCGCGAACGTGGAAATATTTTCTTGTCCACTTGTGACTGGAATAGGAATTGATTTGTAATTGAAAGTCAATCATTGATGTCGAAGGAACTTACCCAATGCGTCTTGCCATGTTTGTACCGGCAGAACGTCTTCAAAACACTTCTGTTGGTCTTCAACATTTTTGTTATTCAAACTCATGCAAATTCGAGGGGATGACAAGTGTTGATGTAAACCTCAAATTAAATTAGTTTTATGTTGAATTCTCCGAGCCAGGCTTCTGCCTTAATGAAGCCCAATGTCTCAACACCATTTCCGGTCAATAATACAATCAATCAATCTTGGTTTTCTTAGTTGAAAGTTCTTTTATTTGGTCTTCCCCTCGATGACTGCAAGAAAATTAAACGAAAGAAATTCAACGAAACATTTTGATCGTTTCATTAATTGCAAAGAAATCGCTCAGTTACTGTCTAAACATGAGCTACAATGACCGTGAGACGACAAAAGAATGGGAGGACCGCCTTAAAGACTTCTACATTAAGCAAGATGACCTGAATCGTCTGATAATGGATTATTTAGTGAATGGTGAGTGTTGTTGTAATTTCTCCTCAAAACAAAACAAAAATCTTTGTCATTGCACAATTGCGAACAGAGGGATTCAAGGAGGCTGCCGAGAAGTTCCAAGAAGAGTCTGGCATCGAGCCGGACGTGGAGCTTTCGTCGCTTGACAACAGAATTCTTATTCGCGAGGCCGTGCAGAGAGGAAACATCGAGGAATCGATCAATCTCGTGAACCAGCTGCATCCGGAACTGCTCGACAATGACCGCTACCTTTATTTCCATCTCCAGCAACTCCACTTAATTGAACTGATCAGGTAGTTGAGTCAAATCCCGTTGAAAGGAAATCGCTTATTGTGTCGAATTGGTTTTAGAAACGGAAAGATCGAAGACGCTCTCACATTCGCCCAAAACAAAATCTCTGAAGCTGGCGAGACGAATCCGGAAGTGCTGAACGAGTTGGAACGGACTTTGGCGCTGCTGGCATTTGAGAAACCAACGCAATCTCCTTTCTCCGACCTGCTAGATCAAACGCATCGTCAGAAGGTCGCGAGTGAGCTCAACGCGGCGATTCTGCGAATGGAACACAAGCAAAACCAGAACCCTCGAATGATGAATGTCCTGAAACTGATTCTATGGGCGCAGTCGGAGCTGGATAAGCGCAACGTTGGCTACTCACGAATGACAGACCTTGCATCAGCGAAATTCGATTCCAAAAACTAGCTCTCGTGACTCAGGGTCGCTTCTTTATTCAGTTTTCTATAACTCGCTCCGCACTTCTCCGTTGTACTTTGCAAACATTTGATGAGACTTGAGGGAAACATTTGTTGAGATTTTTTAAAAAGATAATAAATGAAACGATGACGAACTAAGAGCAAGTCGAATGCTGCTCATAGAATTCACTCAGACACTTGCAGTTGTTTTCAGAGTTTGCGATTTGATTGTTCTCTGCAACGACCCACGACTGAGACTCGAGATACGCGTTGGCCTTGTTGAGCTCATGTTCAATTTCTTCATCCAATCGCTCCATGTATCGCTGAGTTTCTGTTCGCTTGTTCGGCAAGAAGATGTTAGGGGCTGAGAACTTGGAGAAGCCGAGGTAATCGTCCTCAGAGGGCAGCGGAATCACCTTTGGGACTTTCACTTTATCAGCTTCACTGTACTCAAGCTCGACCAGTTTATTGATTAGTGAGGTGATTTCCTCGCGAATCTCTTGAGACTTATGCATCGACGATTTGTCCAATATCTTCTTGGCCGTTTTCTGTATCAGCTTGTCAGTTTTACGAGCGACCTCAGCACTTGGATCATCATCAAGCTTCGTGAGATCTTTGTAGATTTTCTGGTGTGAAGGATAGTTCAGCTTTGCTGTAATCTAAAAGAAAACTGTGCTAAGCTCGGAGCGATTCATTGACATTCGTTTAGCTTTTACCTCTCGGTTAGCTACGTATTGAGATTCTTTCGGGAGTTCCGACAAACTTCCCAGAGGCTGAGGTTTGCTCATCTTCAGCTCTTTCAAATTCTCGCACATCTGGTTCATCATGTTCGGGCGTGGTTTGTGGTAAGCTTGACTACTGCTTCCTTGGTAACGCTCAACAGCAGAATCTGAAACTTTCCTCGAATCGCTTGATGGTTCAACTTCATTCTGCCTAATAGGAACCTCAGGATTGCGAAGAATTGACTTACGAATTGCACCTGAATGTTTGTTGTGTTCCTTATCAAGGCTTTTGAAGCGTTCGCTCCAGTTGAAAGCCATTTCAGAACAAAAAGAATCGAATTGTTTACCAACTGAATTTTTTAAATTACGTATCTGGAACCCCTCGATGAGAGGGCGCGCAGCTACGAGAATGGCGCCTGGAATTTGAATATAATACGTTAAAGATATTTAAAATTCAACGGTAAAATGCGTAACGTGTCTTCATCAGTTTTCAACGTATCTAATCTGCTTTACTTCAATCTATAGGTTGCAACTCAAACTGCAGCAGCTGGACAGGAAGATTTCTTGAAATGAATCCAAGAATGTTCTCTCAGGTTCTTCTGGCACGGCGAGTTGTAGAAGCATTTTCCGCACTGCCTTTCGAGCTTGAAATGCTTTTTCTTGGCTCTTTCAAAAGTAGAGAATTTGAGAGGCAGTGCACTTTTTCTTTTCGCGCAATAACAAGTGTTCCTTCAACCTGTGATAGCCACAATTTCGCATATCCCGCAAGCGAAGAACTTTGCCTGTTTCTTCCACTGTCCGTCGAATTGTAACAAATCAACCTCGCATGATCGAGATTTAGCTTTGACCTTAGGCAGCGGCTCCTATGTCGTTGGCATGATAACCACGTGATCCGGTTCGTGCTGGATCCGCGGTGCTTCATGTTCAGACAGTTGACCCGGCCATTGTACTTTTACTTCCTGTTAAATCTCAAGGAAAATTTCATCTTCACTGCCTTCCGTTATAGAAAGCTTTTTAGCTCGTCTTCCTGTGAAGCATTTCTGATAAGACATCAGTCAACTGAACAATTGAATGTAATTAGCAATTATATTTATGTAAATATCAAATAAGTAAGCTGTGAGACTGAGACAAAAAGCAAATTGCATCGAAGCAAATTAATTTGAAACAATACAATTTGTCTGGTCTGAGTGTGTTGTCCATCACGACAGCTTTTCTCCCATGTCAGCTTCGTCATAAATATTCCGGCTTAAATCTTTCAACTGACGCGTTACTTAAGAGAAGATCATAATCTGCAGCTTTTGTTTCCCAATCTCCATTTCCAAAAGCGAGAGAAGCTGATTGGGTCTTCAACGAATTGAAATGCTTTCTGACTCATTAAGGTTTTACCTGAAGGCAAAGCTGCGAGTCTCAGCGTTTCTGTTGAAATGGACGAGAAATATCTGCGCCACATCACCGTCGATTGTCCGGAGAGCCATAAATTGGAAGAAATATTTATTTTTTGTTAAAACCTTTTATGGCGGGATAACGAGGCGAAGAATAAAAGTCCGAGCAGCACAAAAGCGTTTCTCGAGGAATAAAATGGAATTCTGTGGATCGTTAGAGCCGTAAATGGAAGAAACTAAATCGACGATCGAGCGGTTTCGTTGGCCATAAAATTTCTTCGAGCGCATCGAGACGCGTTTCACTCGCGCGTGAACCAACTGGAGCAGCGAGCGATGATTGAGCTTGAATTTCTAATGTTGAATCGAATGAGTAATTGGAAGCATAAAACGGACAAATCTGCCGAGACTTTCGAGCAAATTGTTTTACGAGTTCTGCTTTTCGTTGCCGCGTCGAAAGCCTTGACGCAATTAATTTCTTTTGTTTGCTCCTCAGCCTTCTCGACGGCGCTTTTCGAGTTGTTTGCCTCAGATGAGTTGGAACTCAAACACCAAACGCTGCAATCACGCGTTTACGACCTTTCCTTATCATTTCAAAGCACAACGTCTCGAAACACCTCGAACTCATCAGCGAAGATAAATCTGGCAGAACTTCAACGGCACGAGCTCATAAATCATCTCGAGCCATTCACAGTCCAAATTGACATCACAAATTAATCGAGCTAACAATGTTTTGCCTCAAATTGGAAACCAAACAATGAAATTACACTCAAACTTTATGAATTTACATTTATATTGACACATCATAATAATAAAATATCGTTATTGTCTCACCGGCAGTTCATAAACGACCGACATCTCGAGCCCAACTCGATCGATTTATTCGACGTCTGTCATCGATGACGCTTGATGACTCTCGAGACATTTCAATTAAGCGTTGGCCTTCTAACGAGCGCGGCAAACGTCAAAGCGTCTTCGTCCCTAATTCTCCTTCCCCCAAATTAGAGTTTGTGAGTGCAACAAGCAATAAAACGCTAGCAAGCAAAAGGGAAGAAGCCGATGGATTCTCGAGAAGTTGCACAGCCATAAAACGATGGATGCTTCGAGTTTAGGTCGAAGGAAGTTCGTGCGAAGGAATCAGAAATTCTCCAATGCGGAGAACAAAGATTTGCGACTCTTCGTGTTCATTCGCCAACGCCGCTCCATTTTATGGCGAACAGTCGCTCGGAGATTCATTAATTCGAGTAACTGATAACTCATCAGGTCTCGGAGTGGTCGTAACTCAGAGCAGATGGCTTCGTGACCGTCCACTGGACGTTCCATAATTTATTTTAATTAGGCGAGCGGCTTTTACGGTTCTACTCGACGTTCGTGCGATGGCCGCGTCTCGTGATGCGAGAGGAGATTTTAATTAAACTCGAGAGCCAGCGATGGCGTGGATCTCAGCCGGTTTCGAGCGCAACTCCAGCACGAAGCCATAAAACCGACTCGAAGACTTCAAATGGATTTTCATCGTAAAAAATGGAAATTTCTCTCGCAAGTCGCTTAAAGTTGATTAAACTTGCCGAGCGATGGCTGACGACGTTTCCATCGAAGACCGAATCAGAGGGTAAACTGATACCGAAGAGCGGCTCGCCTTTCATAACTTATCAGTTTCGATTGCAACGATCAAACGCGAAGGCAGCGACAGACAAATTCACTTCCTCGAATCGAAGTTCTCATCGAAATGCTTCAAGTTGCTTGGACGTTTGATGAACCAAAAGGTTGAAAAGCAAACTGAATTGAACCAAAGATATGAATTCCGCGTCGTCAGAATATTACAAACAAAATAGCTCAAAAATCTTCATGAAATCGTAATTTTATTAGTTCACCAAAAATTCAAGAACCTTTGACTCGCTTTCTGCCTTCGAAAGTTGGTTCAATAGCGTCTGTTGATTTGCCACTTGGCAACCCCAGAACTTTATCTGTTTGAGCTTGGAGAATTTGAAATACTCAGAAGGAAGTTCATCGGCTTGAAATGACACGACAGACAGCGACTCGAGCTCTCGCAGTTGGAAAGCGCAGAAACTGAGCCAGTTTTCATTGATCGAAGTGACGAAGAGGCTTTTGACATTGGGACAAGCTGTAACTAATGACTCGAAAACGTTATGAGACATCAGAGAAATCTCGAAGCAAAACCGAAGTTCGATGATGTTCTGGTTTGGCTCAAATATTAAATTTCTGACAAAATTTTTGGGTGAGAGAGAGCTTTGGTTCTCTTTGAGAATCAACTTCCTGATGTTTTTAAACTCGCTCAACACAAGACAAAGAGCGTTTACACTGAACAGGCATATCGAGCACCATTCGATCATGAATTCTTCCAAGCACTCGCTCTGCGACTTCAGAAACTCCAAAAATTGTGCGTTCGAGTGGTTGCCAAATCGTCTGCCGCGCACATGGAAAACTTTCAATCGCAAGTCTGTTACAGTTCGTGCGTCGATCTTGCATATGACGTCGTAAGTTGTCTTCAATACTGTGAGAGTTCTCACATTGTTTGTCAAGAACAAGTCGAACGGGTTGTCGGCTGAGACTGCGATATCCAATGATGTTAAAGTTGAGCATTGGATGTCCACGATTTTCTGCTTCGTCGTCAACGCGCGCAGTTTCGGAAAGCTGACAATTGAAAGCGGTGAAGGCGAATTCAACTTTGTGTGACTGTTGCCTAAGTCGAGTTCCTCAAGGTGCGGCGCGAAGAAAGACAAGAAAGTTGTTAGTGACTTTGCGCACCAGAATCTGGCGGAAGCAATTTGCAGTGATTTCCATCCCTCGCGCTTGTGAAGGAACTGCCTGAAACTATTGCCATCAGTTTCTGTAACGAACTCGAATTTGTTTATCGCCAAGTGTCGATAAACTCTTCGCGAAGCATTCAAATCGTTAGCGAATAGCTCAAACGTGTCATCTTTCACTCGGCTCGGAATTCGCAATCGAATCTTGTTCATGAGCTGAGGCGACGATCCGACTGCTTCGTTGAACGACTTGCAAACCGCCGTGATTTCAATTAAAGTTCGGCCGCGTAGATTGTTGAAGATTTTCTCTAAAATCACCGTTGGCAAATTGGCGATTGAGTGATCTTTGCCGTTCAAAATGGTTGCAGCCATTTCTTTTAGATCTTCTTGATGTTAGCTCTTGAAAGTTTCAGATTGAACTGATTTTATTTGATTCGATGCGTTCGCTTATCAAGAAATCTGCTGTTCGCATCTGCATCTAACCGATGGAAATTTTCGTCATTAAGCTCGACAATTACCTGCGAGCAGTTTGGGTCCTTTGTTGTCTGCTTAATTAGTTTTATCTTTGTGGGCGTTTGACAAAAGTCCCAAAGGATCGAAGGGCTCCGACTGCCGTCATAAACTGACGAGCTGGCTGCAGCAGCCGAGCCTGAACTCTCTGACTTGTGCGTAACTGTTGTTTCTGCATTTTTATTTATTTATTTTGCTAATTTTCCTTTCTTTGCATCGCCGGTCCACAAAAGGCTGCTTTACGGTCCCATTGTGCGCTGGGCGGAGAAACCTTTGCAACGCTTTATGGCTCGCTTGGAAAACCTATTCAGGAAGAGGCGAACAGGTAGCGCAAACTCATGCAGATTCGTTTATGGCAACGACGAACTATTGACTGCCATCGATCGCTCCCATAAACTTTATTTGTGATTCCATAAACGCTCCATAAAGTTGTCATCGAGCTCCATTAACGGCTGCGCGAGAACTTTCCCTCAAAATCTTTAAATTTATTAACTCGCACGTAGCTCATAATTTTCATTGTAAATTCAACAATTGATAACAGCGATAAAAGTCTTGTCGAGATAACAAATCTCGACTCGTGTTTGTCTCTCTCTCGTCTTATTTAATTAACAGCGAGCAACGCAATCTTGCTTGGCTTCAAAGCTCGAGAGCAAATACGCAAAGTTCTCTCGGCATCACCTGAAAATATTTGATTTACGATTGACGCATTCGAGTTGTTTGCGCTTGAGCCAAACGTTCGCTCGTGTCTCGATACCTTTACAGCTCGGATTGTCTTCCGATCGAGCAGTTGATGAGTCGAAAAAGATTCCAAGGACATTGACAAGTTTGCAGAAACATCAAACGAGTGATAAGACGAATGCGAAAACGCTGCGGCTCGATGTCGTAAACATTTTATTGTTTGATGGAATTAAACGCATTTGATAATTGAGCAATTCGAGTGCCGACAAAGCACTGAAATTTAATCAAAACTTTATTGCTCGTCATTTGCGATTAATTGGCTTTTATTGTTCGACTCGCTTTACAGTTCGTCAGACATTTCTCGCGCGGCGTCTTCGCCTCGTTAAGCTCCACAGATTTTCTTGAGAAAACAAATCGAAATCTCCAATCAATCTGCCAATGGTCGCGAAAGCTCTCCAATCTGAATCATGTCACGACATCAAATCTATCTGCGAATTATCGAATCGGCAGGACGGAGTCGGTTGGTTCGCAACGCAGCATGGCGGATCGCAAACACGCTGACGATTGGCTCGAGAGTTTCGCTCCTCCTACCGAAAGCTCACAGCAGTTTCACCGTCGAATTTTTCTTCGCTGGCTTTATTTGTATTCTGAGCTTCGTTGAGTCGAGTCGAGTGCTGTCGTCGCTCGTGAGTGGAACTTGAGATTAGAGAAGAAGAAAATCCGAATTTCCGAGGAAATTGAATTGTTAGTGATTTATTGAGAATTATTTTATGGTCGGCTTGGAGCACCGTCAAGTGATCAATTAAAGCGCAAATAAATTAATTAAAACACAAGTAGCAGCAATAAAGCGAAGTGATTTAGCTAAGTGGACTGAAGGACGATTTATAGTTTAGTGATGAGATAAGCGCGAGAGCGAAAAAGAAAGCAAGAAATATTTGTTCGCTAAAGAGCTTTGTGATTAAACTAAATTATGGTGTCTTATTACAACCATCCAGCCCTGATGCATCCGAAGAACTATAACGGCGGTTCGCATCTACCTTACTCGCCTTCGTCGACAGCCGCATGGTATGCTAACTACCATCATCAACCACCGAACGCGGCTCCGTTTTTCGGCGATGCTGAGAGCCATTCGCAGCAAGTTTATTACTCGCAGATGCTTCAACAGTCGAGCCCTGACTGGGCTGGCCATGAGAACTATGCTCCACCGCCACATAGCAGCTCGTTGCTGCAAGGCCCCGGAAACCACGGAGGCCCAGCTGGTTTTCTGTCCATCAATCAGGCGACGCAAAATGGAAATAATCACAATGAACACATCAACGATGGGTTGCAGAGTATGCCGTCGCCTCCGATCACAGTTTCTGGCAGTGACATGAGCAGCCCAGGAGCCAACAACGGCTCCACTTCTCCACACATTCACTCGCGTCCGACGCCCGTCAAAAGTCCCTTCGAGTGGATGAAGAAACCTTCATATCAAAGTCAACCCAATCCAGGTAAGAAATCGTTTCATTCTTCTGTGTTGGTGTCGAACATTGTCGTTGGATCGTCTTCACCCTCACACAACCCACGCAGAGACTCGAGCAGTCTCATCCTGCTTCGCAGTCGATCCGATAATAGAAAATAAAATCTTCCATTTTACGAGCGCTTTCCATCGCTTGATTTACGACTCCGAAAGTGTCCGTTTGATGGTTCATAAAGATGGACGATCAACAGAACGACGAGGTTCTTCTCACAGCAATTAACAACCATCCGAGTCAGTAGAGTCATCAAATATTTATCCCAGCAAATGATTTTCTGTTTGCTCGCGCTCTCCGCCATCCAACGCGTTACACAATTTCACATTTGACTGACTGATGTAAATACAAAACTCTTTCCCACCTTCGATCTCGTTCAGGCCTCATCAACATTTGTTCAGCACCGTCGCTTGACGATTTCTCGATGGAGATCAATGGTATGCACTCACCCACTCAAATAACTAACTGCTTGCGTCGTGCTGCATGAGCAATTTTCCGTTTGCATGATGCGCTTGAGATCTTTCGTTTGAACCGCATGAGCAAGATTTATGTCTTCATTCCCGATCGACTCCATCGATTCTTTGCGTCTCAATCTCGCGCAACGTGAAACGAGTTTTATGGCGGCCTGAGCAGGGCTGTCAGTGGAACCATTCTTGCTTCTAATTTTCGTATTTCTCCTTCTCAACTTTCCTCGCGTCCATAAATTATCATCAATCCAACTTTTATTGCGCCTTCATTAAGCTGAAAGGCTGAAACATGAGAAACGAGCTGGAGATGTTTCTACATGTCGGAGAACATTGCGTGATTCACATCAAGATTGTGGCGCGGCACCTGACTGCGCCTTTCAATGGAATTATTTTATTTCATTCTCCGTCCAACTCGTTTCGGATCGCATGAGCACGAAGACTTTGTCGTTGGTTGCGAGCAAAATGGAGGCGAGACATCGAGATGGAGGAGAAATAATTACTGGGAGCTCAAGCGAGCTTGTCAATCGCGCTCTATCATCAATCATCGTCGCGATGGTTCAAGCGAACGAAAAGTTTTCCGATAACGAGAAGCGAAAAGTTTTGACAACGCAGAATTTTGGGTTTCATGCTGCTGCATTAGTTGAGAATGCAAAACGAGAACCTTTACTGCTTAATTTGATGTCTGCCGCTTTGGGTTTTATGACGCTCGAGTTTGTTTTCTTGCTTTCCCTTCTCGTCTTCATCTCCATTTCGATTCTCCATGCCTCGCCATCGATCCTTTTTGCGACGAAGCCTCTCGTCGGTCGACCCATTTGCACTTCGGAGCTAATGCAATAAAATCGAGTCCCGGGCTGGGCAGTAAAATGTTTCAAAACTTTTAATGGGATTTTTATGTAAATGCAGGCGAGAGACTTTAATAAGATTAAATTGATTTCCATCCTGAAACAATAGTACAAACAGGCCTCGAACAATGGCAACGATTGATGAAGCCAATTACGTAACTCGTGAACTTCAAATTGGAAACTACAACAAAAGCTTTGCTGTCTGTTTGTCGAGCCATTAAAGTTTTATGCGTTCATGATTCCGTCGGTTGGCTTCGCCACCTTTCGTTGACACCTTCGACTTCACTTGGCTCAGCCAAGTTGTCTGAGAACGCCGAGAACCATCGTCTTTATGGCTCGAGATTAACTTTAATTTCCACCGTAAACGGATCAGGCTGAATAACTTTCATTGCTGGTGGAACCACTGCTCGTTATCAATCGCGCACTCACACGAGCGAGCGTTCTTATCAGTTGCCGCGTCTCTCCTCAAACGACGACGTCGACGAGTTTCATTTTATTAATTCCGGATAAGTCCAACTACGTCCCACATTTGTGATGATTTCCGTGCTCGAGAAACCGAAAAGTTTCTTAATCCATCATTTGGAATCAATCGATGGATTTGCGGCCTTTGACGTGCCGACAACGCTTCGCTCTTATCAGCTCTGCTCAGCTTAGATCGTATCGGGAATTTTGTTTACATGGCTTCAGTCACATGGACTTCACCGACATAACATTCGATGTGCGTGCAATCGGGTCAGAGGCAGAAATTCGTAACGCTCGCCATGGGACTTCAAGAAGGCAGCTTCGTCCCTGAAGCTGGTTCCAACGGCTTCCGATCAATATTATGATGTTTAGGACGCTTCAACATGTAAATAACTCAGCACAAAGCGGCCGAAGTCAATCGATTATCTCGAACCTTCTCGTTAGGCTCGGCACATAAATCACGAGAACTTTGTCTTTGTGCAAGAAAGTTCTGCGGTCGAGTGTCATGCTGGCACTTTCTCTCCATCTCTCCGGCCGTTGATGTCTCGATTTGCAGTCCCTGTTGACAACATCAATTTACGACTCGACTCATGATTGTTCGGTTGCCCACATCTCCCTTTACGCCTCTCTTAAGACTTTATCACCATCATCATGATCGTTGCTCTTGTCTCAGTCTCCGCGCGCTCTCGCAGCCGACGAACCAACCAACATCCTTTTATTGTTATCGTTTTATTATCCTTTAACGCTTATTTATTTTATATCATTGGTTGTTGTTTTCCGACTTCTGCCATCGGAAGGGTTTATCCGAATCATTGAATTCCCATGCAGTTTATCGATTGAAATTTGATCGTCTGTCGTCCCATCCCCCATGATAAGTAAATTGTGGAGGATGAAGTTGCGACACTTTGATGATGCAAACAATTATGAGATAAATCGCGTGGCTGAGTTTGTCAAACAGAAGGGAGTCGAGTCGTGGAAGGGAGAAAATCAAATCAACTGTTTAATTTACCAAACTGCGCCCACGGGACGTTTTGCTTACGAAGCCAAGAGAAATGTTCTCGTAATTTTTCATCGCCTAAGTTTCTCTGCTCGCAATTTAGTTTCGTCGTTTGCCTCGTTGTCGTTCATTTCAAGTAATTTTATTCATGGGCTCAACTCTCGTGGCGTCAAATTCTTTGTTTGACTTTTATCATCATCGCAGTTGCGCCTTAGAACTGAGCAATTTTGAGTATCGACTTTATCGCGTTTCCTTATCACTCCAGCGTAGTTTTTCCCGTGAATGAACGCAGAGGAAAACGCCACGATGGTCCCTATTGATTGGCAATAACTTGGCGCTGTCTGCGATAGCGTCGCCGTTATCAGCAGCGCGAACAAAATATTTTCGGGGAACTTGACGAGACTTGCGTTTATCAATTTGCTGCCATTGTGAAGACACTTTGCGCAATTTACGATCGTTGTTTTGAATATTTTTGTCACTCGATCATCGACCGAGCGAGAACTCTGCGATCCGAAACGAAGGTAAATATTTGGTGAAACGTGTTTACAAGCGTCGAGTCAACAAGGATCAGACCGTTGCGTCCTTCATGCTCGCTTCATGATGAATGAGTTAAGGATCTCGCGTTATCAGTGATGAATGGACTTTCCTTTAATTCCTTCTTGTTTGTGTTCCTGGATGTTTGCTCTTCTCATTTTTATGCAAATAGCGCTCCGAGCTCTTAGCATGGCTTTGTTTGGACAAACAATTTCCGTTTTTATCTTCAACGCGACAACTCTTTTGAGATTTGTTTTCTGTCTTGGTTTCCTTTTGAGTGTTTTCATCTGTCGTGTTTGACATTTATGTCTTGTAACTGATTTTTAATCGAATCTCATTTTATTGTTGCAGGCAAAACTCGAACGAAGGACAAATACCGCGTTGTCTACACGGACCACCAGCGACTCGAGCTCGAGAAAGAATTCCACTACACTCGATACATTACGATTCGACGGAAGTCAGAGCTAGCACAGACCTTAGCGCTGTCCGAACGACAAGTAAAGATTTGGGTAAGTCCGTCATTACGTCAACTTCAACAATAAACTAATTTTGCCTTTCTTCCCTCCGACAGTTCCAAAACCGTCGAGCCAAGGATCGCAAACAGAAGAAGAAGATGGACTCAGGTTCCACGATCTCATCCGGCAGCCAGCCGATGCTGTCTCAATCACAGAACGGCTTAAACCCTTCATCAGTGTCTGCGTCAAACTTGTCAGGTTTTCTCGACGTCAAGCCCAAGATGGACGGCATTCACTTACAGCACTTGCACCAGATAAGCATGGGCTTTGGCTACGAGAAAATGGGATTGCACGCTCATCACGCTCTGAATTCTCATCACTTGTCGCAGCAGCAACTGCCACCGTCGTCGATGAGCCAGCAGCAATCGAATTCCCAACAGTCGTCGGCACCTTCGCCCTCGATGATGATGAACTGAAGTTCATTCCAAGTAACTCTTATGAGAAAGTAAAACGATATTAAACTTAAATCATTCATGATTCTAAATTGACTAAACATGCAGAGAGCGCATGAGATAATTTCTGACCCGTCCCTGGAGACACTTTTCGTTAGGTTTAAAGGTTTTTCGTCTTTGATCACTTCGAGCAAATTTAAATCAATCAAGTGCAATGATTCGCTTTTTCGCAATCGTCAAACAAGTGCAACACAAATAGTAATTAAGGCTTTCACGTGATAAGACTCTCACGGTCAGATAACAAATCAATTCATATCGCGAGATGATCCAATCAAATTTCAAATTTAAACTTTTCCTTTGACTCACGAGATTAGAACGTTAGAGGACGAGGTTTAGGATAGAACGTGAATTAAGTTAGATAGTAAAATGTTTCTGTTGGTTTATCTTCAGTTTCGTGCTAATTTTGCGACGCACGGTTGCCGTTATTACTTAACTTAAGTCTTAAGCAAACTTATTGTAACTTCTGAGCTGAAAAGAAAATTAAAAATAAGCGAAGCAGAACTCAAATGTTTTTCCTCGAATTTTCTTTCCAGTGCGCGTGAAACTTCTGCAGTCGGTCCCAGTGCACCAGCAACGAGAAAAAAACTCGCTGAAGAGAATGTTGAACAGATTTTTATTGCCCCGCTGGGAGTTCGAGTAGAGCAGAGCGAGGGAAGACATCTCGCAATGTGATAAACGTTTTGATAATTTGTCATGATTTCTGTGGCTGTCTCAGCACGCGCCGCTCCTCCGTCACTCGATGAATTTAATTGGACGTTTTCATGGAGTAGAACGAGCCAATTAATTGAAACGAGAACGAGTTTATTTTCCTGCGGTAATCAAAGGCAGCAATTCGTTTTCTTAAAAAGTCCGTAATAGTGGGAGACAATTCAGTTAAGGCTTTTACTTTCAACTTCTGCTTTTATTTCTGAGAACTTAAATAAATACTAATCTTAATCTAAATGCAGTTAATAAGGTCAAGTGTTGTCTTAATTAGGTTAGAGTGAGGCGTTTATCGTATTCGAAGGCCCATCGCGCTCATCTGATGGAGATGATGGAGTTGCATTGCTGGATCCAGTTTGGGTTTCACATCGAGAAAGCCTGCTAAGCTTGATGACGTGTTTTGTGACTGTGAAAGCATCGGCTGACCATTCGCCGTAACGCATGAACCTGAGTCCATCTTCTTCTTCTGTTTGCGATCCTTGGCTCGACGGTTTTGGAACTGTTGGAGGGAAGAAAGGCAAAGTTAGTTTATTGTCGCAGTTGACATAATTGCGAACTTACCCAAATCTTTACTTGTCGTTCGGACAGCGCTAAGGTCTGTGCCAGCTCTGACTTCCGTCGAATCGTAATGTATCGAGTGTAGTGGAATTCTTTCTCGAGCTCGAGTCGCTGGTGGTCCGTGTAGACGACGCGGTATTTGTCCTTCGTTCGAGTTTTGCCTGCAACAATAAAATGAGATTCGATTAAAGCGAGGAAATAATCTTTATCGCAATCACAACAACTCTGCAAGGCGGACGTGCTCACATGCGCAAAGCTTTCTAATGAAAGCTGGAAGCAATTCATCACTGATAAGATAAACGTCATTCGCAAGTTTCTAATTTTCAAAAGTCGCTACGCTTCAAACAAAACTTATCGACGACCAAAAGGCTTTAAGTTTCACTAAACGCTTTCAAGGTTTCTCGCGCCAAGCGAATAAACCGAACAATGCGGCTTTTGTGTGCTTAGCTTATTGGGAGGAATTGCGAAAACAAGTTGAGAAGCAGACAAACATAAAATTAAAGTGGGCAAACGGTCTCGAGGGTGTTTTTTGTGGAATCACCAAGCTGATTCGCTTTTCTTTCATCTCCTGACATCACGCCTTCGCCCTGACTCAATCATTACGTCATCTGTGACGCAATTTATACTCAAACTTCGAAAGGCAATGAACGGAGAAAATCAATGAGACTTTCTCTTTTTGCCGCACTTCAACCCTTTGCATGAAATCCATTGACGGGTGCCGGAGAGTCAAACAACTCAATGATATAAAATAAATAAGCGTTAAAGGATAATAAAACGATAACAATAAAAGGATGTTGGTTGGTTCGTCGGCTGCGAGAGCGCGCGGAGACTGAGACAAGAGCAACGATCATGATGATGGTGATAAAGTCTTAAGAGAGGCGTAAAGGGAGATGTGGGCAACCGAACAATCATGAGTCGAGTCGTAAATTGATGTTGTCAACAGGGACTGCAAATCGAGACATCAACGGCCGGAGAGATGGAGAGAAAGTGCCAGCATGACACTCGACCGCAGAACTTTCTTGCACAAAGACAAAGTTCTCGTGATTTATGTGCCGAGCCTAACGAGAAGGTTCGAGATAATCGATTGACTTCGGCCGCTTTGTGCTGAGTTATTTACATGTTGAAGCGTCCTTAAACATCATAATATTGATCGGAAGCCGTTGGAACCAGCTTCAGGGACGAAGCTGCCTTCTTGAAGTCCCATGGCGAGCGTTACGAATTTCTGCCTCTGACCCGATTGCACGCACATCGAATGTTATGTCGGTGAAGTCCATGTGACTGAAGCCATGTAAACAAAATTCCCGATACGATCTAAGCTGAGCAGAGCTGATAAGAGCGAAGCGTTGTCGGCACGTCAAAGGCCGCAAATCCATCGATTGATTCCAAATGATGGATTAAGAAACTTTTCGGTTTCTCGAGCACGGAAATCATCACAAATGTGGGACGTAGTTGGACTTATCCGGAATTAATAAAATGAAACTCGTCGACGTCGTCGTTTGAGGAGAGACGCGGCAACTGATAAGAACGCTCGCTCGTGTGAGTGCGCGATTGATAACGAGCAGTGGTTCCACCAGCAATGAAAGTTATTCAGCCTGATCCGTTTACGGTGGAAATTAAAGTTAATCTCGAGCCATAAAGACGATGGTTCTCGGCGTTCTCAGACAACTTGGCTGAGCCAAGTGAAGTCGAAGGTGTCAACGAAAGGTGGCGAAGCCAACCGACGGAATCATGAACGCATAAAACTTTAATGGCTCGACAAACAGACAGCAAAGCTTTTGTTGTAGTTTCCAATTTGAAGTTCACGAGTTACGTAATTGGCTTCATCAATCGTTGCCATTGTTCGAGGCCTGTTTGTACTATTGTTTCAGGATGGAAATCAATTTAATCTTATTAAAGTCTCTCGGCTGCATTTACATAAAAATCCCATTAAAAGTTTTGAAACATTTTACTGCCCAGCCCGGGACTCGATTTTATTGCATTAGCTCCGAAGTGCAAATGGGTCGACCGACGAGAGGCTTCGTCGCAAAAAGGATCGATGGCGAGGCATGGAGAATCGAAATGGAGATGAAGACGAGAAGGGAAAGCAAGAAAACAAACTCGAGCGTCATAAAACCCAAAGCGGCAGACATCAAATTAAGCAGTAAAGGTTCTCGTTTTGCATTCTCAACTAATGCAGCAGCATGAAACCCAAAATTCTGCGTTGTCAAAACTTTTCGCTTCTCGTTATCGGAAAACTTTTCGTTCGCTTGAACCATCGCGACGATGATTGATGATAGAGCGCGATTGACAAGCTCGCTTGAGCTCCCAGTAATTATTTCTCCTCCATCTCGATGTCTCGCCTCCATTTTGCTCGCAACCAACGACAAAGTCTTCGTGCTCATGCGATCCGAAACGAGTTGGACGGAGAATGAAATAAAATAATTCCATTGAAAGGCGCAGTCAGGTGCCGCGCCACAATCTTGATGTGAATCACGCAATGTTCTCCGACATGTAGAAACATCTCCAGCTCGTTTCTCATGTTTCAGCCTTTCAGCTTAATGAAGGCGCAATAAAAGTTGGATTGATGATAATTTATGGACGCGAGGAAAGTTGAGAAGGAGAAATACGAAAATTAGAAGCAAGAATGGTTCCACTGACAGCCCTGCTCAGGCCGCCATAAAACTCGTTTCACGTTGCGCGAGATTGAGACGCAAAGGATCGATGGAGTCGATCGGGAATGAAGACATAAATCTTGCTCATGCGGTTCAAACGAAAGATCTCAAGCGCATCATGCAAACGGAAAATCGCTCATGCAGCACGACGCAAGCAGTTAGTTATTTGAGTGGGTGAGTGCATACCATTGATCTCCATCGAGAAATCGTCAAGCGACGGTGCTGAACAAATGTTGATGAGGCCTGAACGAGATCGAAGGTGGGAAAGAGTTTTGTATTTACATCAGTCAGTCAAATGTGAAATTGTGTAACGCGTTGGATGGCGGAGAGCGCGAGCAAACAGAAAATCATTTGCTGGGATAAATATTTGATGACTCTACTGACTCGGATGGTTGTTAATTGCTGTGAGAAGAACCTCGTCGTTCTGTTGATCGTCCATCTTTATGAACCATCAAACGGACACTTTCGGAGTCGTAAATCAAGCGATGGAAAGCGCTCGTAAAATGGAAGATTTTATTTTCTATTATCGGATCGACTGCGAAGCAGGATGAGACTGCTCGAGTCTCTGCGTGGGTTGTGTGAGGGTGAAGACGATCCAACGACAATGTTCGACACCAACACAGAAGAATGAAACGATTTCTTACCTGGATTGGGTTGACTTTGATATGAAGGTTTCTTCATCCACTCGAAGGGACTTTTGACGGGCGTCGGACGCGAGTGAATGTGTGGAGAAGTGGAGCCGTTGTTGGCTCCTGGGCTGCTCATGTCACTGCCAGAAACTGTGATCGGAGGCGACGGCATACTCTGCAACCCATCGTTGATGTGTTCATTGTGATTATTTCCATTTTGCGTCGCCTGATTGATGGACAGAAAACCAGCTGGGCCTCCGTGGTTTCCGGGGCCTTGCAGCAACGAGCTGCTATGTGGCGGTGGAGCATAGTTCTCATGGCCAGCCCAGTCAGGGCTCGACTGTTGAAGCATCTGCGAGTAATAAACTTGCTGCGAATGGCTCTCAGCATCGCCGAAAAACGGAGCCGCGTTCGGTGGTTGATGATGGTAGTTAGCATACCATGCGGCTGTCGACGAAGGCGAGTAAGGTAGATGCGAACCGCCGTTATAGTTCTTCGGATGCATCAGGGCTGGATGGTTGTAATAAGACACCATAATTTAGTTTAATCACAAAGCTCTTTAGCGAACAAATATTTCTTGCTTTCTTTTTCGCTCTCGCGCTTATCTCATCACTGAACTATAAATCGTCCTTCAGTCCACTTAGCTAAATCACTTCGCTTTATTGCTGCTACTTGTGTTTTAATTAATTTATTTGCGCTTTAATTGATCACTTGACGGTGCTCCAAGCCGACCATAAAATAATTCTCAATAAATCACTAACAATTCAATTTCCTCGGAAATTCGGATTTTCTTCTTCTCTAATCTCAAGTTCCACTCACGAGCGACGACAGCACTCGACTCGACTCAACGAAGCTCAGAATACAAATAAAGCCAGCGAAGAAAAATTCGACGGTGAAACTGCTGTGAGCTTTCGGTAGGAGGAGCGAAACTCTCGAGCCAATCGTCAGCGTGTTTGCGATCCGCCATGCTGCGTTGCGAACCAACCGACTCCGTCCTGCCGATTCGATAATTCGCAGATAGATTTGATGTCGTGACATGATTCAGATTGGAGAGCTTTCGCGACCATTGGCAGATTGATTGGAGATTTCGATTTGTTTTCTCAAGAAAATCTGTGGAGCTTAACGAGGCGAAGACGCCGCGCGAGAAATGTCTGACGAACTGTAAAGCGAGTCGAACAATAAAAGCCAATTAATCGCAAATGACGAGCAATAAAGTTTTGATTAAATTTCAGTGCTTTGTCGGCACTCGAATTGCTCAATTATCAAATGCGTTTAATTCCATCAAACAATAAAATGTTTACGACATCGAGCCGCAGCGTTTTCGCATTCGTCTTATCACTCGTTTGATGTTTCTGCAAACTTGTCAATGTCCTTGGAATCTTTTTCGACTCATCAACTGCTCGATCGGAAGACAATCCGAGCTGTAGAGGAATCGAGACACGAGCGAACGCTTGGCTCGAGCGCAAACAACTCGAATGCGTCAATCGTAAATCAAATATTTTCAGGTGATGCCGAGAGAACTTTGCGTATTTGCTCTCGAGCTTTGAAGCCAAGCAAGATTGCGTTGCTCGCTGTTAATTAAATAAGACGAGAGAGAGACAAACACGAGTCGAGATTTGTTATCTCGACAAGACTTTTATCGCTGTTATCAATTGTTGAATTTACAATGAAAATTATGAGCTACGTGCGAGTTAATAAATTTAAAGATTTTGAGGGAAAGTTCTCGCGCAGCCGTTAATGGAGCTCGATGACAACTTTATGGAGCGTTTATGGAATCACAAATAAAGTTTATGGGAGCGATCGATGGCAGTCAATAGTTCGTCGTTGCCATAAACGAATCTGCATGAGTTTGCGCTACCTGTTCGCCTCTTCCTGAATAGGTTTTCCAAGCGAGCCATAAAGCGTTGCAAAGGTTTCTCCGCCCAGCGCACAATGGGACCGTAAAGCAGCCTTTTGTGGACCGGCGATGCAAAGAAAGGAAAATTAGCAAAATAAATAAATAAAAATGCAGAAACAACAGTTACGCACAAGTCAGAGAGTTCAGGCTCGGCTGCTGCAGCCAGCTCGTCAGTTTATGACGGCAGTCGGAGCCCTTCGTCTCTTTGGGACTTTTGTCAAACGCCCACAAAGATAAAACTAATTAAGCAGACAACAAAGGACCCAAACTGCTCGCAGGTAATTGTCGAGCTTAATGACGAAAATTTCCATCGCTTAGATGCAGATGCGAACAGCAGATTTCTTGATAAGCGAACGCATCGAATCAAATAAAATCAGTTCAATCTGAAACTTTCAAGAGCTAACATCAAGAAGATCTGAAAGAAATGGCTGCAATCATTTTGAACGGCGAAGATCACTCAATCGCCAATTTGCCAACGGTGATTTTAGAGAAAATCTTCAACAATCTACGCGGCCGAACTTTAATTAAAATCACGGCGGTTTGCAAGTCGTTCAACGAGGCAGTCGGATCGTCGCCTCAGCTCATGAACAAGATTCGATTGCGAATTCCGAGCCGAGTGAAAGATGACACGTTTGAATTATTCGCTTACGATTTGAATGCTTCGCGAAGAGTTTATCGACACTTGGCGTTACACAAAATCGAGTTCGTTCCACGCGACCTCACAGAAACTGATGGCAATAGTTTCAGGCAGTTCCTTCACAAGCGCGAGGGATGGAAATCACTGCAAATCGCTTCCGCTAGATTCTGGTGCGCAAAGTCACGAACAACTTTCTTGTCTCTGTTCGCACCGCACCTTGAGGAACTCGACTTAGGCCACAGTTACACAGAGTTGGATTCGCCTTCACCGCTTTCAATTGTCAGCTTTCCGAAACTGCGCGCGTTGACGACGAAGCAGAAAATCGTGGACATCCAATGCTCAACTTTAACATCATTGGATATCGCAGTCTCAGGCGACAACCCGTTCGACTTGTTCTTGACAAACAATGTGAGAACTCTCACAGTATTGAAGACAACTTACGACGTCATATGCCAGATCGATGCACGAACTGTAACAAACTTGCGATTGAAGGTTTTACATGTGCGCGGCAGACGAATTGGCAACCACTCGAACACACAATTTTTGGACTTTTTGAAGTCGCAGAGCGAGTGCTTGGAAGAATTCATGATCGAATGGTGCTCGATATGCCAATTCAGTGTAGACGCTCTTCGTCTTGTGTTGAGCGAGTTTAAAAACATCAGGAAGTTGATTCTCAAAGACAACCAAAGCTCTCTCTCACCCAACAAATTTGTCAGCAATGCGATCAGAAATTTAACATTTGAGCCAAACCAGAACATCATTGAGCTTCGGTTTCGCTCCGAGATTTCTCTGATGTCTAATTACGTTTTCGAGTCATTAGTTACAGCTTGTCCCAATGTCAAAAGCCTCTTCGTCCATTCGATTGATCAAAACTGGCTCAAAATCTGCGCTAGCGAACTGCGAGAGCTCGAGTCGCTGACCGTCGTGTCATTTCAAGCCGATGAACTTCCTTCTGAGAATATCAAATTCTCCAAGCTCAAACAGACAAAGTTCTGGGCTTGCCAAGTGGCAAATCAACAGACGCTATTGAACCAACTTTCGATGGCAGAAAGCAAGTCGAAGGTTCTTGAATTTTTGGTGAACTAATAAAATTAAAATTTCATGAAGATTTTTGAGCTATTTTGTTTGTAATATTCTGACGACGATGAGTTCATATCTTTGGTTCAATTCAGTTTGCTTTTCAACCTTTTGGTTCATCAAACGTCGAAGCAACTTGAAGCATTTCGATGAGAACTTCGATTCGAGGAAGTGAATTTGTCTGTCGCTGCCTTCGCGTTTGATCGTTGCAATCGAAACTGATAAGTTTATGAAAGGCGAGCCGCTCTTCGATATCAGTTCACCCTCTGATTCGGTCTTCGAAGGAAACGTCGTCAGCCATCGCTCGGCAAGTTTAATCAACTTTAAGCGACTTGCGAGAGAAATTTCCATTTTTTACGATGAAAATCCATTTGAAGTCTTCGAGTCGGTTTTATGGCTTCGTGCTGGAGTTGCGCTCGAAACCGGCTGAGATCCACGCCATCGCTGGCTCTCGAGTTTAATTAAAATCTCCTCTCGCATCACGAGACGCGGCCATCGCACGAACGTCGAGTAGAACCGTAAAAGCCGCTCGCCTAATTAAAATAAATTATGGAACGTCCAGTGGACGGTCACGAAGCCATCTGCTCTGAGTTACGACCACTCCGAGACCTGATGAGTTATCAGTTACTCGAATTAATGAATCTCCGAGCGACTGTTCGCCATAAAATGGAGCGGCGTTGGCGAATGAACACGAAGAGTCGCAAATCTTTGTTCTCCGCATTGGAGAATTTCTGATTCCTTCGCACGAACTTCCTTCGACCTAAACTCGAAGCATCCATCGTTTTATGGCTGTGCAACTTCTCGAGAATCCATCGGCTTCTTCCCTTTTGCTTGCTAGCGTTTTATAATAAAACTTTTATTGCTTGTTGCACTCACAAACTCTAATTTGGGGGAAGGAGAATTAGGGACGAAGACGCTTTGACGTTTGCCGCGCTCGTTAGAAGGCCAACGCTTAATTGAAATGTCTCGAGAGTCATCAAGCGTCATCGATGACAGACGTCGAATAAATCGATCGAGTTGGGCTCGAGATGTCGGTCGTTTATGAACTGCCGGTGAGACAATAACGATATTTTATTATTATGATGTGTCAATATAAATGTAAATTCATAAAGTTTGAGTGTAATTTCATTGTTTGGTTTCCAATTTGAGGCAAAACATTGTTAGCTCGATTAATTTGTGATGTCAATTTGGACTGTGAATGGCTCGAGATGATTTATGAGCTCGTGCCGTTGAAGTTCTGCCAGATTTTTCTTCGCTGATGAGTTCGAGGTGTTGCGAGACGTTGTGCTTTGAAATGATAAGGAAAGGTCGTAAACGCGTGATTGCAGCGTTTGGTGTTTGAGTTCCAACTCATCTGAGGCAAACAACTCGAAAAGCGCCGTCGAGAAGGCTGAGGAGCAAACAAAAAGAAATTAATTGCGTCAAGGCTTTCGACGCGGCAACGAAAAGCAGAACTCGTAAAACAATTTGCTCGAAAGTCTCGGCAGATTTGTCCGTTTTATGCTTCCAATTACTCATTCGATTCAACATTAGAAATTCAAGCTCAATCATCGCTCGCTGCTCCAGTTGGTTCACGCGCGAGTGAAACGCGTCTCGATGCGCTCGAAGAAATTTTATGGCCAACGAAACCGCTCGATCGTCGATTTAGTTTCTTCCATTTACGGCTCTAACGATCCACAGAATTCCATTTTATTCCTCGAGAAACGCTTTTGTGCTGCTCGGACTTTTATTCTTCGCCTCGTTATCCCGCCATAAAAGGTTTTAACAAAAAATAAATATTTCTTCCAATTTATGGCTCTCCGGACAATCGACGGTGATGTGGCGCAGATATTTCTCGTTCATTTCAACAGAAACGCTGAGACTCGCAGCTTTGCCTTCAGGTGAAACCTTAATGAGTCAGAAAGCATTTCAATTCGTTGAAGACCCAATCAGCTTCTCTCGCTTTTGGAAATGGAGATTGGGAAACAAAAGCTGCAGATTATGATCTTCTCTTAACGTCAATTAAGAAATCGAGACGTAAATTGTGTCATCTTCGCTTAGGACGTTTATGGTCGTGTTGGAAAGGTGAATACTGAAACTGTTGATTTAGGATTGTTCGAAAGTCTATCGAGCCAAAACAATTTATGATCTGTCGGAATGAAAAGAGTTTAAATTTATTCTTTAAATGGATGACAACAGCCGGTGTGTGAAACATAAAGCAACTAGTGATTCTAGGAACGGATTTCAATCAGAATCGACTTCCATCTCGTCCGTTCCTGCTCCATTGACTTCATCGAACTCAAGTTGAAGTAATGGCTTTGATATTTTGAACGTGCGGACTTTCTCCTTCCACGTCTTTGGATTTAAAGACATGACACATTGAACGGTATCGCTGGCGTGTTGAGTTCGCTGCGATTGCTGAGTCGGATCCGGATCGTAGAGGTAAACGACAGGTTCGGCTTCAACCTTCTTTAGACCAAGGAAACCATCGCGGACAAGGAATGAGATTTGGAATGCGGTGTCGATTGATTTCATGAAGTTGGTTGGATGGCAGACCAACTCGAAGTAAGGGAGGTCGTTGGTTTTGCGCTCGCGGCAGATTCGTTGGATTTCCTTGCGGACTACGTTGATCTTCTCGGCGCCTTTGGTGCTTTTCTGCAACTGCGTGACATTCACCGGTGCCATCGTTGGATCGTTTGATTTTCTGTTGCGCTGACGTTCTTTTACAACCTTCTCAGGTCGAGGAGCGGCGTCGAATTCGAAGGTACCAAGCAGAGAGACAGAGAACTGTGATGGCTTGCAACACTTTACAGCGAGGTCAGCAAGGTTGTGATCGCCTCCATCGAGTGTAAGCATGTTGGTGAGAGCAGCAATGAATTCATCTTCGCTGAAGTCGCTGCTTCCCATCTTTTCTGCTGTCGAACCCATGAGATCGTATGACATTTTGATAATCTGAGCGTCCATCAAGTAATCCGCGGCGTTCTCGATCTTGCCATCCTTGACGAACGTGTTTGAGATGTTCTCGCAGGTGTTGACAATGTTCAGAATCGAGTTGAATGTATCGAGAACATCTTTGTTTTCGAGATCGTCGTCTGCAAATGGAAAGATTTTGTTGTGGAATTGGAATATCCGAAACCTCAAGCGCTACTCACTGATTTGCGTGCCCAACTCGATCAGCTCTTTGTACTTCAGCTTGCGGTTGACATTTTCCAGCGTTACATCGAGCACCGAGCCCGGATTTTCCATCGTAAATTGAAGATTTTTTTTTGCCGCCGCGAATTTGTTTATGTCGAAGTTGTTGAATTCGTCGCCAGATGGCGACACTGAAACATTTGAATCCGGAAATTCCGTTAAATGTTCATTCAAATTTCAACCCACCGGTAATTTTAAAGAAAATACTGAAAAACTTTAAGAAAATTCATTGCAAATTTATCATAGAATAAAACTTTATTTTGAAATTCAAGAGCTTCATTTCAAGAGAAATCCTTTTCATCAAAGCTTCCTATCCTTCACTCTCAATTTTTTCCGCCCTTCATGCTACAAACGCTAAGATTTCATTGATGTTGAACCATCAGCACTGATAAGGATACGTTAAGAAATGAAAAGGTACATTTGTCATTATTTATTTCTTGCTTGATTCATCGTCGACATAAATGGCATCTTCAATAGCCCCTTTGCGAGCTCAACAGTTGAGCTTAGATCACTACAAAGTCGTTCAAGAGCGGTTCTCTTTGTGTCCATTCTTGATTAATTCTAGTTATATTTAATTGGAATGAAACATTAAATTGGGTTTTCTAGGTTCGTATCATCAATTTGTGGCTTTCAGAATTTCAAACATTTCTAACGCGGGATCAAATATCAATTTTAAGATCCAATGCAACTAACAATTTTTGATTCGAGTTAAATTCAATTTCGTAAACATTTTCATCTTAATTTGTTCGCTCAGGCGCGAGATATCTAACGAGAAAATTGTGCAGCAAATTTCATCGAAACTCATTGTAAGGCTTACAAAAATATTAAAACAACTTTTCATTCAGTTTTCCTTCGTCATTCGAAACGCAAATATCTAAGAAACTAATTGAATAACATAACAAAATCTTCAACGAATTTGGTTTCATTGACTTTTCCATAAAAAGTTGATCGAGTTTCTAAATGCACCATGCAGTTTAAGAGCAATCCTTACAAGCTAAGAGCACGATCCAGCCAACTGTGGATGAGAATTTGTTGAATGAAAATGCGGACAGTGAAAGGGAAACAGTCATAAGATTCAGCAATTCAACCAGAGCAGGTCATCGGTTATTTGCTAGGGAGAATTTTCTCAGGATCTAAGGAAGTTGATAACTTGATGTTCTGCTCAGGTTGAATTACTCTTAGTGGTTTGCTTTTTCGATGCGTCTTTGAGCATTCCAAAAAACCTATGAATGTCCCCCAATCTTGCTCCCTCTAATGCTCCACAGTTGACGACCTCAAAAATCCTACATTTGTTCCTTCATATCCGTTAACCTTTTTGGTGACATAACTAAATAAATTCATTCGTTCTTTGTCAATTCATGGAAAGTTTTGTTCGAGAATTCTTTGAAAGTTTAAATTAGCTTAATGGAAGAATTCAGTTAGAGAACTTAGAAGCTACTTGAGCTCACGCTGAGGGATTATTGGGTGATCACAGACAGACATGATAGGCGTTTGGAGATGGTTGAGGATCGATTGGATGCGCAAATTAACTCGCGCATCCGTCACACAATCATCGTCTGTGATGAAACAAAAATTTGGAGATTCTAAAGTCACACAACAGTCCGCGCTTGTAATCGTCGTCCTCTGCCGGCGGGTGTCATGATGTCGAAACGAAAGCTGTGTGAAGAGCAAACCAAAACCGAAATTTTGATGTCGGGAGTGAAAATTAAATCATTATCAATCAATTTCAAGAAATCTTGTTCCGCCAATAGCTGAACATGACGAGTGGAGACGAGAACTCTTCAATGTTGAGCACAAAGATGACCGAGACGAGTTGGATAAAGAAGATCATTGCCGTTGTGTAAGCAAAGGGTGGAAGGACGGTAAACAATTGAATGTTGTCGTCGCCGCCTTTGCCTTTGCCGAGAGCCGAGTTGTGTTGCTGTTGCAGGTTGCGATTCTCTTCTGAGAAGGGACCGGAAAGAGTGAAGAAATGGAGAAGTTTAACGAGAAACTTCATCAAAGGGATCTGAGATATTTTGGTTGAACTATCGCCGAAGGTTGTCTTGGGCTTCTGAGTGGATTTAAAGGTAGTGGGAGGGGACGAGGAAGGGAATGAAAGGGTGTTGTTTGCCCCAACACAAGGCTTGATCTTTAAACCTCAGCTTGGATACTTGATGTAGTGCGCGTAAGTCAAATCGTAGGCGTCGAAGCGACAGTATTGGATGTCGCGGCGCTTGAATTGACCAATGTTGGAGATGTGCTCCAACTCACGCGACGCTCCAAATGCTGGCGATGTCTTGTTCGCAAACACAGTTACGATAAACTTCCCCGGCTTGAAGGTGTCGACCACACGCGTGATTAGCTCGCTGTAGCTCGAAGCAGCCACGTTGCTCTCGAAGCTTACGTAGGAGAACTCGGGCTCCGGTGTAATGTGAATTGTCATGTAGCAACCCTAAAAGATGAAGCAGAAATCTTTGTCATGGCCGTTCGAAACAGCAAAAGCGAAAGCAGAAAACAGCAAAGCGTGAAGGTAAAGGATATCGAGCGGAAAAAAAGCTGACACCTAAGTCGATAATTATTCCACGCAACAGTGGACAGTGCAAACTAAGCGGAAGCATTGTGCAGAATCACAGAAAAGAGAGACAAAGTTTTTTGGCACTTACTTCACTATACATCTTTCCAATCTTTTGAGAGGAAAGAATTTCAAGGTTTGCAGAAGAAAAACGAGAAAAAGATTTGAATCGGTTAGGAAAGTTTGTTAAAAGTTTTTCGGGCTCGAGGCGTCGCGACTTGACGAGTCAACTTACGTTCTTAGAGACTCCGTTCATTGAGTAGCCGCATGGCTCGAACAGATAGTCATCGATGACCATGCCGGGGATGATCTTGTTAATTCCAGATTTCTGTGAAATCGAAAATTAAAATAAATTCGCCAGAGTAAAAAGACGTTTCAATCATACCTGAGTAGCGTCCTTGGCATCGGTCGAGTCTTCTTTGGTGAATATGGCCATGACCTTGGGGTCCAAGTCAGTCATCAAGACTTCAATGGTTTGATCAGGGTCGGGAACATGAAGTGACTCGATGATCATGTTGTTGTTGATTGCAAGATCCTTGACGAGAGCATCGCCGACGCCTCGTCGACTCAACGTGTAAAGATACCAGCAGTCGCGATTGATCGATCCCAAGCAATAAGCGCGACCATCATCGAAGAATTGATCCAAAAATGCAGCTTCTTCTTCGAATCCTCGATGCGGCGAGACTTGAAGCTCTGGCTTCTTGTAGTTTTTACGCGAGTAGAACAAATCTTCAATCTCCGAGTAACCGCCCATGTCAAACGCCATTTGGAGCAGCGGCTCCAGGCACTGAAGCGGCGTAGTCGTTCCACAAGTCTTCAGGATCCACCGGCGCTTGGAAACGAACATGCTGCTCTCGCTGCAATGATAAGAATTGACAGATGAGTCAGGGAAAGTCAGTAAAATGTCATGAAGAATTTCGAGCTGATAATCTGAAGCGGAATAATCCAAAAATATCCGCCATACTCTCGCTGCACGAAGGTTGCAAGGAAAGTCAAACCGACTGCAATCAAATGTTTACGTTTAGTGGCATCAGATTAATTACTAAGAACTTTTGAATTAATTGATATTAGCTCTAATTGATTGGTTCACTGGTTTGACTGTTTATAGTAGACATTAAAGTAACGATTTCCATCCGGCCAGGCTCAACTGAGCACTATCATTAGCAGACATAAATTTTAACTGCCGATAAAACTAAGCGGCAGTGCCAAGCTTCCTAGTAATTTTCGCTAGCACTGCGTTTCAAATCAAACCCTACAATCGACTCGCATTCCAGCAATTCATACGCAAATCGTTCCAATCAATCGGAGAGTTTCAATTAAGTTCTGTTCGATGGAAAGAGCTTTGGATTGCTCGGGGCTTTCATTTGCATTTTGCATCAAGTATCGACCATGAGTCGCATTCGAGTTTCCCGGAATAAAATTCAATTAAATTCTTCCGATTCGAATGTCCTGAAGTCATTTCTCAATTTGGGTTGACACGAGTCTCGAATATTTGAATTGTTCTCAAAATAATTCGACAATCTTATCAGCCGCTGACCTTTCGTTGTCACCGCTCGGTATCAGTTTGTAAATTCAACAGTTGTTGAAATGAACTCTAGATTATTTCAGGGCAAACAGCCGATTTGTTGCCTCACAAAGTCTGTTGCCAACCCAAAAGATTCACTTGACTAGCGGCGACTGATAAGCGAGTTGTAGATAGGTCAGGCGCGAAAGAATCCCTTCTTATCAGCACACTGTCTCTGCTTGTGTCTCGTCCGAACGAATTTTTTGACGTAACCATCTAAGGGTCAATGATAACGCGGGAGCGGCGAGGGAAGCGATAACCAAGGCAGCTCCGCTACTGAATCATTCACCGGCTCTGAGATAATCTAATGAGACTTCAGTATTTTGTGAAACGGAAGCCAAACGGAAGCCGAACGGAACGTGGCAGAATCCTTCTCAATCTTCGTCGAAGTCAGCCCAAAGCATTTCAGCGATGCGCGTCACTGTTTTCAAAATGTCATCGGATGACACGAGACAGAAATTGAAGATTGATCGAAGCTCGCGATGGAATTTCTTCTTCAACGCTCGACAGGCTCGTCGTGTCTGCCTTGTCAGAGTTAATAATGTTCTTCGACGGTAATTAATGGACCTGATTAGAGCATTAATGACTCGCTTCCATTATCGATACTGCTTTTCGGCTATGTTGCCGAATCATCATCTCAGTGAAGATATTTTCGGAATTCGTCGAGTAATCAGCTTTCACCTAATGACATCAACTAGAAAGAAGCTGTATTGAGTTGCGAGCTTTAATAAAGTTGAGAACTTTTTTCCGATCAATAATTCACGAGACAACTTCGACGTGCTCTGACATTCGCCATCGACTGACAAATTGTCGCTTTCGCGAAGCACACGAGATGAATGGAAGCTTATGAACTTTGAGAAATGTCATCCAATTACGTTGAGATGTTTGTTGGAAGTCAGGCAATGAAACTCGCTTTGTTGCTGTCGATGAAATCGAGCGAGAACTTCAAGTTTCCGATGAGCTTTTTCTATGAAAATTCTTCACTTTATCCTTTGCAAACGAGTTTCCCTCCCATCAAAGGCGCCTTCCACACCCTCCACTTATGTCAACATTGTCCCAAATTCTGGGCTGCTGACAAAGAAAACAGAGCGAGTGAGATTGGCCTTAAACTCCGAGTAATTATTTAATGTTCAAGCAGCGTTTGTGCTTTTTTAATGCTCCTTGAAATAAAACATCCTGAGAGAGTTTCAAGCGTTCTGGAAATAACAAACCCACGCAATGTGGTCGTATATGAAAAGGTTGAGTTCAACAAACCACGCAAGGTTAAGTAAGCGAGGTATCATAGCAAGCTCATCTGTCCTTTCCGGTTGAGTGAACATCAAATGTGTTTGGATTTCAAGCACAAACAAATTTACTTTGTAGGCTCAGCAAACTTTCTAATCAAGACAAAGATTGTTCGATAAATTATAAAAGTTTTTCCAGTCTGTTCTCGTTTCAGATGAAAAACTGTTGTTTTGCCCTTCGAGGCCTTCCACAATAATTTTTTATTCTGTCTCACTGAGAGCTTCTGCCAGCTCGGATGAACAAGATGAATTAGAAAAACACAAATCCTATACAGATTGTTTCACGCGATTTCGCTTGAGTGCAAATTGGATTTATTTTGATCTCCAACGTTGACGAACGCGTGAAGGATCGATCTGTGTCTCTGAAGATTAATCAAAGAGAGAATAAATCACGTTGAGCAAACAATCAATTCGAACTCAGTCAGGCAATTGGCTCGTCTTTGACTGGTTCTGCCGGGGTGCGCTCGACTCACGGCTTGGAACGTTTTTCTTATTAAGGAATTTTATGGCTCAAAGCATAAATCACGCTGCTCAGCGCTCGTAAAATTCGTGAGCTTTTTCAATTATTTCCATCGAAGGAATTCTCATGGATGCGTGATGTGGCTCGAGTTATCGACTCAAAAGAGTGGAGAACTCGAGGGCCTTTTCCATCTCGTTTTCACCTACAAATTTGCACCCGAGCGCTGTGAGTTATAGCGATAATAATTCACGGCAGTAAATTGAGTCGTTATTGTAGCTTTCTGTCTTCGGTGATGTCTCAATGCGCTCCTAATTTTTATTGAACTTCTGTTTAATCTTATCTCGCCGGCAATAAAAGAAATTGTATGGCAACTTGTCTCCATCAACGTGCGACAATTCACCAGCATTCTAATTATGCGATGGAGGAAATCGTGCGAGAAACTGCTGAATATTTCATGAGCCTTTTCTTTCCTAATCCTTCAAGGGTACGGATCAATAAAACGAGATCTGAGAACAGATTTGTCTGACTTCAAACGGTAAAAAATTTGCACATTACAAGGCAGACTCGTTGGCACTCGTTGCATAAATCTTCCCATTCCACCGAAACAGATTTCCCAACTACGAAGAGAAAATTTTCCCACACGCCTAGACGATATAAAATCTTCTCGGTTTTCCGCAAAAGCTTTCTCGTTACGTCGCAAATGGTTTGGGTCAAGGTCAATGCAGACAAAAGTTCACGACGTGAATGGTTTTGCTTGCACTCGAAAGTTTCGTTTAACAAACTCGCATCGAGTTGAATCGCAAGCGGAGTGTGCAGCCATCAATAATTCATAAAGCGAGAAAATATTCGCTTTCAGCTTTGCGTCATTGCGCAGTGAAAACTAAAATAAAAGTTAATGAAAATCATGTTGGCCGACACGGAATTCGCAAAGCCGTTGGCGCTGTTCTCAGGACGGCGAGCTGTTCGCCAAGGAGATTGATTCGCTAGTAAACTCTGCCAAGAACACTTCTCGCATCGCTCATACTATGACGACAAGTCTCGCGAGTTTCGCCACGTAATTCGCGAGTTTACCTCAACAATTTCCCACCGCAGCTTTCGCTTCTCTATCGATCCAACACCACGGCAGGATTAATTTTAATTGACGAAGTACAGCAGCGCTCGAAATTGATTCCGAGAGGAAATTATCGGTGCAAACATTTGAATGGAAAAGCGTGGGAAATTTTATGAGCGATTTTATCTTAAACGATTCTTTATTGAAATGTTTTTCCGCTTTCGCAAACTTCTTTGCCGTCTCTCGAGGGAAGTCTGCGAAGGCTTTTTAAGTTTTCTTATTCCACAACAAGCTTTTCCCGCTCTCGACAATGGAACTCAAAATTCAATTACTCACAGCGAACGACAGCGCTCGTGGGCTCAGCATTTGTTTATATAACAAATGATTCTGGATCGAGTGGACGTAAACTAATTGCATAAGTGATACGGAGACTTGGACCTAGCCATTAAGTATAGAATTGCTACAGTGTTTCGATTTTCAGTCATTAAATTCAATATTTGTATCATGGAAACAAAACACTCTTACATTCTTGCAGGAATTAGAAATAGAAATTTTGTTGAGTCCTCGGGTTTAGTTGGTTCTTATTGCTGACGCTAGCGAATCATTGGATTACAAACTAGAAGCGATGTTTAAGTAATCAACGACAGCGGCTGAAAGTCGTAAAACCCGAAACCAATTTGAATCCCTCTCAAGTCTTATCGTGACATTTCAGAGTTGGCCATTATCATACTTTGTGCCTCCGCTGTTCAGTTTTACGGTAGAACGGTTGCGGGTCGGCTTCTACTTAAAAATTAAATTTGATATTGTCGAGCATTGGCTCAGAATTTGCGAATCGGCTACGGGAATTTAACCCGAGCGAAGAAGAAAAGTCGAGACTCGCTGGAGTCAGCAGTATTTTTGAGATCGCGATAAATGTTCGCGGGAACTCTGACGCAACTCTCGCAGTTTCGTTTACCAACAACAAGGCATCGTCATCGATTGCATGGTCGGCAAGAGCGCGGAGGCGGCGCTTCGTTTGCAGTAAAAATTATTGTCGAAATAAACCCGAAACGATGAACTTCTATCGGCTGTGCTTTATTTGCGGACTCCGACGTGCTATTTTTAAAAAGTAATTTCGTTCGTCTTAGAGGAAAGTGGCGTCGGACTCATATGACTGCAAAAAATAACCGAGACTTCTGTCGTTAAACATTTTCCCCTCGAATCTTTCTTCCGGACACACGCTCGCGGTTCACAAGTCTTAAAGACGTAGCAGCAGGTACTCACCTCAAGACGTAAGCATCAATCTGCTCATTGCGCGTGAAACTAATGATCTCGCAACGCACTGACTTCAACAGAGCATCCCAGTGTGACCTGTAAACGATTAGGAAGAATTTGTTAAGCAAACACTGATAACTTTCGTTTGTCAGCCGCTGCTTTGTAGAACAACAAACAATCGAAGCGGGTTCGAGAGACTCTCAAAGTTGTGATAAACTGTTTTTGTTTTTATTCGTGATTCGGTTTGCAATCGAAATATTTATGTATGCTTGGGCTATTTTTAGATCCGCGAAAAGAATTTTCTTCGAAAATTTTCCACTGAGGGCTTGCAAAGTTGCTTCGATGTCGCCTCGATTTCAAGGGCAAACGTCGAAATGCATTTCCCGGTTATGTTTTATTATTAATGAGAACGTCTCACGCGCCCAACCCTCTCGCCACAAAATATCCATGAATCTTCTAGAACCTTCACATTTCCTCATGCGCGTGCAAAGCCCGAGAATTTGGCAAGCGAAATCGCTTCATCAGATTAAAACTGTCGAGCGGCAATCGCTCACTCTGCTCACGAAATTATTGATTTTATCGGAAAGTTGCCCGCACGAATCTTGATTCAAATAAACAAATTTCCCTACAGCTGACCGAGTCGACACACGTCAGTGAAAAGTCTCAGCCGGCAAGTTTTGGGCGAACATTTCAAGCGCGAGAACACAAACACATCGTCACATTTCACTTTTTTTAATTGCATAATCTTCGGCCGCAGGAAAAGTTCGATGAATCCAAGTGAAAAGCGGCACGTGCAGTGTCACTTGCTGCTCCATGCAAAGCAATGCAGCCAGCTAACGTAGTTTCAAGGATACAAGGCGTCGAATTATCTCCGGGGTGGAAAATCGATATTTCGAGGCGGTCGATAATTTTTGCACAAAACACTTTTGGTTGGAAAATTGTGTGTGAAAAGCGGCAGTACCTTGGGATTTTCCGCAGGTCTGCATTCGGGCTCGGCGCGAACCAGATCTCCAGCAGCTTCTCAACCCCCTCAAAGAAGCTGGGGTTGATGCTGTCAATCGAAATATTTTCAGCCATAAAAAACTTAGCGAAATTTTCGCTCTGCGATTTCTTCACACTCAGCGAATAACAATCCTGCGATTTTTCCGAACTTGTCTATTTAAGCTCGCCACTCTCGACGACAATCGCTTGCCTAATCGAAACTCAAATGATTTTCACAGGTTCAAGTTTTATTCCGCTCAGGATTACCCGAGGCTTACTCGTTCAGTTACTAAATGACAACTGAAGGGAAAGCTCGAACTGTGTGTGGAAAACTCTCATCACGATGTTCTAGAATCCAACATGTTCTAAAACGTTACTGCTGTTCGTCCGACAGTGTTGTTGGCTTTCGCTAGACTTCGGCACAGCGGAAAAATATCTGTGATCCAAGTAAACGGTTTACGGAAATTTTTTATGTTGAAAATATTTTTTGAATTATTTTTTTTTTATAAAAAACAATTTAAGCAGCAAATAATTTTTATGAGTTTGTCATGTTTGATGATTAGTTTTTAGTTGAATTATTTAACAAGCTTAACCTTATCAATTGAGCACAGTTTTTTCCAAACAATAATTTCTGGAATAAATATTTCCATGACAAATATTTGTGACCTAAAACGAATTTTCCATTCCAAAAACAATTTTTAAAAAATTCCATTACATTGATCCATAGCATTGATCAAAGTTCGCTAAGTTACTCATCCAATTTTCTATCGTGGCGAAGCTTGTGTGCTAAAATTTCCACAACAAATCTTTTTCACCTTCAACACTTTGTCGCTCGCGACGACACAAAGTCCACTGCAAACTTGTTTTTAAGTTGTTTTATTGCTCAATTCTTTATTTGCTTGTTAGAAGATAGAAATACTCAGAAATGTCTAGAACGGGAAGGCGAGAGCGTCACGAGCGCAGTGAATCGAGCCGCGAGAAGAAGGTTGGAGATCCGAAAAAGTTTCGTCACTGGTCTGCATAATTAATCATCGCTTTCTAATATTTTAGAGCCACAAACGACACCACCATCGATCGCACCGATCGGGTAAAGTGTCGCAAATGATGAAGGATATGGTCTGGAGTCTGCTGGTGAACTTCGTGTACATCATTCGTCTGCTGGTCGACAAAATCGTTGAAACAGTTCTGGAATGGTACTTGGGCGAAAAAAAGAAATGCCCAAACCTCAAGAAAGACTTTTTCGTGACGAAAAGCGCAGTTGAGATAGCCGAGCTGATACGGAAGAAAGATGTTTCTTGTTATCAAGTCGTTAATGCTTACGTAAACCGGATAATCGAGAGTAATCCAATGATCAATGCAATCATAGACGGACCGTTTATGGATGCGCTGGATGAGGCAACGAAGATTGACGAGCGAATCTCTAAAGGACTCATCTCCGAAGAAGAGTTTAGCGAGAAACCTTTCCTTGGTGTTCCTTTCACAACGAAAGACTCAACCGCAGTTGCTAACAGACTGCACACGTTAGGAATAGTCGCGAGACGAAACCAAAAGGCTAAAGAAGATGCTGAGTGTGTGAGGTTGATGAAGGAAGCTGGCGCTATTATCATTGCTACGACTAGCATTCCAGAGATCAATCGATGGTTTGTCTCGTGATTCATTAAAAAAGAGGTTTATTTTAAATGATTGCTCAACTTTTAGGCAAGAAACAAGGAACAACATCATTGGCCAAACGAATAATCCATACGACAGCCGACGAACTGTTGGCGGTTCAAGCGGTGGAGAAGGAGCTGTCATCGCGTCGTGTGGAACTGCCTTCGGATTAGGTTCGAAATTGGTTTATTTTAATCACTAAACTGGTGCTAGTCTCCTCTATTATCATATCAACGGGTTGTTGATTTCCTCATCCCATCAAGTACAAAACAAGTTATTGTCACATTGCTCAAGTAGTGAACGGTCCGATCCGCACAGTATTCAAATAAAACTTTAGACTCAGGAAAAAGTAATGGCAAATGAAACTAAGGAAAAGTTTTCTCTGAAAAATTTCAGGAACCGACATCGGTGGATCAATTCGTATGCCGGCGTATTATTGCGGAATCTTTGGTCACAAACCCACGACAGGGCTCGTCAACACAAAAGGCTGCACACTCCGGAAGGGAACAGAGAAGAACACGATGGTAGTGGCTGGCCCGATGACGAGATATGCTGCGGATTTGAAACCAATTTTTGAGATTCTCGTTGGACCAAAGAATGTTGAGGTCTTGAAGCTTGACCAGAAGGTCGACGTGAAGAAACTTCGCTACTTTTACTGCCTCGACAACGGTGATCTGAAGTGCAGCGGTTTGGCGTCGGATGTTAAGAAATCGATCAACAGAGTCGTTTCACATTTTACTGACATTTCCGAAAACGAAGTTCAGTTCGTTAAGCTCAAAGGCGCTGAGAGTTCTTCGAAGCTTTGGCGGTATTGGATGACCCAGGAACCGGGAGACTTCACTGCACTCCTCGGAAACTCGAAGCAAATTAATCCACTTATCGAGTTGTTCAAAAAGCTGACTGGTCAAAGCGATTACACGCTGGCCTCGGTTTTCTGCCTTATTGACTCGATTCTACCATCAGAGAAAGCTGAGAAGATGAAGAAAATCACAAAGGAACTCGACGAGGAGATTGAAGAGCTTTTGGGAGACGACGGAGTTCTATTCTATCCCAGCACTACTCAAGCTGCTCCATTCCATTTCGCCGCTTTCATTCAAGTTTACAATTTCAGCTACTGGAGTCTGTTGAATGTCTTGAACATGCCAGCTACTCAAGTGCCTCTCGGATTGAATTCTCAAGGATTGCCGCTCGGCATCCAAGTCGCTGCAGCGAAGAATCGTGATCGTCTTTGCCTGGCAGTAGCTGAAGAGCTCGACCGCGAGTTCGGTGGTTGGGTTGCTCCATTCGAAACCGTCGGCGAGGGAAATTAAAAATATTCAAAGGCTGTTAAATGAAGTCAGATTGATTGATTTGGTTTAGGGAGAATAATAAAATGTCGGTGACAGTTGCGTCTGTTTGTTATACTTATCTAGATGACTTTTAATCAGTTTGATGCAGTCCATTTCCCACGCAGTTGTCACGTTGACATGGAAATGCACAGTTCGTTGATTTCTGTTTATCGATCAAACAAACCGGCTCGGGGACTCGAAAACGCGTTTCCATTAATTAAAATGAATCAAAGCTCGAGAGCAAACATCAGGATGGCAAACAGTGCGATAGATGGTAACGAGCTTCCGAAAATAACGTCAACAATCAAGGTAGAACTACGCAAACATCGTTTATTTAGTGTTTAAAGGGTCGTCTCGAATAATTTTCAGAGCGTCTTGGAGCCTCGGCAGTTTATCTCGTCGAGAATGCCATACGCCGACAAAAGATACGATCTGAAGGAACACAACCCTCCCTCGAACGCGCTGGGATTCCTCGGCGGCTTAGGCAAAAGGACCGGAACAGTCAGATCGAAAGCTCATGTGCAGAGACCAACGATGAATCAGATTCTGCTCAAAATGCGGACGACAAATAGAATTTTGGTGTCATTCTCTGAAGATCCGATTTTGGCGCACTCCCACACGAGGCGGCAGCTGGAAAAGTCGCCAAAGCCTATAAAGAAGGCAACCACAAAGGATTTGAATTTAAAAATCTCGCAAATCCAAATCGCTGACAATGTCGTTAAAGTTTCAAAGGGATTCAGAGGCAACTCGACGATAACAGAGCCGGATGAAGAGAAACCGCAGCCTAAAGTTGAAGTTGTCTTCAAAACAGACGAGAAGAGGAAACCGAAAGGATTTAGCCTAGGAACGATGAAGAAAATTTCGATCGTGAGTGCAATGAAGAGCGGTGATGCGGCGAAGAAAGTCGAGCAACCGCAATCGTTCCGAGAATGGGCGATGGCGGAGCGGGAGAAGCGACATCAGGCACTTCAGCAGGTTTCCTACCAGCAGATTAAGCAAGAGCGGGAGGCAAACGAAATTTTTCCGAAGGTTAAGAAACCGCCAAAAGTTTTCGTTGGCAGTTCGATGCGTAAGAAATCACCAAATTTGTTGCCGGGCGCTGAACACTTGGGCGGTTATTTGTACGGCGGTTTCATGAAAGTAGAAGGGCCTGATGAGACCATGACGACACAAACCAAGTTTAATGTGCCCTATTCTATGTTCAGTCGAGCCGAGGTCGAGTCAAAAGTCAGGGCCATGAGTAGAAAGAGGATTCAAAGCGCACGGTTGGAATATATGAAAATTCCTCAAATTCCCTCTGACTCAGAGAACTCCGATGACATCTTCGAGGATATTAAAGGATTATCTCTCGTCCGAACGCCGTACTTTCGGATCCCTACAATCACTCACACGAAAGTCAAGCGGATGGAACGTTTGAGAAGCAAACACTTGAAAGGTAATCGATTGAAGCGAATAAACATGTTGCTGTTTGATCGAAAGTTAAGTGCCGAAAAGTATCGACAGCAGTATGCGAGCGATTTCTCCCCGCCGCCAGAAGATGAAAGGGACGACGAGAGCGACGAGGACGGAAAACGAACGATGGAATCGCAAAAGGACGAAAAGTCGAGAAGCTCATTGACTCTGCCGATGATTGAAATGAAGCCGGTCGTCGAGAAGAAATTTACGTCGCTATATCGACAGCGATATCATGAGTTTCTTCATGAGAAATTCCTTGAGAAACTGCAGGAATACAGCGATCAATTGAACATGAAGCTTTCATCGTTCGACGAGTATGCTGAGCATGGGTCGTCACCGATAAGCGGGATGACATCGAAGACTCTCGGCGAGCGAAAGTCATTCCGGGAATACAGCGTCGAGTCGATGTCATCAAACATTCCTTCCGCTACACCGGACATTTCGAAGGATCCAGCGTTCAAGCGGACCAGGCAGAAAATTCGCAAAAACATGAAGTTCTCTCGGCGCGATAACCTAACGGGAGGGTTCTATTTCGATCCGTTCATTTTGGAGAAGGTCCACAATCCCGAGAAAGGCATGAAGATAATGAAAAACTACACGAGTCTCATGAGATCACAATCAAACATTCGAAAACGCCTAAAAGTGAACGCTCCGACGTTCGACGAAGAACGCTGCGGAACTCAGCAAACCGGCAACTTTTATCATCGGCTGGTGACTGAATGGGACTCATACTACATCGACGAAATCCGCCACCGACCGACGGTCCAGAAGTTTTGCGTCAAAACCGATATCATCAAAATCCGAGAGATGGTTCGGAAGAAATTCTTCCTGTACTTCATGCAAGAGGATCTCATGAATTTATTCGCCAAGCAGGAAATTGAGACTGAAATGATAAACAAAACTACCAAATTTATTAAGGTTTGTACATTAAACATGGGATAGCGGAAGGATGTCGCGAGGGGTAGGAAGAGCAAAAAGCCGGGAATTTTTAAACGCGATCTACATTTAATGGGATTTGCCTCAATCATTTAGAGAGGCTCGAACAGAGATTGCCTCTGAATTTAGGTCGTTGAAGCTTTTAAAAAATTTGCTGCTATTCTGGTTTAGGAAAGCTTTTGATAGAAATTTCGATAGCTTAAAATCTAAGCTTTTCACGGTGCAAGTTACACCTGTTGAAAATTAGATTCGTATCGAAACTTAACCCTTAAATGCTCCAGCTGCTTGCATTCATAGCACCTGACGTTCACCCTACAGTACAAATATACCAATATTCCAGGCCTGCGAACCACAATTCAAGCAACTTCAAGACGAATCATTTAGAAAAGCGAAGGATAAGCTGGAGATGGTTGCGTCGGTGACCTCGGAAACCGCAGAGTTGGAGAAAAAGCTGGGAAACTTAAAGGATCAGTTGGATTTGCTGATGCAGAAGCTTATGGCAAATGAACGGAAGTGGGAAACAATCATGATGATGCAGGTCATTATTCTCGGTAATGCGCCATAAGTTGTCACTCACCGTCGCTCTGTCTTCGTTCTAGAATTATTATTATTTGATGATGCTGCCTCTCTGGCGTCTCGAGAACGATTGGATTCATCGCAATAAAGCAGGCCAATTGGACTTTCTCAAGAAATCCGTCGTCTACTGCAAGAAGATTCATATCCGGTCGAAAAGCGTCTCGGAGATTTCCCTTCACGCCATCAAAAATTTCTTCGAGACATCAATCGAGCCAAAGAAGTTGGACCAAATGAGAAAAATAATGCCGGATGTTAACTTATTGAGAGCGTCCCTAGAAGGTTCATTGAATCTCGTGCTGATCATTCTTTTAGTTGTACACGGTGTTTATTCCCTCTAGGCATTAAATCAAATGTGTTAGGTATCCTCAACAAGCACAACGACATCATGCTGAAGTCGTCGGAGATTTTATTCCAACAGCAGCAGCTCGAGAAAGCGGTAGAGGAAAAGTTTCTAATCTAAAATCGAGTTTCCTTCACGAGAGGGAAAACTTTTAATTTCAGATTCCGGTGATAATTTCCGCGTACCAAAAGAACATGACACACATCGACATGAAGGTGAACTTTGTCGAGAAACGAATTGAGTATTTGATCAGAGAAGTTGAGGCGACCTCGAGTTTTCCATTGATGAAATGCGTGAAGAAGTGAGTTGAGTATTTTATGGTTTGAGTTCTTAATGCAATTTACAACAAATCTATTTTATTTTCAGCGTTTTCATGAGAAAAATTGATGCAATCAGCAGACATTTATGCAAAACGCTGTTTGCTGAAACCTTCAAAATCGACGAATCCATTAAAAAATATTCATTGATTGAGAACTTTTGCATGATAAGCAACAGAGCTTTGGTAAAAACCGTGGCAACTTGCTCTTGACAGTGCAATAAAACAATCTGAATTTCCAGAATCTACTGAGCCAACTCGATAACTTGCCAACCGAGATCCTCCACATTGCAGAACATGAATCGCGGCTCCATCGCCGTGATAAAATGCGAAAAGGAAAGCTCGCGATGAACGAGCAAAATCTTTTCAAAATGCTTGAGAACCAGCTGCGGAATCATTTCACTAAAACCCCAAAGCCAAAGAAGTCGCGGAACAAGGCGAAGGCCAAGTCGCCATGCTTGTCTGCGATGGCAACACGAAAATAAAATCTGCGTAACCTGAGACCGTCGAAGTTGCTTGAAGTAGACTTAATTGAAAAGTATTGAATTTTAAGTAGAGGTTGTAATTAAAAAATGTATTTGCAAGCGAGTGGAAATTAAAAGAACCCGAAATTATATTTCAGAGTCGGAACCGCTTAATGAGCAATTAAAATTAATGACGCTTTGATATCGATACTTTCTCATCTTCTTTTTCTCTTGGCTTTCAGTGAGAAACACAATTTCAGTCTGAAAAAGTTTTGTTTTTACTTTCTGGACAATCTGCTGTTGTTTGAAGTACTGACGGATGTTCATGGTTGAGCTGCTTTGTCTGAGCTTTAAGCTTCCAAGAAGAATGGAATGTGAAACTTCAGCAGTAAGCTCAAAAGTAGTTTCAAGTTGAGAGCGACTTTCATGCTTTTATGTGAGATTCAAGCTTTGCATTTGGTGACCCAACTTGAGCTTGTTGCATGAAATATTGTTCGAGGTTTCTTTAGGTTTCAGCATAACTTCAAGCAAAGCTGTCACGTTCATTGCTTGATTTAAAGCTCAAGCGTTTGATACAAAACGAAACTAATGAATCGTCTTCGAAGTTTCTGGCTATCGCATTATTTGATAATAATCTGATAAAGGTGAAGATTAATTTCAAAATTACTTTCACGAAGAACCGTCTTATCTGAAAGACAAAGATATTTCAAGCTTTCGCAATCCTCTGCCAAGTCAGAATTATGTTACAGATAAATCACGACGAATCTCGTATAAACAAAACACCATAAAGTCAATGCGAAAGCCAGGCTTTTCTGGGAATAAAGGGGTGAAACCCTTCGATGTTTTGCTGTGAAACAAACGAGAAATCTCAAAAGCACTGTTCAAATCGCTTAATGAATTCTTATCGCTGAAATTATCATAAATTTACATGAGTTGTACGAGAACGAAGCAGCTGGCTCGGGAAGAGGAAGAAAGAAAGCTTTCACATATTCGGAACAACATGATATAAATTTGCGTCTGCCGCAGCTTTCTTGGATGAAAACAGCAATCAAAAGTCATAAGGGATCATTCCGATTTCATTTTTATGAAGGGAGCCGAGCAAGATCGCTATGGTAAGCCGCACTAAGCTGCAAAAGGAGAATTGAATTTAAAAAAGTTCATAAAACATTCTTAATTCGATTATTAAAGCTCATATTTCAGCATTTTCATTGGGTTGAGCTGAATGGATGCGATGCATGAACAAGGCTTGCTCAGCCAGTGGAAGAATTGAAATCAAAGCTAGCCTTCATCGTGAATGTTTCATGCTTCGATTTCCAATAGACTCGTTGAAGAATTATAAATAACAAAATCTCGATCCACATTTTAAAGCTCTCGTCTATGTAGCTTAAAGCTCAAACTAAATTCCATTTCACATCTGATTCTTTCCGATCTAGATACTTCAAATATAATTCCTAGCTTATTGAAATAGATTTAGACCATCGATGCGAATTGCTGCAGTCGTTTTAAAAAGAGGTTTCATCAGTTAAAGAATTCACTTGCCACTAAATCATTCATGCTTTCATTCTAGAGTTTTTATTCTCCTGCCAAACCTTCATGATCGAGAAGGCGAGAACTGTCACAGTCGTAATTCGCTGACGATGTCGCATCTTAGCGCTGCTCGCAGAGCTGTAAATTCCTGATTTTATTTCATGCATCAATCGTTGCGGGTCTGAATGGTAGAGTACGTCACACCAACGCTTTATTGCGTGATAATGGCTGCAGAAAGGGAATAAAACAACAATGCATCTTCGAGCGCGAAAGCGAAAGAAATGTTTAATGGGAAATTCCTGTTCACGAGCCGCACAAATGTGACGCGAATACTGTTTGCTGAATGGTATGAAGTCGCAGTATTCGTCACTTTTCGAATAAAAATAATAACGTTTCCGCGATGTCGAAGTCGTAAAAAATTGTATGTAAATTACCGAGTGCTTTTATGCCAAAGCCGCACGAGATTCTCACTCCCTCCGTCTCTTGCTTCGCTTCTCACTCGTCACATAAATCGGAAAGCTTTGAAGCTTCGTCAAGCGTACTAACAGAATGAATGAGCTTTCTTCTCGTACACGTGCGACGAGAGCCTTGGGAAACGTTTGATTTTGAGCTCTCATTTACCCGCTCACATTGAAGCCAAAGCCAATTTTTGAAACTCGAGCAGACAGAGCAAAAGTTGTCGCTGAGACCAGAAAGTTCCCCCCATGTTAATTTCTGGTGTCAATGAACGTGTGCCATCTTCTCCCGATGTGTTTTATGTGCCATAAAGAAAATTTCATGCTCGGTATGAGGATGAAAATATTATTGATAGCGAGTGCAGCTAGACGTTGCGACACAAGCCATCACGTTCCCTTGAACCACAACAGTGCAATGCATTGCTCAATATTTATTGCTGATGATAGCGAATTTCTCTTCGTCTGGTTCCGTTCCTTGTGAGACAAGGGAAGGCATTGCAGATGATTAGTCGACTCGAAGCTCTATCGCTGTACGACATGAAAGCTTATGACTATTCTAAAATTTAAGAAACCAATTTGCTAGAGAGCTTGCTGAATGAATCAATTTCTGTGTTGTCGAAATGTTCTTTTTTGAAGCCGCAATTGCCTAAGCTTCCGTAAGCTTCCCTTAATTTACCAAAATATTCCAATCGCGATCGAATCAGACCTAAACTGCTGATATCTTCTGGATCCGTGCTAACAGAATAAAGAAGCTGTCCACAAACATTAACCACGGCATCACGTACAAGTTGTAATACCGATGACAAAAAAAAAGCCTTCATTTCAAAAGTGAAACCTGAGACGTGATAAAATTAGTTCCTTTAATATAAAAAGCATTGTTACTACCGTTCATAAACCAGAAATGAAATTACGATGATCCATCGGAAGTGCAAACATTGACGGTCGACGTTTGCTCTTTGCGAGTGGCGAGCGTCAAAAGTGCTAACGTTTTCATTTACAGTAAAAGTTTGAAGCATGCAAAACTCAAGTGAGAAACATTTGGAGCGAGGAGGAACTTTTTACGTTGTGGAAATGAATAAATTACTCTGAAAGTCATGAATCTGCGTAAGCTTTCGGGATGAATCCCAGGAGAGCTGAAGCTTAAGCTTGGATGATGATAAACCAATAAGATTTATTGTTCTTTCGAAATCAAAATAATAAAAGCAGAGCGGAGAAGCTCGTCAAGTGTACGAAAGGGCGAACAAGAAGAGTGAAAAAAGTTTATTAAAATTTTGTTTATCATCATTTATTTTAACATAACAATTCCAAAGATATTTATTTTCATGGAAGATTTGCGCTTTTGAATTTTTCTACGTTTCCTTTCATTCCTCCCCAAACACCGAGAGTCAATCTTCTTATCATTGTTATCACCATTGTCTGTTTCCTTTCTTTCTCTTTTTTATCGCTTGCTCCGCGCTCTCATCAAAGGTTCATCCATGCGGTCGCTATCGTCACAACACCGTTGTCTTTATTCTCGCCAAAGAATACAACTTGAAGAACTTGCGCACGATACATCGGCTGGATCGCCTTACGTCGGGTCTGCTGCTCTTTGGACGCAGTCCGAAAAAGGCCAGACAAATGGAGCATCAGATTAGGAATCGTCAGGTGCAGAAGCAATACATTTGCCGTGTCGAAGGAGAGTTTCCCGAGTAAGCCTTTTGATGACCCTTCTGCTAACAAGCGTCTCTAATCTCTTGTCTCTCCACCTCGCTTAGTGGCGTTATCGAGTGTAAGGAGCCCATCGAGGTAGTCAGCTATAAGATCGGAGTGTGCAAAGTGTCGCCCAAGGGCAAAGATTGTTTGACCAAGTTCGAGAAGCTCGGCTTCAACGGAACCACAAGCGTTGTCCTCTGCAAACCACTCACAGGCCGCATGCACCAAATCAGAGTTCATCTCCAGTACTTAGGTGAGCTTTCATTTATTTTGCTGTTGCCAAAGAATTTCTCATCACGAAAGTTGATTTCGTGTCCGGAAGTCTTGGCAGATTGAAATTAAAACGCAAAAACCTGTTGTCATGTTTACAACATAAACAACGAGCAAGCGACCGCCGAGTTTCATTCTCTCCTCGTCTCATCCTCGGACATTTCCGCTGAATTTATGAATACTAAAATTGTTTTTCCTCAACATTAAGTCATCGGAATTCAATTAATTAAAAGTCGAGAGTCCGCTTTTTATCGTCGCCAGTGTTTGAAGAGGAATTTCTTCGGAGAAGTAAAAAGTTCAATTTGTTTAAGCAAAAACGCGAAGTCGTCGTAAATGGAAGCTGACCCACCCCCATACGTTATCATTTTTTTATGAAGTAAAATTTTCGCTTGAAGAAAACTTCCCGAATTTTCAAATTACAATAATGCACATTTTCCCTCACGCTATAAATTTTATTATGTCATCTCTGTTCAAGCGATATCGGTGAAATTCAGACTTTTGAGTCAAACAACCAAAGCAAATTCAAGTATTCAACAATTGAAGTTTCAACTCTGAAGATTTTGTTATTTGATGATTTCCACTGATTCGAGAAAGGCTCAGTCAATTATAAATTTTGGACTACAGGATGTTTTAAGAGTTTGAGCCGCGATGCTGGAAAGTAACAAAACTTGAGTTGTAAAATTCCGAAAAGACATCGATCACATCAAGCGACCCTTTGAAATTTGAAGTTTAAAGACAAAGCTCGAAGAAGTTTTGCTTGAAAACAACCACTGAAACATATATTTTCTATTTGATAAACAACATCTTCTGCGAAACTCAAACTTACCTCTCACATAACGCAAATATTTTTTATGAAACAAAATTAAAGCTGAAGAAAAACTTTTCTTGATGAATTTTCCAATTACATTAATGCACGTTTCCAACGCTCGCAATAAATTTTACGATGTCATCTCTCCTTTCAAACGAGAACGTTGAAGTTCTTTGAAGACTGAGATGTTGTCAGTAGCGACAAGCTCGTTGAGCAACAGTTGCAGGAGGCACGCATTAGCCGCGGATGAGAGCGATTATGTGAAACAGAATAAAGGTTGAGTGGGGTGGAGAATGTCGAACACGACCGCCCACCTAAGTTTCATGACGTGTCAAGTTGGGTCAACAGACCCCGTGAAGAGTTATTATTGAGCTTGTTTGCTTTGACTCTGATTAAAGTTTTATCATTAGCGTATGTAATCAGCAAATGTTTGCTTTCGGTGTATTGTTTCATGCATGAAATCGATCGCTCTCAATTAGGGGCTCCCGTTTCTGTTTTGAAGCTTTCCTCATTCATATTTTATCAAACGGTTTTTGTTTCTCTTGCACGTTTCTGCTTCAATAAGAAATCTTTTCTTGTTTGCCTTCCCAACAGTTTACCTAACATTGAAGTCGGTAACAGCAAAGCTGGGCCGACTTCCCGATAAATCATTAATTTATGTTCTTCGATTTTCTTTGCCTTTGTTCTGGAAGCAAAGCTGCAAAAGCTCGAGTACTTTCAATAATGCAGGGCAGAGCTACTCCCGTAAATTCTAAGCTTTAGTCCAGTCGATAAATAACATTCTTGTTCGCCAAGATTCTAGAGGAGCCTCGCATCTCATCAGATGTGTGGCTAATGGAATTCTCCCTTAATGTGCTACATACTTGCTGCAAGATTAGAGAGGGTCAAGTAATTTGATCGCATAATCACCGATGTGTGTTTAGCTCCTTTCGTGCGGGGAGTGTTGAACATTTTACGGATTTAAAAGATTTATCTAGAAGCGACGTCGTTTGCGATGGCAAAGCAAGATTTACTAAATATGTGACACTTAAGAATGATAGATGCGACAGCCTCAGTTGCCAGGATGTTCGCTTACCTACAACAATTTTTCTCATCCCACGGCAAAAGCCAAAGGGAAACACTGCTTGGTGACTTATCTGCGATGAAAATACTTCGCCGGTGAAGAATTTTTGTCGAGAACTTTTCCGACTAAAATTCCTGGAATGTGACGGTGCAAAGTAGATTAAATAGAAACTTCTAATGCTCAAATTGCTATGACTTGAACGACTGAGTTGTGCACCTGCCATTCAACTGGCGAATTTTTTCTTCTGCTGATTGAAACACGATGGAACTTTTACAATTCGACTCGAAGTGATTGCAAGCTTTCACAATTTTAGAGAAACTTTAAGCTTTCATAAACATAGCGAAGAACTTTTACAACTCAATTTTTGCCAAGGTTTTCAATTGGCACTGTAATCGTAAAAATAAAAATATTCACGCTCGATAAAGCTTCTGCTCAACTAACCGTAGCACGACATAAGTAGGAGAAAGAGCAACAAAGGAAGCGAACGATAATGTTTGATATCGAAGCTTTCAATCGCACGACGAGAAACAAACGAATGGATTCTCGTCGTGCTGGTGATGTCTTGGCGAGAGGAGGGGGGTGGCGAAGTTACGTCGTTTGAAACTAATTAGATTCCGTTTTGCTCGTCTTCAGCTCATACATCAAATCAAACATATTTGTTGCGTCGGGGATTTCTCCCTCAACACTCCATCAAAGTGAAAGCTTTTTTATCGTTCGTTTTCATCTTCCCTTTCCTTTCATCCCGACGACGACGAAATTGATTTATTTGCAGGAAAATTGCTCGGATTGCGACCCAACCAATTTAATTCGAGAGTCTCCGATGAGACAGTGAACATCGCCGCCCTTCTCGAGGCAATAAATTAGAAGAGAAGCTTTTTGTGTCATTAATAAAAATTTACCCAGATTAACGGGTTTCCCTCGAGTCGCTCTCCTTATGATCGAAGCGATAGTAAAATGCAGTCGATGCAAATTTATGTCGTTATTTAAATTGTAAAGTCGGAAAGGTTCCCTGCTCGACAAAAGAGTTTTACGATCATTGATTTCAAGGGAAACGAGGTAAAAGGCTTTCTGATTATTATTCGTCGTATCAGCGTCAAGAAATCGCATTTCACCCTTTCTTCGTTCCAACCGCTCCGCTGAATTACAATTTCGAATCCATTTACATGAAATGAAACGTATGGTCGATGTAATTACCATCGGGAAAAATGTCGACACAGCGAGGAAAAGTGAAAATATCGGAGAAATCTACGCGTAGAAATCGTCTTTTCGTGTTCCTTTTAATTGTGTAATTTGTTTCCTTTCCTCCCGTCGTCTGAAAAGCGGAGAGAAATTTCCTTTTTTTGCAGCTCAAAATTACAAATCAGCGAGCTGAATAATCGCTTTCAGTGAAAGCTCGAGGAGAAATTGAAATTTCTATACTTTCACAATGATTACGTTTCCTCTACGTTTTCTCTGAATCAACCGGGACTAATTAAAATAACAGATGATGAATGAGTACACGGCGACTGCTTTCATGAATATTAAGAACGAAGATAAGAATTGAAGATTCGGAAACAATTGGAAGAGTGCGAATGCGAGGTGAGGAAGCAGTCACTTCAAGCAGAAATATTTTACCGATTCCTTGACAACTGACGATGCTTCCGAGCCAGCCACGATAAAGAATCTCCTTGTCGAGTGGAAAATGAGCGAGTGGATCAAAAGAGACTGCATAATTATTGGCATAGAAAGGAAACAACATCATTAAAACCCTTTCGAAAGCTGCGAAAGCGAAAACCTTTTATGCTTCGTTGGGAATAATGTGAGAATCAAACAGAGTGAAAGAGGAAATTATAAATAATGGCTCCTCGCCCACGATTCCGTTCTATTTGGCTCTTTACAGATTGTAAAGTTCGGAGAACAGGAAACGCGCCAGGCAACCGACACGTGTAGTGTCACACTTGGTTATGTATAATTCCATTTAATTGTGTCAAATATATAATGACGAAAGAGTTAAAACTTTAATACGCCGTAATGTTGTTAACCGCCGCCCGTCGGCGCTAAAGTGTCATCGTGTCGACCCTTAGCGGCAGCGGAAAATACTTTTTACATAATGCGATACACAAAAACTCATTACGTGAACTAAATGTGCGTGTCATCGCGCAAGACTGCGACAAAAGCACGTTTTCATTTCGATCCGAAGGCAATGCGTCAAACAGGGGCTCTGACGTTGAGTTCCTCGAAGAAAGGAATGACGGTCGCATGATAATTTATTGGAAGCTTTTGATAAATTCCCTCGAACTTAAATATCGACAGCGGCAGTTGAGCTATTCTGCCTAAAATTAGATGTTCGTGTGAAGCTGAATCGTTTACCTTGATGGCTGAGAGGATCAACTTTTAAGCTCTGTCAATTTCCGACATATTGCTCTCGCTCCCCAACGGTGTTCGCTGTTTACATGTTCATGAATTCTTTTTTTTAAAAAAAAATATTCAACTTGCAATAACCATAAAATGGCACGACATGCGATTCCATATGGCTGGAAATTACTGTCATTATGAATGTATGCGATATGAAAAATTAACATTCAAACAAACTGGTGAATCATGAAAGGCTTTTGTGCTAATGGATCTCCTTTTGCTTGCGGTGACATTCGCACATGAGTAACGGCTGATGAAACTTTCAGCCTTCGGCACTAGCTAGATGCGTCAAAACATAACCATCAACTTTAATGCAATCCCATGCTAGTGACAAGAAGTTATGCTCGCTGTGTCACATGTCGTTACAGATATTGGAAGCGATTTTACAGGTGCTTTGTTGTTTGCATAACATCAACAAATATCGGTGCCTGATAAAGAAAGGAGAAATTTTCCATTTGGGAAAACACATTGAGCAAATATTGCTTCGTCGTGTTGTGTATTTACATTTGAGACACAAGCGGGAGCTATTCGGCTACTGCCTGAGTCTCAACCCCGTTAATAAACGACGTAATAACATAATCCTCCTTAATGCAAGTCAACCGTTCAGATGATTTTATAGAACGGCGTCGAACGAACATCTCGGATGTTAATGTGCGCCTCGAAGGGCGAGAGCGAAATTATCGGATTTGTGTCAGTCGAGGTGCTTAATGAGACGTCGCTGCTGGAATATCTGTCAACTGAGGTCTTAAAGGAGAACTCCAAGAGCTTTTCTGTAAATCCTATTTTATTGATTTCCTTCTCTCTAAAGTTTAAACATAATTTACAATCTCTATTTTTTACATTCCGCTGATCAACTCGGCTGCTTTCGAGTATTTTGCATCCATTGCTCAAGCAAATTTCCATTCGTCACACGAAGTAAAAAGTTTTTACTTTCGCTTTCTCTAATTTAAATGCAAATTCTCGTTCTTTATCTTAAATGTCTTTACGCAATTAGAAAACTTCGTGAAGAACTTCTATATAAAAATCTCTGCTTTCGCTTCTCTGATATTTACATTTACTTATTGATTGGAAATTCTTCTTTTGTGTTTGCTTCTCTGTCTCGTCTATGGTTTCAAACCAGAAAATATTTCATCTTTATTATCATTTTAATTAGTAAACAATTGAACAGAATTTAAATATTTTCCAAGAGCGTAGCTGGCATCGAAAGAACATCGAGTTGCCACCACCAGCGAACCGTAATATTTAGACTATGACAAAAAGTTGAACCTAATTAAACCTTCACTTTAGCTTCTTTTTATTAGTGAACACAAAGCTTTCGATAGAAATTTGAGGCAATTAGAAATTTGCGTGCAAACATCCAGCAATCAAACAGAAAAAAGTTTAGGATTATTTTACACTTTAGATCACGAACAGTTTGTCTTTTTGATGGTTAATAATTAAAATTCAAAACTCTAGGAGAAATCTATGGGTTTACAATCAATGACGAAAACATGCTACAGGGAAATCAAAGCATTCTTTAAGGTATAAGATATGTTGATTACTTTTATTTTTTTATTAAAAAAATTGATACGTTTCATTCAGATAAGGTTTCACAAACTCCATCGCGTGTACTATCCTGTCAACAACTTCGCAAGATGAAACAAGTGCGTTAGGCGCGCAACAGAGCAACAGAGAATTCCCAAATCGCATCACCGTCTTCAATCAATTTCATAACAAATATGCAACAGAGACAACAAGGAATTCAGAGCAACGACTCTTCTTGATTTATTGAGACAACTGAATCCCCGACGAAGAAGTTGTTCACCTATTTCCATGACATCAAGAAAGACAAGACGATGAAGAGATTGCCTTTATTTCAAAGTCGGTTTTTTCAAGTCACGCAAAATTATTTTGCAACATGAACCGCATATTTTGAAAATTATTCATCATTTGTGTCGGACGCTGTTCAAAGGCTTTCGCCTTCCACGATGACGAAGTGAGGATATAAAATTAATCAACAAGTCAAAGGAATGAGACAGGATGTTGGGCACGCGTCCCCTCCGGGCATGAACAGTTTAATTGAGTCAGAAATATAAAATGTTTAAAGTCAGAGGAAATTATTAAAATTCTTTTGTGTGTTTCGTTATTTATTCAGGAATTAAAATTCATTAAAAAATTGAGATTAACGTGCAAAAAGTGAAACCTTTGCGGGGCTTTTTGTGTAAATTCATTAGCCATGGTTTAATTAAATCATCACTCTTTCTTCCTTTCAAACTCAAGACTGGGCAGAACCTTCATCCTGTGCTCGGTAATTTAGTTTTGCTGCTTTTAATATACGTTTCATTTTAATTTATTCGAACAATATGAAAACAGCTTCTCATCTCATTTATTTATTATTGAAAAGCAGGAAGAACTGAGAGAGATTTTAATATTTCACTATTGAAAATCCTTATTAAAAGATTACAAATGCTTTGGCTACGAACAAAAAGAGCTTTTGTCTGATAAATGTTTATTGAAGAAGCTTGGCAACTATAAAACAGGGCAAGAAGATGGGAAGCGTTCTCTAAGCTGCGATCAAAACTTGCTATCGATCGCAGACGCTCAACACCATGCAAATGCTTTCTCTGTTGCTTGAAAGGCACAGTTTTGCTTTCGAAGAAGCTTTTTTATGCTTTAAAGAAAATGAGATTAAGGGAAAAAGTTGCAAAGGGAAACTGATGATAAAATTGTTTAATAGCTGAATTGCATTAAAAGAACAAGCAGTTTCCCTTGTCATAATCATTAACACCGTAGAAAAATAGTGCAATTAAGTGTAATTAGGAGAGAAGTTGCCTTATTCCATTTCAGCGAAGCAGCTGCTCTTTAAAATGCAACTTTGTTCACGATCGTTAAGCAGAAGAAAACTTACTAAAAGTTAAATGTGTTAACATAACGAAAGAATTGTGGAATAAAAACGCAAGAAAATCATTTCAATTCATTAAATAAATTTATTTTGTCCTTAAGGAAGTATCGTAAAAGCCAAGAAACAATCAAATGTCGTCATTAAAACTAGCAAATCGGGAAGAATAATTTCAATATAATAGTTCGATAAAGTCTTTTAACGAAAACTATGTCTTTTATACATGAAAACTAATGTTGCGAGATGTCGTGAGTCACGTGACGGCTTTAGGAGGGTGAAGGAAGCGCATGGTAAGTGCTTCGATTTAAAATTTAATCGCTCGACTAGTTGCGAGCTTTATATTTTGGTCAGGAAAGGGTTTTAAGCGTCACATTACTCACGATGTTGTCACAGCGATAGAGAAAACATTCGGCAAAATATTCCAAAAAAGTAAACACATCGAAAACAAATATATTTCATAAAATGCATTGCATGCTCATAATGCCAACAATTAACTGAAAACGAGTCTCGTAAGTCATTTTAATGCCATTCCATATTGTCTCGTCGTGTGTGTTTACGTGTATCAAAATTTATTGTAGCTCATTCGATTCCTCCTGCCCTCACAGTTATCCTTGCCCTCGTTTGCTTCGCAGGAAATAACACGAAGTAATTAAGGCAAGTTTTAATCACCTTTCGCGCACTTTTACTCCACATCCGATACCACCACAGGTTCCACGTTTAAATGCATGTAGCGGTGTCATTAAAAACATTAAATAAGAGCTTTATGGCGTCGAGTTTAAAGTTTGTACAAGCTTGATAAAACAATTTTTAATGATTTTTTTTCATTTCCTTTCATCCGAGAGGAGCGAGCAAACACGACGGTAGCGAGCAAGGACTCTTTCGGATGGAGACGCGCGCGCACGGGCTTGTGAGAGAAGGAGAAGGTTTGCTTTCATTGCAGTCACGCTAGAAAAGCTCAGCTGCATAAAACACCATGCATCATCAACCTTAAAAGCGCAATCATATTTAAATATACCTCATTTATGTATTCTCTTGTTTATGAATGAAAAATGAAACGAAGTTGCTTTCCTTTTAGATATCAAACATTAAATTCAACTGCATTATGCACGAAACGAAGAAATGAGCTTTCGGTGCTGCTTTCTTTATCCACGTCAAGGTTTCATTCCGCAATGAATCCAACGACTTTCAATTCTGTTTTTTGTGTCTGCTTGTCTTGATCCTTATCAACTAAACTTACTCACGAATATATGTAAATCGAGATTAAAATAAAATTGGTTTCAAACTTAAATCCTTGCTTGTCGACGCTGAAGGTTGACGCTCGGTGATGTTCTGATGAGCTAAGAATCGCCGCCACTCTAAATGTGAAAATTATTTAACCGCAATAACAAATCGTTCTAGAAATCTCATTCGGTTTCGCTCCATTCCACACTCGCCCATCCGGGAAGTTCAGTTTCGTAATCCCAGCCGGGACCCTGAGAGTTTATGTTTGTTCATCATTGGATCGGTCGAAGGAGCGAATGAGCAGTCGGCCACCGCAGAGGAGAAAAGCATGGAAGAGAAAGAAGAAACAGATTTAATGAAAAGTTGCAAACATGAGTGCCTAATGCGGCCTGTAAATCTTGCTGTGACTCGTGAGCGGCGTGAGCCTTTTTATGTTCTCTTTAATGATTTCAGGGAATTAAAGGATTGTTCAAGGGAAAAGAGCGTAAGTGGAAATGGTAAAAATGAAATGGATAAATTAAAAATTTAAAGCGGTTTCTTCACATTGAACCAAGGAGCGAGAACGAGCATGTTTTATTGTTGGAGTGCTTTGGTGTCTGCCGATTCTTGTTTGCGAGTACGTGACCGCCTTTTCAATTATCCAACAACTCACCTTATACTTCCATGCGTGCAAATACATGACTAAGTCCTGAGGTTTCGGATCTTTGTAGCGCACTTTGCATTCATAGCAGTGCCTGTCGGTCGTCATTTTATCTGGATTAAAAGCCAAATCCGGTGATTCATGACCAGTTTGCGTAGCCACGGTGACCTGTGCGTTTTTTTTTGCGTCGTCGAAGAAACATAGAACGAGAAGGAAGACAAAGAGAAGATTAAAGCAAAGCTCTTTATCTTTAAAAATATTTTCGAGCTTTCAAGATAAACTCGTCGATCCGCTTTCGTCATCGCAGCACTTGCCGCTGTTCGTGTCCAGCGTGAATAAATTTTATTGCTTTCAGCGTCCAGTGAAAAATTGTCATTAGTGAAATTTATGACGTTGAGCGCTGGCACGGACACGGCGGGGAGGAAACTATAGACTTAATGCAGGATACTTACGCCCGTCTTATGCATGAGCAAGGCTCGCGCACTTCCGCTGTGCATGACGTTGCTGCTCATCTTGCTGATGGCGCTCATATTCGTGCTGCTGCCAATGGTGTTTGCTGTTTTGATGTTGTTATTGTTGCTGTTCATGTGGTTCGAAATCGTGCAAATATTTTCGTTCGGGCTTTCACTGCCGACCGACACAGGACGAGGGCTTTCAGAGCACGGGGAGGCCTCACGCGATACCGACTCTGAATCATCATCACTCAATGGATTTCCTGTTTTTGTATTCGTTTTTTTGTTAATAAACCAAATCGGATTACATTGGGATACTCCGTTCTGTCGAAGTTCCCAGATTCGAGTTTTTCAACACTCACCTTTGTTGGTCCCGACCAAGCTATCTTCTAAGTCTGATCCCATCGATTTGTTGAACATGGAAAGCTCCGAATCCCCATCGATGCCTAGCCAATTTTCTGCGTTGTGAATATTGATCAAATCCCTCACGAGCTGCTCATCGGTTTTTCCGCCGATGTCGCCGCCTTTGCCCTTGCTTGGTCCGAACACTTCATGATTGTAGAGCGGATCATTCACAACAGGATAGCCTGGAAATAAATTTTTACGATAAAATAAAACAACTCGGAAGTTCAACAGATCACGAGCTCAAATCGTTTTAATTGCTCGTCCTAAAAAAAGATTTCCATGCGGTGGCAAAAACCCAACTTTGCTTTACGACCGACTGCCGTCTTTGCGTTTTCCGATTAAACAAATTGAACTTTTTACTTCTTCGAAGAAATTCCTCTTCAAACACTGGCGACGATAAAAAGCGGACTCTCGACTTTTAATTAATTGAATTCCGATGACTTAATGTTGAGGAAAAACAATTTTAGTATTCATAAATTCAGCGGAAATGTCCGAGGATGAGACGAGGAGAGAATGAAACTCGGCGGTCGCTTGCTCGTTGTTTATGTTGTAAACATGACAACAGGTTTTTGCGTTTTAATTTCAATCTGCCAAGACTTCCGGACACGAAATCAACTTTCGTGATGAGAAATTCTTTGGCGACAGCAAAATAAATGAAAGCTTACCTAAGTACTGGAGATGAACTCTGATTTGGTGCATGCGGCCTGTGAGTGGTTTGCAGAGGACAACGCTTGTGGTTCCGTTGAAGCCGAGCTTCTCGAACTTGGTCAAACAATCTTTGCCCTTGGGCGACACTTTGCACACTCCGATCTTATAGCTGACTACCTCGATGGGCTCCTTACACTCGATAACGCCACTAAGCGAGGTGGAGAGACAAGAGATTAGAGACGCTTGTTAGCAGAAGGGTCATCGAAAGGCTTACTCGGGAAACTCTCCTTCGACACGGCAAATGTATTGCTTCTGCACCTGACGATTCCTAATCTGATGCTCCATTTGTCTGGCCTTTTTCGGACTGCGTCCGAAGAGCAGCAGACCCGACGTAAGGCGATCCAGCCGATGTATCGTGCGCAAGTTCTTCAAGTTGTATTCTTTGGCGAGAATAAAGACCACGGTGTTGTGACGATAGCGACCGCATGGATGAACCTTTGATGATAGCGCGGAGCAAGCGATAAAAAAGAGAAAGAAAGGAAACAGACAATGGTGATAACAATGATAAGAAGATTGACTCTCGGTGTTTGGGGAGGAATGAAAGGAAACGTAGAAAAATTCAAAAGCGCAAATCTTCCATGAAAATAAATATCTTTGGAATTGTTATGTTAAAATAAATGATGATAAACAAAATTTTATTAAACATTTTTCTTTCTTCTTTGCTTTTAGCAATTTGCGGGTTTTCTGGTTTTTCTCTTCTCCGAGAATGAAAAATAAGGAGGAGAATAATAAATCTTATTGGTTTTGTTATTGCTTTGGCTTTTGCCTTTCAGATATTTCTAGTTAAAGGGAAATTTGTTATGAGAACGAGCGACTTCGAACGACTTTCTGCTTCATTTTCAGGTCAGGCCTTTTTCTTGTAGACTTTTATCGTCGAGCCTTCGTCTCCGACAAACGAGCAAGGATTAAGCGTGTGACGGATTCAAAGTCTTTATTTTAATCCTGAGAAATCATACTGTGAACTTGAACTCTGACATTTGCTAATCTGCCTGAAATGTTGGAGGTTTGCATTCACTTAAAATACTTTTTGTCGGATGCGAGCGAGTTAAGAGGAAGGATTTCGGGGACGGGCTTAGTCGAACAGGAGCAGCGAGCTGCTTGATGAAAATGTGTTGATGTTAAAGAGATTTGTTCAGAGCAAACTGTTCGCCAACTCGTGTAACAAATATTTGCTTGTCTCATCCCACGTTTTCGATTAAAGCGAGCAAATTTTTAACCCGGTTTATGTTTCTTTAAACAAATTTTTAAGCTCCGACACCGTGTAAAACATTAGAGCGTTTTTATTCTCTCTCCATTTCACATTATTTTGTTCGTTCGTCGTAAACTTTTCCGCGCTTCTTCCTTGTTTATTCACTTTTCCTTTGATAAAATTGTTGATGGAGAAGTCGTGATAGAATTTGGCTTGAAACGGTCGCCATAAAAGATGCTCACTCATTTAATTGAAAATATTTTTCCGAGAAACCACCGAATCAGCATCGATAAAATCCGAAAAGCATAAATTTACTTTGTAAATGGAGTGGAGGAAAGTTGAGTGGTGAGTCATTAAAGAATCTTTTATCGCAGCGTATTCGAAGCGAGCAATGAAAGAAAATCAACTTGAGACGCCGTGACATTTCATATGTTTCTCCCAAGGAGACAGCGAAGCGTAGCAATTAAATTAGTGATCGTAAAACTTTGAAAGTTGAAACCCACGCGCTTCCCAAACGCGACCAGAAAGCACATTTCGACATGAGAAGATCTGAGAAATGTGCGAGCTAAGTTTATTCATTCTCCCGGGTGTTTTTGCTTCTTGCGGTTACTGTCAATTCGGAGCTGTACCAGAGTTGGGGAGAGCGAGCAAGTTTGCTTTTAATATAATTAAGAAATAAAGTCTCGAGCTGAAAAGTTGCTCCTTTAATTGCACAAGGTAACCCAAACACAAGAAAAACTTTTTTAATGGCTCTAATTTATGTCTTTATTACGCAAGGCGAACGAGAAAAGATTTAAAATTCATTAGAACAGCTCGGTTTCGATTTCCCTCACATGTTTTCTTAAACTTTTCCACCGACTTCTTTTCTCCTCTAAAACGAAATGAAGACTCGTAAATCTCTCCTTGAGTTTATACATCGAATACCAACACCTCCCCGACAACAAAGGAAAAAGCGATAAATTTCTACTTCGCCTTAGCACAACACGAGCGAGAAACAATGAGCAAACAAACACACAACAGCATTTAGTTTCGGGTGCGAGATGGAAAAGAAGTTTGAAGCTGGGAAATTGCTTCCAACTTTCACTTCGGGAGCGATTGTTTACGCTTCACTATGATTTCGTATTCCCTCGTCTTTCACTATTTAGGGTTTTCACAGCCAAATTCTTATTTATATGACGATAGCTTTCGACAGTTATCTGCGAGAAATGTTTGTTCGATAGGTTCAAGCAACACACGCCAGCGAAAGGTGAGAGAGAGAGAGAGTGGGAAAGTCGAATCGTAAACGCACAAAGAACTCCAAAATTACTTTTTATTTGGATTAGGGATTTGACGGAATCAGCATAAACTTGCGAGAAAAGGAGGTGAAATGGGAAGCGAAAGGATCGACTTTAGAGATGCCGTTGAAGAGCGTAAGCTTCGCATTGAAAATCGAATGAAATGTCGGTGTATGATAATTCGGATTGATGTGTGGTAGCATTTCCCTTCCTCACGGGAAAACTTTTCGTTTTCTTCTTTTGTTTCTCAAGGCAAGGTCTCGTAAGGAAGAGAGAAAGGCGACGGAATGTGAATTGAATGTCATCAGATAAGGTGAGCACAGACAGGATATTTTTTTGCGAATAGTTTTTCTGCAGAGTTTACATAAAATTTGGTTTTAGAATCACAAAGAGACAGCGGAGGGGAACGAAAAGGTTACACAACAATAACAACAAATCGCATTGCTTATAACAAACACAAAATGCCATTCAAAAGTTCTTCATTTCTACGAAGTTTTTCTTTCTCTCGACGCTTTTGCTGTTTCATTTTTGGTTTGGTTTTTGTGTCTTGCAAAAAATATTCTTTGTCATTTACTCACCGGCAACGAGCATGGTTTGTCCAAAACAACAAGATCGTTGTCAACATAAATTATTTTAATTGGGTGGTCTAGAACGGGCGTCTCATGCCTGTTTTACAGTAAATATGTTCACATATTTTTTTTTGCGGTCATGAAAGTTTCAAAGTTTTTGATTTAACAGTTTTTGTTTTCCATAATTTCCCAGGTCGCAATTTATATTTTTTTTCGATTGGATTTATTATTTGGTCAAACATATTTTCAATCCGAATTGTGTGTGCGTGTGTGTGCGAAAATTCATACACCATCGGACAGGTTATCAAAAAAAAAGAGGAAAAAAGAAAGAATTAATATGAAACGAAAAAAAAAACTAATTAAAACTTTTCGGTAAACATAGTTAATCATATGTTTTGGGTGTTTTGTTTGTGTTAGATTAATAAGTTCATCCTTCTGCCGGAGATCATCCGTTTACATAGAAAAAGTGAGAGAGAGAGACAGGGTCAATTATGTGCGAAAGCTCTGCTGTCCCAAAACGGAGTTGCCGAAAAAGCCTTGGCTCGCTTAATGTGTGCGTTGATTTATTATCACACCGGTCATGTTCGAATGTTGTTCTAATTAAACAGTTTCTTCCCGTCCATAAATTGCTCATTAATGTGTGTGATGTACGGGAATGAGCATGAAAAAAAATGGGAGCCGACTGACGGAAGAGTCATAAAATTCATTGTGAAGGCAAGACAGAAGTTTGGGGCGCCTAGCGCCGTGTGTTGCGAAGATAAAAATACATTTCCTTGATTATTCGACAAGATATAAAGCGGCTCGCAAAGAGTTTTCTCGGGAATGAATCATTTATTTTGCCGGTTGATGTGAGCGAGAGTCGTCCACTCGAGGCTAAGAAATAAATCTCACAACTCATTTTACTGCGAATAAATTTTGTGTCATCGTCAATTTGAGGAGCTTTCGCTCAGACAAATACGAAAGCTCCGCGCACCCTCGTTATTCCGTCTCTTTGCTTTTCTTTATTCTTCGTCCATGCTTCGTTTGCTATATTACATTGTTATTTATAGAGTCAGGTAGAACGACCATTTCTCATCAGATGTTACCGTCGTATTTATGATTGATTCTGTCTATTCATGGTAAGCGGGAAATGGACAACGACGATGAGTCGAAGGGACGGGATATTTCTCAATATTAGTTTCGTTAGCATAGAATATGCTGCTGATTCGTGCTTGCAAAGCGTTGGAAAATCGGAGTGGAAGAAAACAATCTCGAGGAACGTAGACAAATGTTTCAATTGCTTTAAGTATTGGGTTTGGTTCGTGTCGCTTTAAAGTGCTACGTGTTAACAATTTTACAAAATTAAGAGAGAAAATCCTGTTAACAGCATACACCACACATGCTCGTATCCATCATCGTTAACTGAGACCTGCTTCATGAATTTTTTAAACCATTTTACAGTTGTTTTGAGCGCACGAGGAAGAAAACAAAAACAAAACAATTCTCTGTTGCTGCCGCGCTGCTGTTAGAGGGAGTAACATCAACTCATGATAATAAAATAAAAAGTTACAACATTCACATTCCGCTTAAACCTGAACTGTGGCATTTTTATTTTCATTTAGCGTCAGGGATTTTTCAATTTGGCTTCATCAAATCCATTTAATTGACAAAAGTTTTGCAGTCTTGTTTTTCTTCTCGCAACTCTCTCGACGCGAGGGATGGAAAGAAGAAAATGTACGATTTGAATGTGTAATTTGGAGAACTAGAGCTTTTTAATTAAAAATTCTTGAGTTGTTTGGAGAGGAGAATTTACAAGCAGCAAAAAAGAAGGAACGCTTTCCATATTGCCAGCAAATTTGTTATTGTACTTCTTTTTTCTGTTTGCTCGTTGGAAGAGCTCGGGCTAAAAGATGAGCTTCCGAGATGAACACACTCAAGTGCAGTAAAAGAACATATTTAATGAGGAAAGTTAGGCAATAAATCCGAACTCTGTGTGGGAGGACAAGAACGCTCCTTTGCTGAGTCGCGTTTGCCCAAAGTTCATCGCTGGATGCACAGCCATTTATAGAAAATACTCGAGCTTAGCATTCTGTAAGCCAGTTTAGCAATCTCTGAGGAAGTCAATTTGTCTTGCTCAACTATCTCCAGATTCCTTTGAACTATGAACAAACTTATCTCAAAAAATTCTTCATTCTCAAGACTTCCAGACAAACAAACTTTTCCCTCTCGATGAGCAGAATTTCGAAGCTTTACACAAAAAAGGTTTTTCAATTAATTATTTCGAGAAATCGGAGCTGGAAATCAACAAACAACTCGGAATTATTATCATAACGGAAACCCTAATTCTTTTCATTTGGTTAGACATTAATTATGAGGAATGGAGATTCGAAAGTTCGTCGACTACTTCTGCCAGAGAACCCTTCTCGTTTCTTATAAACAATTTTCTCAGTTTTGAATATCCTCCAATTAAGTGAGGAGGAAGTGTGAGTGAGAGAAGGAGGAAGCACGAAGCTTAGAATGAGCATCGATTGGGATGAGGAAAAGCTTTAAAACGTTAACAAGACTCTTTAACACTTCTCTGTTCGTCTCTAGCTCGGGGATAAGCTTTGGGACATTAAACAGGCTTCGCTTTGTTTCTTCCTTCTCGTCTCTTCTTCCAAGTGATTGATCCAAAGTCGCAAGCAATTTGAATGCTTCTTGTCTCGACTCTGGAGTTACTTTCAAAACAGGGTTAATTTGATTGGGGAAAAGTACAAAGTATCGTTAGCTTTTCATCAATCTCAAGAGTTTACTCGTCTCCATTTCGCATCATTCGGAGGAAAGAAAATTTCATTCAATCTTGTTTATCACATCATCTTTCCGTCGACTCCTATTAGAGCGTTTCCAACTTGCGTTTGAATTTTAATCAATAAAATAAAGTTTAAAAGGTAAGGAAGGATAAGAATATTATGGCGGTCTCAAAAGCCACTTACTGGTATTGATGCTGGTTTATTTACAACCACAATATCATCGTCCATAAACACTATTGTGATTGGTTGACTAGTTACTGGAACTTCATGTCTGGAAAATATACAACACACTCAATGTATGATTTATAGTGTTTCATTAATTTCTGGTTAGTTTGTTCTCGTCCATCAACCGAAAATCTGTGACTGAAAAACCCAAAATGAAATCATTTTTATGTACAGAAGAGGGACACAAAAACAACAAACAAACTAAACGAAAACTTCTAAAATATAATATGAGTTTCTCTCATATCGAGAGCGTGGTAGGAAGGGCAAGTAATATTGATTTGCTTTTCATGTTTTCCTTTCTTTCGCAGCGTAATGCAATAAAAATTGTGTTTCCTTGCTACGGGAATCAATATGAGAGGTCAAATGGGAAGGAACACTGTTACGTTGTGGAGCTGAATGGGAAAGCAGGTTGAGTGTGCAGTTTATTTACAGTTTGCTATCCAGCATCGACTGCTGTAGCTTGCCGCACGAGTCTACATATGAATTCCAATAAATCTTGAAATTGCGGCAAATCGTTTAGTAAAAAGCAGCAACCTTCCCTCTCTTGCTACTGCTTTCGAACTCAATCGAGCGTAAGCGATTCGGAATTTTGTTCTGGATAATTAAAGTATGAATCGTTTAATTTGATTCCCTCCCCCCAATGAGCTCGATGAAAAATTTAATGTTCTATTTATAAATTAAAGCCACACGGGTCTTGAATTCAAAGCTCGAGAAGGAAAATGAAAGAAACTTCTGCGCTGCGCTCTACGACGACGGAACTGATTACATTTCTGTCTCGCTGAGTTCATTCAGTTTCATGGAAATTAACATTTACCTGCATCGTTAATTAAAAATATATTGTGCGTTAGTTCTGCAGCGAGTTTAATTAAAAACCACTCGAATGTTTAAGAAAAATTGTAATTAAACTACCAAAAGTATCGCGAGGATGATGAGAGCGCAGGGCGGGCAGAGGAAAAGTAAGCAGTGAAACTTATTTGAATAATCTAGCAAACATTCTTGGTTGAAGACGAGAGGAAAAAACTTTGAGAAATATTGCGAGCTTGCAACAAAATTTCTCGTCTCCTTTCAATTTGGAGCATAAAAAATGTTTATTTCTTTGAATCTTTGTTGATACTATAAACTTTTACTTAGCGTCATAAATCTTTCCCTCCTTTTCCTTGCTTCCTCCGTGCCCGCCGTGAAGTTGAAAGTTTCAATTTGCCGACAGAGAAAATAAGCTCGTAAAGTTGTATATTTTTCAATCATATTAAGCTTTCTCTATGTCACATAGATAGACGAAGACAGAGCCCGAACGAAGGAGGGAAAAGTTCTCTTATCCCTTGTCACCCATTAGACGATGAGAAATCTTAGCGAGTCGCTTCTAGCACAACAAATTGACTATACGGCTGAAGAAAAAGGACTACAATAAAGCAAATCTAATCAACAGACGTTGGGAGCAACTATGCGTTGGCGTTAGAAATGTGTGTGTGTGCGTGTAAATCTGTTCCAAAAACAGGGCAGAGAGAGAGCTTTGAAGGATCGTTACCTGTGAACAATGTTCGCTAAGAGATCATTGTGTTTCAGTTTGTAATCTATTGGCACTTTTTCGTAGTTAACAGTGAGAGTTCCGGCTTTGATGCATCGCTCGTACTCCTCAGCGGGATGAGCGCGGAACTCGCGGGCGAAGACATCGAGAATCTTCTCGCCGACCCAACGTCCTTTGGTGAACGTCGTGAAGGTGAAGTAATAGGGATACACCTTACGTAAGCCTGTTGAGAACGAGAATTAAAGAATGTCAGAAAGTTGGTCGCGATCATCTTAGGGAGAAGTCAATATGTGCAATGGCATCGTCATGTTTTATCCATAACGTTATTGGTTTCCATAGAAAATGACTTTGTTCCGTGCGCTGATATATTAAGCAGCTGGTATGGGGAAAAGTTCTCATGCATGTTCCTTGATGGAGGGAAAACAAAGCTTTCGCCTCCATCAAAAACCGCACAACAAAAAGTCAGCAGAGAAAAACTCTGAGCGCATTTGCATAAAGCGAAGCTAGTCAAATGAAATACTTTTTTCTACATTGAAAGAGTTCAATTTTGCTGCAAACGAGGAAAATGGTTTGAAATGCACAAAGAGCCTGGAAATAATTTTTCTCTAGATGCAACAAAAGGCAAGCAAACTGTTTGCGCAAAGAAAGATTTTTCATTTGTGAATTATAAATGAAAGCGGAGAACGAGTCAAACTCACCGTTCTCGATGTAATATGATGTTTCGTAATATCTATCATCTGTGAAGCCGGGTCTCTTGGCTTTTAAAGCTTTTGTTTCCAGTTTTGCCTGCGGACAGATTCATTCCAAGTGAGATTAATGAAGACGAGCGTATAACATTTCCTTGATTGTGCTTACCTTTTTAAGATCTTTCAGTGGTTCTGTTTCCTGATCTGCAGCTTTTCGCTTTTCTGTAGACACGAGCTTCGCTTTGTCTTTTTCAGTCATTAAGATCTGTAAGAATAGAGGAATGCGAGATCAAATTAGTTAATGCTTCACTTTGCTCCCCTCACACTTTGGCGAAGGATTAACGACGAAAAGTTTTCTTATGAATGTACAATTAAGATTTCGATTTAAAGTACGCAAATGAAGTGGAAAGATAAGAGAAGAAGCCGAATTGTGATGATCTCATCCAGCAGCGAGGCTTCAAGCAATAATTAATCATTGCCACCGACAATGAGCAGCAAAACGAAGTAAAAACAAGGCAAGAGAATAATGGCGAATGAAACTCTGATTCGATGATAAACACATCTATTCATTACGGTCTCGAAATATTATAACTCGATGTGATGGTGCGAACAGCCGGAGAAGTCTTTAGGCGGGCTCGCACTTATCTCTTTCTCTCATGTCTTCGTTGTCTTCCAATCCCGGCAATTGTTCTCTCGGACTTCCCATGCGATTGCTTTTGTCACATTTAATTATATTTCACATTGAGAGGCTTCCGCTGAAGATGTTTAATGTATGAGATATATGTAAACGACACGAGAACATCTTGTTGCTAGCGTCGGCACTGCTGTCTCGTGCAAGCTGATCCGTCAGCTACCCATCCGATACGAGATGTCACGACGAAGCCTCTTCTGATAAACATGCACAATTGCGCAATGAAACGATTACATGTTCAACCGCTTCAAAGTTATTGGCTTCGTCATAACTCAAGTCGTGGGTTCTTTTAGGGCTTTTTAATGTTCGCTTAACAACTTTTATTAATAAATATTGTGGGCTTTCCATTTAGGCGAAATAGATGAAGTTATACATTTTACATCGGAGCAAGTCTCGACAACGGCAGCGGCAGCTGCGTATGATACAAATAATGCTCCAGCGTTTTATGCGAAATCGTAAAATTTGCATTTCATATAAATGTGTTTAAAAAGGGATGCGCGCAATGGCTTAATCTAACGATATGAATCATGGCATGATAAATGATACTTTCTGCTGCTCGAAATGATTTTTATGGTTCAGCCTTAACGCGTGAAACGGAAAGCGCTGGAAAGATTTTTCTGTGAAATTCTAAACTTGAACGATAATATTTTCCATGGAAGCGAAATAAATTGTTCGAGAGTCTCAGATTTGGTTTCATGTGCGAGCGAGTAAATGATACAATTTGAATATGCATGTTCAGGAACATTAACTTCACTAAAGGAAAGCAGACACGTTAAACAAGAAGAGGCCCACAATGAGTTGTCGGCTTCTTATCGCTAACTCACGAGCGAGAGTAGGAAAGCCAAGAAAGAAAATCACTTTGTTGTATTGTCCCGTAAAATCACTGTTAAATATCACGCAACGAAGGTTTTACTTTATTCAAGGCAATCCGGTCAAGAGAGCATCATAATGACACAGCATTATTGTTCGACTCGAGCATGAAACTGATTACGTTTACTATGGACGTTAATTGAAGGTTCGCAAGGGCAGTACGAGCGGCCAAGACGTAAGTGAAATGAATTTGCGACTTTACCAAATTTATGATTTCATTCTTCTGCTGCCCGCAATCCCGAAACAATGCCGAAACATGATTCGGTGGAAAATAAAAGCTTTGCTGGTGAGCAATAAGAACGATCTGAGTCGAGAAGAAAAAATCTATAAATATATTTGAGCTCAAGCTATTCCGGCATCGCCGAATGGATATTGTTGGACGTAACGTGTTGTTATAAACGCTGATGGACGCTGTAATCGCACAATAATTTTCATTATTTTCGGTTTCGCTTTCCGCACGACGCTGATGCAAAGAGTCTACAGTAATTCGATCTCGAATTCGACAAAATGCTGAAATGTAAACAGCGGCAGCAGCAATATGAGCTTCGTTTGAGCCAATGAGACGTATAAATTCCATTTTATGTGCTTGCTTTCATTTGTCGCTCTCAGTTTCCTAGTTCGCTCTTAATATCAGCTGCAAACAGATATGAGAAGAGCGCAACAAAAAGAACATTTCGCACTGAGCAGGCAGAAAAGTTTTGGCAAACAGTCAAATAATCCTGTTGCTATTGTCAACATGATGAATTAAAAAATAGAAATAGAATTCAGCTCATCTCATTTCGATCTCTGAATAATTAATTGCGCCAGATCTCTGTTGACGAGGCACGTCTGATTGATGAGCGCTTTGGTCAAGAGCGAGCGAGCGAGCGCAAGTGACTGAGTGGGCGGGAGGAGAAAAAGCTTTCTGAAGCTCAAACAACAAATATTCAATTACGAAATATTATCGGAGTGAATTCATACTGAATTCTGATCTCATCAAGAATTTATAAAATTCCGTTGGATCTTCATCGAAAAATCATTTCCGAAATGAAGGCGCTTCATAATGAATGAGCGAATAAACGAATGTCGCGCCCGCCCACCCGTTGAATCAAGCGAAGAGAACCAAAATCTCCGAATCTCGATGTAAAATATTCTTTTATTTATTTAAAAGGACAGACACAAATCATCTTCGATGAAATCGGGCACAGCTTCGCTTTCGTTGTTGATGAAGACGATGGAAGCGGAGCGAAAGACAACGAGCGAATCAACTCAATTTTGATTATTTCGTCGCAATTTATCTTTCGTCAAATTTTCATTTAATTTATCATCTTTCATGATTGCCCCCCGGGTTCCGTTTCTCATCTTGATTATACGTTACATGAATTTTAAGCTCGAAGAATGATTTATTGCGTAATGTCAATCTTTTCAAGCTTTGATAAGGGAGAACTTTCCCGTCGCGTCGCTGAGGCTTAGTTGATTTTTTGTTCTACCTTTTCACTCCGGGCATAATTGGGACACCGTACCTAGTTTTCCGATAAATAATCTTTTGATTAAAGGCATTTTACTCGTCGGACAAGCTTAGCATAAATTGCGGATAATTTTGCCGATGAACACGCTTCGCCCTCTGAATGAAAAATAAACTCTGCAGTGATGGATCAAGGTCGCGGAAACGTTTAATACGAAATCGGCTTGAACCGTTCCTCAAAATTGATCAATTTCTTTAATTTATCGATGATTCGAGGATCGAAGTTTGTTATGTCGATTTTACCTTTTATGCTTCAACTGCATTATTTAAATAAGCAGAAGGCATTCGGTTCAAGTTCTTCGGCTGCGCAAGCAAATTTTTCAGGTATTTCACATTTTTCTTTCTTTGTGTGTTTTGGCTGGCGAGCGAAAATCGTTTCGACAGCTTTCGTGAGAGCAAGAAGGTGTGACAAAATGTTTATTAATCTTTCAACTTTTTCATCGGACGAAGAGCGGCAACAGCAGCAGCAGAAGACCCTGCGACGGTCAAAATCCAAAGTTAAAGGTTCGTTACCATCCCAAGTCATGCTGATTGGCAAAAAAAAACCGAAACATTGAAGGAAGGCGACGGTTAATGCGAGCTGATATCGTTTTATGCATAAACCACAAAAATGTTTTTTCGCTTGCGCTGACATCATGGCTATGTCGTCGCGAACAAGTTCTTGTGGATCGTTGAACTCAATCAGCTTCAGTCAATAAAGCAAAGTTTGTGAAGCGAAATTGCCGTTTTCAAGGGAAATTAACGCAAGACTGACCTCTTACATCATCTGCATGACATTGAAGCGATTACATGTGTATTTCACGAAAGCAAAAGCAGCAAACAAATTTTCTGGTTTGCTGGCTACAGAAGAGGTTGATGTCTTCTTTGTTGTCGTCTGGGATTGATCAAAAAGAATTTATTTAAAGAATTTATTAGAAGCCGCTCCAACTGAAACTAACAACAATACGTTAATTGAATAAAGAGACGTTAATTGTGATTTTTTTGCACTTCGTCGAGTAGAGTAAACAACCAACTCAGAGCAAACATGGCCTTGGAGTACTTGAAACTCGATTAAATCAAGCAATTCTTCTCTCGTCAGCTTTATGGCAGCGTCAAAAGGTTTACGCATTTTTAACGAATCATGGAAGTAACAATTAACGCAAGTTATCTATAAATCGCACAAAAGCTGTTTGCGTGTCCTCGTCGAACGTAATCATGACATCGAATGACGTTGAGAAACAACAAATCAAGTTGAATGCTGCGAAACTCACGACAACGTTACATCATCTCCGTTTATAGAGATTCCTCTAAAGATTACTTCTCAGCAATTTTTCATTCTAAAACTTTGCGCAATAAAAAAAACTGTGAATAGCTAATGGAATTCTCTCGAGGACGTTTGGAAGCTTTATTTCGTTGTGTTTCTCCGAGAACATTCACCGAATATTCAAATATTCCTGACACTTTTACGTGTTGAACACGAAAGAAATTATGTACAACAAGCTTAATGAACTTGAGCCGTTTGTTAAGAAAATGAGGGGAGAGGAAACGAAGGAAAATACCAATAACATCAATGAGGTTAATACGTGCAAATAACCTGCAATTTGGTGCACAGGCCGACATTCAATCCCCGTCCGATATGTGTCGTGCATGAGAGCAAACAAGTTTTGCTTTCGAGAAGTTTGTCATGGCTCATTTAAGCGGAATCACTTGAGAGTCGCACATGAGGCACGAGTGTAACATTAAGCGTCGTAAAGAACGAGAAAATTCTAAATTGAAACTAATAACACGCAAATCAAGTGCTCGAGCAAAGAAGAACAGCGACAAGGCTGCTTTTTCGAGTGAGAGTGATTTAATGGAAGGAAAATATGCTGAGCCCCAGCTCGCGACAATTACACGCGTCATTCCTTTATTTTACTTGTCATGAACAAGCGGAATTGCCGCGCCAAGCAATCCATTAATTCTCCTCTCTCGCGGCTTCGCATTCTTCAAGATTATTTGGTGATTTGTAGAGTAAACAAATGGCCATGGCTCAGGTAAGACGACCATCTGGCTAAGAAGAAGCGCGATAATTCATCAACCTGTCGCTTCCATCTCGAGTTGTGCATGATTGCGGATAGCAAATCCATTATTCTCACATCATGATTCAATTCATCATCAATCCGAGTAGATCCGGAAGGATCCAAACATCAAAAAGACATCTTTGTCAATTGCTCGTCGCTCATTCATTGGTAATGGGGAGATGAACTTGTTTGTATCTCCTTTCAACCGCAACCTTCATTCATTCAATCTTGGATTCATAGAAAACTTTGCTACCACCAAACCAATTCCCAAAGTTTGGCTCGTTAGAAATTTCAATTTGTCGCTTTCGAAAGTACGCTCGAAATACCATAAACGGGATTGAATTTTTCTGTAAACCGAAATCCTATAAATTCTTCGGCTAATTTAATTTTATGGATTTATTCATGCTAAGGTTCTTATGGATTCTTCGTGTTTTCTCGTTCATTCATTCGTCTACCATCGGAGTCTGAAATTATGGTGAATGCTAAACCCTCATCAATTCCAATTGCCAAATATTTTTTCTTCGCTCTCTATCAAACATCTCATCGCAGTGGCTCGATAGAAGAAGAATTCCTCTTTGTTTAAGATGTCCGTAATCTTTTAATAGCCTTTGTTGCGAGCATCATAGCTTGATGCTTTTCGGAAACCAACAAAATAATTACATTATTTCGTCATAATTTTTTTCGGTGTTCCAAGCTGGTGCGCTCGTCTTTGAGTTTCCCTCTCGCTTCTCTTCGCGCGATTCAAGACCAATTTACTTTGAAGGTTTTGCACTGTTGCGGCGAGCCACTAGTTCAAAGAAACCTTTCAGAAATTATGTTTTTCGGTTATCGTTGAGTGGAGCCAAGGTCAAAGGGGATCATCATCAGACATAGTTGAAAGTGGCTTGTTAACATTATTACAGCCTTTGATTCTCGCAACACGTTTGCTACGATTAAAGCTTTTTTGCGGTCGATTCCATTACCCGAAATCACAGAGAGTCGTCGGAATTGTATCACGGACGAGTTCGTTGCCTCGGGCGCATCTCTCTCGCTCGTTCTGCCGAAATGATTGGGTCTTCGGAAATTCAATTTAATGATCCAATGCTTCAAATCTCCGGAATGTTTAGCATTCATCGGAGCTCCAAAGGATCCAACGAGTTGTTGATTATGCCATTATTGATTCCTCTCCACGTTTCACATAAAACTGGTGATTTGCGTCGGAGAATTCGATGATACATTGGGAGGATGATTCATTTGCGACCGTCGTAAACAAAGTAAAACGCGATTTGCTTTTATTTTTGTTAGTTTCAGACACTGAAGATGATGCAAGCGAGAGATGAGAGGACAACAAAACAACAAAAAAGTTTTGTCTTTCTTATTGGCAGACGAAAAAAAGTTTCTTGTTTAAGCTTCTTAAAGGTCTACGCATGACATCGCACGGCATGGGTCGTAATGCGATCAAATTATTTGACCCCGTTCTAATCTCACTTCAATTATGTTGGAACGGTGAGGGCGAAAGTCCATTAGCAAATATTCCACTTCGCAAAAAGGACGAAGAAGCCCCCTGGCGATATTAAAGAAAGAAAGTCTGTAATTTATCGACGGAAATAAAGCCAAACGCTTGTGTGGATGGATCTGCCATGAATTATTGAGGAGATTGAAAAAAGAAGTACCGAGAGCTTTTCCCCAACATGCATTAATGATTTACTTCGGAGAATTTGCCCCGGCACAACTCGAAATGACTCTTCGGGGAGACCTCTCGATTGGCCAGATTGTTTAAAGAAAAAATCATTTTCCTTCTCAAGCATGAAAGCGAGCGAACGGAGCGAGGAAATTAATACAAAACGATCTCATAAAGTTGCAAAACGGAGCTCGAATCGATGATGCACGAACTCGACACGACAAAGGCTTCAGAACTCCAAACTTTCACTGATTACGAGCGGAGCAGTTGTCGCATATCCCTCTTGGCTGACCTCAAAATCAGTCGCTCGAACACGACGACTAAGCTCATTTATTACTGTCTCCATTTCACACTCGTATGTTACATTCACTTAAATTTGCGGGCAGAGCACACTCAACTAACCAGCCAACCGACAGACGAAGTTAGGCGAGATAAGCGAGGTAAACTGTTAGTGACAATTACGCAAATTGCAGTTGATGTCGAATTGTTTAAGGACACAATGAAGTTCCAAACAACTGAAGCTAAGCATCGGTCGTGACGATAAACATTTCGCAAGCTGAATAAACAAGCAAGATATTTTTCATAATGCGCCAAAAGTCATAAAAAGAGCTGTTAAGAGAAATGACTTTAGATGGGTAATCAAGTGTTGAACTTGGCGCAGATTAAATGTGTTCCATCAATTCGGTTTGCTTCTTTGTCGTCCCAAATATATTTTCAACGAACTTGCGAAAACTTTTTAACGCAAAAAGGTTCGCTTGGGTGAAGATTTAGTTTCGAACAAAGGGTCGGAACTGTTTTATTCTTCAGTGTCTCGTATTCAGACTGCGCTCGGCCTGCGACTTGATTAATTCGAACATTTTTCTTCTTCTTTAAACATGATATATTACGCTTGGGCAAGAGAGTAGCGGCGGTAGGAAAATCTCTCGCTCATTTCTGCAGGTTCTGAAGGTCAAACCCCAAAAGAAAAGAAATAAAAGATGAGCTCAGTGCCTTGCGAGAAGACTGGAAATTAAAAAATTAAGTTTTAAAGGAATCCTAACGTTGTGTCAATAAATCTTTTATGGCTCTTGGGAGCTCATTTATGTATGAGCGCGTTCTTCTTGTGCGAGAAGAAAAGCGAGAGTGGGAAAGACGTTGACTTCTATTGTCTCGCTCACTTGGTTCAGGTCGTTGGGTTTAATCGAAAGTATGTTTGTTGCGCTTTAATTTAACTGACACGGACCGACAACGACAGCAAAGATAAGTCGAGACAATGAAGAAGAGCCACACGAGAAGGAGAGAAGACTAAATTGATTAGCATTTCGAGCGGGCGAAGTGTTTCCTTTGCAGTGATTATCGTTGCCAAAAACTTGCTGTTAAGTGTGCAATGAAGAACTTTTTAATGAATCAGACGACGACGGCGCTGAGTCAAGCTGAAACAATAACAGTCGAAGCACTTCGTGCTGCCGTATAACGACATAAACAAACAATCTTATTTATGTTTGCAAACACTTGCAATCGAGTCGCTCGAAACATTTCACGAGACCTGAATGAACAAAGTTTTCCAGTCAAGTTCGACATCGAGCCGAAAAAAGCATTTCTCATCGTAAGAACCTCATTTTTATTCGGCTCCCTCTCTCTCTCCTTCGCTCGATGCGGAAGGCGAAAGGGTAAATCCTTTAACCGAGAGGCAGAGAATAAACTTCTATCGATTTGCAAAATCGATAAGTTTGCAAGTGTAAACTCGCTTCTGGAAATTGTTAGGAAATTTATATGGAAAGAACGTTAGGCTGAAGTGTGGAGATTGGTCGGATGGTTGAGGGAAAAGTGTTCTGACCCACAGAGAGCTTGTATCATGTACGAGAAATTGTATATTCAAAGCCCATTCCGAAATTCGAATGAATAAACATCTCGGAAATAGCACCGAGCGTCTCACTGTAACGTCTAACATGTGAGCTCGCATCGATGGTACTTTGTCAACCGCACTCACGCAAAAAACATTTCATATGCAAATCATTTCCATATCGTCTTTCGGGTCTTCTCGCTCTCCCGACGCTTCTCCTTCGACTCGGCATAATTTTTGTTTGTACAGATTATTTCCGTAGAGATGAATATTTCGGGCCGAGGAAAAGTTTACCTTCCTCTCAGCAAGCGATCGGAAAAGAAGACGAAGACCGGGAGCAATTGATTGTGACGATGGAGAGATGTAAGATAATGGAAGTGGCTTCATCGATCTACAATCACTGGGGAAAAGCGCCCCTTTCTAATCAATTTCAGGGCGTTCGCAAACATGTTTTCGTTATGAGCTGCACACGCTGACAAAAATAAAATTTATGCAATATTGAAGACGACGACCGCTTGAGAGATAAGCTCTGAGAACCTCTGGATTTATTTGATCATCGCGAATAGTCCATGGATGTGTCAAGTGGAAACCAGTTTTTAATCAAATGACATGCGAGCAAGCAGCTAACACGAGGCAGTCAAAGTGTGAATTTTAATTGGAATCGAATAAAAACTAATTTCAGTATCAGTTTCCAATTTCATTTCGACTCTAATTACTTTTTCCCTCTTTGCTTTCCACTATCTTGTCCGAAGCCCCAGAGACAACTTCCCTTCGATTAGCTTGAACGATGCTATTTGATGAAAAATTAAAATCTAATTGAAATTTGAAAAGTCTCGGTCGGTCGATCGTTTGTTCTGCAGTGCTCAAAGCATCATCTGCTGGAACAGCAGAGAGCACTCGAAACAGTTTGGAGTGAGAGCAATGAATTGAAAATTAAAAAGTCTCTACCTTTCGCATAGGCAAAATGAGTCCTGTGTTGTTTGTTGGTGTTGCCGTCTGTCGTACAGGAACAACTCCGACGTTATTTAAATTTAATGCTGTTAATTGTGATTGCGTTTGACTCGTTATCGGCTGCTGTGGTTGTTGCGCTGAGCTCGGCATCGGTTGCTGACTCATATTCAAGTGCGGATGAGCGACAAAGCTTCGAAGTGTCAGCGGCGTGAACATGGCAGCCGCTGCAGCGGGATGTAATTGTTGATTCAATTGCTGATGAATTGCCGCAGCAGCGTGATTGTGGTGCATGGCTTGTAACTGGTGATGTGAGTACGGCGATTGTTGCGTTTGATTCGGAGGCTGTTGGGCTTGAGCTTGTTGAACGGCGGCTGCAGCAATCTGAGGCTGATAGCCTCCCGGTGCTGCCGGGTTGAATGGAACGGCCAACATTTTCTGAAGTGGTACACCCCAAGGGATATACCAAGAGCCAGGATGATGCTGCATGTTTACAACTTTGTCTTTTCACTTGCTCCTGCACTAATTACTGTCTTTGTTTTCTCGTTTATCTCACGTCAACCGTCAGTTGCTTCAACAACTTTATTTTTCCACTTTTTATCTCAGTCTCTTTATCGAAACTTTATCTTCGCTTGGCTCGACTCTCTGTACCTTTAGTGCACGACTCCCGATGAATAATTCTAGCAATTTCTTCTGTATGTTTTCACTTGCCAAGAGATAATTCGATCCAGCTGAATGAGCTGCTCTATCACTTGCTACTAGATGATTTTCCTCTCCACTCGAGAAATTTATTTCAACACATTAAATTCCTAATTGCGATAAAAAGCATAAAGTTTCCAATCTGAAATTGATTCGGTTGGCGAATAAGTTATTTTGCCTCTTCCTTCTTTTGTTCGTTTGAACGCTTCATGTTTCATACTCTTTTAGCCACGACAAGCGAACAAGAAATAAGTCATTCGTTAAAAAGATTTTCGTGTTCCAACTTATTTATCAGCCCACTGAACGACTCTAGCGCGGAAAGAACCGTGTAAATTAATTATCGAAAGACAATTTGTGTCAACAGATTGCTCGTCGACGAGCATTATCAGACAGTAAATTTCCGAAACACTTAGAAGCTAAACGTTCGACGTCGCTGACTGGAAACGAGTTTATTAATTTATCATCGATTATCATGCGACAACACTTCTTCGACTTTGAATTCATTCCCTTATCATCTGTTCCGCCTGATTATTTTCAATTGGAAATCATTAGTGTCCGTAATTGAATGTCATCTCGATTTGATTTATCGAGCTGTTAATTATCTACGCTTTAAAAACAATTCAGTATCGCTGCATTTAAGATAGCGAAGGCTTTTGGAGAAGTTGTGAATGAAAAAGTTGCATTGTTCGTCTCGACAGGGAACGGAAAGCGGAAACATCTAATGAAGCGTCACATCAAGACGAGGCGAACGAGAATGAATGTTAATTGCAAACAATTTACAACCGCGTCGCTATTATTCCATCAATTAAAGTCTTTTCAACTTGCGCTGCTATGTAGACGAGCGCTTTTCCTTTTTCCACCAAATCTCAGACACAAACGTGCCTCTCGCTCCCGTCTCTTGACAGTCATAAAGTGTGAAGAATTCACATTTCCCGGTTCTACATTTGTCTTTCGCAGACGCTGCTTCTCAGACAGCGGAATTCGTTCCTTCGTCGGCATTATTAAATATTTTTCCGGTCGGCAGAGTTGCGAATAAAAGGTAAATTTCTTGGACAGAAAACACGACCCCGAGGCGAGTTGTTTGGTGGATTGTTTGATAACAGAGGAACATGTAACAAGAAGAAACAAATACAAATAACATCATTATGATGTCGTCCGCAAAAAATTGCCCACAGACCCGTAAAATGTCATTTCACTTCAGCTCAATGGACGAAGGCGCCGAAAGAAAACGAGGGAAAGACAAGGAGAGCGAGTCACCCTTTCGTGCGTATTAACGGGCTGAGGAGTCTTAGAGCTTTAATCCATATTAATAGCGAGCCATGCTTTTATGGCTTTTGCGTATTATTCAACCAATTTGTTTGTTGATATTAAAATGAAACCGTGAGCAAACAAGCAGCGAGAGGGGAAAAGCTTCACTCGTCTCTAATGCACAACTTTTTCTCGCTCTGCCTTCACTCTCGTGTTATTTGTTCTTTTTTATTTACCCTCTTTTTATGGCGAAGAATATTTTCCCAGCCGCGCGCGTGAGGACGAGGGAGAAAAGCGCTAGAGAAAGCTCTGTTGATCGCATAGGAATAATAGTGCTTATGTTTCGGTTTTCATAGAAGAGCAGGGAGGCGAATGATTAAAAGCATTTGAATTAAATTCTCTTCCGTTGTCGAATGTGTCGCTTCGCACATTCCATCCATCCATCTCCACTCATTGCTTTATTGCCACTCTTACTTGAGATATGTGTTATCCTCATTACATTCATAATTTTTTTGTGAGCTCTATTTTATGTTTAATGTTTGCTGCCGAAAAGGAGCGAGAGAGTGAGAGTGTGACAAGGGAAAATTCCATGTCGGAATAGAACAACATGGTACCGAGAGAACAAGTTTTTCGTTTTCGTTGCTTTTTGCTTCGGCATAAAATTAGAATAATGTTTCTGTTATTATCAAAAACGACTGAGAATAAGAACGAAAAAGAAACGAACTCATGCATGGTAAAAGAATGATTTTCATTTAAATAATGATAACGATATGATTCCCGAATGATGTGTGCTATATAATAATAAATGGGAAATGGATTTTTGCGAAAAGCGAAATGAAAATTTAAAGAAGTAAAAACGGAAAAGTCGACATAAAAATTTATTTCTGTCATTTATATTCAATGCACATGATTATGTGAAATCGAAAATGATAAACTTGGATCAAATTCATTGAACTTTTAAATTTATTTTACACATGTATGATGATGATAGCTTGAGCGATAATTTGAATAATTCGACTTCGATTCTATGGCGCGCGCGGTGATGGGAAAAGTTTTTCGGCAGTGGATTAGATTTGAGAAATTAATTCAATTTGATTTGAAATATGTCGAAAATGATGTGTGAATTAGCTGCGATTTAGAACAAAAACATCGAGAGCACAGTCGATTGGAGTGTGCATTTCGATGCGATGAGCACTCGAGCGGCGAGGGCTTTGTGTGGTTTTAAATATCAATTGAATCACGTCGCATAATTAAACATTTATGTTCGTTTAATTTCAGCGGCGACAAACAATATTCAAGCGAGCATGTGAAATGAGCTTTCGACAGCGAACAAAAAGAACGCAACAGAATTGGAGCAAAAATGAAAATCTGCGAGCTGTTGGAAATGATATGCACATATATTCGTCTAGTCTCATTCGCTCCCGTTGAATCATGTTGTCGCAGTTCGTGCCAACACTGTGGTTGTTTGCACATTTAGAGTGAAATGTAAATTTTAAATAACGCTTTTTTGCTGCACCAGAGTCTTGTCAAATATCATGTTTATTGCTCCCGCTGAATCCCTCTCGACAATCATGTGATCAGCAGTTTACAGAGCCGCGTTATGAGCAGCTCAGTTTAAAGTTCTAAACGATTTATTGATTTCTCTCGCAAGGTATGAAAAAATATTTTTTGCTGCCGAACGTTAATAAATTTTTTCGTTTGGCGTAAAAATTAGCAACGTTGTGTGGAATCTCAGCGTATTCATGAAACGATTTTATGGCTACCAGCGCATTTACGAAACAAAATTCGAAGGTTCGTTGTGAAATATTGCTCCCTTTTCCGGCGAGGAGTGGGCGAAAGAGTTTAAGCTCGTAAATCTAAGAAACTTGCGATAGAATGTTCTCGCGATTGCGGAAAGTTTTCCTTTTCTTTCGAAACTTGCTAAAGCAATTTTCGCTCATCGCATTCACCTTAAACTTTTACTTTCAACCATCTCAATGTTTTGATCCAGCCGAGGCACTGTTTTAGACACGATAAATTCAAAGACCTTGGCTTCATAACGTTCTCTCTCTCTCCACTCGTCTTTCTCCTCAACCTCGATTTCGATTTTCGCCTTAAATTGCATTGTATTGCATTCTTAAAGACCTTTTTCTTATTACTTTTATGTTGTAATTTTTAACATGTGGGCTTTTCGCCGAGAACTTTTGTTTCATTCATTTGTGGACTCAACAAATCGACAAAGCCACACACGACTGCTGTTGCAGAAATAATGAAAAATATCCGAAAAAAAATTCGATTTTTCAATTTTCGTTTCTTTTCTCTTCTTTTTATTATTTGGCAAAATGTTCTTTTGACTCTCGAATTCGAGAAGATAAATCTTTATTGCGCCTGTTGCATGCTCGGAACTCTTGCTCCTTTCGTTCGGTTTTTAAATTAAACACCAAATAACATTGTTAATAGTTGAGAGATCAGATAAATTACGGCAGTCGCCGTTCACATCTCAACTCGAAGGAGCAATCTTTCTAGCACTTTACGTTGTCACATGAATAACAGTCACTTGTGGAGACACGACACAAGAAACGGAATTTATTCGCTTATCTCCGACATCAGACGCTTTCCGTCTGAAGAGAGAGAAACGTTTTGTTACTGTCGTGTTCGATGGCATAACGATAAAACGAAATGAATTTTCCTTGATTGCTTTTTATGAAGTCAAAGCGTCGAGAAGTATGAAACATGAAATCTATGTAGCTTGGCTACGATGTCGAGAGACGAATGCTTCCTTTCACGAGGCTCTCCCTCGCATTATCGAGTGATAGATGGAGAATCGCATTTTGTGAAATATATCTATCAACACAATGCGGAGGAGCTTTCGCCCCGGAGAATACACTTTGACACTCTTTATTATTCCTTCCATTCACCGTCGACGAAAGATCATTTTATAAATGATTCTTCGTCTTTGTGTGTAACAATGATAGATTTATTATCAAACGATATGATGAAGCGGATTTTTTGCTCCCGATCGCTTTTGTTAGAAACGAGGGAAGTTTAAGAAATAGAATTTCATGGAAATCGATTTTTTCCACTTTTTTTGTGGATTCCGAATGTAGGGCGTTTTTCACCATTTCAAATTTGATTCTTCATTGTTTGGAGTGTACATGGAAAGGAGAAACTCTAATTTAAGGCTCCCCGCATAAGCGCATATAACTCTCGACATCCAACCGAATTTATTCGTATCACTATCAAAGCATTTTATGGCTCGGAAAAGTTCTCGCTTTTCCCCGCCGTGTCGAGCATATTTTTCATGGTTCGTACAAAAATAAATGCCTTTTGTTTTGTAGCTCCGAGACACAGTCTAAAGGAACATTCTTAGAATAATCTTCGTCACACGTCTCAACGTCCGCGCTTCTCTTTTCTTATATTTTTTTTTTGTTTTATCTAACTTTTATTTCGAAATCTTGACAAATTTCCTCATTTGAGTTTTTTCCTTCACATTCACCGCCCGTTTTTTAAGCGACTCGGTAACAATCTCCGGCTGTGGTTCGTAGAAGACTAAACTTTTCCATCGATTGAATTAACAATATATAAAAGTTTCTTCATTATTTTTTCTGCTCAGCTGAGAAAGAGCGAAGCGTGGTGAGAGACATTGCGATGGTCACAGTACGGATTCAGTTGATTATAGTCGAGCGGCGTGTGAGCGAGAAGAAAATCGTGAGCAAGCGAAGTAACAAGTTGAGCATATTCTCAGCATAAGCATGGATCCGCTCTGAGTGCGCTGAGAGCCGAAGAGCGGCGAGTTTTCCTGCGATTTTCCTTCTATTTTGGTGGAAAATGATTTTCACATCTGTTCAGAAGTTTTTCCTTTTAACAAAGTCTCGTCGAATACAAATAACTGAACTTATACATGTAAAAATTTCTCTTTCTCTTTTCCGAGCAATGAAACAATTTCGTTCTTTCTTTCGTTTCACGTATGCAGACTTTTCGGTTGTAAATATTTCTTTCTTAGCTTGTGAAAAATCTTGTGTATGTTGGAAGTCGGGCAGAAAATCCCGGCAACAATAACGAAACGAGAGTCTATTTTTATACTTTGAATTCGTACGACTTTTAAACAGCAATCGAGAGATGAACACTACACAAACGAGCTGACAATTAATCACCGAGCGAAAGGGGACGGGAACGGCGTACCTTGCTATTGTGGATTTGTGTCAAAACTTTCGCTGCTTAGCCGCCACCGACTCTGACGACTTCTTCTTATCGCACACTGTCGCTCTCCACTAAAACACAATGAAGACGTAAAAGTTGATAGAAGATATGGAAAATCTCAACTCGGGTCCTTGGGACTTTATTTTCAGATCTCGTGCTATTGAAATCTGGTTCGCACGAATTAAGATTCTCATTCGGTGGAAACAAAACGGAAAACAATGTCAATTTTCTTGTGATGCCTCAACAAGCGTCGTAGCTTTTGAAAATCGGGCCCATTGAAATTGATTTATCGTCTGCTCGTTGCGAGATGGAATATTTAATCGCATTTCGTTCCCTCTCTCCTTTTTTGAATCCTTTTGCCGGAATTTCAGATATTTCTCCACGCAACACTCGAGCCTTTAGGCTGGAAAAATCTAATGAATTCGTAAAGGGAACGGCCGAACGGTCGCTGGGCGAAGTTCTGGTAAATAAAGTTGTGAGGAAATTGCCTTTGATACTTCGTATCATGTTTCACATATCGGGAGAACGGTAGAAGTTCTCGAAAAGCAGCAAAAGTCAACGCAGAGATGGTGGAGGAAGAAATCGTGATCATTATCTTTTCTACAGCTTTTCGCATGTTTCAACTTTTGCTTTCTGCCTCTTCTCTTCCCCCCTCACTCTGCCAGACCATCTTACTTTGACTCTTGAAGTCAATTCCGAAATTGGAATCAACTTGTTTAGGACTCAAAGTTTTTCCATTCCGACTTTTGTTTTGATGTTAAAAATAAAACGAGAACTCTCCTCGATAGGAAATTGAATTAAGAAGGCACGGCAAGGTATGTTTGGTATTGCTTTTCGCCCGAGATGGTAGCGAATAACATATTTTTCCGTCTTACGAAAGGCGATGTCGAAAGTGTTTTTGACGGAGCCTCCGCAAGAACGCTTTGTTCACGGTCGACCGAGATGCGAAGAAGAAACTATCGTTCGCTTTCGTTATTCGAAAACCTCATCTGCAATAAAAATAAGTTTACAATTTTGCTAATTCTACTAGAGCTTCACACATGTACGGAAGCTCCAACAAAAGCAGAAACAGATTTGGCTTTTGTTCTGAGCAGTTTTTCGGACAATGGAGGCTAATTGAACAATCCGAAAGCTTCTCTTCCGTTCGAAAGTGGCGGACATGGTGTAGCGATCCAGTTAATTATAAATCTGATCATCAATCGTTAGCGTATCTCGTAACTGCGTTGTTGTCTAATCGAATCGATCGCGAAAGGTCAAAGCTGTGCAGTTCAATACGATTGTGCAAGTGATATATGTGTGCACGTCATTGAGAAGCGCTGTGATTATATTTTTGCAATTTCAAGTGCAATTGGAAGCGAAAAACTTGTTTACTACTCGAAAAACCTGAATTCGCGAGTAAACTCGAAATATTTCAATGGCACCTTCAACTCATATGCAGCGCAAGTGATTTTCATTCTCAAGCGTGCAGGCTTTACAGTCTATTGAAATGTTTTCCGGTTTGTCTGGCTTTGCGGCTAAGCGCATGGAAAAGTTTTTAGCCTTTTGGCATCAATTACGATGTTTGATGAAAATTTCATTATAAATTACTCGCTAGACATGAGCTCAATGTGAGAGACGACTCAATCGTTGTTCGCTGTCAGACTATTACAGCTGGAAATCTGCTGCAAAGTGCAAGCGAGTCAATAAGTATTAAACTTTCACTGTAAGCGTTAAATTCGATAATCCGCTCGGATGTTCAGGGCAACACTGAGATTGAATCCAGCGCTTTCAATCAAAAGGGATCGACTGGATTCTCACTCAATCGCTGACTTTATATAATTCAATTAAGCAAAACAAGCTCGAGAGTCTAGATATAGTAATTAAATCCTAAGAACTAGAGAAGCGACGCTGCCAGCGTTCAACGATATGCATTCAAATTGGATCATTGTGTGTCATTATGTCGACAGCCACACCATCAATTTCGTCTTGCAGCCGGAGGAAAGTCGAAGAATTAAAACTTTCATTTGCATGAGACTGTTTGCTCTGTATGGCCATGAATGACAATTTGATTTTCGGGGTTTTGCGGGGGAGTCGGAAGAGAGAACGAGCAGCACTTGTTGCTGCACATAGAAATCCTGCAGAGCTTTCTTTACGGTAATTTATTTAAATTCTTTTTGACAAATCATGCTGCATGAGTTTCAACTTCAACTGCGTACAATTTGACACAAACACAATGCCTGTTTATGGTGCTCGACTCGTTTCAAGATCTTTACACAGCAGGCATCTAGACGGGTTCATTGATAACTCGAGTTTGCTTTAATTGATGAGCACACAGAGGCGAGTGAATGCACTCGACTTAAACCTGCTTCGTGTTTTTAAGGGAACGATATTCGAGATAGGAGCGAATGAAAAGAAGATTGTCAGTGTCCATTCCACTTACAATTTATGTTCCCAAACTCGACCTTTCTTTATATGGACTCGACAGCAAAAGGAGATTTTAGATTGAAATGGAAGTGACGACTTTAATCAGTCCCCTTGGCAGAAGCTTCGCGACATCACATGTGATGTAAGAATCTCAGTGGAGCAAGAAATAAGCGACGAGCGACGAATTGCGAGAACTGATTTTAACGAGGCGACTTTTGCGACATTTTTGTCAAAAGATGTTGAAAAGGGCAAGAAGAAAACGGCGGTTTGACGTCGCGGAAAGAATAAAATTACAACGTACGCAGCACATCAAAGTCCAAAAGCAATTAGAAGTGAACATCGAAATCATTTTTAATTGAATCGAGACGGTTCGAGAGGCCAACGCTTAACCTTCTACCACATAATTACCGCAACAATCATCCCAATCGTGACCTGTTAAGCCTCTGGCGTAATACTGTTGTTTACTAAAGATGTGAACTAAGAACAAAGACTCGCTGCCTTTTTTTGACGGATATGTTTACATGAAAACATTCCTCCCCTCGAAGCAAAAGTCCTTGACAAAAGATGAACGCAGACTTTAATCGATTTATCGCTCACTCTCGTCTCCATACGTCAGTCTCACTTCTCGTTAATCTCCGCATAGCGATTTGTAATTAAACTTAATTATCGACGCATTTCCAAAGCTCTACACTGCAATGTGATCGTAATGCGAAACCAGATTGTTTTTGACATTTTTCTCTCTCCCTACTTGAGTTATGAGGCTTTACGCACAAGGCCAAGCAACGCAGCGAGCTCCCTTGATGTCGAACGATAACTCTGTGTCTCCTTTCTTGTAATCGAGCTCTAAACATCGACGTTGTTTGTAGATCTTTGTATGATATTTCTTCAACATGGTGTCATTATTAATAAGAGTAAAATAAAATCAACATTGATTCTCGCTTGGACGTTGGACGGCGGCGATGTGATGCAAATAAATTGCGAACAAATAGCAAACTATAGATTAACTCGTCCATTGGAGCCTCGCTCAGCTTTTTCAATTTAAAGCTATTGGCTTTACTTGTGTCTCTTGGAGCGCAGCCAGACAAAACACATTTTCTTAGAAAGATTTGTCTCTTTCTTCTCGCCATGCTTCGTCTTCCTATGAAAATTTTTTGTCGTTGAACTTGCTGATTGATTGATTGATTGATTAAGTCGGATTGGTTTTTCTAAGCCGCTTGTGAGAGTTACCAATGAGTAACCCAGTATTCCCCCGTCTCCCCCGAAGTGCCGGGATCTTGGATAGATGGGAACATGGCATGCAGGCTCGCCTTGAGGTTACCCTCTTCCAACTCTGGTCTTGTTCTTATAAGAACAAACTCTGTTATGCAAAAGACGTTGGCTTAGTACATAGCAGTTGGCGCGGGCTACCTGTACTATCGGTCCAATCAGAAACCTGGCAGGATTAAGCACACAAGCTTAGCCGACTTCCTGTGAAGAAAAAGTTAGGAAAGTAGGATTGAACCAGTCGCACCCGTTAATAGACCTTTGTGTTAGTATTACTATCTACAATATATATATATGAGGCAAGGCTTCCACACACTCACATAGGATCGTTAAACGAAATGCCTTGATAGTGCCAGCACAGTGCAATGACACCAGCTAGGGATACAAAACTGGTGTCTGTGGGGAACGTGTGTGGAAGAAATCTAGGAAGAAAGTTTAATTAATATGTTCTGGACACTTCAAACCGGTACTTGTTGATTAGATCCTCAGCACATATCTGTCGGAAAAAGGAATGAAAAAGAGAAGACGTTCCTGCTTATTGGCTTATAATGGCCTGAACTTCACTATATTTATGCTCTTTGATCTTTTGAGCTTTGATCACTTCACTAAAAAGAATTCACTTCACTTTCGATGCGATTTGTCTTCGTTTGATCTTCTATTTGAGGCTTATCGGAATGGACGCTTGCTTTTCCGTGCTCTGACTTTCCTTATTGATTTGTGATTTCACCTTTAATTTCATTTTTTCATTTTTTTCCAATTTTGCACTTAAATATTTGAACTGTTTTATTTTTAACTGAATTTTTTAATTTGATTTGCCCTCTTAAACACTTATGAATAAACGATTTTCGACACTAGAATTGAAATTATCCCTTTTCGGTTTTTTGCCTTTAATTGGTCTTTTTTCGCGATAACTTCACTTTGCACTTTTGCGTTAAACTCTTATGCTTCATAATAATCACTTTAATCAACTCTAAACTAACGAATCACATCTATTTTACTTAAAACTATTTTCCCGCATGTCAACGATTTAAGGGGCGCGCCACTCCCAAAATTTTTTGTCGTTGAACTTGCTGGCAATAAATTCAAAAAGCAAACTTGATATTAAAATGCAAGCAGACTGCAAAAACTAGTCGTTGTCCGTAACTTGTGATCGTGTCTGCGTATTAAGCGAGCAGATTAATATTTTAACTCGACGAGATCTGCGTTTCTACATTTCGAGAGAACTTTTACGAGCGGATCGTTAAAGCATGCTCGAGTCGCTGTTGTTTACAAAGCAATAAGAAGCGACTGGATGAGTGCCGAAGAGCGGACGATAATCCAACGACGAGGAGTTGATGACAAAAAAATAAAATCACTAAATTTTCCCGGGGTCGCATAGTTTATGGTTATTGTTCAGTTAGCAACTCGAATCCGAAATTAATGAGCTAACATTCTTTTCAAAAGAGACAGGCTTTTATTTAGTTTCGTTTCATTACGCACCGCAAAATTCTCACTCGCCTTTTACTGCGGACCCCCAATAAATTTAGATTTGATTTTGCTCTATACAAATTAGCAAATGTGCTCGTCTATTCTTTCCTTTGAGCTGACGCTATGCTTGGGTGAAATAATGAGGAAACCTTAAGCCAACGTAAACAGATTATTCGGGTTTCAAAGCGCGACTCGAATCTTTTCTATTTTGAAAGATAATATATTGACACAAGTTTTCATCGTATCTGTTTCACACAAAGTCGGTGAATCTTTTCCATTCACTCTCATATGGAGTTGGAGCTCTCGACAGATCTAGTGAACCTTATTGTCAAAATCGCTTGCCATTAGTTTAGCGATAATAGGAGAGGAAGTTTCTCGCTTTCGCTCTGTTCATTAAACTTTTGTGCAAAGACTTTATCGATAAGCGATTGTTCGCGTAGAGTGGAGCGGCTCTTGGAAATGTCTTTTGGCACTGAGCCAATTAACGACATGTTGAATTTAATGATTAGGTTTTATCATCATTTTTAATGTAGGTTTCCTATTCTCTGTGCCTTGAAGGGGGCATCCAAGCATTAGGTAATCGACATCACTTGTTCATCGACGTTGCCTCTCGTCGCCAATGTAAAAGTCGCTGAAAGGGTTGAAGTGTATTTGTTGAGGAATGATTTACAATCCTTTAGAGAATTTTTACTCTATGTGACTTTACGTGCAGAGGGATAAGTTTGAACTGTGTGCCATCTAACGATAATCTGTGTAAGGTTAAGACCCATAAATCAAATGACGTACTAAAGTATTTCTATAATGTTGTTGATCCCACATGAACATAAAACACTGTACAACTCCATAAACAATAAAATTGGGTTCGGAGCATTTCAGAGATGGGAGGAACAACTTACTCGCCCGATACTGCCTGGTCTTTTCCCTCTAAATGATACTTGAACGTGCCTCAGACTGTTTTTATTACTCTTTTTTTCCCCGAGACCAAATAATCTCCCCCGACATTTCAATAAAAAAATTGAGAGTGACATAATAACAACGGAACGACGAAACAATTAAATCTTCTAGCGTTTGACGTTCTCGCCTCAAAGCGATGTGTATCATACGCTGCCCATAAATCTAGTTCGCTGCTGTTAAGTCAAAGCGCGGTGTCAAATATAGAAAGATCATAAGAAAGATTTCACGAGAAATTTCCTCTCAAAGATATTGAAAACTCGACGCTTTTGTCTCGACTTTAACTTCATTTTTTTTCGAGCGAATGAGAAAATGTTTTCAATTTTCTCGAGGAAAATCAAATTTAATTTTCTTTTGTGTTTCTCGACACGTTCTATTTATACTTTCTTCCTTTCAAGAGTGATTGGCGGTCGCTGTATTGAGCAAAGCTCGACTTCTTATCCAATCGCCAGGGAAACTGCTCTTGAACGCCAATCTTACGACGTCAGCAATGATAAAAATCAATTAGCTAAAAAGTGCTCGAGCAGCACAATCGAGCAGCTTTCGCATCAATCAGCAAAGCTTCGTTATTAAATTTTTATTAGTAATCATTGACTCTGTTTAATGTATGAAACTATCGAGGGCGACAACATCGATGTAAGGAGAACCCCGAGAGCTTATTGAAATCATGTTTTATCAACATCTCATTATTACTATCAGCTTTTCTCTCCCCTTCAATAACAAGAGTGCTCGGTGCTTCGGTTCATTCGATGCAGAATAATCTCGAGATTTTCCTTAGTACACATTGTTGGGATTGTCACATCCAGCGCAGATGAATTGATTCGCAAACTTCCTTAGAATTCACGAGAGAAAATTAAATTTGCACAACAAAGGCTCTCGAATCGACAGAGCGCGCCTTATTTGTGTAGATAAAGAATTTAATGAACAATTTTTACAAGCGCAAAGGAAACGAGTTTTTAATTTCTTAACGCAAACTCAATTAATGGAATGAAAACATCATTAAGCCGAGAATTTTTCATTCGTCCGCTTCGTTAGACGACAAAAAAAAACGAATCTCACCGCATAAAAATTTCATGACGTTTTCCTTTCCCCAACTGTCAATCAAAGTCTTCAACTGAGCTAAGAGTGAATTCATTAAGCGTCAGCTTCTTATCTAATTAAAATTTCAGGAGCGCAAGCTAAACGGAGTTGTTAAGTCTGCTGTTCGCTACATTCCTTTCCCCCTCAACTTTGCCGTCGCGAATCTGCTAATCGTCTCGCATTCTCTAATCGACCCGTTATGTCACGAGTTCGTTACTCGATAAATTAATTAACTCGCTGAAAAACCTCATGTGTTATGTAAACATTGGCCAGAGATCGTCTGGCCTCCCGCATAGCAAAAAGAATTTTCATTCACAAATTGTGTTTTCCAAAGAAACTCCACGCGCGTCGACAGAAGCGTGTGAGAAATGATTTGTGTGGAAGAGAGTTGTTTATATAACATTTTTTTAATATTTCGAATCCTCATCATCACTTGTGGATGATATGAGAAAGAAAATCTCTCGTCTATCGCAAACATGCTGAGCTCACGCGGCTTCGCGTTTCTATTCGCCAGTTTATTTTTACATCACGTGTTTGTCGTCGTCAACGGCTTAGTGGAAAATTGGACAGAAACGAGATTTTTCACTCCATAGAAAATGAATGTGTCTGTCTGTGGGAAACAAATGTTCGTTATTCCCATTTTTCCTCTCGACTCTTTACATATTGGAGACGCGCGTAGCCTTTCGGAAGACCTAGAAAATGTGACGACGACGACAAGTTGGGTGAGGAAAATGGAAGATGAACGAGCTGCTTTTCATCATCCATTGACAATAAGAAAAAGAAAAACCAAAACAGAGAATAATTGAATTTAAAATAAAACTCTGCGGGGAAAAGTTCGTCGTTGGCGTCACATTAAACTTTGTCGCTTCCAGACTAGAAGCTGAATTTTAGCTGGAGATCAAATTGCTTCCATAGCTCTGTTTGAATCATTTCCGCCTCGAGGGTCGAAGAAGATTGCTATCGAAAAAACAGATAAGACTTTTTAATTACCGAAATGGATCTCGTTGACAGATAAGAAATTTTAATTTCTCGCAATTAGCCGATCATTTCATGTTTCACTGAATTTATTGCCGTCAAATTGAATATTTTATTTCGCTTGGCTTTTCATCGCGCTTAGAAAGCAAAATGAAAACGAAAAACAAATAAAAAATTAAAAGATGATTTACTGCGGAAACTTTGAATGTTTCTCTCCACTTGGTGTGGATTGCGGACTTAATTCGAGACTTATTTTCAGCTCTGTTAATGACCGCGAGAAGACGCACACTGGTGTTAAATAACGAGAATTAACACAAATTCGATGCGTCAACTTCCAGAAGAAACGACATGTTGATACCAAGAGCGAAAATGAAAGCCTCAAATTAAAACGTCAACTTGATGTAACCTTGGAGCCGCCAAGGAGGGAATCGAGAAAGATTAATTAGCACTTGAGGTGTGAATTAAACGACACCAGAAGAGCTGCGGTTGATATTGTTGCGGAGCTTTAAGCGTGGCAAATGGCAAATTAAGTGCATTTTCTTTTGTAAAAAGCGTAAACGACTCGACAGCAACATTAAGCGATACTTCAAACGATTCTGCAATGTAAATATTGAACATTCGGAGGAAAAATATTTTCCTCACTGCGATCTCGCGCTTATTCTCCTTCACGATTGTGTAACTTCTCGTTTTCCCTCTCGTTTGCATTTGTAAAATGCTGTAAAGCGAGATCAAAGACGATTTCCGACGTTTATTTCGTTGCCTCTCTTTAACAGAATACTTGAAAAGTTTTCCACCCAAAATGCCATAATTTTATCATGGTTTCTGATGGAGGCAAACAGCTTGTAGACGACGGGAGCGAGAGCTTTTCTTCGTTTTAATGAAACGTCGTCAATTACGCCCCGCAGAGCATCGAAAGCACACACAAAGCCATAGGAATTTGGAACAAGGAAACTTATAAAGTGATCGAGAAATTCAATTTGCAGCAGCGAGACGTGGCGACTGAAGGATTTTCTTTTCCAATCGAGTGCAGCGAATGTTTGCGTCATCGAGAGCCATTTGGTTCAGTTATTTTAAGTAACACACAGCATTCCATCTTCCTCATCGTAGACAGGCGTTCGATGAGAGCAGAGCACACACAGACAGCATTGAGTTAATGCGACGACGTGGCAGAGAGCTACCGTCTGAGGCCATTACAAGTGTCCACGGGGATTCCAGAATTACGAGCATTAATTTTTAAAGCTTAATTATGTTAATCTTTAAGTCGAAATGTGTGTATGATTGCCATCTTCTCGTCTATAGAAGGGAAAGTGCGAAGCGACGAAGAGAGATAAGCAGCGTTATGATGAAATTTTGATGTTGGTTGGAAAGTGAGGAGTTTGAGGTAGAAGGAAAGCTTATTAAAATGTTACATACGACGTTACAAGCAGAGGAATAATCGATACAGGAAGAGAACAGGAGCTAAGGCTTTCATGATGGGAACCCGAGGAAGACGACGACGAGGTTACAAGGGTGACGGAAGAGAATCTCATTTTGTTATTTATAAAGTTTTCATTTGAAAACAGAAAAGTGCGCATGAAACTTTAATCTAAAAATTTACTCATCGTTTGCCGTTGCTCATTTCTCGCTTTCATGCCTCATCAAGAGGACTTTTACATGTTCGAGTGCGATGGCAAATCCAGACTTACATTTCGCGCTAGACGCTTGGCACATAACGAAGACGCTATTCACGTAAGAACACACTACGGTCGGAGGGAGCGACAAGGGGAGTGAGTGAAACTAATGATGAAATTTTATTCTATTTAAAAATACGCGAAGCGAAAAACCATTTGTTAAGCAAACAACTTCAACTGTCTTATGTAGCTTTCAATTATTTTTCTGTCGTCTTTGCAGTCCACGGCTGAAAAATTCACAACTGCAGTCGCAGCTAAATCAAATCCACGAACAGTCGTTTTGGATTAAAAATAAACTCTTCGCATGTTCTATTCACATGATTGCCGCGAATGACGACCATTAATAATCACTAGCAGTGGTAATTTCCACTTTGTTAATGTTCTGCTCGCTTGATTTGATCGATCGCAGAAATCCATTACATGTGCATTATTGCGGGATTATAAATGCGACTGGCCGTGCAGAACCAAACTGATGACTGCACATTTCGTGCGAGTAAGCAGCTTCAGCGTCGTCTTGTTAACATGTAGTGACGAGCATTTTTACAAGACTCGAAAATAAATGTTGCTTTTAATTGAACGTTTAATGAAATATTTTTCTTCTTCAACGTTCCCCACCCGGTCAGTGCGCATAGCTTTAGTGTTTCTGCCGTTCCACGCTTCGCCGAGTGAGTCCTTGTAGCGTCAGGAATTCTCTCTTCGCCACCGAACGAGCAAAATTATTAACTTGTGGAAGGCTTCGAAACGACACAACGCCATGCACTTAATTAAAAAGTGAGTAAAGTCGCTTTTTATGAGATTCAATCTTCACCGGAGTCAAAGATGTGCGCTTTGAAATCTAATAAAAGAAGGAATCTGTTTTTAGACGCGTCTCGGAAAGGCGCATTTAATTGCACGCCGTGAATCAACGCACTATCAAAGCTCGTAAACAGAGAAGTTTATTCACTCCGAACATGCGAAAAAGCGATTTGAGCCGATACCGCGAACTCCATCGGCATAATTTACATTAATTATTCGCATTAAAAGTAATAAAATCATTTGCAAGGCAGAACATCATGAGACAACTTTATCGATACTTCGCAACTATTCCGGCCATGATTTAATTCAATTTCCCTAATTAGGTTACAAGCAACGACATTGTTGCTGAAAACTGAAAACTTAATGAAAATTTACTGGCGTGGAAGTTTTACGTCTTGTTCCCTCTGTGTTCCGAACACAGTGTTCGACTATCTGGGCGAGCATGTGTTTTTCATTTGTAAAGCATCAGTTTTAAATGGACGAAAGTGCCGTAAAAGCGGAGCAATTAAGAAGCGAATCAGCTTAAGGCTGTAATTATGTTCGACTTCTTTCGTTAGAAATCTCAACAAGTTGCGCCAACACGGTGGTGAGGTCTTCGAAACGAAGCTTTCCACCCACTTTCGACACGAAAATGAGCATCAAAGGCGGTCGCAACGGGTGCAAAATGTTCTAACGAAGGCAAGCGAAGTCTCATTATACTTTGATACTCGAAGCTCACTTGAAATCATTCCAATTATTTTGAACTTACGTCACCATTGACAAATGAAGGAGCAGAGAAAAAGAAAAATAATCACAGCCTCGCCGGTCTCGCTTCTTCTTTCCTGTTCTCATCGTTGTTTCTACGTGGAAATAATAAAAGTGTTCGCGTACTCGCTGAGTCTTCTCATGACCTTGCCCCAAAACAATTAAATTGTTTCGCTGTTTTCTGTCTTCGAGACCCGCTTCTTACCATCGTCAAGAGGCGGTGCGATGCTTACGCAACCTCTCAGCACAACAGATGAGCGAGAGTGAAAGTGAGCGTGATTGAACGTTGAACTGCGATTTAATTAGACTTGATTAAACTTCTTGATTAAACGATCAGTTGTGAATCACAACTCAGATTAAATATGAAACGTGTTTGCTTCTAAGTTGAAGGCTTCAACTCGTCCCACGTTTGTCAAAGAAATACGTTTTGATATTCTCGGAAATGTGCGCGGGGACCGAGCGAATATCAAAGTCAAGTGAGCCGGCAAACACGGGAGTCAATTAGTTGTGTAAATTCGAACAAAAAACTGGATTTTCACAACAAACCAAGCTGCAGAGCTTTGAGATAAATATTTACATTCAATTTAATTTACAAACGTTAGGAAAATACTGAGCCGTCATTAAATTTTCTTCGAGAAGACCCAGCACATGTTGGAGCAAATTTTCGGTTGCTGAGTAGGTGGAGATTTAGAAATTCATTCCAAAATGATGGTAACGATTCCGAATCCTTTGAGACTTAGATTGATCCGATCAGTTCACTCATCATTCAGTAATTCAATGTTGCTTCAAACATCTTCAAGTTGCTATCAATTGATTCAGTTCAATTGAACGGTCTTGTGAGCCACAGCAAAAAGCATCTTAAAGTCTCATGCAATTGGCCATGGCAAAGTCTAAAGAATGCTCAGTTGAACTGCTGCATTCACAAGAGAACTTTCTCATCCGAAATCATTGAACTATTACACAATATAATATATAAAAACTTGACTTACGTCTTGCCATTCCTCATGCCAGACAACTTCATCGGAAGCCTCACGGACGGGAGAGAAGCTCGTCGCAAGCACAACGATATTCTCCTCATCAGCGGTCTCTGCAGTTCCATGTTGCGTTTGGGCGTTGATACGTGTCGCCGGCTTTGCTTCATCCTTCGGCGCTGACGATTCCATCTCGCAATCACTCATTTTAATTGTAGAAAAGTTGACCGCGACACTTAGGAATTGAGGTCGAATGAATTTCTGATGCACTTGCGCTACTCTCTGGATGAATGAAAAGGGCGAGATTGGGATAGAAACAATGAAAATCGAGTGGTTAATTCAAAGTATTGTCGAGAAATCTAAATGTTTTTGTCATCGCAAACCGGCATTTCTATTTTTTCGGATAAAACAGAAATCGTGAACTAATCAGCTCAATATTTCTTGTCAAACGCAATCAATCAAGACTCACAATAAATCTAACTAGGCTGTGGATCACAAACATTCGTTAAGCTAGCTTAATCACTCAGAAACTCAAGATTCACTTGCAAAATTCGTCTTCACGTGTGCGAGAGTTTGTTTATGACTGAGAAATGATGCAGAAACAATCGAAGTCCACGGAAATCATGCGCGAGTTTGCGATTTGCGTCTGCCTGACACGGCGATATATATTTTTGCTTCAATGTTGGTAACATTTTTTCTCAATGTTGGCAACTACATTCGATATCTTTCTCAGCTTTCTTCACCACTAACTCGATTCCTTAAACTCAAACCACGACAACATGACATTGAGTGAAACTTCCTTCAACTTTTCCCTTCAATAGTTTTACTCGATTTCCCGCAAACTCGTTCGCATGTCGAACTTGCTGAAAGATTGATGATGGATTTCCTTGCGAAAGCAAAGACATAAAGATTTGAGGGTTCAACCTGACATTCTCTCGAGAAAAAGAGGAAGAAATCCTCGAACTACGAGCAGGTAGATTAAAATTTAATATGAAAATGCTCAAAAGCTTCGAACCCGTGGGATTACTGCGGAGGATGAAAATAAAAGTAGTGAAGTCGTTTTAGCGACGGCGGGAATGTTGAAAAATTCCGCTAGAACAACATTCAGGGAACCAAATTCATCTCGAACCACACATTCACTCGGCTTTCAACGACGTGATAAAAGCAGCAGCGAATCTTTTGGCTTGGCGGAAAGATATTATCTGAAAGGAGGGCGGGAGTGTTCTCCCGGAATTTATTATTCAGGAAGGATGATTTTCCATTCATTGCCTTTTCATTCTACACCGGGCAGCTCGGGCGTTTGCAGTTGCAATAAACTTAACGGAATTTACGGCATGCGGTGATCGAAAGAGTGAATAGAGCTTGCTTCCTGCGGTTGTCGTATCGGTGCAAAGCCATCAAGCCACCAACACTTCTCGAGCGCACTTCTTCATAATTAAAAGTTGCGGACTGCGGCGATCCAACAGCTCTTCACTGTTCATTCGCCTAATTTATTCTCAAATAACTCGATTCATTGCCGAGGAATGATTTATCGAATCTAATAGAACGCAATTTCTCACAGGATCCGGATCGTTCATCATAGCCAAAATGGGAAAGCATGATTTTTCATAGACATCATCACATTTGTTAGGCAGAAATCAATATTCGACTTTTGAGCGTTCGTGGAGAGCTTGCAGACCTCGAAATGTGTTGGTGGCAGCTCCTCCTTATCTGCGTAGGATATTTGACGATGAAATTATAATGGAAAAGCGCTAATCTCTGCCGCCTTTCATGTCACATCATTAGTGGTGGTGACGTCCGAGTCTGTGAGCCCGTGATTTGATTGTCACCCGCGCGATTAGTTAACGGATGCGATGAAAGGCACTAGGAATGAACGAGCTAGTCGCTCTTCCTTTTACAAAAGGGAAAATGAAAATTGAGCAATTCCTTATCACGATCGGAACGGTCGGGTTGATTCCGCACTAATGATAAACCCAACTGCTAGCCTTTCGTGTTCAATTTCTTCTGCAGTATGTCTCGCTCGGTGCGTAAAGCATTACGATATTGTTTTTAAAATGAATTTCCATCACGAATACGGCATAACCGTTCGACAGCCGAGCCTCGAACGCTCCCGCTCAAATAGAATTAAAGCCAAAACAATTAAATAGTAAATATTTATTTCCGGAAAGCCGGAAGGATTTCATGAAATTTTGATATGTTTGAGCAGACAGGAAGAGTCGAGAGGAGTTTCGGTTTCTTCGTTATGAGAAATCAATCTGAGCTCAACAGATTCCCTTGGAAATAAATTTGACGTTGACGGCTTTATGTCTTTAGTGAAGACTCTTCACTGTTGGCTAACAAGAGTGAGTTCAGAGGGTACAAGGAGTTTCGAGGAAAGCTCGGAAGCTTCAGTTTCAAGGAACTTAGATATCGTCGAACCTCTGACTTTTCTTTGAATATGAAGACTGAGACATATGGCTTGATAGATAGAGTTCGCATCAGCGATTGCTATTAGATTACACAACCGCCAATTTGTCTAGGAATCGAAAATGTTCAACACTAGAAGGAGGCACGAAAGGACCAGACGTGAACCTGAGTGGGCCAATTGAATTGTTCTGCATTGGAAAGCAATAACATTAAATTGAATCGACGGAATCTGTCGATTGTCAAGGCGGGTGTGGCAAGGGTTCGTTCATGAGCGATGTGGTGATAAAAAGCGACGGCTTTGGATCGAAACATCAAGCTTGATGCTTCGCACATGGAAACTTCTACATAATTTTCGAACATGCCGCAAGCTTCCAGCGGAATTTGTTCGACAGCACCTGGCCATCCTCACCGCGGATTTTTATAATAAAATTTAAAGCACGTTGGATCGCTGCCACGGAGCGTCGCATGAAAAAGCGCTCAGGCTAATCAATAAATCCCACGAATTCATGAAATTGAAGTTGCTCGTTTTTTACTCGCTTGAAATATCTGTAGCCGCAGAGCGTAATTGAATAAGCATGCTGCCGCACGCCAAAACATATTTTCTAACCGAACGTGATGGGATTAATAAAGCTCGAAGACCTAATGCGGGATTCATGAGAGCTTGCAAGATCCGAGGGAGAGAGAAAGATTCGCCTCCTTTCAATTGCCAATTCATGTTGATTAACGACGCTGGATCGCTTAACTCGATCGTTGATTCGCATCTGACGCAGATTTATTAGCTAGGATTGTGATTCATAATTCGAGAAGCTTCGCGATGATAAATCCGAGCGTCTAGGCAACGGAAAAGCGTGCCGTGATGAACGCCAATCGACTCCAACTGCCGCAGCGAGCATGAAACGACCATCTGATTACATTACCATTTGTTCTCCCACCATAAACAAAACTGCTGCTGTTGTTGTACGGACATAAAAAATTCGCCAATAAATAACTGAGGAAACCATAATTATGATAGAGCCGCCCTTTTAACCACTTGACCTACCCCGGAATGATAATCAATTTGCTATCAGCAAAAACTTCAAAATAATCAATCTTTATCGGTATCGAAACTACAAATAGCTGGGTTAAGGGGGTTGAGGCAAAAAGGCAAGAGCTTTGAGGCAATCAATCTTGCAGCCTTCAGGGGGATGATCGAGAAGTGTAAAAAGGGTTTAATCTTCGTGTTGTCTACGAGACGTTTGGCGGAGCTTGACGAGCATTGGGGAAATTAATTTTTTCAAAGCTTCGCGTTGCGATGTCAACTTGAGAAAGAAGAAGAGCGAGGATGGAACGAGGAACGAATGACAAAATAGCTGGAAGGCAATTTGCGAGCTGCTAATTCACGAATGAAGTCAGCTCCATGAGTTAGCTAAAAAGCGAGTAATTTCCGCTCAGTTTATCAGACTCTCCCCGCTCCCTGTCTCCATATCCGCAGCTTTTTGATCAGCACGGAAATACAAAGCAAACAAAAGCACGTGAAGGAGGGAGCAGCGGGAGGAAAAGGCGGAAATATGTTTTAGTTGGACGGAAAAAACGCTCGGGATTTCGTTTTTCCTCTCGACGAGATTGCGACAGCGATTTGTAATTCGGATTTTTCTTCATCCTCGAAAAGAAATTGATAAGATTTTCAAATCGCAAATGGAATTATCCTCGTCGGCCGCTCTCCGTTCCCCCCTCAAACTTCATGACTTGAAGTCAGATGAATAGGAGGCAACAGCACGCAAATCCCTCGAGATTTCACTCTAAACCACCACGATGTTCGGTTTGAGTAATTGCTTCAACTGCAAGACTTTGAGGCTCGGGTCGGAATTCACAAGGCAAGCAAACTGTTCCACGAACAACTGAGATGCTTTTCTGGATTTCTAGGATGCTCCTTGTGACGTTGTGATACTTTCTAATATGTAGATGAATCATAAATTGAGGTTCTTGTTTCCTTTTCACGTTACAGCTCAGCATCACTTCTAACGTTACAGGTCACTCCCCACACTCCAAAAATCAACAAAAACAAGAGAAACTATTTTCTTGTTGTTCTTTCGACTTATTTCCCAGCCGCAAACTCATTACCGATGTTTAATTTACATTTTCCTTTTGTCATTGCGGTTTATTTCCGGCCTTTCATGCTACATTTAACGTTTTGCCTCTCATTGCTTATCTTTCCACTTCTCGTTTTTCCTTTTGCTTTGTGTGAAACCTTTGAAAAGTGCTTAGCGATGGAAACTCGCTGTAAGCGAAGGGAAAATTAATGAGCTGGCAGCCCGTAATGAACTTAAAATGCGCAACGAGTCAAATCGTTTATTTCGTGAAAGGTGGAAGGCCAAAAAGTTCAGGTTGGAAGTCATCGAGGGAATCAAGAACTATCGTCGCTTCGGATCTCTCCTCGTCCGTCACTCGATAATCAGGCGTCATCACACATTGCATGTTGGCTGTGCGTGCCGCTTTCACTCCATTCGGCGAGTCCTCAAATACCAGACAACATTCGGGCTTCGGTCGATCGGGGAAGCGTTTTGCTGCGAGGAGGTAGATGTCGGGTGCTGGTTTCCCGTTCAGAATATCGTTAGCCGTCATGGTGTGGTGAATCAGCTCGAATAACTCGGGAAAACCTGAAATTTTCAATCGAACCGAGTCTCGATCAGAGCTTGTTGCGATTGCCATTGGGACATTGTGTCGTTGAAAATGTCGAATCAACCGTTCTGCTCCTTTCATTAAGCCAACGTTTGTGAAACGCTCCATGCAAAGCTTTCTGTAGTCGCTGTAGAGCTCGTCCCTGGTGACTGGCAATTGGAGCTCTTTGATCAAAGAGCCAAGAGCAACGGGAGCTGGTGAACCCTTAAATTTGAATTTAAGTGATGCCGGAATGGTTTGGCCGAACTTTGCAATCAAATCATGAAAAAGTGATTCGTAAATTGCTTCCGTATCGATGAGAGTTCCATCCAAATCAAATATTATGTGCGTCACTCGCTTGTAGCACTGGCTATTCACTACCGCCATATCGAGACAAACTTCGTACTGGAATTTTGCAAGAGAAAGGAATTTACGTCACGGGACCGACCAAGCTTGCTTTAATTAAAATTTATTTGCATAAATCTTTTTTAATTGAAAGCAGTGGACAGAAGGACAAGAGCGACAGAATAACTTTGTCAATTTTGCACTGCATTGCAACGTCAATAACTCAATAACCGTCCGCCTCGTAAAAACTAACGAGGAGAGATAGAAGCAATGGCCGGACGTGATGTGGAGGACAAACAAGGTTTATTTAAAGTGGAAAAAACTTTGATTACATGAAAGAGCTTTGATGCATTCAAATGATGCATGAAGGTCTGCTCGGGGGCGAATGTTTTGTTGGACGATTCTCTTTGTTGCGCCACACATTCCTCTCGCTCGGAAAGTTCCACAAGCCCGAACTATTTACATACGAAATGTAAAGTTTTCCGTTTCAAACTGTGAAAAGCTCTCGAATGACTCTCGACTGCGACGATAAACTCTGCAAATTAAATTAGAAATCAAATGACTGGAAAACTCGACACCACCAACCCCTATCAGGCATCACATTCAACTGGAAACCATTCTCGATGATTGGGGACGATTATTGATTGACTAAACTCGCTTCCCTCGACAGACTTTCGTTGCCAACGTTCGATCCCGATTTAATTTATCTGCCTTCAAATATCGCTCACACAAGCTGCAGATGAAAGTTGATCAGAATTTATGGCGACGGTAATTGATGCATTTGTTTAACCAATGCTCCACAATGTATGCTGAGGTTGAAACTCGCTCTTGAGCTAGTCGGGACATAGCTGGAACAACTTTAACAAAGTTTTCATTTCAAAAACTTTCCTTGGCTGTTTGCGCTATGCTCGTGAACCGTCTTCATGAGGCGAACAGCTAGAGCATGTTTGCATTGATGGCAACTTGTTTACATTTCAGTTAAAAATCCTACGCTATTCCAGTTGGCAGCCAACACCCCCACGCGTCCTGCTGACGTCAATCGAGCGACTACTCTCGTGAAATTTCTAAATTAAGTACGAGCGACACTGACAAGGTTTAACTTCAAGCAAACAGTCTTGCGGTAACTTTAAAGCTTCCAAATCTCGTTTACAAAATTGCATAGCGCTTCGGTGTTTGTGACAAGTTTTATTAAGACTCGAACAGCACAAACAATGTGGCGTCTGAGAAACGGCAAGTTCAGGTATTAAACGTTCAAACACAGTAGAAGTTGTTTAACCGCAACCGTCATGACGATAATTAACGCCATTATTCTCCTTGCTTGTCCTTTTTGCAGCTTGAGCTTGTTTTTAATGATTCTCCTCTTATTTATGGCTTCGTCTCGTGACGAGACTCTTGTTGCGAAGCGTGAAAGTTTGCTCGAAATCGTCGATTGTAGCGCTCGAAAGTTTCCCGAAAGTTGAAAACTTTGTTCACACCTTCTTGCTTGGAGAGAGTTTGCAGCAAAAAACTGAAATTGATTCGAGACGAGTGGGAAGTTTTGTGAAAGTTTGTGTTGAAATTGTTGAAGAAATTCTCGGTCAGTGCAATCTTCAGCTGCACCTGAATTTAATTTGATAACTTTTGACTTTAATCAGTTTTTAGTTGATGTTGCGTCAGTTGAACGATCTCGCATTTAATGACGCTTTTGACATTCCGTTGCTATGGCTCAATGGATAATTGAAAGCTTCAAATGAATCCAATGAATGCTTGTGCATAACGCAAATCATGACAACTCCTCCGTTATGAGGCTGCCAAATCAACAACTGTCCAAGGCTTAATTAAATCGTGGCATACGCAGCAACACAGTTGCCATTATGTCATCAATCAGGCTTATTAAAACTTTCCCGAATTAATTTAAAACAGCTGCAGAAAAGCTTGGATAAATATTTGATTTTTAAAATATTTCATCAGTGCACGTTCATAGAGCTTTTTTGGAATTTCCATCAGGCCTGGTTATTGTTGTAGGTAATTAATTTTATTCTCATTTATTCACATGTTTTGTGTTCACGTTTTTGTAGGTCGTCGGATGGCGAAAGCCGAAATCTCTTTTCGATTAAATTACGTTGTCAATAAACAGGTGATAAAGTATCGAGCGAGGGAGTTCAGGAAGAGAACCCAGCTCAAAATGAAAATTTAATTTAATTTAAGCGAAACCTCAACGTCGACGTGTATGAAGCTGTCTCCGTCAGCTTGTAAATAAATTATATTTCAATTTACCTACCCGATATGCTGCATGCGACCGACTTGAATAAGGTTTGGCTCCTTCAGTGCTTTCCTATTCAAAGCATTTGAACGAGAGTCGTTTCCGAGAAGTGACTTGCATCCGTCGACTTCCACTCGCTGCTCAATTTCGATATCACATATCAACTTCATCCTCCCAGGAAGGCGCTCACATAGTTTACAGGATTTCTTATGTTGGAACATCACCGATACAAAAGCCTCTGTCGATATGACATCCGAACACTCGCAGCCACGTATAAGCCTCACAAAGTTATCCATAGAAATGTGTTTTTAATAGAAAAATCTTGGGGCTAATTGCTTTGCCACGCACAAACATTTTCTCCGAAGACGAAGAAAACTTTAGCATTTCTTAAAGGTCAAAACCACTCTCAACGAGAGGAAGAAAAGTTACTTGAAACTTTGTCACGTAAAACGTTGAAAATGTTAGTTTTCCGATCACACTTCACCGTTACAAAAATTGTGTTTTACATTTTAATATTTTATGAAGCACATGCTCTCGCTTCCTATCGAGACACGGCAGAAACTTTCGCAGCACCTCCACTACAAAACTGAGTGTGATCTCGCTCCTACTAAGGGGCTCCTCACTGTCGAGATCGCAATAAGACGTGAGGGAAACGGTGCACGGGAAATCTGGTTTCTCCTTCGTTGTACTCTCATCTCGGCTCAGCCCCTCGCTGCCTCGAGTATTAAATTGAAAATTACAAAGCTTTGAGTATGCACACCGCAAAACACTGGAGAGATAAAAATCTGAGACGAGGAGAAGGTGAAAATTATGAGAAATGGGAAAACTTCGTGCACACTTAGTCTTTCCTTCAATGAATTTGCATTTGCACGTGTCACGTTCACATAAGAGCGTATGGGAGCGACTGGAACCTTTTCAAGTCGATTCCTCGTTTTATTTGTCTCGTAATGTTCTACAGAGCTTTCATCGACACGGTGGAAATGTAATTGGATTGTTAGACTTTATTTTCTTATAAAAAGATAACAGCTCGACTCAAGCTATCTTGCTAAGTTGAATTGGGTTAGTCGTTAAATGTATTTGAAACAAGAATGTTTGATTGAATCCTGAGCTGGTGTGCTAGCTGTTACGATTAACTTAGGCTTCATTCAAGCAGATTGTACGCAGGATCCTTTCAACCACAGTATAAGGATCACAGTTTGAACTCGGGCGACGATCTTCGAAGTAGCCTTTGCCTTCATCGGCAACACCACGAGGAATGCGAATTGAACAACCTCGATTAGCAACGCCAGCGTTGAAATCATTGATTGATGACGTCTCGTGTTTGCCAGTCAAACGACGCTCGTTGTCCTTTCCACCGCGAGGATCGTAAGCTTTGATATGTGCTGGGTGATTCTTCGACAACTTGTCAATTGCTGCTTGAATGACTTCAATTCCTCCGTCTTCTCGCATTTTCTTGGTTGAAACATTTGTGTGAGCTCCGGCGCCGTTCCAGTCGCTGAAAATCAAAATGTAAATTATCAGTCTCAATTAGGAAGTTTGGGTTCAATTAGATGTTACCCTGGCATTGGTTTTGGGTCGAGCGTAGCGATGATTCCAAAATCTTCAGCGATGCGATGAAGAATGAAGCGAGCAACCCACAAGTCGTCGCCGACAGAAACACCAACACAAGGTCCAACTTGGAACTCCCATTGAGCCGGCATCACTTCAGCGTTTGTTCCACAGATCTTCACACCAGCATACAGACACGCTCGATAGTGAGCATCAACGACATCACGGGCGATTACTTTGTCGGCTCCGACGCCGCAGTAATACGGTCTAAAATTTAATTAGCATTGAAAAACGCTGACCATTGATATGCGTCTTAATTTACCCTTGAGGCGCTGGGTATCCATTTCTTGGCCAGCCTAAAGGTCGGCCGTCCATGTCCAACAGTGTATACTCTTGCTCAATTCCGAACCATGGCTCCTCGGCAGCAACTTTCTCGGCGACCTCATTGCACGCTTTACGATTGTTTGTTCCCAAAGGAGATCCATCATATTTGAATGTTTCACACCTGAAAAGTTAATCGGTCCATCATCTACTTGTTCCTCAACTTATAACTAATGACTTACATGACAAGAATGTGATTTCCGCGACGGAATGGATCGCGGTAGATTGCAACCGGATAAATGTAAACGTCGGAGTTTTCTCCTCCGGCTTGGTAGGTCGATGATCCATCGTAGTTCCAGACAGGCAAATCTAGAAGAGACGACAATGTTCAGTGACCGTTTGCTTTCGTGATTAGAGCGTCGCACTCGATAAAAACTCTGTGTACAAAGATTTCTCAACCCAAACAAAGCGAGCGTGCTTGCTTACGATTTCAATTACTACAATACTAACAACTTCTTTCAATCGTGTGACAAAGAATCTCCTGCCGCTCTTTGTCCCTAGCACGAACGAAAATAAATTAAGTCGGTCATGCTGCGAGTTGATCAATCGATGCATTTAATAAAACAAACTGAACTGCCGTTCAATTGGCACAGTGAGGTAAAAGATTCTCACTCCTGGATCGTTTGTGCACGTCGTAGTAGCGTGGGATTAATTTTTCATCTCAACGAAGCCATCAAGTGCTAATATAATTATCGTCTTAAGCAACGCATGTTCACGTGTCGCGTCCGTCTGCTCGTGCCGACCAAAGTCTATTCTATTGACAGAGAGTTTCTTGCCTTCAATCAGCGAGTTCTAGACACTCAAAATTTTGTGTTTGGCGCTAAACGGTGTGCCAACATTGCATAACTCTTTTCAATTGACTCGCACTATCATCAAATGATGTTTATTAACTTTAATAGAATATTTCCGATCTTATCAGTGAATCGCGAAATTGACCCCCAAGCGTTTACCCCCAAACCGTTTTTGCATCGGTCGACTAAAGCATGATTAAAATAATTTTCCAATTGAGGATAAAGAGCATTCAAGCTCAATGGTGTTATCAAGCTTGGAAATTGGCTCGCCGCTGATGCGCAAGTCGTAAAGATAATCGTGCACTTTAAACAGAGATTTGAAAATTAGGAAATTAATTTTTCACTCGCCGTCGTTTGCTGCACGTGATCCTATGAATATTTAAGAACCCAGAAGATCCCGGCGAGTTGGTTTCATTCAGAAATGAATTTTTAATACGATTTTAATCGACTCAACATCATTACGCTTAATTTAATCCCAAACAATAAGTGTAAATAGCGAATAACAAGTCAAGCGAGAACAGCGGCGTAGCGAGCTTTTTCGTCAACGCCAAATTGACATATGAGAACTAGCGAAATGATGTTGACCATGAACGTGAATTGTCTGTTGTTGATTACACGTAATTCAGGCAATTACGAGTTGGATCGGGCCCCCATCGCTTGGGAGATCCAGCCAATCGAGCTTGTGTGCGATTCTACTCGAAGATTAAATTCCTTGGCCGTAATTAATCTTCATCTGAGCTGTCAATCATCTTTCGTTTTGGGTCTGTTCGTCACGTTCACTTCGCTCTAGCGCTGCGCACTGGAACTTTTATGAACGACAGCGAACATAACAAACAAAGATGTTTTGAAATCGAAGAATTTTTTGTGCTTTTCTGATCGTCAAAGTTGCCGAGTGAAGACGAAATTTAATCAAGGCTATTAAAACAAGTGTAAAGCTCGCAATGAAATCTCGCTTGTTCTGGGTCAGCGGCAGAAAAATCAAGTTTTGAATGCGAGAGTACTCACCTTTTGGTGTTTTGGGAATGAAGTTCAAAGTCCGATCTTTGCAGCGAACATTTTCGCCGGTTCCGTCAATCCAGATGTACGTCGCGATGACTTGACCATCAGGGAGGTCAAGGTCAGCATATCTGCTCAGGATTTCTTTGCTGAGCTTCGAGTTTGGCGATTCATCCAACATTGTCTAGCTGCAACGAAATGAATCACGTTCAGCCACTTCAACTCACGGAGACCTTAAATAGCCTAAAGCGCAAGCTGCACGTTTTTGAGCTCAATTGATAACAATTCCAAGTATATTCAATGTAAGTGTTTGCGCTGCGATAAACAAGAGATCGCCAAGTAGTTGTTCGCTTCATTAGCTCAATTTTCAAACAAGACAAGTCAAACTGACTGCATCGATCATGAAACCGCGAACGTCCACTCGAACAAGAGAAAAGCGACATTCGCTTCATTTTCACGCGCGCCTGCGATCGCTGCAAGTCGTGCGGAAGTGCACGGAACTGAAATGGATTCACGCGGCTTTGTTCAATGCCGAGGCGACTCGCTTCGCTTTATTTTTAGCGCCTTTGTTTGTTTACATGTTTTTCATTCACTTGCATTTGAATAATTGGCACCTGGTCTCGATTCACTTAGCAGATCATCTATTTCCACTTACGTACCTTGCTTTACAGTATTATTCACAAAAACTGTTTAAAGTGATTATTATAGACGGTGATGAGTTGTCAGCTTTTGTGTTCACGACTTGATCGGAGCTCTAACGTTCAACGAATAAACTGAACTCACAACGAGCGCAGCTTTTTATAGTTTTTCTTCTTTCTCTTTCAAAAGCAACGATCAATCCGCTCGTTCTCGTCGAAGTCTCTGCGTAGACAACGAACGGCAGACAGAGGAAACAATTTAGCAATTTTTCGGTCGAGAGACTCATAAATAGTTAAGAACTGTTGATCGAACTTGGGCCTTTTAGGATGATTAATTGGGCGGTTTGTGATCACATTGTCATTCGATTATCCGCAAAAGATCGCTCCATATTCGCATTCAAGCCACTGCTAATCAGAAACGACATCAAAGTAGAAGAGAAGATTCGACGCTAAACGTTTCAATCAAGTGTTAATTGGGTGACCACGCCAGTGGCGACACAATTGCTGAAGGATCGGAATTCAAATCGAGAATTCACATTTTATCACGCTTTATTCTCCAAGCTGGACTAGCCAGCCTGCAGCTCATCACCCTCTATCAAAACCTGTGAAAGTGCCACTTGGAGATGGAAACACTCGCGCGCCATTCAACGAGTTTTCGGTTTCCACTGACAATTGTCGAGAAGCACTCGAACTTCATTGAACCGAATCATTGTAGCGAACTTGCGAAGAGCGAAACATTTTCGTTAGTCATGAAGACGACGCGATAAGAGACTGCGTGCCAACAATTAGCAATTCAAATGGCTCAGAGTGGAACATTTGTTGCTACATTGATCATCGCAAGACTTATAAAGACAAACCTGATTTGTCGATATTTTACGAGCTCGAATGTGTGTGCATCGCGATTAGTTTACATTAGTCTATGCTGTTGATTGATCTATTAGATTCGAAACTAGTTTTCTTATTCAGTTACATCGACAAACACAACTGCAATAAATTGCCTATGATTGATAACAAACGAGCACACAAATAATAAACTTTAATTAAGCTGAAAATTTCTCTTTCATGATTAATAGATGAAGTAGCATAAGCGATAGTTCACGCGTGACCTTGCTGCCGACAATTCCATTGAGCGATTTGCTGACCTTTACTCTGCACAATGCGCCTCCGACTTCCGACAAATTGATGCAATTTATTTTTATTGATTCAAATGTTTGCTTTTCAAAGTATTTATTCACATGCAGGATCGATGACGCGGTCAAGCTGTGCTCAATGACGAACCGGCGACTTCAGTGGAGTCACTTCAAAACAAATGATAATGAATGATGTGTGGAATGAACGTTCAATATGAACATAAGTGTCATAATCTCTCAGATTACTCGACAGAGCAATGAGACGAAACAAACAATAATTTAATCCGTTGGTGATAGAGAGACCGGTTGAGAGTTTTTTCAGAAACAGGTCAAGGATTAAACGAGAGTTGTTTGGCTCAGGTAGTCATTGAGTCTGCAATCTTATCAATTCCATGAAATATTTTCACGTCACGTGATCGAGTCTCATGACGCAACAAGGTCACTATGACTAAATAATACTTAGCAACGACCCAAACAAAAATAGACTATTTGCTTTCATCTCATTTGCATGAGAAATTTCCTTAATAGATTACAATGTGTCGCAAGTGTCTACAAGTTTTCGTCAAGGCGACAGTTTTTGTGGAAAGAAGAAATTCTTTTTGCTACAGTTCACGATAATGTTATCTGCCGTCGCTCACGACCCTTCGATGAACGAGTGAATCCTTGTTCTCGTCATAAAACAAATTTCTGTTTGATGGCTCAACGATTTTGTGAAGCGGAAAGATAAAAAAAACGAGAGAAAAAAGGCTCTAAGAAGGGCTCAATAATAATGAGATGTAAACAAGCGATAAGAATGCTCGTAAAAGTAATTTCGATGAGTGCTTCAAGTACTACTCGATGACAATCGAATCGAGTCAGGAAGTATTTTGGGATTTTCGTCTGAAATCACGTCGAAGCGGCGAGTTTAATGACACCAAAGTTTACAAACTTCGAGCGCCATAAATTTCTTCTCCGACGACTCTCAACTACAATCTTCAAAGCGTTTATTGGAGGCCAGAGGTCAGCTAAATGGCTAATTAAAATCTAGAAACGTGACGCTTTATGGCATCTCTGGCATCGAAAACTTTAATGCTTAACAATAAATATTGACCGGAGGAGCTTTTCGTTGCCAGCCTCATCGTGCAAAATGTTTTATGTCAAATTTTTATCAAATCGTTAAAGCTCCATCATCCAATTTAAAAACGTAATCCGGGCGAAATGAAAACATTTTTTTGACGCACGTTTTTTCGTTTAATCGCCGCCAATTGCAGTTAAAACAATTCAGGCTTTGCATTAAATCAACAGCTTGGGTGCTGAATTATTCTATTTTATATTCGCACTGGATTGTGCCAGAGCGGATTGCTGTCCGTTAGATTAAACTGTGACGCTGCAAAGCTGTCAATCAGAGAGGACAAAGTAACTCTGAATCTGTCACCCTCGTTAAGTGTGCAAATTCCTATTAAATTTTAAATTTGCATAAACCTCATTTCAAGCTACTTCCAGACGGCAGCAAACCCACAGACACTTAACAGAGCTAGCCATTTCTCACTCAATATCCATTTACGGCTGAATTTATTTTGACTAGTCGCGAGTAAAAAAATCCGTTTAATATTGCATGGGAACTTTTTCGGCATGGGGCATTTTTCACCGAAATCACTGCACAGAGTGTCGTGTCGCGGTGCATGGCAAAATGATATTGTTAAATTTATTTTCCCTCCGATTGGCAAAAAATGTTTGCGTTCCTTCTTCGGTTTGAAATGAAAATTTATACTCTCCAAAGCTTTTCCAGTATCGATGCCGCTGTTAATTCGATTCGGACGTTCATGTTTAATTGAACTATCGAAACTCTCGTGTCGATTACCATTGCGTTCGAGATTGATTCAATTACGATTTATTTGCGAAATAAAAATCTTTTTCTGCACGTGAGCAAAAAGTGTCGTTAATGTGAAATCCCGAAATTGATTGATGGGCGAAACTCATGCGGCAAGTGAGCTAAGTGACTCGCTAATAAAGAGCTGTTATTGATTTGCTCCTCTCGTTGTAGAATAAAATCATCAAGAGCTGTAACAGACTGCGTGAACTTGATAATCTCTCGTCTCTAGGATTCATTAAAATGGAAGTACGAACCACAACAAAGAAACCCATTTCGGAATAAAACTAATTTAATTAATCAAATATTTGCCAAGTTCTGAGATTACATCACGTTAGAGCGAGAACTTTGTGCTCAAATGAGCATGAGAGCTTCCTTTTCAGACACGAAACTTTCAAAGCAGGCAGCATGAATGCCTCTGCGCTTAAGAGAAAGAGAATCCTCGGTGTCTAAAGCCATATAAGACTATCATTATTGCTCCTCTCTGTCTGCTGGCATTACCATACATGAATGAGGCGCAACAACAGCGTCGTCGAGCAACATGTTTCAATTCAACAAGATTCAATCTTTTGGCATCGTGTTAGGATAGAAGCAGCACAAGAAAAGAAGCTTGTTTATGCTCAGCAAATATTAAAATCTCTCCTCCTCTTATGGATGTGAAAAGGAAGTTTCCCATTCAGAATCCGACATCCTTTCTCATTTCGAAATCGGAAAATCTTAGATTTGAAAATCAAACATAAAACTTTATAGCTTAAAAATCTCTCTCATGCTTTCATCTTAGCCGACGCTCCAATGCATTCTCGACTGGGTTTGAGACAGAAATTCATATCATGAGTACATTGAGCTTGATGAAACTCGAACAAGAATGGAGTTGGAATCATCCCGATGCTTTATGAAAGAGTTGATTGACAATCTGAACTAAACACTTCGGAAGGTGCAAAAGCTCTGCAGCCCTGGCTAAAGACAGTCTCAAAGCCGGAGACTGTCTGAGGATATAAATAAATTTAAATAGCTTCCTGCAAGAGGATGAATCGACGAGTTCCACAAGTTTGACTAAAGCAACATCCTTTAAACGCCATAAATATTTACATCTACATTTCGTTACTTGATTTTTTCCGCTGCCGCCCTACATCGCTTTCCTCGCTCGTTCGTTTGAATAACTATCCTATCTTCCCATTACGGTATCATGTTCTCGCTCCTCATTCGTATGTACACTTCAAATGAAAATGTTGCAAAATAAAACTGAATGCACGTTTGTACGGCACGAGCTCTATCTCGCAACATGCTGAAGTAATTTTCGACTTGAGAATTTATATTCATCCATTGACCTATTCGAATGCATCAAGTTGAGAGCGGAGGAAAGGTGGTGATAGCACTCGAGCTTTTGTGGAGCTCGATTCATCATCTGAATGCAGAAGAAATTGACACGAGCGAACTGAGCGAGAAGTTTATGCAAGAAAATTCATTAAGATTCATTCAGTCTTCACTCCATCTTCTGCTCCGTGTGCTACCGCTTTAATCTCACCCTCCATTTATTCATGACGCAAAGTTTTGTTCAGGTTCGCCTCAGCTCCAGATGAAGTAAACCGAAAGCTTTTATGATGTGCATATTTGTAAGCCAAGGGAGCAGAAATCACTCGAATAGAAAACAAATTGCTCGCTCGATATTTCGTGATATTATTGACTTAGATATCGAGTTTGCTCCGGTAAGTAAACAGACTTGCTGGTGGTGAATGAAAGAATGAACAAGCGCTAGACATTACTGAAAGGCATCACGTACACACAATATATCATGATATGGAAGAAATTGAGGAATCCTAACAATAAGCTCCGCATTCGGACGAAAAGTGCTTTCAGTTTATTGAAGGATCTCAAGAAGTTTAAAGTCAATTAAGTTTCATTAACAAACATTCTATTGAAATTCAATGTAAGTAAGAGCCTGGAGTGAATAAAAAGATTTTCCTGCTCAACGAGCGCGCCAACTTCTCGGAGAGAAAATTGCATAAGTTTGAATTATGGATAAAGTTGGAGCATTTTTTCTTTCCGGATGTAGTCGTTATGGTGCTCAGCGCTTTAGTGCAATTTTTCCTTCGACTCGATAAAGTATCCTCAATCCCCAGCAAGATTTGAAAATTTTACCAATTAAGAACTTTTCGCTCAGAGAGCGAATGGATGGAGATTTCCTCCTTGGCAAGTTTCAATTGTTCGAAGTTATTTCTTCTTCTCATTTTCATTTCGGTTGCGATTGCGAGCGGGTAGCGGAATGCTCCATGGACTCATTTATTCAATGTTCAACAATTGCAATTGAGACTTTGCCGTAGTTTTTCACTTTAGCTGCTTCAGTTGAGTATCATTGAAATGAGGAAGGAAAAAATTGAGACAAAAACTTCTGTTAATTAAAATTCACTCAATGCGACGGGGACGAGTGACAACTCTGGCAATCTTTTTTGATCGTGTTAAGTACTTTTCTTCCTCAACTCTTTCGGTGTCAGTTCCACATTGTTCGTCTCAGATTGTGTCAAATGAAAGTCCATTATAAGCAGAGGAAAATGTCTTGGGGTTGGAGAAAGAAAACTTCATTTCGCTAAGTGAACCTGGAAAAGGAAATCATGGAAGCTTCGTGTCATATTTCATATGATGCGACGAAGCAGAGGTTTCGGATATCAAAAGTGGAAAAATGCACAAAGGGAATATTGAATTCCTTCCCTGTTATCTCTCATGCCAAGTGAACCAGAATCAATTCATAATCTTGACGCAAAAGACTGAATCTGCCACATAACACAAAACTATTTCGGCAAACAATTGAACATAGGAATGACAGTCAACTTGCAGTGATTCCATTCGTGATAGGAGCTGGATAAATTTATTCAGATAAATTCGTAGATAAACACGACAGAGCTCAATGTCGTTAATTTACATTCATGAAAACAACATCAATTATCAATTAATTTGACTGACAAACCTTGACTGTTACATAATTCATAACTAAACAAGCAACAAAGTAAATAACTATCTGGTCGGCGAGTAGGCACAGAGCTGTGAATTGAATTAATATATTTGTTCCCATCTGATGCCAAATGGTTGATGAAAATTTTAGGAATTGTGCACGAACATTACGACCAAATCTCTCAGATAAACGTTGAATTAGTGCGAGGGGTGATAAAGTAGGGAACGGGTTGGAGGTAAGTGAATGAAATATTCCATTAGACGAGCCTTTTCACATTCACTCGGCTGAAGTATGAATTTCTAACGTGCTTACACTGCCATTCATAATGAATACATGAAAGGCATGAATTTGATTCGCTCGAATGAGATATTTACATATCAACATGCTGACTAATAACACTGAAATATTTAATTTAATTATATTTCTTATTCAGGAAGCTGAGTGCTTTCGACGACGAGCAAAGCGCGTTTCAACGACAAGTAATCCGGAAATATTTTTCAATCACTGCCAAGCAATGTAATCTTTCACAAAGCATCACAATGAAAGATGAGACGTTGGCAGAAAAGTTTTTTGGGAGATAGCACGAAATTCTCTGGAGCTTTTAAGAAATGAAAATGGTTGAAAATTTGTCGAAACTCGAGTTGAGGTCCTCGACCTATAGAAAGACGTTCCAATCGAGTGACACTTGAACGTCAAAGCATTTCTATATCGAGTCGGTTGCGCTCGACTGGATTTCATTTTGAATTCGTAGAAAAACTTACATGGAAGCTTTCGAAAGCTCTGAACTTCGAGCCCGATTCATTGGAAACTTCTTAATGAGAAGTTCTCATGTTCAAAGGCTCTTTCATGCTGTGCTTGATTTCTTGCCCACTTGACAAGTGTAGCGGAAAGTATGCAAAGAGGAAAAAGTTTCCTTCTCGTTATTCTGAGCGATGTGTTCATGAATAAAGGAAGAATCGTTGGAAACTTTTTCAATATAAGTCCCGGTAATGCCGTCAAGAATCTCTCCTTTTGTCATCAGTCTTGTTTCATCGAAATATCTTTCATCAAATAATTCTGTTTCCAACAATCCTCGAATACTTTTACGCTCGCTAAGTAGTTGAAAGTTCATACGCCTGCAATAATAAAACATTCTCGGGAAAAGCTACTGAAGGGTTCAACATAAATATTCATAAGTTTCAAAGAAGCGTAAAAGTCTTTATATTATCTGTCGTGAGAAAAGTTTCCTTCTCATTGCTCACTGATGAAAATTTGATGAAATTTCTTGGGAAGTTTTCCTGCGACGTAATATGAAAGTGAAAGTTTCGTTTTCATTGGAATTCTTTGCGGTAGTTCTACGACTCAATTTAATTCATTCCATCCGTTCGAGAGCTTCCATCATTTGCTCAACTCGTGCGACTCAAATCACTGCAGATGAACAAGGAAACAACACGGAAACAAAGGCGACGACCAAGTGGACCCGTAATGTAATTTTAAAAGTTGGATGCAGGATCAGAGGAGGATGAAAGTTTGCGGAGAATTTGCGAGCGACGAGGGGAAGCATAATGTAAATTCAAAAAGTTTGTTTACTGATTTTATTTTCATTTCCATGCCATCGCTTTTATCGTATCGAGAAGCATGTAGACACTCTGCGAGGGGAACCAAATATTTGTCTAAGATTTGATAACAGATCTGTCAGGCGCTGGTTCGCTCGCTGCTCCGCTTCAACGTCGAGAGTAATGGCAATAAAAAAGAAATTTACGTTCTTTTGCAGCGAGAAGGCAGGCAGAGCCCCAGCAAACTTGTCTTCCCTGCTCGTAATGTTTATGAAACGAGTGAGTTGAGATTGAAATCAGCTTCACCTTTTGCCAGCGTTCTCTAGGATGTACTCGACTTTTCATAAATTACAAGATTCCTATGAAGCAGCGCTAAAATATGCACCCTCATGAGCCTCAGCCTCGGATACTCAGGAAAGAAAGAAACTCTCTGCTTATCGCAGCCCTAACAAAAGCATTTGAATCAAAAGCAAATAAATTAAAATCATCTTGCGGCATTAAGAATTCAGAATTTCTTGTCTCGTTACTCGAGAGAAAACTCAAAAGCTTTCTCAAGGACCAAGCGACATTTTGTTAATTTCAGTTGATAATTTCAAACATTGTCATTTGCATTATTCGCTTCGCAGACTGTAATTGAAATCTGAGATAACTCCTAAGTGAACATTTCATGGCTGTTGCATAAATCAGCCGACAGCGAGCTCGTCTATTCAAGAGTCATAATCGTGGCGCATATCCTGAATCAGATTATCCTCCAAATGAATGTTTCAGCTTCTCATAAATATCACATTCGTTGTAAATTTATGATTTGATCATTCTTCCTCGTTCAGTTGCCTTTCTTTAATAATTTATTCATCTTTATTTTTATGCTTCCTGCTCCATCCAAACGTCTACGTTCAGTTTTGTTTCTAATTATCTCATGGAGCTCGCAATGGCGAAACTGTCGAGGGAAATCCTTTCTTTTCTAGTTAATTAAGTCAAGTTCCCTCTCATGGTCACTTAAGGCCCGAAGGCTTCGAAAAGTTTTTGCTCGAACCCGATTAAGTGAGCACAACGGTGTCAGTTCTGCACAAGTCTTGTAGCCTATAAGTTAGAATTTTCACAAAGCCAGAGAAGGAACTATGAGAGTTTCTAATAGTTCCTTCACTGTCGTTGCGGAAAGTTGCAATTTGCTGCATTCATGTTCAAATTCATAAAGCGAAGTAGAATTATTATCTGAGAACATCTTGCAAGCTGTCTTGCTCAACAACTTTCAGAATGTATTCTGATGAGAAGCTGAACTTCTGTTCGTGCGGAAGCTGAAACGACACATTTTAAGCTTTATGAGTTGTTACTTAATAACTCATCCTCGATCCTCATTGCTAGGTAACAGTTTAAAAGCTTTTGATGAGCTTCAATATTCTCTGAAAAGTTGAAAACTCGGTCTGCCCTCCGGCTAACCACACGGACGAGCAGCCTTCATCCGCCGAAATTCCATGCTCGCTAGAAATTTACATGGTGTAAAGTAAGTTTGCACAATTTAAGGAAGAAGTTTTCCATTGCAGTGGGAAAATAGTTTTAATAGTTGGAGAAAATTCCCGAAAAGGGAATGGCAAGGAAGCCTTCAAGCGACTCGGAAAACTTTTCCTTCTGCTCATAAAAGAACTAGGAAGGAAACTTAACAAGTGTAAGAGCGCTCTGGAGTAAGAAAGTTTGATTGTTCTCGAAAAGTAGGTTCATAAAACGAGCAACGAGAATATTTAATGCAGAATTGATGTCTAAACGACGAAGCTTCTCATTTCTGGGATTATTGCGAATGCCAAAAATATTTACAGCCTTTTATGCTCTCGTAAACTATGAACGTTGCACAGAGTGCTCGTCGCAAACGAGAAACTTTTTTACGATCCAGCGCAACTTCGCCCCAAAAGGATTTTTGCATCCAGCTCGATTCTGCCTGTTAATTGAATTTTAAAATTCAAACAAAGCAGCATTTCATTAATTTCCCCGACATGCCGCCCTCTCCACTTCTCCATTCTTACGACATATTTCATTAAAATATTGCACGAGTTTTTGTTTTCATCTCCAGCAGTAATTCAACAAGGAAAAGGAGAAAGTTTACAGCACTAGTTGGAGCTGGCTGGCTGGTAAATTAATGTAAGAAGATCTTGCAGGCTGCAACGAGCGAAATGAAGCCTTCAGTTTACAACAGGATCTAAAGGAACAGATCTTGATACTTCTTTTATTTCGTTAAAAAAATGTAAAAACCTTTTCTATCCCAGAGTTGCCCCAGAGCTGTAGAACAAGCGCATAAACAAAGTCCCAACACTTTATGCAAAACATTTTTCGTCGGTTAGAGGAAGTGCAACCTGCTTCCTTCTCATTGCCAGAAACTTTGCCCTACGAGATTGGATCAAACAAGCCGTTTAAGCTCTCGCAAATTGACTGCAAAGCTGCTTTTCAACGGGACGTTTAACGAGTTGTGAAATCTTTTTCTTCTTCTCGCTAGACGCAAATTAATTTCCGCTAAGCTTTTCATTAATTAGTCGCATTAAGCGCAGACACTTTGAGCATTTTAATTGAATTTCTTCATTTCTTCCGAGCGGGTTTACTTGAGATGCCAATAAAAGCTTCACTTCGAGATGTTGCTCTCACATTGCGTCCCGACTCTGAACAATGATTTATGAATTCTTATCCGATCGGTTTTCTGCCTCAATAAGCTTTAAGCCCTGTGCTCGATTGGCTTTAAAACTCTCGGAATTAAATAAAGAATACCGGAGGAGTTCCTTGAGCATCTTCCGGAGAATTTCATCATCTCTTCCCTCCCAGCGAACATAATGTCGGATCTTTTTCCTCCGTTCTCGGGTCAGGTAATCAAAATTCATGATAGGGTCGTGAATGAAATATGAATTATTTTCGAATTATTTCGGTTGACGTTTGGGTTGTGCAAGGATAAATCTCGGCTTTGCGCGTCGGCGACAGGCTCGTGCAAGCAACCACTTGACGCTGTTGATTTCAAAAAGTGCTCGACATTCCACCCCATCGCAACCCGCATCATAAAAACTTTTTTTTCGCTCGCCAAGCCATTAAAGGCCAGTTCCCCCGAGAAACAAAAACTTCTCGCTGATAAAACTCCTGAAAATGCCAATCAATAAAACTTGAGTCATCTCGAGTCGCTCGCCCTTCGGTCTCCCGAGAAATTCGAGAAGAATGTTTGTCGCTTGACGAGATGGAATTCAAGGCACTTGCAGTAAAGCAAAAGCCGAGCGAAGGGATATGAAAAAGTTAATGGAAATGAGTTGTTTTCGGCAAACAGAGTTTTTGCTGCTCCTGAACCCTAATATGCTTACCTAATCTTTGCGTCGTTAAATTTAATTAGCCGACCCCACTCCCGCATTTGCCTGCTGCTCTTTTTCTTTCATTTTGTTGGCAGAGCAATAATCGTTAAATCAGTTTTATGACACCGAAAATTCCAAGTGGCAGCAACGGAAGTAATTTTAAGTTATTTCCGCTCTCGACATCCTTTCATCTGTCATCGGCTTGTGCACCGTTAAAGAGGAAGCTTTCACGATGATCAGAAAGTTTCACGGCAGACATAAGCCAAGCATTTCCATCGGACTATAAATCATTTATCTAAGCGAGGCTTCGACGCCTACGAAGTCGTTCAGCGATGCTTTCAATAACTCTTAAGCTTCTTTGATTTGGGCAGAAGAAAACGAAACAAAGGAAAGAAAAGACTTTTATTGATTCCGATTCTCACTGCTTTATTTCCGTAAGGTTATCGAGAGGGAAAATCATGTCGACGATGGCTTTGAGCTTGAGATTCTCACAGCGGTTTCAGATTCGGTACTCCACAAGTTCTTGAGTGTCTGTTAGGAGAAATGGAATTAAGGGAAACACTCTTCTGAAATGTCTGAGAAACTCACAGCAACCCGGATTAAGAACGCAGGGCGTATCCATCCAACAAGGACCGACAGGACCAACGACGCCGCAGATTGCTGGCTTGCAGTCCGTAGTGCAGCACATCGGGACGTAGGCTGGAGAGCACGGAGACGGCGGGCAGCAAACAGGATCACAAGGCTTCATGCAGCAGGCCGGTGGACACGGCGATGGACAGCATGCCGGAGGACACGGCGATGGGCAGCAGACTGGAGCGCAAGGCGATGAGCAGCAGATTGGTGTTTCTGGGCAGCAAGAAACGACGCACTTTCCCGGGCAAGACATTCTTATCGATTTCAACTAAAACTTTGACGTTGCACGGAAATTTTGAAGACACGTGTTGTCTGGTCGAGAACTTTCTGAAGAATGACTGAAGTTGGCAATCGAATAGAAAGTTGGGCGACTGAGATGATTTCGTTTTCTGAAAGTTAAGAGCAAGAGCGAAGGTTGCTTGTTCGCAACTTGTGAGGCAGATGGGATGGAAAGCTTTGAGAACACTCCAGACAAGCATGGTCAAGCTCGCAATCGACAATTACCTGACCCATCAAACATCTTCTCGGGTCTTTTGCCTTGTCCATTTTCGGGTGAGGGCAAATTTCCCTTTTGCCTTTTTTTCTGGGGACCAGTTTGAAGAAGATTAAATTCCGAGTGAATAATTTTGCTTTCGAATTAAGTAAATATTTTCTGTTAATTAGAAGCAGAAAGGGCTTTTCAAGTTCCAGACGATGAGATGAAATATGGCGAAATGCTCTTAAAAATTCCCCTCAACGAGCTTCTCGAGTAAGCTCTCTTGCCACAAACTTTCATTTAATTATTCGCCTTTTTGCTAACAGAACTTTGCCTCTTTCGAATGAAATATTTTTTTAGGAGAGCGCTCTTCACTCCATGTCATTACCATTTACATACAGGGTGTCCCAAGCCCAGGTACACCGGCGTATTTTAATTTTTACCTCTCTCATTTGAAGTCTGACAGTAGTCATGTGTGTGAATGAAATGTAGCAAAACTAATAAGTCACAAGTGTCATAAAAAGTTTTTGTTCGTAACTCTTTGTGACTTCAGTTATGCTACAATTTGCAAAATAAACCGCCGAAAAAAAACTTGAAATTTTGACTTTAAAAAATTCGTATGTCGATCACAGAATGAAATTGAAAAATCTAAAATGAAGCGAGTGTTAGAAATCTAATTGACATTACGTGACGAAGGTTTCATTGGTATTGGATGTACCGGTCGCTCCGCGGATTTAATAATATGAAAAAAACCGACTTAAATCTATAACTCAAAATCGGCTTAATGGATTTTGATAAAACTTTGTACATCGATATAGCTCATTTGTCCGCATAAAACTGCATCATTAGATTCTTTAAACTTCCGCCGGAAGCTGGGGTAGATTTTAGGGTCAACTAACCCACATCAAGATTTAACGGCTAGCGGAGCGATGAGATCCCGAAGGGGGGGAAAACTTTGAAAACTTTGGAAAATCGATTATCGGAAAATGCTTTTCTGCAATCGGGGAAACTTTTGTGGAAAATCGATTTTCCAAAGTTTCCAAAGTTTTCACCCCCTTCGAGATCTCATCGCTCCGCTAGCCGTTAAATCTTGATGTGGGTTAGTTGACCCTAAAATCTACCCCAGAAGTTTAAAGAATCTAATGATGCAGTTTTATGCGGACAAATGAAATCGATGTATCAAAATCCATTAAACGATTTTTGAGTTATAGAAGTCGGTTTTTTTCATATTATTAAATCCGCGGAGCGACCGGTACATCCAATACCAATGAAACCTTCGTCACATGTGTCAATTAGATTTCTAACACTCGCTTCATTTTAGATTTTTCAATTTCATTCTGTGATCGACATACGAAATTTTTAAAGTCAAAATTTCAAGTTTTTCGGCGGTTTATTTTATAAATTGTAGCATTACTTAGTTCACAAAGAGTTACGAACAAAAAGTTTTCATAGGACTTGTAGCTTATTAGTTTTGCTACATTTCATTCACACACATGACTACTGTCAAACTTCAAATGAGAGAGGTAAAAATTAAAATACGCCGGTGTACCTGGGCTTGGGACACCCTGTAAAAAAGCTTCGAGCTATTTTGCTTTCTGCCATCGAAAGTTATCGTCGTTGAGCGACGAGAATGTTAATTTCGTCTCGTTATCAGCCGCTCTTCAGTCCACAACAGTCGTGTGAGTTGACTAAACGGAAATGTTTTCACAATTCAGACACTACAAGTTCTTGTCAGCAAAAAGCCCTTCCTGATGTTTTATGCAAGGAATTCTTTATTAAAACAGCAATCGAGTTCTTCCACCTTCACCACGTTTATTTGCCTTTAACGGCTCTCAGAGTTTAGGTTTACCATCGAGTATCAAAATTTGACTTTCGTAAAGCTCCTTCACTTCGTTACGTTTCAGTCCTAGCTCTCCAAGAATCTCAAGCGCCATGTCGACCGGAGCTTTTTCAGAAAATTGTGAGCTCGATACGCCTGGGGTTCGACTAAGCTTTGGCGCAGGATTAGGCACGACAGCTCCGTTTGACTTTCTGGAATCGAGGAAAACTTCACGAGCCTTGTTGTGTTCATGTGATGGCGCTTCATTCCAGTCGAGAACGGGGAAGACACACGCATCAACTTGGTCGAAGATCTCGCACCATTCCTTCTGAGTTTTTTCTTTGAACACATCTGTGAAAATCTTTCGGTTCTTCTCTACATCGTCTAGCTGTTGTACTTTATCGGGATTCAGCTGAAGGCCTTTCATAAGTGCTTCATAGAATTGCGGTTCGAGTGCACCAACTGACATGAACTTCCCGTCTTTTGTTTCGTAAGTGTCGTAGGAATGATTTCCGCCGTCGAGAAAATTTCCTCCTCGAGCTTCACCCCACACTGGAAGCTCTCGTGATCGATAGAGCCAACTAGCAACATAAGCGGCTCCTTCCACCATCGCACAATCGACGACTTGTCCCTTTCCGGATCGATATCGTTCAAGCAAAGCCATGCATACGCCGAGAGCGCAAAGGAAACCGCCTCCAGCAAAGTCGGCAGCTAGATTAACAGGTGCCAAAGGTTTCTCGCCTTTCCTTCCGAACATGCTTAACAGTCCAGAGACAGCTACGTAGTTAATATCGTGTCCGGCTCTATCAGCGTATAATCCTTTGCCATCCCCTCCAAAGCCTGTGAGTCGAGCATAAATGAGACGAGGATTTTCCTTCAATAATTCCTTTGGACCGAGGCCGAGCTTTTCCATTACTCCAGGTCGATAAGGCTCGATCAGTACGTCGGCGTTCTTGCACATTTTCTTCATGAGTTCAATGGCTTGCGGTTTCTTTAGATTAAGCGAAATTGATCGTTTGCCGCCTCTCAATACATCCATGCTATTATTGACCACCTAACGAGCAGATAAGATAACAAATCATTCATAAATTTGATTCATTTCTCTCAACCTTATCCACTCTCGTCACGCTGGCTCCAAAGTCCGACAAAATCATTCCACAGACCGGCGACGGCGCTAGGCCAGCCATTTCGATTACTCGCAGCCCTTTGAGTGCCATAGAATAATTTATTTCCCTGCACTTCGAGCTTGCTATCACTGAAACACAATTAAAATGATTCTCGTTTCATTTTGTTCCAACGTTCAATTCTTGAAACTTCGTTGCGAACGCAAAAGCCACAAAATGTTCACATGAATCTCATTTTATTCACGTGCTTTAAGCTTCTCTTACTGCTTATTGATATTTCGATTCTGTTGCTGAGGACGATTCTGGTTCTGATTGGGTCGATTGCCTCCTTTGTTCTGGCCACCGAAGTTGCGGTTGTTCTGCTGGTTTCCTCCTCGGTTCCCGCCTTGGTTCTGATTGCGGTTGCCTTTGTTCATTTCAGCTCGTCGCGCCTTTGCCTGAACGTCCTCCTTCACTAGATCGATGACTTCGTCTGGAATGCGAAGGTATTTGATTGTGCTACCGCGGATGTAGCATTCGTTCATGCGCCAGAACTTGTCGCCATCCTAAAACAATTTCGTTTGCCATTGTCGCTTACGGTGAACTCTAATAAATCTTACTTTCGACGTGCAAATGACTTCGCGGAGATTGATATTCATCCAGGTATCACAGCTCACCAAATGTCCATTGTAGGTTTCTCCATTCTTCAACTCTACAAGCTGGAAAAGACAAATTTGAGCTCGGAAAATTTGTGGGATTGAAATTTCGAGTTTCTCACCATTGGATGTGACTGGGCAGTTTTCAAAAGCGATAGTGGTAACTGAGGGATAGACAGACGATTAGTAGTCTAGCTGAAGGGTCTAGGAACAGCGAGGACTTACCATTTTCCTTTAAATATCTCCGATTTTCTTCTAAACGTTTCGTTTGTTTGTTGTTAAACTTTTTCCTTCAACTCCACTGAACGAAATCTAATTCCACTGAACGTTTCTCGACTTAGCTGCAAACTAAATCGACGATACGAATCAGAGTTTGTTTTCAGTTCTTTTGCTTCATAATTTATTTTTCTCGCAACGCAAACACTGACGAGCTAAGCAGCAAAACAATCTCACAATGGCCAGCACATCGAGGTGAGTTGACATCGCATAAAGTTTCCTCGCAGTGAGAGGAGTTGACGAAACTAATGAAATTCCTTTCTATTTTCCAGTTACAAAGACAAAGTGGTTTGTAACCATCATCCAGACGCGCCACTGATCGAGGACTACAGAGCGGGCGACATGATTTGCTCCGAGTGCGGGCTCATCGTGGGCGACAGGTAAACGAAAATTCCAGCACACAAAGCATTTCAGGTGCGTCACAGTTTTTTGTGCTCATTCCTCAGAGTGATCGACGTTGGATCGGAATGGCGTACTTTCAGTAACGAGAAGGCTTCAGTCGATCCGTCTCGTGTCGGTGGCCCTGAAAATCCCTTGCTCAGTGGCGGCGATTTATCGACAATGATCGGACCCGGCACTGGAAGCGCTTCGTTTGACGCCTTCGGAAGTGAGTCCGATGTGACCATCATCGCTAGAGGTTTCCTAACACTTTCTTCTTGTAGCTTCAAAGTACCAGAACAGACGAACCATGAGCAGCTCCGATCGCGCTCTCATCACAGCATTCCGCGAAATTTCATCGATGGCAGACCGCATCAACTTGCCCAAAACGATCGTCGACCGAGCCAACAATTTATTCAAGCAAGTTCACGACGGCAAAAGCTTGAAGGGACGATCGAATGACGCCAAGGCCTCAGCTTGTCTCTACATCGCTTGTCGTCAGGAGGGCGTACCTCGAACGTTTAAAGAAATCTGCGCCATCAGTCGTGTGAGCAAGAAGGAAATCGGTCGCTGCTTCAAGCTCACCCTCAAGGCCCTCGCAACTTCAGTCGATCTCATCACAACCGCCGATTTCATGTCTCGATTCTGCGCCAACCTGAAACTTCCCAACTTGGTGCAACGTGCCGCCACACACATCGCACGAAAGGCTGTGGAACTAGACATCGTGCCCGGTCGGTCGCCAATCTCAGTCGCCGCTGCCGCAATCTACATGGCATCGCAAGCTACGACCGATCACAAGAAAGCTCACAAGGAAATCGGAGACATCGCCGGTGTGGCCGAAGCAACAATCCGTCAATCTTACAAGCTCATGTACGGACACGCCAAAGCTCTTTTCCCGGAAGACTTCGTTTTCGGAACGCCCATCGAAAACCTCCCAGCATTGTAAGCTACGACATCAGAGAGTTCAAGTAAAAATATTCGAATAAGAAAGTCTGAATGATCCCCAAAATCCGTTATCTGTTTCTTTAGGAACGACATTACTGAATGTTAACTTCGCCTTCCCCGAGCTCTTTATGAAACCTTGTAAGCTTTAGTTAAGAAAAACCCTTCAGGTTCCTTCGATGTTCAACTTAACTTCATTTCCATGTCTGATAAATTCTGAAATTTTCAATAAAGAGAAACTTTATAAATTCAATAAGACGGCGAGTTGTCATTTCAGATAATGTTACGGTTTATTCATCTTACATTTCATCGCTCTCTCATCACCGCATCGATTTTACATACAAAAAGTTTGTGATGTTTGCTTCAACTTCCGAACTTACAAATTTTTTCTGTGCTGTTTGGACGAGGCTCATTCAATGAGCTTGTCGAAGCAATTTGTGTCTCGCCGTCCAATGTTTATCCAAGGTTAAAGCTGTAAATTGTTGTCCTCTGGTGACATTCAAAATTCTCTACTTAATTTACTGTCCGCGATTAAACTTGAGTGTAAATTTCTGCTAATCGGCGCCATAAAAATTCTACGTTAAGTTCGATTAGTTTTGTTGCTTCTAAGAGGAAATTTAGAAAATTCAAATATGTCTCATAGTTTATGTGAGATGCGATAGAAAAGCGATTGCGAGTAGATCGTCGAGAGTAACATAAATCAGTCTGTCGTTCGGTGAAAGTTTTGGAGCCGCTGAGGCTCCCAAGGTTGAGAGATAGAGGGGAAGAAATAACTGACTTTGGTGATGGATGCAATGATAACTGGTTGTTGTATACAAGACGTGATTTTCTCCGCTTTTATCAAAAAACATTAATACAAAAAATGACTTTAAATACGTTTCATCTTCGATCACAATTACATTATTATATGCTTCTGTAGTAAACCTGGTAAGTCTAAATTTAGTTTTAACTGTCGCCCGACCAGCGTCGGCTGTTTGATCGAATCTCGTCTTAACATTTAAGTTTCTTTTGGCATTACTTTCATCCAACTTGATTGCTGCTTTTTCTCACAAGTTTGAAGGTTGATTAAGTATTTTACACTTTCAGCAGTTGCGTGACTGACACTATGACTAGATTTCATGTAAAAATGATCCAAGGTATAAAAGTATCCAACGGGTTTGATGGAAGATGGAACGAGTTGTGAGATTCTTAGGCGTATAATTCAGGTTTGCTCGCCAGCTTGTCTGCCATCATGCCAAGGACCTGCTCGAACTTGGAATGTCGCTCTTCAGCTGCTACGAAAGCTCCTTTGCAGCCCCACAGGAATTTGATGTGAAACTCAGTTCTACGAAATTCAAACGTCAGTTGCGACACGTGACACATGATTGAGTGAATGTTACCTGAAAGCTTCTTCCAGCAGCGGATCCAGACGACTTTGATCGTTCATCACCAACTTGGCGTTTCGCCTAAACTGCGGTAGATTTTTGCAGTAACTTCTGAGAGCGTCGAGGTGAGAAAACAAAATGGAAAAGCCAAAGTCCTGAGTGTTCGTTTCAAACGGCGTGATACAAGTTCGAACCAGCGATGATCTCAGAACCGATGGATCTGAAAGACAACCAAAGTCAGACGAATGTCTTAAGTGAATTTGTCAAGAAATCTCACCCAAAACATCTTCAACTGATCGATCTTTGATTAGGAGATATGGAAGAAGGTGGGGGATTGTTGTGTTGGGCGCTTGGGGATTTGAGCAGTCGTTCATACTTTTCAACGTCGGCCTGAGCTTCGCTTCGAAGTTGAAAGCGCTGTCTGTGTATTTCTGCCGCAGCATGTGCCACGTTGTCTCGAGCTTTTGAATCTGAAAATCAATCGCGTTAGCTTTCATTGACAGTAGAATTACAAATAAATCTTACTTGAGGCATGCAAAGTCCCAGCATGATTGAACTGAAAGCGAATAAATTGCCGGCTGCTGTTTTGGCATCAACAGCAATTTGAATCCATTTATTCAAAGTTTCAGCTCGCTCATCGTCGGTGGGGCAAGTGAGAATGGTAACAGCGACTAGGAGCTTCAGGCACTGCGTCCTTTCGATAAGATCTCTGCGGAACTGACGGCCGTGGTCGAGCATCAACAGCTCGAGTCCCGTGCAGTCTAATGGATTTTCCTTTTTGCTCTCTTCGACTTCGCCTGAAATTGCGAGAGTCACGACATGTCTGATGTGTCACGCATGACGAGACTCACCTAAAATGAGTTTGATATCCACACGAGTCATGTGGTTAGCGATGATTCTCGGACTGGTTTCGCTTATCATCATCCGGAACGTGCTCAGCGTTCCGGAGTCGAGCGGCTTGAAATCATTATATGGCAGCAACACTGTGTGGAACACTTCCAGGTCAAACTTTGGCGCTTGCTCAATCATAGGAATGTCCATTGCACGCAGGGCCTCCTCGGCCGCCGCTTGATCAAAGTCAGCAAAACTCTTGAGCGTGACTGATGACAGCGAGTTGGGAATAAAACGAGGATTCTTGATAACGACACCGCAACGGTTTTGCTGCAAGTCTTCGCCTGTGGCTGAGCTTTGCGCTGAATCTCCCGAACCATTGCCTGAGTCAGAGCCGCTTGCGTGATATGAGGCAACTCTGTTGACAGGAGCAAGTTCGTCTTTATTGTTTTTATCTTTCAACGGCTTTGGCGGCGGCCCGTCTTCGCTCTCGGGCGTTTTATTTTCAGCGCACGGAGTGAGAGAATGATCGCTTGAGTCACGACTTAGACTTGACGTTCGAATGGGGACTTGTCTAACATTCATAGGGTTGCGCGGAAGCGAATTGCTCGTGAACTTCAAGCCCTTCATGATGTCACCAGAGGAACGTGTCATCGAATGGTTCCCATTAATAATTCCATCAGCGCTCGTCGGCTTCTCATCAATCGACCTGAAAACTGTTTGGCCATTAGGCTCTTTGTTCTCGTCGCCTTTTTTCGAGATTCCATCGACGCTGGAGCATTTCTCAATCTGCATTAGGCGACGAACGTGTGGCGGAAGATCAGATCCATTCTGAATCACTCCATCGGCACTGCTATATTTTTCATTGCTCAAGACTCTTTGAGCTTGCGGCGGCTGAACAGGCGTGAGCGATTGTGATCGCTGTTTCTTCGACGGCAATCGCGGAGGAACATCGCGTTTTGTGCGTGGAGGAGACGACATCGGACTGCGATATGTGTTTGTTTGATTATTGTAATTATTAAACCTGAAAGCGCCTGATCCTGGAATAGGCGAGGGCGAGTTGACTCCGCTACCGATGCTTGAGTTGCTGGCACTATAAGGAATGCCATACTTGCTTACATAATAAGAAAGCGGACAAACTCTGTTGCAAGGAGTCTGGATGCGCGCACCTGTCATGAATCAATTATTCAATAAGAATGTGTCGAGAGCTTTCATTCAAGAGCGTCTCACCAGATGCAGCAGAGATTGCTTTTCCTGATCCAACGTAGAACGTTATTAAATCTGGCACGGTGTCGAAAGGCTCTTCTTCGAACTGGTATTGAACTCTATAGAGAAATTAATTAGTTATTTAATTATAATAAGTTTCTTAATTGCTCGTTACCTTTCGTAGACGGTTTCCGGCTGAATGAGAAGCTTAAGAGAAGAACGGAAAGGAAATAAAGCGTTAAGTGCTGAGAAATGAAAATTGATTGAAGAGTTTTTGCGGAGGACGAGAAATCTCGTAAAACTTTTAATTGCTGCAATTAGGAACTTGAGGCTTAAGACGACTACCCCCACAAAAATATCAAAAGAAAACATTTTCATAAGTTTAGCGCTTAAGATTTCCTTAGTAGCGAATTAAAGTTTTCTTTGAGCGGCGACAAAATTTTCCTCGTCTCGAAAAGGATTTCTTCGAAAACATAAAATGTTTGTTGAAAATCATGGCAGCATCTGGTGCGAGCTTTAAGTGCAATCGCTGTAGTTTCCGACTTGGGGGGAGTGGGATTTAGGGTGACATTAAATCGCGTAACTTGTGACAGCTTTCTGGATTTCATAGAACCCGTTTTGAGCTTTAAAGGCTCTTAATCCTGAAAGCTCTAAAAGCTTCAAATCCTGAGCTTCAAAATGTTTACATGAAGGATAAAGATGGAATAAGGATTGGAAAAGTGGGCGTGGGTGTAGCTCCACCAACTATGATCAGAATATCATTCAATTGAAAATTCCTTTTACCCGAAACCCAAGCCAAGCCTTTTGTTCAAAATGGAGCTTTTTAAATATCTTTAATCGATTCAGTGCAGCTTTAAAAACCCTTTAAATCAAACTTAAGGCTTGCCTCACGGCTGCGTTCAAAATTTTCAAAAGAAATCAAAACCAGAAAGCTCCAAACTCATCCAAGCTGTCTCAATCGTCGTGCAGATTCACTTTGAGAGACACAAAAGATTCTTTGTGCAGAAAGGGCCGGATTTCCTTGGGGGAATTTTTCCTCCGCATTTCCCGGTTGGCTTCTCAAGCTTGAAAATATTCGGAATAGAAAAGCTACAGCTCTTCTTATTTAAATCAGCAGAATCAATGCAGAACAAAGCTCACAGAACGACATTCATCATTGAACTCAAGCGGATATTCTGTAATCTTGAATCTGTATACAATTCAGTTCTTTGGATTGCTTCGCTTTCGAGTTTTCTTTTCTACTGTTCATTGTAAAAAGAATGGAAATTCCGAAGAGGAAAAAGAATTTTAATATCCGAGAGAAATTTCGTATGCCTTTCGGCAAAATTAAATAAATCTAGAAATGGCTGATGCCTAGCCGAGTTATTGACGAAAGAAGCTTTTCTTCCAAAGCTCGACTTAAGTCCAAGCGTCTGTTCGTCTCACCTTATTGATCACGAAGTGAAGGGTTTGAGTTGTTTTCGTCTTGCATGAGAGGACGTAGTTGCCCGGCTGCGAGACACAGTCACGTACTAAAAAGTCTCCTTCCGAATTTAATATTTCATCAGCTCGCTGGCGAGGAATCGGTCCGTGGTACCAAGCATGTGATCGTAAGTCTCTCGAATCCAATGCCAATTCCCACTCCAGTGCCTTTTTAAGCGCGATTGCATCCTGAGCGGAAGGAGTGTCGGGAGAGGGAGATTCCTGGAAGGAAATAGAATGAACAGAACCGTCAGATCGTTCATCTTTCGAGTTTGAATTCTCGAGAAGTTCTCGAGTGTTCAACCGTCTCCGAAGGATGTTGACAATGCGTGAATAAATTCTGTTGACAAGACAATGAGCGATGACAGGCTTTAAGGGAAAAAAAACTTTTGACTTGCGCTCCGACAAATCCATTAACGAAGCTCACAAAATGTTTTGCTCATTTCTGAAGGAACTCAGTGAGTTTTGAAGAAGCTTTGCTTCCATTTAAGTCTTGGTGAGAATGATGAGCTTATCATGACATTGCATTACCCGCGAGTGAATGAACAAAAAGGAGTTTAAACAAAAAGGTTTCCCGCTTAGCAAAAGCTTATATCATTGCTTTGACTTGATGAACTTCAAAATGATTTTCAGAAAATGTTTTCACGGAAAATTTTGCTATTGTTGTCAAGGTTTGATTCGATTTTCGACGAGTAACTTGAGCCAAGCTTCAGGCTAATGACAAAAGATTGTTGTGAACGTCGTCAAGCCACAATAAAGCTCGTCGTTCAAGCGTAACAAGTTAGATAGCAACTAATCCGCTCGCAATTCTAACTTCCTGTTCGCTTGTTGTGTTTCCATTAAAGCTTGTTGCAGCATGGCGTGATTGTGTAACCTGAAGCTCGCTGTAATTAAAGCTTATCTCTGTCAACATAAACCCCGAACAATAGACGTCATAAATTCACGGAATGGAAAAAGTTATCGAACGCATTACAGAGCCACGACATCAATAAAAGGAAGATAACGGAGACTGTTGCTGTCGTGATTGTGATTAACGAAGCTTTCGAAGACGTTGTGTGGTGAAATATCGCTCAAGAGTCTCTAATTGCGTGTGAATGAAGTTCAATAAAGCCAACATAATGTCTCTTATCTAATTAAACGATCGCTTGCGGCACCAACGCAATTAAAGTCGTAAACGCTTCATTCCCTAATGAAATTCATTAAACCTCACAGCCAGAGAAATTCCCTTCGCTTCGGGAAGGGAAGAGCGCTTTCCACCTGCAGTAATTCGCACGTTGCAGTGAGACGAATAGTCAGGAAATATATTTTTGCGGTCGAGTTAATGACGAGATTAATCATCGTTAAGCAAACACGTTGGGTATTCTCAGCAGTGTCGTTTCGTTGTCCTAATAGTTTTGTTGTCAATTTGCCATCGCGCGACCTGTTAACGAAACGTCAACTCACCATCTCTAAAAGGTCGCCTAAACTCTTGCTCTGCTTCTGATTACCGACTGTCAGCAATTCATATCTGTAAGTAAACAGAAAATCGTTATCAGACAATGACTCAGAAGGCCCTGCTATGCTTTTGTGCTGAACGACGTTTTCTCCCCTTTCATGAGGAATGAAAAATGTTCTCTGTCGACTGGGAAAGTTATTTATTTGTTTGTTTGGTTGAGCATTTCTAGGAAAAGTTGACGCTATGACGAAGCCGTTTCCTGCGAAATTGTTGCGAGAAACAGGAAGGAGAAAGGAAATTATGAGAAGCAGCGATTCGAGTTCTTTAATTAATGACGTGGAACGTGGAAGCTCAGTTAAGTGCTTTACCCTGTAGGCGACGCCGTGTGGAATTAAATTCTACGCCAAAATATCCGCAGGAACAACAGCAAGTTAATCTAGGATGTTGCGAGTATGCAATTTAATTAAACACAGCGTGAGCGTTTATTGTTTTCGCGAGCTTTAAGCAAATTCAGCTAATAAATTATTCAATGGAAAATTGTGAAAAATTCGTGAGTTCAACGTCAGAATAAATTTAGCTGAAATGCTAAAGCGAATGTTTTTATTAATGCGATGAAACAGCAGCCAGGGGTTCAGACATTGAACTGCAAGGCATTCGCTTTTCATATTGCCGCAAGGCTCCAAGGAAACCCAGTGGAAGTTTCAGAAGCTTCAAGATGTTCAACTGCTAAATTTGCTACATTTAGATTGGATCGCATCTTCAATTATTTCCGCTTGATGAATCATAAACTTTAAAGCTTTAAGAGTTCGATAAATACATTTTCATTTTCTCAATTCATCCCTGAACAGAACCACTTGATCGACTCTTCAAACCCAATCGATTTCGAAAGGATAAAGTGATAGTTGATGATTTATTCAATAAGCTCGTCAAAAAGGCTTACAATCGGCTCCATGATGAAAAGGAAATGAGCCGTTTGGATCCATAGCGTTTGTATTTCAATCAGAAAAGGTTCTGCTGATATTTTTGGACAGCTTCCAAGTTACTGTGAACGTCGAGTGATAAACTCGAAGGCTCAATGCGAACAAGATTCACATAAAACTCGTTCGGAACATGAGAATTGAATTTTCTCATTTTCATTTGTGTTTTATTGCGTGATGATATGGCAGCTCGCAATATCCACAAGAAAGCGTCGTTTGGCTTCGCACTCGACTCCATTTGTTTACCATCAGCCAGCGAAGCGCGTCGACATAAAACGATACATGAAACCTAAACACATGTGCCTAAGGATCAATCGAGAATAAATTTCCATTCCAAATGACGCAAGATGTGTCGTCGTGAAATGTTTTTCCTCGCGAACCAGCAGCCAAAGAAGAGAATGGCTATAAAAGAAAGTTGTAGGCCTGAGCCATTTTGGGAAGCCTGCAAACCTCGGTTCATTGCATAACTTTTTCAAATGGAAGAACTGAAAGTGTTGCACTTGAACGAACTTGAAAATAATTACGCAGAACATTTTGGCTAGCAACGATAGGTCAGGAAGATTTACGAGCTCGCGGTTGCGGAAAAACACGGAGAGCAAATTTTACGGCAGAACCGCGACTTGCATTACAAACATTCGGTTGAACAAACAGAAAAACTCGATTTCGCTTTATGACTTTCCATAAACGTGATTAATTATATCAATGTTTGCGCTATGCTGCCAATTTGACTGCGAGACCGTGCGGGAATCGTCCGTTCGTCCACCACTCTAAATGCCATGTCGAATGATTTAAATTGCCTGCGCTAATAAATCAGTGGAAGAGCTTCGAGGGATGAACTGTCGAGCCATAAATTAAGTTATTAATTAGCGACTGTCCGGACATGTGGGTTCGCTAAATGCTCTTGCTCTCTAAACAGTGTCTGGTTTCTAGTTAAGGGAACTCAGTCGCTCTGGTTTGTGGTGAGCGATGGCATAATCTCTCAATGAATTCAAAGCAAACTTATGGTAATCTAATTGCGTCTGAGATTTCTCTATATCGACATATGTTTTCTACTTGAATAAATTGCCGTCGCAAACATTGCGAGGGAGAATGAAAGGGTTGAATGAGCAACACTCAAACACGACATATCCGGATAAAATGCAAAAACATGCAAAAATCTTCTGCTATCAGACTAGTTCCGTTTGAAATGTCTACGAGTGTCTTCAGAACGATAAAACAGACAGACGAGCGGATTCCATCGTGTGCTTTGTAACATAAATTTGTTAGAGATTTCGCATCAAATTTATGTGGAAACACATCGCTTCATTTGTTTTGTAAAAATCAGAGGAAGCACTAGACGAAGTGGAGAGGCGTCAAGAGGATTTAATTTCCTTCTTCATTTTAATGAGCGCCTCAGTGACTGACATTGTCAGCTCGACAGTAACTTTGCCAGGGATCGACGACCTTTTCTCCATTCGTAACCTTTCTCCAACAAATATTTTATTCCGTAAAGTGTGAGCCGTCCTATTAGACCGTAAAATCAACCCTTAACACGCAGCGTTTGCAATCTTTCTACGATTCTCTGATGTGGTCAGGAGAATTCAGTCCCTGGAGGGTCGCAAGGCATCCTGGAGACTCCATTTGATTTCCTCTTTGTGGACCAAACATGAATGCAAAGCTTTGAATTGAAAATAATTTAAAAGTCAAAGTTAAATAACCAAAAGTCGAATTACTAAAGTTGAGTAATCAAACTCGAAGCTACAGGAAACTCAATCGATTATATAAAATTAAATGGCATGAATCATTTTCCCTCCCAATTCTACGAGATTTGATGAGCATTTAATGATCACAAACACATCAACGAAGACTGCTAAGGAGACGATTAGTCTCTCGCTCAATCTCCCGTGAATTCGTCGCTAGGTAACGAAGCCTCAGATTGCCATTGATATCATCAGTCATTAGTATGCTATGCAACAGAAGAGAATCCATTCGGTAACCAAAGGTGAATGGACGCGGAAATTTCTCGCGTTAAAACTGTTGACATTCATGATTCAATTTGTTCGAAACCCTCCCCGGAAAATCTTCACCTCAACCAGAAATCTCATCACAAGCAATATTTTGAGTAATTTTTCATCGACACCCTCCGCTATCATTGCTCCCCTCGCTACACTCTGCTCGGCTTCTCATGGGACTTTAAAACGCTGCCTAGTATCGCTTTCTACATCCATCAAAAGTGCGACAACGTTCTGCTGATACGAAAAAGTCAACTTGCGTATGGCAGAGATAAAATCAATGGCACATTGAAAGGAGAATAAAAACTTCCTGCATAATCACATCAGACGAGGGTGAACAAAGAGAATGAAAAAAGTTTGATGCTTATTGATTTTTCCTTTCTTGAATTAGCATCGTTCAGTTTCAGAATCGCTCGTGTTTCGCTGTCGTTACGAGGGCAAAAACCTTTTTATGAAGCTTCGCATTCAGATTTGGCTGCGTGGAACGTGCTTTGAATCCCATCAAAGCTGCAGGTTGAGCCAAGTGCGAGGGTGTCAAGTGCACATGTGAGACATCCATTAGGCACTTTTATTTGCGGTGTGAATGGAACAGTTTTAATGGTGTTTGAGTCAAACAGTTTGACGGCGCTTTAAACCACCAACGAGTTACCATTCAAACTTTCATTTCCTCCGAGCCTTGTTTACCTGGAGCATGTCGACGAGGTGATGATGTTTGCACGAACTTCGTTTATGAAATGTAAACTCCTGAAGACTGAGCAAACCTCGAGAGAATGAAAGGAAGGCGATACGTGCTTCCTGATTTATCGCATGAAATCGTGTTGTGACACATTAGAACCGTTGTTCGCTGCCCTTCTTTCCATATATCATCATCGTTGTAGCCAGCAGATTATGAAAAGTTGCGAACATTGCTGAAACTTATCGCATTGAACATTCGATGCTTTCGTGTCGACATAAAACGAGCAAAAGTTTCAGAGCCAAGCGTGTCGTCTGCTGATACGAAGTTCAATCTTCCATTGACAATGAACGTTGGTTCCATTGAATTTCTATCAGGAACAAAACGATTGTTAACGAGTCGCCATCATGAACAGATTCATTGCAGTGAAAACAGTGGCTGGGCTAGACTCGAATGTCGCGAACAATGTTTAGCCGAAAGCGAGAACTAAGCCCTGAACTTGTTCAATCTCTGCATGTGAGTTATCATGGATGTTCATCGAATGAACTCATCCCGTTTGAGAAAACGATGTCGAGATTTACATTGCGCAACGAAAGTCTGCAAAACGGCGACGTTCACATTACGTGCACGAGTCGACAGGCAAAAAAGCGATTTGAGAATGCACTCCGACTTTAATTGAAAAACTTTCGAGCATCCGCAAATAGCCGAGACCATTAAGCACTACGAGACAACATGGGAAGCGAGGAAGCTCTTGTGAAATTTATGACTCGAAGCTTCCAGACCGCAATTTGAATGATGAACTTTTTCAATCTTCCAAATGCGTGTGGAGAGGTTCCGTTGCGATAAACCTTTTTGGAGATATTGCCCATCGGGGAGGAGTGCGAGAAGCGATCAAATATTTACTTAGCAGCATTGGGAGCTTATCGTTGTTAGCTCAAGGATTCTCTGACATGCCATTGAAGACATAAATTAAAAACTCAAGTGTCAGGAAATTAACTTATCTCAATCTTCAAACTCCCCAAGTTATCTGCCGCAACGAACATGAAGCGAGGGCAATGATTCCGTGAAGTTCGGCAACGTTGCAGACGGTAAACAACGTGAACAAGGAAACCAAAATCTTCTCCCTCGAGTGTGAGCAAAGTTTGAAAATTTGAACCAGCGTTTCTCGTATTATGAAATTAAATATTAAACGCAATTACAAACATTCGCTTTCGCTCCTCCGGCATCGAAACATAATTTGAATCATTGGTGGTGTGCCAAGGTCTTTTGTGAGCGCTCTTAGCAGTTTCCCCGACGTTTATAGATTTCCATTATTCGCTCGTCCTTTGTTGCTCGAACATAACAGGCAACAAGGAAACCGAAAGGCACGGAGAGGGTGAAACAGCGCAGACTGAAACGCTCAACAACGAAAATTGCACTTCATTGTTTGGAGCTTCTGTGTAACATTTTCAACAGTTTGTCGTCATGTTTGCAGACTCTTGCTGAGTATACAAATTATAATGTTCACTTGATTGAGCTTGTCGTGAATGTAGAATCTTGGGGATTGCGATAAGAAAAGGAAAAGGCAGACGAGAAGGCAAGGAGATCATCCGAAAAGCAACAAAGAGATTGCAGACTCAGAGATTGAAGCTTGTGAGCTGTCACGTGGCTCATGCTATGGAATTGACGTCGAGCCCCTGCACAAAACTAACTTATGAAGGGATGAAACTCCAATATTTCATCCTTGTTTCCTTCCTAAGAAATTCATGATTAATGAGAAGTTGCCGGCCGATTTCGCAAAAAACGCTTTTCACATCGAGATTGCGAAGGGTTCGATTGATGAATCACTAAGTAGGGAAAGCGGCTCGACAATGGATTGGAAATCCCTTCGCCCAAATTTAATATTGCGACGGCTTGTTGCCTAGACGGTGAAATGTCATAAACGTCACGTTGAATCTTAATTGAAACGTGCTTCATTACGCCTCTCGGCATTGTTCCCGCGCTGAATGAGGAAGGGCCACTTCAAAGTCAAGCTTGGCCGGAACGAACCCTTTTTTCTAATTTGAATAGCGCCCTTGATGTCGCTTGCGTCCATTCGATGGTGGAATTTAATTTATTCGAGTCGCTACCGTCTCGCTCTCGCTCGAGTCCCACAGCGAAATGTGATTTTGAACGTGCACAGGTGGATGTGTTTGCGAAGTGCTTTGACATCAGTGATATTGTTGAGCGGTTTTCATGATGGAAATTGGATTAGGCGAATGTTCGATCACCGACGTTATTGCTTGTTAAGGGCTCGCTCGAGCACAATCGAATTGGCGTCAAGTCAACAAGCAAACGCCAAAGCTCAGTACGGCAATTACCGAAGAAATTAAGCTCATAATCTCATGAAACAAACAGAAAGTCAGCGCGAGAAATTCGTCGAGGGAGAAAATTTAATTTATTTCGATTTACGCTCGACGATCTGCGATTGTAATGGAAACGAGAAAATATCTCTGATTGTAAGCGTCGTGATCCTGAGGGAAAGTGGCATGATTTATGGAAGCTAACGAGCGGTTTGTGGAGTGGGCGGAGGAGTCGTTTACTTAAAATCTTAATTTATTCATGGAAATTTGTCCAACTAAATTGAAAAATTCATGCCAAAAGTTTAGGCGGTAAGGCTAGTGTGAGTTTTGTTGTTTTAGTGGAAATTAGCTTGAATTATTAAGAACTCTCAAGCGTTTCTTTCAAGATCCTGAAAGTTTACCGAGCGCAATTAGCCTTAAGATTGTTTTCCTTCTACAAGCATCTGATGCTCATTAAGCAGTTGAACGAGTCCTACGACAGAACACGTTGGCGCTTGTAAAATCTCGTGATTTCTTGAGTGCTTTCACTCTCATCAGATAACGATGTCGTTCGGGTCGAGTGCTAAGATGGAATTAAAATAGAAGTACGTCGATGTCACATCGTGCTGGCTGAGTGCTCGTCAAACTCATGTCTTGTTATAGTTTGAAGTCTACACTGTTCCATTCTCTTGCTTTCGCCATGTTGTTGTCATCTTTTCAATCGAGTCGACTCATAACGAACGGGACAGACAGAGCGAAAAACTTTTCTCCGAATCAGTCTGGTGACATGTCTGTCGTCTGTCGATGTGCCGCCACAAATCACGATTCAACAATGTCGTGATCAAGAAGAAAATAGAATCGATGGAATTAATTACGGAGCTTTAACAAGTGGACGCGCGGTTGTTTACGGAATTATTTCCGTTCGCAATGGTCAGGTGATTAGCATCGGAGCGACATTCTATACCCTGAGTGGATTAGTATCTGAGCCCATTCGTTCGTAAAAGGATTTCCCAATAGCTGCTTTTAGGATTTTTCAGTCGAACACACCTTAATCATTCTAATCCTTTTGCTTCGCTGCCATTCCTCTCTCTATTATTCTGGCGAGCTGTCGAGTTGTGTGCGCTGGCAGTAACTTTCCCCTTTCTTGCTGTTAATCAAACGTGGCCGATGGTAATCCCAAATTGAATTATTCCTTGGTTGCTCGAGGATTTTCTGGCTGTTTAAGAAACACAATACACGCAATGGATTTCACGGTTACACTTCAACCCTTTCTGTCTTGGCACTCTGCACGAAAGTCAGCGAAGAAGAAAATCGATGGGGAAGTTTACTTTAATGAAACTGTTTTTAGGGTGAAAGGAATTTTTCACCTCAAATTTTCATCCGCCCCATTTTTCCATTCACTTTTATCGCCTCGTCACTATTCGGGAATCGCTCAATTTCGAGCGTTTACTGAATGAAAACTTATCTCGATCCAAGCAGATCTGGCAGAGAAGGAACTATTTCACTTTATAGCGACAGCAAATCAAGAAAACTTCACTGAAACTCCGGAAAATTTGTGATTTTCACAAACTCTTCCTGGGAAAGTTTTGATAGGAAAACGCGACACGCACAACTCGACAAGACCACTCCGCTCTAAGTTCGTCCTAGTTCTGACGAATTTGAATGAGACGTTCGTAGTAGAGTGTGTGGGAATATTCTTTTATTCCAACGTGGAACGAGACTTTCCCTTCCAATTCGTTCTAGCTCTGTTAAGAAACACAAACAATTCGGATTCAGTTGTTGTTTCGTGAAAGAGGGAGATTGACATGGGTTCGCATTGAGAGGAAGCGGAGAATCAATGAATGGCTGAGACGATCGGATTAATCTTGTTTCATGGTGAAGTGATTTTTGGGTTCGATGACTAATTGATTTGTCAAAATACTCCTCGAGCTGGTTGCTAGCGTCGAAAACAAAAAATGCAAGAGCACTTGAACTACAGACGTCTCACCCTCTCAAGAAAATGTCGATCCACTGTCTAAACAAATTAAAATTTTATAGCCGTTTGCAGTTCAAAGTCAGCATGGCCCGCATGGCCTTCCAGCCATGCATCGTCCGAAATTGAAAAACAAACAAAATTCAACGACGATTCACACAACCACAGACTGCTGCTGGCTGCTATCGATCAGCTTGGAATGTTGCGCGAGGCAAATCTGCGCACTTTATGCTTTCCATCGACCTCACACTTTCCTTTTTACGATTAAACATTTTGAGCGTTGGAAATAAAACTGTCAAGCATTTTGCAGCAGTTACAGAGTCAATTCTCTGACATTGAAACTTCAATTTGTCGCTATCACGATCCATTGTTACATGAATTTCTCGCTGTCATGAGATGTTCAGCTGCGAGCGTTTAGCTCTGTTGTGAGATTTTTCGCGCCAAATCGTTTGAATTAATTGCGAGACATTTTCCCAGAGCGTTCATCGTTTTACGGCCTTTCAAGGCTCAAACGGTGTTCGCCTCTTCCCGCTTTCCATGGCAATTTGGCGTAAGTGTCTCCTCATTAGAGTTCCTTGAACCCCAAAATAACTCACTTGCCGTCGCAGGCGAGAATCTTTATCTGCAATCTTTCCAAAATTTCCTCGAGCCCAACAAATCGGCAACATAATGGATCATTCAGAAAGGTTAGCAACCCTTCTCGCTCACACTCGTTCACTGCAATCGTTTGTGAAGGATCTGACAAGAAATTTTTACGACAACTAACATTTTTTTTTGGGGTGGAACATGCCGAGGGAATGCTCTGTGAGCCTTTGATATTCGACGGGAGTTGTAATGTTAGATGTTTCCCTCTCTTATCGAAGCAGAGGAAATGATGAGAAGTCGTAACGCTGCAGATTATTGAGCGAATTATGCAACAACAGCTCTCGTAACTATCTTCTCCTCGCTATTCAACGTCGTTCGACATGATGAATGCTTCTCGCTGCCATGCAATTAGCAAAATTAAAGCAGAAAGTTTCTTACAGCTCTGTGGATTCTATTGAAAAACTTTGATCTTGATGGTATCGTTAAGACAGAGTGATTAAGAAAGTTGTAGTAAAATCTTTCTACTCACGTCGAACCGTCTTCATCGGCTGCCTTCGAGCTCGGCGGGACCGCCAAGCTGTATCGATTCTTCTTCCGGAACGAACCATGTCGAGTCTTCACGGTGAAACTTTCTGCAATCGGAAAGCAAAGCAAATTAATGTCGGTAAGTGTCTGTCAGCCCACGCAGCACGTTGTCGTCGTAATCATCGATTAATTCACTTTGCCTCGAGTAAATCAAAGCACACACCTAACGGTAGACAGCAGAATGTCTTTCGATCCATTAATCGACTTATTTTTTCTCCCGGCACTGCAATCATTTATGCAAATTTAACGTTTCACATTAACAACTGGCTAAGTAATAACGTTCCACTGGAGCGCAAAAAAGTGTACAATTAAGTGCATTTTGTGTCAGAGAATGCAATCAAATCTAAACTTGTTTAAATCCACACTCCGTTGACATCATTAGGTGTTTTGAGCTGCTCACGTTTCTTAGAGAAGATTAATGACTACTGAACAGCTTACGGCTGTCGTGGAGTGTGATAAGAGCTCAGGCCGCTAATTGATCGCTCTAGTTTGCTGAATATCTAAAGGCTTTTGCTTATCATATGCAAAGTCGAGCTACGCGATAGCAAACAAGAGGAAATAACGAGATTTCCCGTTTCGAAATTTGTTGAGCTTGCGCAACAAACTTTCGCTCTTCGAATTTCTACCAATCGTTTGATGAGCTGCTCACCTTTCAACGCGACCAAACTCGAGACCATCCTAGCTCGATGCGAAGAGTTTTTAACACCCAATTCTTTAATATCACTTTCACTAAGATTAATCAAGTCCTCGACTCCAAAAAACTTCCTAAAGTTGTCTTCATAATCAAGCAAATCGAGTCTCTGCAGCCAGTCGCGGATGTCCAGGTGCGGAAGGTTTGTGATGACCATTTTCTTCTTGTTGAGTGAAGACAGTCGAAAGCTCCATGCGACGCCTAGAAGAGAAAGAAACAAGAAGTCAGTTGATCATCATTCATTATTCAATTGTCCAAAGATCTCTCAATGATTTATCATTCCCTCTGGTGAATTAAGAAATCTCTGCACGGTGAAGTTCCCGCCGTCGACAAATGAAAGGTAAATCTAATGAACTGAACGGAAATGAAAACCATGATTGATTGCAGAGTCCGCAGCTGCTGCTCGGTGAAAGCAAAGCTTGACTATTGGAGAAATTGATTGAAATACGTGAGAGATAAGAACATGTTTTCCATCAGGTCATTCGACTTCCCGATGCTTCGCTATCTTCACGGAGATGTTCTCGCACTGTTCTGCCGTTATCGCTCCCTGCCCGAAATTTTTATTGTGCCATTGTTTCCAGTCAGTCGAGTAGAAAAAGCGCCAATAAAATCCTTATCGGAATGTGAAAGAATTCTCCTCGTTTATGGCTCCCTCCGTATTTCCCTCTCGCATCGCATTGCCATCAACGAAGCAAATATTTAAAAGCCATTTGCAAAAGCATTTATTAGGAGCTGGTACGCGCGTGTGGTTTCATGCAAAGGAACTACTGATTTATTTATCTTTAAGCGCCACTTAATGTCTCGACGACTAACAACACCATCAGAACTTATGTTGTGAATTGCTCGTTAAAATCGTCGGGAATCATAAACTTTTCAGAATTAATTTGCTCGCTTTTGCATCGACGAACTCGGCGCGCTTCGACTGCCTTCCGTTTTTAGTTCTTCACACTTTTTGCTCCAAAAATTCAAAATCAAATTTCATTTACCCACGCCGTTCATTAGCCAAAGGCGCGGTGAAAACTCGAGCCGGTAAGCAAAGACTCCTCGAGTGAAAACAAAGCAACTGAGCTCGCAGTTAGAACAAACAATTGATTTTCCCTCTCAACGGCTCGGAAAAGTTTCTCGCGCGATTTTTATCAACAACTGCCAGCCAAAGCTCTGAAGTTATTTACGGCCGTGTTTTGTATTTATGGCGCTGCTTTTGGAGTTTTTACATCAACGTGATGGTATCGCAGTATCAAAACGTCATGGAGCGGATAGGTAAATATAAATGTAAATGTTCACTGATTGTTTTCCTTATCAAAAGTCAACAATTGTTCGATAAGAAGAAAACAAATTGAAGAAAATGTTCAGAGGCTTATGCGTCATTTCACATCGGACAGATGTTGACGACGCTCGATTGAATTGCGGCCGTTGATGACAGAAATTTATTGGACTTTCTTCTTCGTGCGCCTTATCAGCAGCACTGACGCTTCACATTGACATTTAATGAGCCGAATGGCTTGATAGCGACAGAGACAGACAACGTTATTGCATTAGAAATTAAAGTGAAAGGCAATCAATGTTAATTGAGCAGATGAGTATTGAAGATAGCAGACGTCAGCATCGATTGCGGCTCATTGATTTACTGCCAATGAATGAGTTAATTGATACATACGAACGGAATCGATTAAAAGCTGCAAGGTAACTCGCATGCATTGCGTTGAATCTTTCTCTTCTCGGTGTTATGAATGAATCTGTTGAGCAAGGCACAGTCTGGGCACTCGACGCGGGGCGGCAAAGAATGTAGGAAGAGTGTGAAGGAACAAGAAGAGCCGAGTCAAGCGCCAAATATGGAAATGTCTGCGTGTGCCGTCGTGAAATGATAAAGCAAACAACAAAACACTCTCGACACCGAAATAATAATTTATTTTTCAATCAAGGAGAAAATTCATGAATGGAGTTGAGCAAATTGCGTTGGGCGCTACAAAAAGATCGCAAAATTGCTTAGCAAGACGAATCATGTCATAGACATGTGTCGCTGAACCACTTTTCGTTTGTGCACAGCGAAGCAACTGACAACCAGATTTGAATAAATTTTGATCGCAAGCGCTTGAAATGAAATCTGAAGCAGTTCCGAGAAGTTTTTTTGCGCCCGTGATGAAGGGGAAATGTTGTGAGCTCTATAATGGATCCTAGAGCCGTTGATTGACGCTCGACTATGCTTGCTATCTCGTTTGAGTCATTAGTCCCTCTGGCCGTCGCTTCGAATGATCTAGAGTGTGGCACAGAAGCAGCGATGACAACTGTGCAAACTTTATGGCTACGAGAACGAGAAGTTTGGCTAAAATTTAACTCGTACATTCCAAACTTAAAGGCGAAATATTCATAATAGCAAACAAGCGAATAGTTTCCCGTTAAATTCCATACCAATCTTGATGTGTAAATTATTAAATGAAATATTTTTCAGATATTTTTCTCGCTCGCTGTTTTGTAAACGAGATTCCTAATGAGTTTCATTCAGGGGTTTGGGTAGTAAGAGCTCTAAGTTAAGGTCCATGCATCCTTCAGGCTAACCAGCTGAGATTCGAAATAGTCATAATCAGTCAAAAGGGTTTGAGTTAGTCATAGTCACACTTATAATCTATGAGTTCAAAAACAAAATTTTTGTATCAAAACTTTTCCTAAAGCGAAGCAACCTTCAAGCCCAAGTTTCTGGCCATCCACAACGATATATTTCACTGTCGCATTAATGCAGAAAATCTCGAAATTTATTAATTAACTTTTTCATGCTTCGCAGTGGCACATTCGCAAACTTTTATTTCGATAAAATTTAAGCAAATAAAAGAGCGACATTTCCATGTTCGCAAACTCTTTTTATAGCACAGCTCGTCCTACATGCATCCGTTGGGTTGCAACGAAAAACTTTTTGCTTGGACGACTTTTGTGACTGTGAAATGTTCGATTGTTGATACAGAACGATTGTTTTCACATGGTTTTATTAAAACGCTTTAAATCTCATGCAGCAGCCTCGTCAATTAGCAGTTAAAACACGAATTAAAAATCAATTTACTGCTGACATCATCAGTTAGTCATCGGCTACAAGCCGGCAAGTTTCTATACACAAATGACTTCGGAAATTTCTCAATGAACGTTCAATGGATGCTCAGAATAAAGGTAAAGAAGACCGAATCGAGAAGTTTGCCTTAAACATCTTCAGCTTCTTCACATTGTTAGCAGCAGAAACAAAACCTCGCGAAGAAAATAATATAAATTGATGACTTAACACATCGCCATAGCTAGCGCTGGGCCAACCAGTTTGTTTCTTCTTGAAATTCAATGAAGCTACGAGAGGCTAATTACATCCAATGACTCTAGAGATTAACCTAGCTTAGCGTTGCTGATTTCAGCAGCGTAGAATGCTAATGGTTGGACGAGCATCTGTTAAGTATATTTCAAGTGCTACTCCTTCGCAGACGATAAAAGTCCAATTAATTCTTCTGATGATCTGCAATGTGCCTGGCAACGAAGTGCCGCTCTTAATTGAGATGAAAACTTTTATTAATTTCTCGATATTTTTGCTTTTCCATCTGATTGAAACTGAAACCGGCGACGAGCGAAGTTTGTTACGATGTTTGACTCAATTAAAAGTTGTTCGCCATTCCATTAGAATTAATTAAAACAAACGAGCTCTGATTGTTTTCACTTCCACAGATCTGTTTGTTTGCACAGAGCCGTCGATTTATTTTTCTTTGGCAACACGACGAACTCTACGTACTTTGGCTCCTTCGCTCCTTCAGCTTACTCGCCGTCTTCCCCATTTCTCCTCACTTTTTTAATTAAATCCTAATTAGTTTGTCGACTAATCCAAGATGTCTCGTGCACATTTTTCTCGATTCTCTCTTGCGGCTTTACACGTTTCAACATTTTTTCCGGCTCCGCAACAAGTTTTTGTGACTTTTGTTTTCTGTTTGACTTTGAAATGCCTAGAGATTTATTGCCTTTTCATGAGCAGCAGCCACAAAGGCACCGATAATTCTTCATTCCGCGACAAAAAGTTAAGCACTTGCTCGTTCCGACATTGAATTATTTCTCAGTTAATAAATATTTGCATTAAAATTTAGGCGAACGAATTAGCGAGAACGCGACGCGACTTGTTGCTCCATCGATGGACGACACTTAACTGATGATCAAAGCAATGACGATGAAATCTGGCTGCGAAGTGACACATCTTGCTGATTCTCAACTTGTTTTCTCGTCTTAATGGCCATCGTCATTTGTTTATGGCCCAAAATTTGCATAACATGATAACTGCTTCAACCGTTTTCTCTCTCGAGGTTCACACGCAAGAAGCTTCACGACCCGCAGTACTAAACTGACCGATTTTATATGCAACTCAACACTGTACAATTAATTATTGTTTACACAACGCTCATGTGACTAGCAAGCAAAGGCGAGCGCCTGTAAGCGATCCGCGTCGATTAAGTGCTCACGTCGAACTAAGGAACGAGCCTCAATTTGTTTCTCATTGAGAGCTCGTAAGAATACGTTTCAATGTGTTTCCTATACGAACAGTAAGTCAAAATAAATATTTAATTAAGATTTTTGAAATGTGACGCTGGGCTTACAATGAACATTGCACGGCAGTGTCAACGGAGTTCATTTGAAATTCAGATTAACGATGACATTGCAAACGTGCAGCGGCGATCAAAAAAAGAACAGCACCGTCTTGATCGTGTCGAATAGCTCAACACACGAGTAACAGCTTATCAGCTCTAAGAAAACATTTCGCAATCGTAAAGTAAATTCACGTGAACTGAAAACTGAAAATATCCACGCTGAGTCACGCTTAATCTCGAAACGATAAGCGCAAGGCTGCATCGGAATTTACAAATATTTTCATTCAATAATTGAATTGCTACAGTAGACGTCATCACAGTTGGCGTCGATGAAGCGTCCAAAGCGATCAAGAAGTAACGACAGCTTGCACAAACCGTTCGCCTCACATCCTGGCAGCTGTAGTGGAATTTCGTTCAGCAGGAATTGAATATCATGGTCACCGTCAGCGCAGCTTAAATTGTTCTTTCAGCCAAAATTGCCACACATTGCAAATATCAAACTTACTTGTATCGAACAACTGCTAGGTTGCCAGCCATCGGAAAGATGAGGCTCGCCTTCCATTGTCTGAAGGCTTGCTGAGCAAAGTTATGACGCGTCAGCGGTTCATCATTGTCAAAAACTCCGAACGTCACCATTAACATTTGTATCGTTATCACGTGACCTGCGAAAGCTTTTACTTTGAAGTCACCCACGCCATCCGATTGAAGGAAGCTCAGCATGTCTTGCAACAAATGGCAATTGAAGTTCTCAAAGAGAAATCGATAGTCCGAATGGCCGTAGCCGTATCGATAGTAGTAGAATATGTCTCTGAAATACTCGTGAGTCACATGGTTTGCGATTGAGAAAGCAGAGCACCAAGCAGCGGGCGATTCCATCTCCCAAGTCTGCTCGTATTTGCACAAATTCATCAGCGTTTCAACTTCATTAGCTCTCAACTGCTGCGCACCGCGAAATCCAAGTTTCTCGCTTACTTGCGTCAGCATTAGCTGGAACTCAGGACCTTCAGCAAACTCTGTGTGTTCAACTCCAGAATTGACAACATCGTTGTACAGCTGGCAGCTTTGAATAGGCGACAAAAGACTGTCTGGATTTGAAGGTTCCTCGAAGCGAACTTGCTCGAATCCGTTGTGGCCAAACAAACCATCAGCAAAAGCTCGAAGAGTTGCAAGTGTTCTTTGTGTGGCTGTTGGCCTGAAGTAGAAGTCATTTTCAGTATACGTTGTTGATAAAATTGATGGAAAAGCCTGCTGCAGCCTTTGCGCTATGCCTTGCAGCTCATTCCATCCCGCCACGGTTAAATATTGTTCCCTCTCGATCGTGATATTTGGATCGAAGCGCCAGGTTTTGATTAACGCAGCGTCTGATGCACACAGCGAACTTTTGCCCGACTCGTAATTCTTCAGAACATCTCGTTGGATTCTTTCGCTGTATTCAAATATGTCTCGAAGCTCAGCCGTGTTCGGCAACCTTGTGCCATGTCTCGCGAAAATCCAAAGTCCAGAAGGTTCGCAGCTTGACACGTTCGCGTTAATACTCTGACCTCTAACTGCCTCGTAGGGCGTTTCTGCTCCGAACATCGCGATCTGAGGCCGGATCGGGTCTTTCGAGAAACAATAAAACGGATTGTGCATCGAGAGGCTCGCGTCGCTTCTCAGGTAAGCGGAGAGAAATGCGAACAGCAACTTTAGAAACATTATTAATTGATACATGTGAAAAGACTGAGCGAGGTTTAAAGAATCTTCCTTTATATCAACGGCCCAGCAAAATGTTTTTCGCAATCTTTGAAGCTGCTGTCATGTAAGTTGATAAGATATCGAACGGCTTCTCAAACTCGTTCGTCGGATTCTTCTGCGCACCAAACAAATCTCGAAATTCAAAGAATTTATTCTCGCAGCTGTTGAACTGTGCAACTTGAAATTGTCTCCTGCCAAGGCTCCACCATCGATTTCTTCTTGTTGGCTTCTTTACACTTTTTGAGTTTCTCCATTTCGATGGAAAAATTTGGCAGCAGTGAAAAACTTTGCGTCTGAAACGAATCGCGATTGTGCTCAAGCTGGCAAAGTGTGCAAATTGGCGACATTCATTCGACTTGGGTGGCTTGGAAAGTGTTTTTTAATCCGCCACACATTTGCATAACAGTCCGCAAAGTTATTCTAGCGGCATTTGTTGGCGGCTGTTGGAATCTCAGGCCGATCTGAGATAGAAATCTTAAATTCCGAGAGCAGAGATTGTTGATCCACATGCTGAGATTTCGGAGCGACTGCTTTCTAGTGTCGACGTCGAAGATTAATCACATCCAAGGATAAGACTTCGATGCTGCTAAGACGAAGCTCAGCGGGCTCCACTGTTTGTCATCTAATTAACGACTGCGAATTAAAATCACTAGAAACAGCCATCAATCAGTTTTCACTTCAATTCCCTCGATGGTAATTAATCTCCGCCGTCTCTTTTTGCCGAATGCGGAACATGAACGAAGGTCGCTGGGATTAGAGACTCGAATTTAAAGCTGCCATAGACCGAAAATCGAAGTTCAGGCTTTAAACTCGAAATCATAAAATTTTATTCGCCTGCATAATTTTGCGGTGTTGCATAAATTTGCATGGAATTCTCCTAAAAACTTAACCGCTCGCCGCATAAATTAAGCTTAACAGCATTAAGCAAATTTGGTCGTCGTCCCTTCGGAGTGAGAGGCAAGCACGTTCAATCAAAATACCAACAGAGAGAAATCAATTTCGACGTTCGACGAGTGTGCATCGAGTTTGTTAGCAAACACATTTTAATTAAAAAATGTTTTATTATTTAATATTTTAATAAAACTGCGGCTGATTGCATTAAGTTATTTATGAAATTTTCCGGCTTCCGATGAAATATTGATTTCGGATTGTTTGCGGCTCACCTTTAAGCGACGACGAGCAGCGCTCCTTGCTTTCTCGTTATTAAAAGCTCTTTATGCTGTCGTTTGCTCTTTAATATTCCGAGCGGTTAGAGTTTCTAGCTATCGAACATATTATCATCGTTATCAGTTGCTCTGGATCGTGACCGAAATATTTTTCCACAGGATTTTCTATATCGCTCAACCGTATTGCTTTATTATTGTAATTCTCCGATGGTAATTCTCTACAATTCACAGCACCACTTATCAACCTCTGTCACGTTCGATTGCGAGCTGAAACAGACACAGCCACAAGGACGATGTCAATCGTTGCTTGAATAATTTGATTGCCGAAGAATTTCTTTTGTTCTGCGAGAGATCAACAGCACTCTGACTCGATCGTACAACAGGCGCGGCGGAACTGAAACAAGCGAGCAAACGGAATGATTGCGGTTAGTTTTAATTTCCCCATTCGTCGACTTTCTGCTCTTTCGCTTTATGCCTTTTCGTCTTGTTCTTTCTCGCCTGATATTTGCAATTTCCAACAGCTTTAAATATGCACTGGTACTGTTGTTGCTTGTTATTCTAGCCGTAGCATGTTCATGTGATCACATGTGACAAATGCACAAGTTGGCGCAGAACAATCGTTACGAGTCGCAGCCAACAGAGAGAAGGTCAATGATGCAACAAGCGTCGACCTGCAGCTGATGTCGAACCGCAAGTTGGCTGCAGATTCTTGGAGCTTCTCGCGAAGATTTATCGTTTCCCGCTCGTAAGCGTTCACATTAAAAGTTCCATTCGATTCCAATAAATGACACAGCAGCTTTCTTTACGAATTGGCTCAATTGTTGTGCAAAACGAG